>OX336376.1:3811567-4445450 GCA_946902895.1 Fragum fragum | reverse complement strand
ATACACCTTTAGGTTGATTACTAAGGTATCTTCTGGTTAGACTTTAGAATCGTTCCAATAGCATTCATTGTTTAAATTGACTTTTAAAACTGGATAAAGATGATTGCATCTCCAACTAAATAGGGAATTTCGTTCCACACACTCGTGTTGTTGTATGAAAATGAGTTTTCCTTGTACATGTATTAAACTTTGAGTTAGTTATGTCATGATGAGTATTCGATCGTAAATTGAAGTAAGTGCTTTTACTTAAAGAAATGACGTCTGTTATATACCCTGGTAAAAGGTTATTTCTACATCTATATATTAAAAGATCTGTGTGATAATTACATCGGCTATCGAAAGTTAACCAATTAAGTGCAGAAAAAGATCAATCGAACTTGTTCTTTCTGAAAGGCCTTGGCCAGTATTACACGGGCTGCTCTTTTCTGGAGTACACACAATTCAGAGATCCTATATTTAGCCTTTTCCACCAAACTTTACAGCAAAAATCAAAAATAGGTAGTATGTAAGAATTGTAAATCAATTGTTTCATTTCAAACAACAGATAAGCCGAAATTCTTTTTAGAAGAGAGATTTTACTACTCATTTTAGCACTAAATTTTGTCAATATGCATATTCCATGACAGGTGTTTATTAAAGTGAACAACCAAAATTTTATGGTACTCAACAATTTCAAAACCAACGTCATTTATCTTTAAATCAAATTTGAACTTTTTTATTCTATGTTTGGGTCCAAAAAGCATATACTTTGTTTTTTCGCATTTATAAGCATTTTGTATAAGAACACCGTGTCAGTATTGAATTAAGCTATTTTGTAGGTTGGCTTGTATTTCGTCATTGTTGAAGCCAGATGTATATTGTGTCGAATCATCCCGCATACAGGTCTAAACTAGACGCTTTAACATGAAACTCATGTCATTTATGTAGATTAAAAACAGAAGAGGTCCTAAAATAGAGCCTTGCGGGACACCACTAAATATAAATATGTATATATATAGATATAGACAATAGTTTGACGGACGGACGGGTAGACGGACTGACAGACAGACAGGCAGACGGACGGACAGACGGACTGAATCGAGCAGATCTTTAGTCCCCCAACCAGTAACCGGTGAAGGTTAAAGCGTTTTGATTGGCTGAATTCTTTTCATACTTCAATGAATTTTGAGCACGCTACATTAATAAGTTTCACTAAAAGCTAATAAACCAGTTGCTTTATATTTACGTGATGGCATTGAAATTATAAGAAATGAAAAGAGTATTTTCGTTTTCATTGAGGTATTAACCTAAAACCTTAATCACACAAATCATGAATACGCTTCACGAACTCAAACTGGGTGATTGAGAGTTTAGGTGTTTACTTAATGAAAACATTGAGGTATAAATCTAAAAACTTGACAACATAAATGTATGGACCAATTTCACGTATTCAAATAGTGTGATAAATTTATGTAAATACCTCAATGAAAATGTTTGTACATTTTGATTGGACGTTTCTCTCTGGTCGCATAAAGAAAATGACTATGTAATAGAGGTTGTCGCTTAAAGAAGATTGGCTTAACCTCATTCTCTGATTACAGTAAAGAACCGCATGAATGTTAATGGAACGGGGTGAAACAAGCAGAATGAGCGATTTTGGGTCGAAAACATGGTTTTAAATAAAACGAACGATATTTATATACATTTGCATATTGGTCTATATTTAGAATTATTTGTTATATCGAGCCAATAAAAAACCTACGAATCCAGAACAGTGGAGTGTTTTAAGAGGTCGGAATGATTCTGTTGAATGTGTTGAACGATCTGAATGACTTATTTGTGAGACGTGAATAGCGACTTTGGATGAAATCAAGTTAGATTGGCGCCGTTTTCATGATGTTCATAATGTACACGATCATGGTGAACGCATAACAAAATAATATTACATACTTTTTGATGGGCTCTGCAGGCATCCATCAGTATTTACCCGTTTGGACAATCCAGAAAGATGTTACTAGTTTAGAACATAGATAGATAGATAGATAGATAGATAGATAGATAGATAGATAGATAGATAGATAGATAGATAGATAGATAGATAGATAGATAGATAGATAGATAGATAGACAGACAGACAGACAGATAGATAGATAGATAGATAGATAGATAAGTAGTGCCCAGTTAGGTTCGATTTAATTCTGTCTCTCCAAAAGAACTGTACAATTTGAATGTCGCGTAATACAAGGATTATATATAATTCGTAGAACGCGTTAAGACACCTCATATATACGAACGCACCTACCAATAACCTCACACGTTGAAATAACGCGCACTTTTTCAGTTATAGAGCGAGTAATTTGCCTACTCAGCATACCAGCTGTATACCGCTGCAGGAGTGATAAGATATGCAGTTTAATATATTTAAACATGTTTATTATTATTTTGAATTCACCTTTTCAATCCATTACTAAACGATAAACGACATATCAAATCGCTTTGAAATTGAAAACTAAGGTCCAGATAGGGTAGTCAACATTGTGAAACAAACAATTTCTCTTTTTTCTCATAATACTTTCCTTAATGCAATTCTTTATGGGCGTAAAAAAACATGATTGTGTGGGAGTGGGTTTAGCTTCTACTGGGTCGCAGAAGGGTTAAAAGATATACAGAATGATTTGTTTGTTTCTTATAAGTAATAATCTTAAACGAATATTATTGTTCTTATATTGTCAAAGTTTCTTAAATGATATCTTAATCATTTGTGGACTAGTATCGGAAAAGGATAATCTAGGAAGATTTAAAAAAAAAGCATTTATATTGAAAGATAGTTATAATGCGATCAAGTGAATTTGATTTAACGTGACTTTCGGTAGTATTTAGTAAAAACTGCGGCTGGTAGGTGCACCGGAAAATAGCTTCCAGTCAATTTTCATACCACTAACATGTACCACTGCAACAATAAATTTGGGACATTATGTGTGTAGCTGCTCAGCCAACTAAACAGTCAAATCACTTATAATATTTCTATTGTTGAAAGACAAATGATGTGTGTAGAAATGGATTTTTACCGAACTTGTGATCGTGCCCAGGACTCTAAAATAGAAAACGTCCTGTGTATTAAACAGAGACGTTATGCCTTAATAAGATTATATATGAAAAATGCCATTTTCTACACCATTCCTTGGCATTCCTTTCTACTATGCCAACACGGACGTCCTTCATCAGTACGTTCAGCGCTTTGATTTTAGCCCGTGTTTCAGTAAACATTACGACATTAGTACATTAATGATACTCGTTTTTTTCCATTTACAAGTGACCAATCGCTGGCACCGCCCACTCACTCAGTTGGCTACGCCCACTAACATCAACAGGAAGCCCCAGTTTGATTTTTTAAGACGTTTTTTTTTGCAAAGTTCATGACAAGCAGCATGCAACAAAAATGTGAATCGTTGGTTGGCGACCTATACTTTCTTTCTGCAGCTTGAATAAGCTGTAATTACGACGTTTAAGTCGCCACACCAATAAAAAGCTTAACAGAAATGGCGGCTAATATCGGAGATCAAAACGCATTTCTGGTGTAAATGAGTAATTCCATTGGTCGACTGGTTATTTGATTGACACCGCGATTGGTCAATTACGGATCGCTTCTGTCACTATGAAAACCGATTGACCACTTAACCCATCACGAGACAACAACATTTTAGACTGGTCCAAATTCAAAGAAGCTGCAGACGACATTTTTTAGTTTGTGAAATTAAAAATCTTTGAATTTTTTGTAGAAAACATCGTTGATAATAAGGCAAAT
Organism: Fragum fragum; assembly: GCA_946902895.1. Classification (NCBI taxonomy): domain Eukaryota; kingdom Metazoa; phylum Mollusca; class Bivalvia; order Cardiida; family Cardiidae; genus Fragum; species Fragum fragum. Next base: position 4,441,666 of record OX336376.1, on the reverse strand, counting down.
TCTCCACTTTGTTTTCTAGAGTTTTTTCTCAGGGGCGTCAAAAAGCGAGATTTTGCGGAAAGGGGTTAAAACTCTGCATCATTTCGTCATGATAATTTACCAATTACTTATCACGCCCAATTGCACGTGATCGAAAGTTCGACTCAGATATTAATCGACTTTATTTTGCAAACTCTATGGTAAGTAGCATATAGCAAAAATATTTTATAGAATGAATAATTATAATAGCTGTTTGGGCGACATTTTCGGAAATTTCAGACGTTTAAATCGCGAAGCCAATAAAAAGCTTAACATAAAGATCAGTGTTTGAATTCTGAATTAATTGTTTGATTTTTCAGACCCTTCTGCCGAGATAGAATAATTTTGAATGTAATTTTGAATTTTTCTGTTCGGCAAAACTTTCCAAACTTAAGGAAACTTTTAGGATTCCCTCTATTCAGAAATTATGTCATCACCAGAGGCAAAGAGCCATTGTTCTATAAATAGATTATGTTTGTTAACTCAGACATGTCAGACACTTCAAGGTTGGTAATGAATTTGTAGAACACTTTGAACGTTTTAAGTGAGTGTTTTGAATGATATGAACGGCGGGCGTGCGACTTTCATCGAAATTGAGTGAGATGAGCGTCATAATGTTTTTGGTGTAAGTGACGGATCACTGGCCCCGCCCAGTGACCTCCGAAAAGATCGTCAATTTAGGTATTAATATGCTTTTTTGCAATATCCATGGCCATTTACATGTAACAAAAACTTTAAACGCCGTAACTACTTTCAAGCCGGCAAAGTGATACGATATGCACTATGGCGTTATGTTCGTTGAAAAGGCTGAAATTGCGACGTTTAAGTTGCCATCAAAAATTCTTCACAGAAATAAAAGCCAATGTCGAAATTCAAATTTCACTTCCCGTTTAAATGTAAGATTTGATTGGTCGATAAATTCTTTGATTAACAGTCGCAATCCGTATATGAAATAATGTTTCAACGGACATCTAAATTTCGGGTTTTTTAAGCCTTGAGAGAAAGGAGAAATTAGTTGTAACAATTATTTGCTTTTCGTTTTTTACTCATTGTTTCAAGTTACAGATTTTTCGGTTACGTGAAGCGCCGCAAATTTCCATATGAATAGGACTGTAAATGAACATGAAGGAATCTTGATTCTTCAATAGAAAGTTTGAAATTTCCGTGAAGGAAAATCAAAGAATGGCCCATGTTTAGGGTTTTCTTCTAAACATAAGTTTCGAACTCTGTACAGTGTTCATTCCTCTCCATCCCGGCACGATCATTCCACCTAGTCCATTGTTCGAAGCCACTGATCCAGTCGGCGTGTACTCGCCGTTTGGGTTAATGCTTGTGCAGTCATCGAACCACCAACCACCCTTATGTAGATTGGCACAGTTACCCGAGCTTGAATCAACATCGTTGTCCAAGGTGGAAAAACCCATCCCGTCATTATATTTCATAGTTTGAAAGGGATCTGAAATAAAAACATAAAAAAGTAATCTTTGTGATACATAGACACAGTAATAGATACATGATTTAATTTCAGTTCAGTAAACCAAGATTCAATCGTTTTGATTGGATGATTTTTTTTCATACTTCAACGAACTAAATTTTAGGCACACCATTACTTTGTATGCTTGCACACAAAGTATATCAAAATCTTTTTACAAAAAAACATGAAGTCCTTAATGACATTGAATTACAAGAAATAAAGACTTTTTTTTTTGTTTTCATTGAGTTGAGAACCTAAAAACTTAATCACACTAAAGTATCCGTACAACATGATCTATTATTAAGTTCAAACGTCAATAAAAACGAAACAAAAAACTGTTCGTGTTTAGAGGTGAAGAGAATGTGTTTTGTTTTCATGGAGGTATGAACCGAAAAAAACTAATCACAATGTATGAATACGCGAAACGGATTCATACATAAATATGATTAGGTTTTTCGGTTCATACCTCATTAAAAACAAAAATATTCCCCTCATTTCTTACGATTTAATAGCATCGAGCAAAAAATACAAAATCTTTCCAAATTTTGATACTTTTTGTATGGAACTATTTTGTGCGGAAGCATACAATATGGCTACCTGCTCAAAATTTTGTTCATGCAGGAATGATTTTTTTTTTTCAGAACGCCCTTTTTTTATTGACGAAACTAAAAATCAAAATATTTCATTTAAGCAAGCATTTAACCACTTTAGATGACAAAAGTTAATCAGGTATAAAATACAGTCACTTCGATAAGGAATTCCTACAACTTGTAAATAACTCACTGCATATTGCAGAACAAACTTGATTTGTCACTTCATTATCTTTCGTAATTTGTCGATGATTTCCCCGAGATAATCTTACAAGTTATCTGCAGCAGGTTCGAACCTTCCGTGCACCACTGGATTTTAAGTCCGCGAACTTACGATACTATCTACTACGCGGGGTAAAATGATGGTCAAAATGTCTAAGTCTATATATGGATATTCTTTCTGAATACTATTGAGGGTCAAAAATATTTTATGAGCGACAGTTCAATACTGTTTTACAATACTAAATTGTACAATAATGCGTAGCCTCCACGTTTTATTCAAAGTAACGCTTTTAAAAGGACACAGGTTCCTTATTCGAGCTAGTTATTATCCTTCAACTATCCTTTCCTGTTCAATCCCTGGCTTTTACGCCCCTATCATTTTATCATTAAGAAAGCATTCTACCCTACTGAATAGTTATTATGAAATTTAAATCCACCTTAAATCTTCGTCTGCATAACCTTTGAATATTGACAGATCTAAAAAGATTTGAAACGGGAAAGTGTTAATTGATGGAAATGGCTGTTGAACAAACAATTGATAGACAAGAAGTTACCTTTTAACCGTTGAAGTCGCAATGCTAATTGCTTTTAGGGTATAACACCTTAAACTATAATAAATATAAATTTCAAGCTCAGTGCGTCAATAATACTCGGTCTGGAGAATTAAAAGTCTGAGTTGTTTTTGTGATTTACAATTTACATGTTACGTAACCCAAACCTTTTGTTGTTTCCTACCTTATCTTTTTCAGGGGTGTTGTATTTGATAATAGCCAATAATATGAGATAGGTGGTCTATAGTAAGGTCTAAAGTAATTATTACTATAACAGTTTTCATAGAGTTTTAAAGAAATCTTATACTTGATAGCCAGCCTACCCAGCTGTAAAATTAGGTAACATTGGGTTTCAGCCACTCTCTCTCTCTCTCTCTTTCAGGGACGTGAAAATATCTGGATTGTGAGCGTTCGAGAGCGACTCTATAAGCCTGAAGCTCGTAATCGAACTAAAATAAATTTGTATAAACTGACCGTTTATTCTTGTGGTAGATGTAACGGTCCATGAATTTTTCAAACTGAAAACACACAAAACCCCCAAAATAAACAACAACAATACCGTTTAATATCTTCCCCTTTGAGTCAGCGGGCGTGGCCAGCGATTTTCCAATAGCTTTCAATAATATTGCACAATGTTTTCATAAATGAGGTAATTTATTTAGAGTTAGGGATCTAAAGCCCGAGTAAATGTGTGCGATATCCTCTGAGCGTATCGTCGTATTCATGAGACGAATTTTATATCCAGCATAAAGGTCAGGGTTAGGTTAGAAGCTGGTTTATATCCGGATCAGCTTACTTGCCGGTTCACATCTTTTATTAGGGTGTGAAATATTTAGAGTATATAAAAAAAATCTTTATTTTTCTTTTCCTTAACTTTTTGTTATGACATGGTCCCGTGGTGTAATGGTTAGCACTTTGGACTTTGAATCCAGCGATCCGAGTTCAAATCTCGGCGGAACCTTGCTTTTATGGCACACTTATAATTCCATAAACGTACTAAAAATGCACAGTATTTTGCTTCTTCAAAACTTCAAAACAGGTGAGCGGTTTAGGACCATCATGGTCCTCTTGTTTTCAATGTCACCATAGACAGTTCTTTTTTTCCAGAATTTTCTTTAACAGAACTGAAAATGCCAATCTAACATTCTATTTCCCAATCAAATCATTCATTCTGAGCGAAAATTATATGATTTTTAATTTTGTCTATCAAAAAAGAGCGTTCTGATTGGCCGAAAAAAAATTCATACCATTTATGAACACAATTTTGAGCACGCAGGTATTTGTTTGCTTACGCACAAAATTATCAAAATGTCATTTGATTATAAGAAATAGATAGAGTATTTTCATTTTTCATGGAGGTATGAAAAACGAAAAACCTAATCGCACTTATGTATGGATATGCAATACGTTTCCCGTATTCATATGGTGTAATTAGGTATTTCGCTCCACACCTCCATAAAAAACAAAACTATTCTAATTATTTCATAAGTTAACTCTGAACTCCATAATTTGTGTAACACGCAGGCATTATTTGTTGGTGTTGCGACTTAAACGTCGTAACTACATTTTAATCAAGCTGTAGTTAAGGCGTTTAGGTGTCCAAACAAAGATTGATCTCTTATTTCATATCTCTTACAACAAACTTAACCAATATGATGTCATTTATAATCTCAGTTGAACTTAAATGTCAGACTTCAGAGGCAAGCAATACTTCAATTTACTCGCCGACAGATTGTGGCGTTTTATCGTCTCTCATTTAAATTGACACTAGTTTCATCACAAATTCTAAATAAGTTAGAATTATTATTTTTAAATGCAGCAAATCTAGACAAATCGAAAGGTGTCAATCTAGGTTAAACTGTGAGCATTTCGAAACTGACAATTGACCAATCGCTGCCCCCGGATACTTAATCCTTTAGCCACGCCGACTGACTTCGACAGAAGCCCCGCTTCTATTTTAAACGGCGTTATTTTTGCAGGATTTATGGCCAGTAGCTTGTTCCAAATGGTAGAATAGTCGGTTGGCGACCTCAAATAAGCTGTAGTTAAGAAGTTTATGTCGCCCAACCAACCAACAAATAATAATAATAAAAAAAGAAACAACAACAAAAAAATTCAAAAATGGCCACCGGTTTTGGAGATCAAAACTCACTTCTAGTCTAAGCGAATGATTTCACTGGTCGACTGATAATTTTATTGACAGCTGCAATTGGTCAATTTGAGACAAGTTTCACTCTTTTTAAGCGCAGTCGGTAGCGCATCAGACTCCGAATATTCAATCATGGGATGTCCTGAGTTCGATCCGCGGCGGCGGCACATATCCTTCCCGACATTTGTCTCTCACCAGTGGATGGATAATCGAAAACCAAAGTGGGTTAGCAGTTTGAAGCTAGTAAAGAATTTAGTTGTAGTTCTTATGTGAGAATTACCAGGAAACCATTGTTAGGTGCTCAAGTCGCCGCGATATGAACGAAATACTATTAAAAGTGGCGTTAAACCCCACTCAATCAATCTTTATAAGCGTCGCATTTTAGAGTGTAATAGTCATTTGTAAATGTTCCACTTACTTATATCTATAGATCCACACACTTCAATAGCATCTATTTCGTACCACGAGCTAGATAGATTCATCTCAAGCCGTATATCCGTAGTCAATAGGTCCAAGATCTGTGAGATGGAAAAAAAGATAAAACACACGCACACACACACACAAACAAACAAACGAAAAAACAGTTAATCCATTAACCAATTACAAGTCGACAAAATTTTAAACTTTTGCAAATAAAAAAAAAAGTGGCAGACCAATTTTTTAAATTGCGATGAAATTGAGAAATAAGTGCCAAATATGGTAGGAAACATTGCGAGGGAAAAGACACATTACTTGTGATAAGCAATTCCTTCTTTTCCCATAATTTTTTCGTAACCGTACTCCTGTAGGACGTCAGAAAACGTCATTGTGTGTTGATGGCTTAACACATAATCATTGATTCTGATGGTCTCTTGAAACATCAACATTTTCCTTCGCAGCTCATATCAAATACAAGATGTTGTATCGCTATCTTTGCATGATAATGTAATTGATAGTTTCTTCTGTATCAAAAACGAGCGTTATAAATGGCCAAAAAATATTCATACATTATGAACAAAATTTTGAGGGCGCAGCTATTTTGTATGGTTGCGCATAAAATAGATCCATAAAAATGTGTTAAAATATGTATTATTTTACCTGGTGTCATTAAATAAAAGGACATGAAGAGATTTTTGTTTTGTTTTATGGAGGTATGAAACGAAAAACCTAATCGCACTTACGTTATTCATAAAGTGTGATTAGGTTTTTTTCGTTTCATACCTCCATAAAAACAAAGAATATTCTGGTAAACTCTTACATTTAACAATACAACGTGACAGCAAATTCTTTTTTCATAAATCTGTACTTCTTTTTTTTTTTGGAAAATGATGAGCTTGGCATAATTAGAAAAGTCTCGTCTAACGCAATATACATGTATATTTATGAAACATGAAACTCAATAGACCAATTACGTCTGTCAATCAAAAAATCAGTCGACCAATGAAATCATTCATTGAGACTAGAATGTGTTTTGAACTCCAACACTGTGAGCCATTTTTGTTCACCTTTCTTGTTGGTTTGTCGACTTAAATGTTCAATCTGTAGTAACAACCTCTAGATCGCCAATCAACCATTCTTCCTTTTTGTTACATGCTACTGGCCATACAGTTTGAAAAATAGCGGCGTTTAAAATCGAAGCTGGCCTTCATGGCCAGATGGGTGAGTGGGCGGGCAAGCGATTACCCACTAATCAAAATATCTGACTAGAACAGAAGTTTTTAGACGAAATAGGATATCTACGTTTTACAGGCGTGATTGGACAGTCACTGGCCAAGTGTAGGAAAAATTGATTTAAGATTCCTTGCAGAAGTTAGCAATTTTGGCCCAGAAAATGGTTCAGTGGCCTGATTTACGTTATCGTCAGTGAGAAAATGACGGCTGGTGATTTCCTTTTCATCTTGGTCTTAAATCAATAGCCGTAGGGTGTTAAAACATGTGAGTAATTTGGATGCTCAATTAGTTTGAAGCCACATATTCCTGAATGGCAGCCGTGGATACAGTTGACTTTGTTGTGCAGTAACCTAATGGAGGTGCAATCCTAATGACAGTTGTTCACGCCTTTTCATGAAGATCAGCATAATATGCCATCATAGCGCAGTTGATAGTGCATCAGACTCCCAATCTTCTACCATGGGGTGTCACGGGTTCGATCCCCAGCAGCGACAATATCCTTTCCGAAATTTGTCACTCACCAATGGGTGTATAATCGTAAATCTAAGTGGGATAGCAGATGGAGGTTAGGAAATGATGTAATAGTGGTTCTCATGCGAGGAATACCATGAATCCATTGTTAGGTGTTCCAGCCGCCGCGATATAGCTGACCAATTGTTAAAAAACGTTAAACCTCATTCAAACAAACAAGCAATTCTCCTAGTTACAGTGTTAGCTATTTCCAATACAATAATAATAAAAAAAAGTTTATGTTGCATTCTAGAAAACAGTGCAAATCACCTTCCTCGTGGACTTTGTTTATTTCGATTTTTTGTGGGGCGGTGAATCTAGACTGACTGCTGTTTAATCTCAGGTTCAAATTTGTGTCGACAGTTACAAAGTGTTTAAGAACTTACTCCGGATTTCTCTGAAACATGTCAAGGTTATTCATGGACGGGCTGCACCGGGGTTCGTTTTTTATACGAAATTCAAAAGCTTTAAGATCCATTTAACAGATTGATTGATTGATTGAATGTGGTAAATGCCTCTTTTAACAGTATTTCAGTTATAAAGCGGGGCCTGGAGCACCTAACTATGGATTCCTGGTATTTCTCACATGTGCCGCTGCCGGGATTCGAACCTATGACATCCCACCATCTAGCAGAAACCCTTGTCATTTGTCAATTATTATGGAAATACGACCAATCGCGGCTCTCAAACAAATAACCAGTCGACCAATTAAATCCTTCATCAAGACTGCAATTCATCTATGAATTCCAAGATTGGCCGCCATTCATGTAAATCATTTTATTAGTTTGAAGACTTAAACGTCGTTACTACAGCTTATTCAAGCTGCAGTTGCGACCTTTAGGTCGCCAACCATCCATTCTACTTATTTGTTATATGTTACTATCCATAAATCATGCAATATAACAGTGTTAAAAATCGAAATTGGACTTCCTGTCCGAGTCAATTGGTGGGGCCTACGTTCTAAGTTTAGTTTAAACATTTTTTATTTGCATGAATTTCATTTTAATCATATACGTATGACACAGAAAAATGTAAATCAAGCAAAAAGGATTAGAACGAAAGCATAAGCTTATAATGTTCCTTTCCCTATTTGCGATTCAATAGCTAACTGACATTTTTTATAGGCTATTTGGTTTTTAGATAAATGACGATACACATTTTATATATATGATTGTTAGAAGAAAACGTTTTTGTAAGATATAAAGTGCTGCACAGAAAGGGGGGGTTTAGTGGTGTTCCTTCAATGTTTTTAAGGGAGAATTATCTGTAAGACATACGTTGAATACAAGTATCTTTGTCAAGATACGAATAACGTTTTTAACGAGGAAATAAATGTTAAAAACGCTTGCTGTCTTTAACCCATTACAAGACAGCAAAATTTTAGACTGGTCCGAAATGAAAGGACTTACAGATGACAATTTGAAGTTTGTGAAATTTTAGATTTTTTCAACAAAATCACGTTTCATTACGTCTTGCTACGTTTTCTCGCGGCTTATTGTGGTTTCCGTGGCGTGACGTGGGGTTGTTGGGGCCGATAAGATCCGGGATCTCCAAGGCGCACTATGGCTTACCTGGCGGTCTATCATGGAGGCCAGTATATTCCCTCACGGCCCGAGACGTTCTGGTAGGGTCACTCACTTTTGTCACATTCGGATAACAGTCTAATACGTTTCCCACGTTCTGCCAAGGCTTTCTTTTGATGAAACGTGGATGCCGGGCAAATTTGGAACACGATAGACCCCGTTGTATAAATAAAAAGCGATAGCAATCATAGTATCCAGAGACTCTGAGGAGACAATACTGTTTTATGAATACGCAAAATAATGAAGATTTTATTTTTTGCATGTTTGCTTGGTGTATACATCAGGTGTTTGAGTCAGGGAGACCAACGGAAAAGAGGAGGTCATGCTCTTGCTCCTGCTCCGCTATAGGTGGTGGTGCAGGACGGGAGGCTTTCCCACGTCTTTGTTTTTTTTGAGGGGCATTATTTTAATGAGGTTGCTCAGTCAATCATTCTGATTTGAATAAGGCTCCCCTGTCAGGTCGGCTTGTAATATTCCCTCCCATACAGCGCGTGTGATGCAAGACCGCAGTAGAACTTAAGATGCCATGGTGTCCCGATCTGTATCTGTCTTAGACCGGGACGCATCGTGATTGAAAGCAACAGAACGACTGTCAGACAGCGAATCTAAACGTGGTAGAACGGAACAAAGCGGAATCAAACGTAGAGCAACCGTGAAGCAACCGTAACAAAACGCAGCGTAAACGCGACTGAAGTCGGTCACGGTCAAATCCCCCCTCCCCATCCCCCCAATTCCACCCCACCCAACCACCCCGTTTCCCGACGGCCTGTTATGTTTCCGATCTGCGCCGTGTTTATTGTGGCAAATCTTCTTGCAGTTAAAAAATCTGGCACAGCATCTCCGTCATTCATTGCCTATCACGCATGCCCATCTCGTTGCCCAACGTTGTCCCCCGACCATCCCGTTTTGCCGGGGCCGCTGGGCACACAGTGTAAACGTGACATAAGAGAATTTTTATCAATGAGGTATTAACCCAAAAATCACACTTATGTATGAACCCACGTCGCCAATTCATACAGTGTGATTTAGATTTAAGTTCACATCTTCATTTCCCAAGTTAAGCATTAAAGACCCTCATTTGAATTAAACTTAGTTCATCGTGTTTTTGTTCTTTTTGATGTAGACAAACATTAGCTGACAACAATTAGGAGTGTACAATGAAATATCCTGCCTTAATTTGTCAATGAAAAATAGCTCAAGCTTACATTTATGTCAGGAGAAAACAGCCTACTCTCTGTAAGCTTTGTAACTGATGCAGTCGACCAGAGCGTCGCCCATTGGTCGGTCAAATCACGTGATGCAATACGGGTCAAACTTCCAACTTCGTAGGTCTCGTAGACAGTCACGTTTGTGATACGGATAGGCGTGGAAAAACGATACTGCAAAACAGGTACAACTACCATATAACATATTCTATCATTTTCTTCTACTATGCAGTTAATAAAATGTAAAGCTTTTTCAGATTAATGCAGTAATACACAGCACTTATAATAGTGCAGTTGGAATCACAATCTTCATCCGCAAACTTACACTATAACGAATGCAATCACGCCATTTTACCTCCATGAAAACAAAACAAAACAAAAAAAAATCTCTTCATTGCATCGAGCCAAATAGCAAAAACTACATTTTTGTATGAGACTTTTTGTTCGGAAGCGTTCCTTCATATATTTATATATAAAAATCTATTTATCTCTTAAATAAAATCTAAACCTCTTAGTTTGTGTTACATATAGCATTTTTGTTGGTGTGGCGATTTGAACATCGTAGCTACAGTTTAATCAAGCTGTTGTTTCGACATTTATGTGTCCAAACAACAGAATAGTTCCATCCAAAAAATAAAATATCAAAATTAGTTTTTTTCCCGCTCGACACTATCAAATAATAAGAAATGAAGAGAATATTTTTTTTGTTATCATGAAAAACCTAATAATACTTTTGTATGAATCCGCTTCGCGTATTTATACAGTAAGATTAGTGGTTCTTTTTTTTTGTCGGTTCATACCTACATAAAAACAAAAATATTCTGTTAATCTCGACAATATAAAATAATAAGAAATGAAGAGAATATTGTTTTGTTATCATGAAAAACCTAATAATACTTATGTATGAATCCGCTACGCGTATTTATACAGTAAATTTAGCTTTTTTTCGGTTCATACCTCTATGAAAACAAAAATATTCTGTTAATCTCTTAATTGGATTTGATACAGCTGGAACGCATTTTACTTTGAAAAAAACAAAAAAACAACAAACAAAAGCAAAAACAACAACAACAAACAACAACAACAATAACAAACAAACATATATTCAAATTTTAAATTAAAATCATTATGAAATGAAATTAATTCAAATTATTCAAAAGAAATTATAGAGAAACAGGGTGACCCTTACTTCGAGATAATCAGTTGCCGTTTTGTTGTTACCCGGACACCAGGCTCCGGCTATGTCGCCGTACGCAGGGAAAACATCAGGCCTTCCAAGTACTTGGTCAGCTGAGTAACTGTGAAGTTCAATAAAATGTAAAATTGTTTCATTGATCATGCTGATTTTATTCTTTATTTATTTATTTTTTTGTTTAGAAGAAGAGGCTTGTTTGAAACATGACCTACGACCCGGAAGTGAAATAACGCGTTGAATATTGTAGATATTACCCGGAAGTTATAATGTAATAATTATGTAATTAAGAGACGAAGAGAATATGTTTTTGTTTTCATGGAGGTATGAACCGAAAAATCTAATCACACTGTATGAATACGCGAAGCTAGAGTTAACTTAAAATGGTTTTTCATACCTCCATGAAAACAGAAAATATTCTCTTCATTTCTTATAATTTAATAGCATCGAGCGAAAAAACCAAAAGCTGTTCTAATTTCCATACCTTTTTGTATGGGACTATTTTGCGCGGAAGCATACGAAATAGCTGCGGGCTCAAAACTTTGCTCATGAAGTTATGAATAGTTTTTCTCGACAGTCAGAACGCTCAATTTTGATAGACGAAACTAAGAATTAAATCATTGTAGTGTAATATACGATTTCTTGTCGGGGATTATGAAGATTTATTCCCAGCTGGAGAACATGGTGTCACCGAGACGAGGGTTGACATTATATCCTCCAGTCGGGAATAAATCGTCATAAAAGTAGACAAGAAACCGTATTATGAATTTATTATTATTCTACAATGTTTCATTGCGCTACCCATATAGGGCTTCTATAGATATCAATTTCAATCGAAATACCTTTTCACCCCTATGCGCCACTTACTAAAGTTTGTGGCGTAATGTATTCCACGAAAAGGTTGGCAGTTTCGGGAATTTGTATTGAAAGTTGTGAGAAGGAATTATTTAAAATATGTTGGCTACAGAACGTGTGTATTAATGAGATCAACGGAGCTGTGGAGGCACAGATGAGATACTCAAAACCTGAAGTTCACAGGCGAACACTAACCGCACTAATGATGAGAGGCCTGGGTTCAAATCCTAGCAGATGGTGTCTTAGTAGTGTGACGTGATATCAGCTTACGTTATAGAGATAATATAGATTTAAAAACAGACTGGCGGAATTGTGACAGCGCTCTTCTGTTATCAGCAAATTATGTTTGTAAACAAAATATGATCCTTGTGACATTTGACCTTAAGTATTATCACACATGAACATACTTGTATACGTTTATACGTGTGTTAATTGACCAAACGCTGGCTCCGGTCACTTACTCCTTTGGACACGCCCACTGACTCCTACAGGATGTCCCTCTTCGATAGGTATGCTTATTATTTGCTTTAAAAATTGCTTTGATTGGCCCAGCGGGTTTACTGGGCACTAGGTCTCGGATAATTCACTTGAGAATTCTTTAGAAAGAGATCGATACCATTTTAAGTAAACTCTAACTTAAGAAGGTCTGAAGTAAATCGCTTTGTTTGCTGGTCTTCTTTCTCTTCGGATATGTATTCTTCGATTCTTAATATGTATTCAGTTGATATTGCCATTTTCTTGTATACCTTGTCCATGTAAATACCAATTATTTCATTATTTATTGATCCTAGAACTCCTTGTAATATTTGATATATATAACAATTTTCTTTCAAAAACTGTCTATAATTAGAAACCAGATATTTCATAACTATTGACTCTAGCTTTCATTATGAATATGTCTTATTCTTATTTTACGTTTTTGAGATTTCAGATGATTTGAAAAAATGTGATTTTAAAACATAACGGGAGCAGCTTTTTTTCAGGAATTTGATAACCATTTACCATTTTCTGTGGTGAATATTTGACCAATGGACGGAATTCGAAGGAATTTCACGAACTTTATGCTCAGGAATGCACAAGACGCAAAAGTATTGAGAAATGAGCATGAAAACTTTTTGTCACTATCGTTTTCGCTCTGTTCATTTTGCCATCGACTAATAGGTGGGTCGCTTGCCCTGCCCACTGACTCCGCTTGCAACACCAACGATTTAACCAATCACTGACCGCGCCCACTTACGCCGTTAGCCCCGCAAATTGACTCCAACAGGAAGTCGCGCTTCGAACTTAAATAAGTTATTTTGTAAAATCTATGGTCAATAGCATGAACAAAAAGTAGAATAGTTGGTAAGTGACCTAAACGCGGTAACTACAGCTTGAAAAAGCTGTAGTAACGACTTTATGTCGCCAAACCAACTAAAATGTTTCACGTAAATGGAGGCCAATGTTGGAGTTCAAGGCTCAATTCCGGGTTGAAACCAAAGATTTTATTTGTCGATCGACTCTCTGATTGACAGTCGCGATTGTTTAATTCCGATAGAGAGTTCAATGCGTTATTAAACGGCGTTATTTTATAAAGTTTATATTGAGTAACAAGTAACCAAAAAGAAAAAAAAGTTGGTTGGCGACCTAGACGTCGTTACAGCTTGCAATATTCCTAAAATACATTAGAACTACTTTTAATGGTGTAGACATTCACTGGATTTAAAGGTTAAGCCTCCAGTGACAGTTCGCACTGGTGAACTTTGAGAAGACCTCAACATTTTGTCTGTTAGCCTAAGTTTTCAAAGCTGGCGCTTTGCTAGCTAAAAATCGCAATGACAGGGTTTCCTTGATTGTATTTGGTATCACGAATTGTTTCTTTAAATGTTTCTCATCACTTTAATTGTCAGGAAACCTTTACTCTGATTTTGGTAGAAGGATTCTAACTACTTACTCGTCAGCGTTCCATTCAGTCGAAAACCCTAAAGTTTGGTTCATAAACTGACATATTTCTGTCTGATCCATGTCTTGAGAAGATCCTGGTGTGCCAGTGTTAGCCGTATCTAAAAGCAAATAATAACAGATTATCGCCGGTAAGGCAAAAATAAAGATTCCTGGTATTTCTCACATCATTACTGCAAATACATCCTTTACGAGTACCAGCTGCTCATTCTACATGCAATTAGGTTAGGATTCTCCACCCATTGGTGAGAGATAAAAGTCGGAAAGGATATTTACCGCGACCGGGTATCGAACCCTTGATCTCATGAGTGAGAGTCAGGCCCACTATAATTTAATTGCTAGTTTCGTCTATCAAAAAAGAGCGTTCTGATTGGTCAAAAAAGATTAATTCATACCTCCATGAACAAAATTTTGAGCACTCAGCCATTTTGTATGCTTCCGCACAAAATAGTTCCATACAAAAAGTATCAAAATTTGTAAAGTTTTGCTTATTTTTCTCGCTCGATGCTATTAAATTATAAGAGATGAAGAGAGTATTTTTTGTTTTCATGGAGGTATGAACCGAAAAACCTAATCACACAATGTATGAATCCGCTTCGCGTATTCATACAGTGTGATTAGGTTTTTCGGTTCATACCTCCATGAAAACAAAAAATATTCTCTTCATCTCTTAAATCAACTGCGCCATGGCCACGGTTGAGAGCAATATTGATAACAAATGCTAGACATTGTTTGTCCATGTACGGATGAGGCTTCTTTTTGGAATGAAAATTGTACAAAATAAAAATTGACCAATCGCTGGCCCCGCCAATGGACTCCAACAGGAAGTCCCGCCTCGAAATTTCACGGCGTTATTGTGCAAATTTCTTATCCAGAAGCTTGTAACAAGATAATAATGAAATATTTATCGATCTTTAAAACGAAAAATAAAACGAACATTGGACCAATCGCTGGCCCCCCTCAAATAACCCATGGTATATAGGACATATAGGACATTCTTTGTTTGTCCTCCTTTTTGGAAAGCAAGGCATGCACTTGCAAAAGCTGTTTCTAATATTAGCAATATAACTTCTAAACGATCGCTGTTTTTTAAGCCTATTCAAGCTGTCGTTACGACGTTTAGGTCGCCAACCAACTACACTACCTTTATGTTACATGCTACTGGCCATACATTTTTCAAAATAACGCCCTAAACGGGATTTCCTGTCGGAGTCAATGGGTGGGGCTAACGAAATAAAAGGGCGCAGCCAGCGATTTGTCAATTAACTAATCGGATGTGTCAATCGCGGAATCAATCGACTAATCAAATCATTAATTTAGTCCAGAATTGAGCTTTGAAACATTTTGTTGGATTGGCGACTAAATTGTCGTTACTACAGCTTATTCAAGCGTGTAGGTGGCCAACCACCCCTTAAACCTTTTTGTTAAATGCCGTCTATATATTTTGCAAAATAAATAAATAAAATCGAATCGGAACTCCAGTGCGAAGTCAATGGGCGTGGCCAACGGTGTAAGTGGGGGTGCAGCGATTTGTCAGTTACCTTGTGTAGTGTTGAAGAAAACCGCATCACCTAAAATCAGCTGGTACAGTGGTCCGGAACCAATATTAAACTGGTCATATTGCTCATAAGCCAGGTCACCGTTAAAATCTTCGAACTCTATACGTAGCTCGTTTTCTAGCCCAGTTGTCATTTCAAGTAAGATTTCCAGACCTGATATATAGCATATATCTATATAAAATCTTCTTTTCGAAAACAACAACAACAAAAACAACAACAAACAAACAAACAAACAAAAAACATTCGTTGCTTTTTGCCGCAAAAACAGCACAATTCCATATATTTTGCTTTCAAAATACAGTTGCTTTAGCAATCATTATAACACTTACCAAGGAAAACTTAACCTTTGTCATGCCGAATAAAATCCTCTCAAGAATCGCATTAAAATCAAAGAACTGACAGTACTGGATACAATTAATGCGGGTTCATAATCATTTTGAAAATGTAATTTATCAACAAATATGGATTATAGAAGAAAAGCAGGAGGTGTAGACTAAGATCAGACTGCACATGTGTGCAGGCTGATATTTGTCTATACCTCCTGTCAAAGCAGGAATATTCCGAGTTCAGCTTGAAATCAGGGTTAAATTAGTTCTATTTACAGTTGAAGCTTAAGTAAACCATTTCACTGAATAAATCGGTCAAAAGAACTCATTATATAAAGAAACTCGTAATATACGACATCTGTTTCTTTTATTTATACTCGTGCATTTGAATATATAGAATTCCAGGCTAATTGTGTTTATCGAATTAAGACTGTTTATATGGAATAATGAGCAATACATGTGATAATTGGGATATCAAACATTATGTCAGTTCATGCAAATACGAAGGGACCAGAATATGCTGATACGGAATATGATCAATTTAACTTTCTATATTGATATGGAACAAGAGGACCGTCTACAGGTACATGTCGCTCCACTGTTGGTGCTTGATTGTGATTTTTAAAAAAAAGGCTAGGGTAAAAACAAAGCATGCAATTTAACACATTTCCACACGACAGAATTTTAGACTGGTGAAAATTGAAAAAAAAAAATATTGCAGATAACAATATCAAGTTGGTGAATTTATGCAAAAAGTCTCTTAAGCAAGAGAACATTGTGAACATTGAAAAAAAATTCACATGCAATTCTTCAGTGTTCACAATGTTTTCAATAGCTGTTTTATTGAGGGGTGTACAAAGCGACATCTTGTGAGAATGGCTTAAAATACATTAGTCAGAGAGAAAGTGTTGGTTGCTCTTTTGATGGTTAATGTTAATTCCCAGAATCAAGTAAATGCAAAAGTGTATGCATGTCATTGGCGTCGACAACGGCGACGTCAAGGACAGGCTGTGACAATATCTCGTGTTTTCTCCGACTTTAGACGGGCTAAAATGAATACGTTTAAGTCGATCTAGTGCATTACAAGTACACAGCAAATACCCAAAGACATACCTAAATAGCATTCAAACACCCTGCGTACATTTCGAACTCGACAACAGCGTTTTACTTAAGAAGTAAACGAGTCCCACGACTAAGCCACGGTGGTATTTCCGTTTATTCATCGTTGCTTCCGTAGCACATGCCCATATGAGCGACGCCCCAAGAAGACGGTAAGTTGTTACGGGGGATAGTGCAAGGATACAGGAACAAACTGCTGAGAGCTCCGCCTGGTTCTTTTACGTGCTTGGTGGATAGCACCGTCACACGGGCCTCCCTTTTAACGTCTCATCCGAAAGACAATTAGTTTGTTAGTTGATATGGTCAGCCCAGGGCTCGAACCCGTGAACTTGAGGTTTGAAGTCAAGTGCTCTACCAACTGAGCTAATCGGGCTGACAGAAAGCCAAGGTCTCGGCATTTTTGCTATCTATCTGTCCAAATTGACCAATCTCCGCTGTAAACCAAGGAATTAATCGACCAATTAAATCATTCTTTCAGCCCGGAATGCGGAATGGAGATTTGAAGTTCAACATTGGTCGATATTTGTGTGAACCATTTCCGTTGGTATTGCGCTTTAAACGTCGTAATTACAGCTAATCAAAGCTGTAGTTACGAACTTTCGATCGCCAACCAACCATCTAACTCTTGTTACAATGTCACTGCCAATGAGTTTTGCAAAATAACGCCATTTAAAATCGAAGCGGTACTTCCTATTGGAGGCGGTTTGCGAGGACCAACGGAGTTTGTGGGCAGGGCCAGTGATTGGTCAATTAGATAAGTAAACCAGCACTGCGGGCCGAAATTACATTCAAGTCAGTATTAATGTTATTGCGTTTGTAAAACAAATATTTCAATCAAAGGCCTGAAAATTCCAAGTGCGGTTTTGCTGACTTATTAGTAGTCACGTCATATAATCGTGTCTATATTCCAACCATTTATTATGATAAGAGTGAATTAAGGCACACAGACAGACAGACACACACACGAACGCATACACAAACAAAGTGCAAATTTTAGTAAGTTTTTTTAACTGAACATACATTTCCTGCATGAAGAATCAGCAACGTCTAAATGAATCATAAGCTGTTTGGCTCAAATCAAGGATGGGGCAGTAGCTTCAGAGCCTTGAAACAGAATCAGGAACATCTAAGTTTTTCGAACAAAATTTACCAATCGCTGGCCCCGCCAACTGTCTCCTTAGGCCCCGCCGATTAACTCCGATCGGAAGTTCCGCTTAGATTTTTAACAGTTTAAATTTATGGCTTGTAGCATATTACAAATAAGTTGAAGGTTTGGTAGGCGACCTTATCGTTGTAACTACAGCTTGAAAAAGCTGTAGTTACGATGTTTAAGTCGCCAAACCAACTATTAAGGTTGACAAAATGGCGGCAAATGTTGGAGTTGAAAAGATCAGGTCCGGGCTGAATAAATTATTTGGTTGGTCAGTTTATTCCTTGATTGACAGTCGAAATTGGTCACATGCTTCTTGTATTGCCACGGTTGATAGTGTAGTTTTCTCTTTTATACGGACCATACGTGTTTATTCAAAATAACAAATATAAACCAAGCAATACTTGTTACATTACAAGATGTGGAAGATTTTGCTCCACGGCACCAACGATGAGAAAATTGGCGCAAAAGTATTAACGAGAAACTAGTCAAATGAACTGAATTTGAAACATCCGGATGTCATTATGTGACAAATCAAATACATTCGATTCTTATTGCAATGAGCATATTATTATTATTACAAATAAGTACTTATGCCCGCTTCAAAGATATATTTCGAATTCGAGAGGTAAAAGATTTTTTGATTCGATGGAATTGTATGCGTTTAAACCACGGATATAAAGCGACTTTAAACTTTATGTAGCATACGGAGACTTACCACCGCTTGTTAAATTTGCTCTGCCCTGCCAGATCACCCCTAGCAGGCAATATAAATCGATTGTTCAGAGCGAAACAATTGTAGCTGCCTATATGTCTTCGCGCCGAAGCATCGATATGTATTCGTTTGACCTCACTGATAACTGACCAAGATTAAATATTGAAACGCGAGTAAGGTTTTTAAATCCTGAGACACACCTAGAACAAGATTATCGAAATTTTAAGTTTCCTTGATATTTACGACTTAAAGTAGGCTGTGAGCATTCAGCAATTCAGTTACCTTCTTAATCAGCGACGAAACAAGATGGAGGCGTAGATTTTCGCTTTAAGTTTGTGAGCATGTGTGAAAATGTGTGGATACTTGCTTCCGGTTCATCGATTAAAAATAGACAAGTAAAAAGAGAACTACGTGCGTCCTTTGTTTATTCATCGTCGCTGCCGTAGCAAATACCCATATGAGCGATATCTTATGTAGCTTTTATTTGTATTTTTATTATATACCTTTTAGGACATGACACTAAGAAAATTCTCTTCAATGATTAAGGAATAACCAACTTTCCAAAAAATTATACTTCAACCTTAGAGTAAATCTATAGGGAATATTTCAACAGTGTCTTTTTCTATTTGTTGTTATCGTGTTCGAGAATCGCGTGCTAATCCAGTAAAAAATACCTACGCACGATTCGAAGGTCGAATCCAATAAAAAATACCTACACACGATTCGAAGGTCGAAGGTCGAATCAAATAAAAATGCCTACACAGGGTTGGGTCGAAGGTCGAATCCAATAAAACATACCTACACACGATTCGAGAACAGGATAACAACAAATATAAAAACACACTGTTGTTATATTCCCTATTTATCTTCATGACATTAAGAAAAGTCTCTTCAATGAAATAAGAAATAATCCGAAAAAATCAGAATGTCTATACACAAAAATGTAGTCCGTGTTTAACGGTACTCGACGAATAGTTTTTTTTTTTCGTACACGCCGATTACGGATTTTTTTCCTGTCGAGTTTTATTAGATATCCAGAATGTTATCCATATCTTTTATATAATAAACTTCGATATCAAACGGCGTTATTTTGCAAAAGTTGTGGCCAGTAACATGTAGCAAAAATAAATGTTTGGTTTATAACGTGAACATCGTAACTTTAGTCATCAAATCAACAAAAAATGTTTCAGATAGATGTTGGCCAATGTAGAAGTTCAAAGTTAACTTCCGGTCTAAATGAATGATTTGATTGGTTGATTTATCTTTGGATTTCGTGATCCGTCTATCACGAACCTACCAAGCCAATATTCCGTACTTGCATCGCCAAACCCATTTCTGTACTGGTCAAAACCCTGGTTAAAGTCAGTAACGCCATTCTGTCGTCTTTGAAACGCCTGAAAAATCGAAATAAAACCCCGAAAATATTCCTGATAATACTGTTTTCGAGGTGATAAGTGTTTCTGGATAAAAAAATTATATGATTTTTATGTAAATGAAATAATATCACATAGTTTTAAAATGTTCTTTTTTTTAAGGATTAAAAGAAAAGAATTATCATATTTTGGTTCCTTATCGGCTAATTTGACGAATCATGTATTTCACCGTTGGCTGTACGGCGCATTGATAAACTGATTTAACTGTAAATAGTGTTTGATTAATTCACGAGATGAAGAGAATATATATATATATATATATATATATATATATATATATATATATATATATATATATATATATATATATATATATATATATATATATATATATATGATTAGAGAAAGAAAACAAAATACCAACGCAATTTCTTTCTAAAACTCTGGATAATATATATATATATATATATATATATATATATATATATATATATATATATTATGAAGGTATGCACCTAAAAAACTAATCACACTGTATGAATAAGCGAATTCATACAAATTTGATATGCTTTAGTACGGAACTATCTTGTGCGGAAGCATACAAATTTTGATTTCGTGCTCAAAGTTTTGTTCATGGACCTATGAATATTTTTTTTTACCAGCAATAACGCCTGTTTTTGATAGACGAAGCTAAAAAGTGAATTATAACCAAGTGGTCATTGAAAATAACTGATGAATCGCAACTGTCAATCAAAGAATAAATGCATCAACCAAATATTCATTCAGACCGGAAATTAACTTTAAACGCCAACATTGGCCAACTTTAATGTGAAATATTTTGTGGTGATTTTTTCTAGTGAGTTAAACGTCGCAACTACCACTCGATCAGGCTGTAGTTACGACGTTTAGGTTGCAAACCAACAAGTCTTCTTATTTGTTACGTTTACTGACCATAAATTTTGCAAAATGGTGCCCTCTTTAGTTGAGTTAGAACTTCTTGTAAGAATCAGTGGCTACGACGTTAAAGTTGCAAAACGAACAAAAATAAATGGCGGCCAATGTTGGAGTTCAAAGTTAATTTCTAGTCTAAATGAAAAACTTGGTTGGTCGACTAATCATTTGATTGACAGCCGCTATTTTTGATAGAACGTCGGTGTTAATTAATAATGTACCATTATTAATTGACACCGACGTTCTATCAATAATTAGAAACGTCACACACGTGGTTATACATTTGGTATTGACAGCCGATAAAACGTCGGTGTAAATCAATAATGTACCATTTAAATGTTACATTATTAATTGACACCGACGTTCTATCAATAATTAGAAACGTCATTCACGTGGTTATACATTTGGTATTGACAGCCGCTATTATTGATAGAACGTCGGTGTAAATCAATAATGTACCATTTAAATGGTACATTATTAATTGACACCGACGTTCTATCAATAATTAGAAACGTCACTCACGTGGTTATACATTTGATGATAAACCACAAGAGAACCTACCGTCCATCCACCTCCATCTGCTTGTAGGTCACAATATACTGTCGTCCATGTTGATAAACTAGAAATATACACACTGTATGCCCCTGAAGTTGTAGCTCCCTCTCTATTCAAAACGTCTACACAATCGGCAGACGCTTAAGAACAGAAGAAAAATGGATGTTTGAATAAAAAGATGTTCAAGTCATAGGTTAACCCATTACCAGACGACAAAATAATAGACCGGTCAAAAATTCAAAGATGTTGCAGATGGCAATTTTTATTTAATGACTATTTGTAACATTACTATTATTATAATTGAAGAAATAAAATTGTGAAAAAAGAATAAATTTGCTTGTAACAAGCAATTTACCCAAAGCCTTTTTTTTGGAGGGGGGGGGGTGTCAAAAATCGTTATTGTGTGTGAAACGATTAAAGGAAAATCACCCTCATCTATTTTCCTGTAAATACACAAGCTATACGACCACTGTGTATAAAGGCTTGGCGAACACACACATTCTTGAGCATTTATTTTCATTGTCCTTGAGGTAAAATAAGATTATATACCAATTCCAAGTAAGATTACATATGTTTCAATATATAGAAAAGGGAGAATTATTCAATCCTTTTTAAAGACTGGTTAATTCTTTCCTATGTTTAAGCCTTCTCTTTTCAATCCATGGTTTTTACATTCCTGTGGTTTTATAATTGAGAAACATTGTAGAAAAAAGAAGAAATTGCTTGTAACAATGATTTCTTCTTTTTCCATAATATTGTCTACGCTACAGACTTGTTATTTTTAAAATCAAATCCATTTTGAATTTTCGGTTGAAAAACCTTTGAATTTGGTCTAATCTAGCAAAACAGGAAAGGGTTAAAACAATATTTACTTTTAGTTAGTTAAAACAATATTTACTTTAAGTTAGTTAAAACAATATTTACTTTGAGTTAGTTAAAACAATATTTACTTTTAGAAAGTTAAAACAATATTTACTTTAAGTTAGTTAAAACAATATTTACTTTAGTCAGTTAAAATAATTTTTAGTTTTAGTTAGTAAAAACAATATTTACATTTAGTTAAATAAAACAATATTTACTTTAAGTTAGTTAAAACAATATTTACTTAAAGTGAGTAAAAACAATATTTACTTTAAGTTAGTTAAAACAATATTTACTTTAAGTTAGTTAAAACAATATTTACTTTGAGTTAGTTAAAACAATATTTACTTAAAGTTAGTTAGAAAAATATTTAATTTGAGTTAGTTAAAACAATATTTACTTTAAGTTAGTTAAAACAATATTTACTTTAAGTTAGTTAAAACAATATTTACTATAAGTAAGTGAAAACAATATTTACTTTAAGTCAGTTAAAACAATCTTTACCTTAGTTTGTTCAAACAATTTTTACTTTAAGTAAGTCAAATTTGTAAGTAAAAAGTTCCTACAACTTACGTATCTCAGTGGTCGTTGACGGGGTAGTTGTAGATGTTGATCTTAACGTAGATGTTGTTGATGTTATACTTGTTGTTGATGTTATATTTGTTGTTGTTGTTATACTTGTTGTTGATAGAATTGATAAAGTTGATGTTGGTGTTGTTTGTGAGACTCTTTCTATAAAAACAAAAATAAGGGACGGTCGTGCTAAGTTTAAAGAAGTGTTATAACAGTGAATTCGTCGATTACTTTGTTTCATCGCATCCATGCCGCCTCAGAAATGAAAATCACACAGGTACTGTAGAATACAGGTCATCATACACGAATTCTAAACAATAAGCATGTATCTACAAATAAAAGTACTGAAAGTACTGTAATCTAGCAAAGAATATTCTTTTAAGTAATATTTGTCGTCAGATGTTATCACGATAAATAAACGAGGCTAAAGGAACATGACAAAATCTTAGACTGGTTCAACTTGAAAGCAGTTGCAGACGACAATTTCAAATTCGTGTAATTCAGAAAACATTAGCCTTGTAGAGTAGAAAACATTGTGGACATTGAAGAAATTGCTTATTATAAGCAATTTCTTCATTGTCCATAATGTTTCCCTAAGCTTTTTTTTTGAGATTCGTAAAAAAAGCGGGAATGGGTAGAAATAGGTTAAATAGCATGCTTTTAAATGAGTCCTCTACAATTGAATAAAGTTAATTCATGTGGCAATACAAAGCAACGCGCATAGTGAAAACTCTGATAAGACTCATTTTGAACATGATGTGCCCAAGTGAATTAAAATTACATAGAGGGTGAACTTGTAGGCAGCGTTTGCAATATTCCAGAAACACATAAGAGCTACTTTTTATGGTGTAGGCATTCATTGGATTTAGTGGTTAAGCCTCCAGTGGCAGTTTGCTCTCATTCAACTCCGAGAAGACCCCAAAATGTTGTCAGGCTACTTAAGCTATCAAAACTGACGCTTTACTAGTTTAAAATCACAAGTTTCTATTTAGAATATTTCTTTAATTCATTAATGTTAGATAAGTAATAACATTGATTTTTATAATAAAAAACAATCGCAATATGAAAATAACGTTGTGGGCAAATCTGGAATAGGATAGGAAAAGGCGCTTTAAAGCTAAGTAATGCAGTAACAGGGCAAGCTCAAACACAATCCAAATTATTTCAAGGCGTTGGCTTTGATGTACTTTGAGGTAAATCTCTGAGAACATTGATACGATAAAAATGTAACACGAAACGGGACATGTATCTTTGAGAAACACATTTATGTTGAATAGTGTTTGAGGACGCAAATGTCGTAATTGCAGCTAACTCACGATTTAAATACACTGTTTGGGTTATCGACCTATGTCCCTAGCCTAATGCTTTACAAAATAATGTCGTTTATCAATTAATTCGAAATGTCCTGTCGGAGGTCAGTTGGCGGGATCAGCGATCCGTCAATCGTCAGTAAGATGGATAATTGACAAATCCTCGCTTTAAAACAAATAACAAGTCAACCAATGAAATCATTCATTTAGACCAGTAGCGAATTTTTGAACTTTGAAACTGGCCTCTTTTTTTAAGTTTTTTGTTGTTTTGTCGTAAGAACAGCTTATCCAAGATATAGTTACGAGGTTTATGTCACCAACCTACCATTGTACTTTTTATACACGCTTCTGCCAATGAAGTTTGCAGAATAGCGCCGTTTTTTTCCGAAGTGGAGCTTCTTGTGAGAGTCAATGGATGGGGTTATTGGAATAACTTGACTGGACCAGAGATTGGTATTTTTTCTATCAGTAAGTTGCAAAATTTAAGCAAATATTGATACAATAAATCATCCTGATAAACTTCGTATTGGTTAATTGAATTCCAAAACAAAATTCAACATTCTGAGTACATTTGATTTGACTTTGCGATGCTATATATATATTATTATTAAATTTCCTGGTGGAAAACATTGTGTAAAATGAAGATTTCGCTTGTTACAAGCTATTGCTCATTTAACACAATGTTTTCGCAACTGTTTATATTCAGGGGCTTGTAAGGGGGTCATTGTTTTGGAGTGGATTAAAACCATCGTTTCCTCGATTAAAAAGAAAATTTAAGGTTATATCTACTATATATATATATATTTTCGCTTCTTATCAACAAAGTAAGAAAACTATGCATAACATCTTTGGTAAAATGTATTCGGACTTAGTCTGGAAGTACCTAGTGTCAAAATCAACCATTCTTAGCTATTCATTCAAATCAAACGAGGATGAATTAAAAATGTTATTTTGTCACCCACGTTTGACAAGAACTTTTGCCAAAATCTGTAATGACGTTTTAAAGCGTCGTAATTTATTTTTTGTAAATGATTACGAAATTGTTTTAAAACTGTTCATCATACAAAGTTGCTTTTTAAATAATATATTTCCAATTTGTAATAATCTAAGCATATAGATGTCTCTAATCAAGCCTTCTTTAATTTTATTAAAGAGGATATAGATTTCTTAAACGTCCATTTATAACGTGGGCGTACGTGTCTTATTAGTTTTTAGTATACCAAATTATGTCATTTTTTTTTAAAGATGTCGATTAGCGGCATTAATATGCTTATAGGCTTCTTACCTTTGAATATAAAAAATGTTTTTTAGTTGAACATTTATTACCTCTTGACAAATAACTATACGAGAAATTGCGTGAGTGAAAGAGGGAGTGTGAGACAGAATGAGTGAGGAGTGGGGGGAAGAAGAGAGTTGATAGTATATAGAGAAAGAATTTGTCTTTTTTAAGGTTGTACAATGAAAAAGTCTCTTATAATTCTCTACGAGAATGGTCACATATATATACTTTTTAGTTTATAGTTTTATTTGTTTGTATATTTGTAAAAATGCGCATATGTGAATGAGACTTTAATTAATATTAAATCTTCGTTTGTTTTCCACACACACACACAAAAAAAAAAAAAATCTGCGTGTTTAAATTTTCTCCATAAAGGTATGAAATCAGAACGCTCTTTTTTTGATATACGAAACTACATCTTAAATCTATGATACGAATGATTATCGCAATTTAAACGTTTTTCCGAAATAAAGGCCATTTATAAGCAAAGTCGAATTGTCGAGTGGTTTGTTTGTGCGGTCAGCGATCAGAAAACACAGATTTATGGTCGCCTAACCTAATCAACATTCACACTTTTATCAACCTAATGAAAGAGCCCCGGATGTTGACTTCGGCATTCTCATTAAATTTCTTTTCAAACATTGGTAATTGGATAATAAAATTCCATGTCTCCATGGTAGACGTATTTTTGTCTGAGATACTTGCCAATTTCACCCCTTTTAACCCTTTCCTGTTCAATCCCTGATTTTTACGTCACTGTGATTTTTTAATTGAGAGAATATTGAAGAAAAAAAATGTTTGAAACAAGCAATTTCTTCTTTTTCCACAATATTTTCTACCCAACTGAAAAGTACCCAACTGAATAGTTATTTTCCAAATCCAAACCACTTTATTTTTTTTATTTCATTTTATTTTATTTGTCTGAAACATCTTTGAATTTGGACAGGTCTAAAATTTTTCAAAACAGGAAAGGGTTAAACCCTTATGAAAATAAAGATAATTAAATCGAATGATTCAAGCAATGACTCCTTTTACGTCCTATATTAGATTATATTGCATATAAAATGACGTCAACATCTCCTTCGATTCAGGATCTTCAACAACTCGAGAGGTTAAAAAACTCTATATATTGTAAATATAGGCTATTGATTGCTTAATCAAAGAAAACCGAATTCACGAAACGAGTCATCTATAAACAGATAAAAACGAGGCTCTATCGAGGCTGACGAGTTCACTAAGTTCGGGCTTTTAGTTTTTTGCAATAATTCACCTCAAAATAACAGATTTGTCGATATATGACATTCTGCGAAACATGTGACGCCTTTTGTAAAATGTAGTCGTTGTATGCATTATGACACAGTTTAAGCGGTAACGAAAAGGTTTTACCAAATACTTCGAATTCATCTGCATGGTTAATATACACTAGTGAAATATCATTCGTGTAATGTCAATATATTTAACGGGTTTATTTCACTCCTGTGGAGTAGGTCATATTGTAAGTGCATGTACAGGGACTTACAATAGTATTGCACTAAGAATTGAAAAAGCCTCTCTTTTAACATTAAAGAGATAAAGAGAATATGCTCTTGTTTTTATGGAGGTATGAACATAAAAAACTAATCACACTTATGTATGAATGCGCGAATCGGATTCATAGATAAGTGTGATTAGGGTTTTTCGGCTGATCCATACCTAAGTGTGATTAGATTTACGGTTCATACCTGCACAAAAGCAATAACACCCTCATCATTTCTTGTAATTAAGTACATCGCGCGAAAAAGGAAAATAAACTTTTTATACTTTTTTGTATGGAACTATTTTGTGTGGAAGCATATAAAATGGCTGCGTACTAAAAAATTTTGTTCATGGAGATATAAAAAAAAATCGACCAAACTGAACGCCTGTTTTTGAAAGACGAAAGTAAAAATTAAATTATATACCCATAAGAATTTCTGGTTAAATACATCAAATTATATACCCATAAGAATTTCTGGCTAAATACACCAAAATAGGAGACGTCAAAAAAAAGTATATTATAATGTAAATACGGTTCCATATACGATAGTTTAAGATGACGTAAGTTTCATTCTGTATCTACAAAAAAAAACGTAATCAGAAAGGCAAAGAAGAAGGGACATGATTTAAGAAGTACATTTTCTTTTATTTGTTTGTGGAATTAATGTAGTGAAAAATATAGTTATGTTAACGGTACAACATCTTGTATTTGTTTCTCACTGTAGAGAAAAAAAACAACGACATTCCAATCGAGTTTCGATTTCGTGAAATATCAAATATGCCCCTCAGCTAAAAGCGAATACCAGATGTCGTTATCGTAACATGATATTGCCTTTGTATCCCCACCATAATCGGAGGCGATAAAGAGTTACCTTTAAGAGCATAAAAAAGAGAGATTTTGAGGGATTTGGTTAATCGAAATAATTTTATATGAAGAACTAACATAATTAAGAAGTATATATGTTTACGTTCTTTAAATATTCGTCGCATTTGTCAATATGAGCAAACAGTGTAAAAGAAAATCGAAAATATACTTATCAATATAAATGTTAATAGCCTGAAATGATTTCATTATATAAAAAGTTATCAAGTTGAAAAGAAGTTCATTTTATTTACCACTCGCTACCGTAACTATTGACCGATTGCCTTTGTCAACCAAGGAATCAACCGACCAATCAAAGCATTCATTCAGCCCGAGATTGAGCTTTGAACAACGACATTGGCCGCCATTTATGTTAAACATTTTTTGTTGTTTTGGTGTCTTATTCGAGCTGTAGTTACGAGCTGTAGTTACGACGTTTTGGTCGCTAACCAACCGTCTTACATTTTTGCTACATGCCGATGGCTATATATTTTGCAAAATAACGCAGTGAAATATTGAAGCGGGACTTCCTGTCGGAGTCAATGGGCAGGGCCTACGGGGCCTACGATGTTTGAAGTCGGGTGCTCTACAAAATGACTAAATGCTGCTGCCTTACACATAATCAATTGACCAATAAAATCATTCATTAAAAGCAGAGCTGAGTTTTGAACTCCATCATTGGTTGTCGTTTTTGTTAAGCTTTTTTGCTGGTTATACGACTTAAAAGTCTTAACTGCAGCCGATTACTTGTTTCTGTCCATACAATAAGATAACTCCATATAAAATCAAAGTGGAACTTTCTAACGGAGTCAATTGGTGGGGACAATGGAGTAAGTGGGCGGGTCCATTGATTGGTCAAATTAACTTTTAAGGCTGTAAAAAAGTTAATATGTTTATATATTATGTTTTCGTTGTATTAAAAGAAGTTGACTTCTTTTCTGGAACGAACGGTCTTGTTTGTTTTACAATTTTCTTTTCTGAGTCTTTTTACAAAATCACTATCTATATATAATAATAAAAACAAATTGAGTCAAACATTTGAAGATAAATAAGGTTACACCAGTGAACATTAAGTTTGATACAGTATAGATTTACTTTTAACCCTTGCCATGCTGAATAAAATCCTCGTTTAGAAATGTATAAAAGTTAGAGGTATGATGGCGCTGAAGGTCTGGTCTTTAAATTCATCTTGTGAAAAATTCTGGTTTAAAAAAATGACAAACAGGTAGTGTGTTCTAAGATCAGACTGCTCATATGTACAGCCGGTACATATGTGCTGTCTGATCTTAGAATACACTACCTTTTTGTATGCGTCCGGCCAAAGCGGGAATATTTCGGAACCAGGATGGTAAGAGGGTTAAAGGGGTAAACGTTTTACTTTTTCTTCTCTTAAGGTCTTATAGACAACCAAATAGAGCTGAAACTAAGAAGTGCGTGGCAACTGATGTGACGGCTAACGAATTTTTTTGTTTGCTTTCTCAACGCAGGTATTTTTGGGGAGATAAAGAAGAAAAATATGTTTTTCGTACAAATAATTCCTAATGTGCGTACAGATATTTCTATGCGATTAACAATTAAACTGTCGTATTTTTTTATTGTTTGGGAAAGATTATAGATCCAAATAGGGTAAAAAGGGAACCAATCCCCGACTTGCTCGGCAAACGAACACGACATCATCAACAACAATAAAACCAACCAACTAGCCAACATACAAAGACATTAAATAGAATTGACCAATAAATGGATAAAATACAGCATATGATAAGCTGCCCAGGCTTGATATTAGGAAGTTGATTACGGAAACATGGACCACGGTCGATACAAATTATAAACTAATCCGAATCATGCAAGTTAACTCAGTTTTAAGTACACATCCGCTTAGTTTGCACTGAATTATCGAATAAATCGCCGGATATGTAATTCTTCTGCATAGAAGGGAAATGGAATTTTTTATCCGCCTTACTCTACCTTATTTATCTTTTTTTTTTAATTCTTTCTAAAATAACAGAGAAGTTATTTGTCATATTTCATATTGAATGAGTTCACATATTAAACCGTTTTGTTTATAAATATAGGACCGCCAATCAACCTGATCACTTTTTTGTTCGAGCGCTTTTAATGCGCTACTGAACATTTGCGAACCTTTAGTCACATTAACCCTTTCCCGTTTTTAAAAAATTTAGACCTGCCAAAAATCAGGTTTTGCAGACGAAAATTAAAATCGGATTTAATTTTAATAATAATCATTCAGTAGGGTAGAAAAGTTTGCGGAAAAAGAAGAAATTGCCTTTTAAAAGCAATTTCTTCTTTTTCTACAATCTTTTCTCAATCATAAAATCACAGGGACGTAAAAACAGGGCCTGTACAGGAAAGGGTTACGTTACCAATACAATATGCTAACCGAAGTAAAACTTGGGCTTCATTTACTTGACTGGAATTAGTATTAAATATGTTGGTTATATAATTGATATTTTTTAAAGTAATAATCTAATCCAAGGTCAGTTCATTTTGCGCCACTGAATGTCGTCTAAGCGGGAAAGCAAGACTCAATTGATATCATCATATCGTCATAAAATTCACGTGCACATAGTGCGCTTTTAGTTGGTTTTGACAAAATTAAGTTTTTTCCCCCATTTCTTTAGAAAAAGAAATAAAATCGTTTGATTTTCACGCAAGGTGGAGAAATTTCGTGTCTCCGCCACATCTGAAAATTTAACCGTTGTTGTACACTAATGCACGACAAATGGGTCTTGCACTTAAACAAACAATTACCGCATTTTTTATTTTCAATAAATGTTCATTTTACAAAACTGCAATTTTTTTTGGTCATTCCTAATTGATATTGTCTATTCTAGATGGGTTGTTTTGATCGTTTTGGACCTCCTGTAATGATTGAAAGGTCGCTGGACCAGCCCACTTTATCCGTTAGACCCGCCCGCAATATCCGCTAGACCTGCCCGCTATATCCGCTAGACCCACCCGCTATATCCGCTAGACCTGCCTTTTTTATCCGTCAGATCTACCCACCATAACAACTTCACCCGCTCACTATATCCGCTAGACCCGTTCACTATATCCGCTAGACCTGCCGCTTTATCCGCTAGACCCGCCAACTTTATCCGCTAGACCCATTCACTATATCCGCTAGATCCGCCTACTTTATCCGCCAGACCAGCCCAATGAGCTCCAACAGAAAATTCAAATTCAATATATAAAGGCATTAATTAACAGAAATAATGGCAAGAACCATGTTAAGAAAAACCACACAAACACAAAAAACAAAATTGTTTACTGGCGACCACAACGTCGTAACCACAGCTTAAATAAGCTGTAGTTACGACGTTTAAGTCATCAATGTTTGTCAACATTGAACAATGGAGTCCAAAGCTCACTTCCCTTCTAAATGATTGAATTGAATGGTTGTTAAAACCTTGGCTTACATCGCGATCGGTCAATTTGGCTTACCTCCTAGCTTACTAAAAGATATCCATCCGTTCTGAATGTCAACATTAAGTGATGTGGTGTTTATGGTACTTTTTAAGCAAGCATGAGTTTCCAAACTGTAACTTACAGTTTTACACAAAATGTCTTTATGGCACAGTAATACACAATCAAATTTTGTTATTCCTTGCGCCACACTTCCGATGTGTGTATCATGAATTTTGATGTCTGAACTTATTTCATATATTTCCTCAATGGAATTCGCACGACTTAAGATATAAATCGAAGCTAATACATACAATTTTGAGAAAATATCGTACATGTTTTATTCTTATATCCGAAAAGAATTTCCAAAATTATTCCCCGTCTATGAACTAAAGCGAAGGTTCTTCGGTGTGAGTGCAAGTAAACTAAGATCTTCAATAATACCAAATGATGTTAATTATTGTGCATTTACAGTACCGGAATCTTCAATTGTCCGATATAAGGTTCGCTGGAAGCGTTGGAAATATTGACCAATCGCTGCCCCCCCCACACACACACTGGCTCTGTAGGCCCGCTCATTGTCTCCGATTGGTAGTTCCATTTCGATTTTAGATTGCGTTAATTGCGCCAATTTAATGGCCAGTGAGTTTCAGAAAGATGAAGTACTAATCGAGGAAAATGCACCGTAAGCTCTTTTCAATATATATCTTTATAATATATATTATATTAGTTACCGGCCGCGACGGGTAGCGCAAAGAAATTTGACATAGAATAACCTAGTCACACTATAAATCATTTGTTAAAAAGCGATTAAGTTAAAAGAAAACACTGTAGTATTTTTGTATTTTGCGTTTTGTCATCGTTTGGCGCGCAAAATGTCTAATTTACAGCTTTATTCAAGCTGTGTTTACGACATTCTGTTCACCGAACGACACTTTGATTGTGCCTATGTCTGTGTCTATTAATTGAAAAAAATCTAATTAAACATGTGGTGGACAATAGAGATTATTGAATTAGGTCTCTCCTAGGCGTTACCAAGATAAAGTTTTAAGACGTAGTTACTGGTCTACCACTTCAACAGGTTAATGAGGCTCATTAAAAGATATCGAACAAACAATACATAAGATAATCCGTTTGCCTGAGTGTGGATTTTATGCAGCTGCTCAGTAGTTCTTGTAAAGAAAAAACAACAGACCCTGTTACACTTGTGGTTTGATTTGTACGGGAATGTGAGATTCAGATTGTTCATCATGGCTTACAAAGTGTGCAAGGAATAAGAGTTCCGTTTTGAGCTTCTGTGGCTGAAAGACAGCGAGGTATTGTCATGGCGTTGTGTCCGTCCGTCCGTACACTTTAACTTTTCATATCTTCTCCTCAGAAAGTACTGAACAGAATTCAACTACATTTCACAGAAATGATCCTTGAGTGACCTTTTATTCGAATCCTTCAAAGAATTTCAATCGGATGGAAAACATGGCTTTATTGGGCGGGGCTTATTCTATATATGGTGATTGTTAACATCTTCTTCTAAGAAACCAATTAATGGATTTTAACAAAATTTTACAGGATTGATCATTGGCTGATCCTTTATCAGATAACTTCAAAGAATTTTGATTGAAAGAAAACATTGCTTTTATGATCGGGCCTAATTTCAAAATATGGTGGAAACTTTAAAAATCTTCGTCACAGAAACCAATTGTTTGATTTCAACCAAATTTTAAAGAAATGATTATTGGTAATCCTTTTTAAGATTCCTTGAAAAAATTGATTGAAAGAAAACATGGCTGTAGTGGGCTTTAAAATTCATATAACAAGAGATGAAATAGACCATTTGTATAAAAATCTCTAAGATGCAAGTGATTTTGGTCTCTAAGTTACTTGTTAATTTTATTAGGCATTTATTTATATTAGGAAATGTTTATCATGCAAAAACGGTTGACCGCCATACAAAGAAGACAGAGAGAAACAGTCGGCTGACGTACTCATTTTAACAGTTTAAATATTTTGACAAACACCTAGCGGAAGACGTTTGAAGGAGAATCGTTCGATAAGAATCAACAGGTTATTTTGTTCAACTTCTATATTTGCTAGATCCTGCAAAATTTTGAGAAGGAGTAAACGCAGACTAAGACAAAAATAAGGTCTGGTAAACCCCTTGAATTAGTGGATAGGTAAATTCAATTCATTTCTTATCAGTGACGGATTATTAACTAATAAAGTTATTTCATTGTATAGAGCAATTGAAATTCGTATCTTATTTCCGATTTTATGGCCAACACACAACCCGTTTCTACGTACTGCTAAACATAAGCTAAATGTTAACTGTAATAATTGTAACAATATCATAATTCCAAAACAACGTGCCAGAAATCTCCGATGGAGAATTGTTGTGTATAACACGATTCTTAAGGTCATGTCGTTTGTGTCAAATATCTTTTAGTCACAAATTTCGTTCATTATTTGCCAAAGGAATTGAATATGTCCGATTTGCTATGGAAAAAAATTCCGAATGGGGGAATTAATTTGGCTTTCGATTCAATGTCAGGCAAAAATTAGTTATATTTGACAAATTTTCTAATAGTAATTTACCGAGTTCAGAAATCTTATCTAATATCTCACTGATTATCTATAAGATTGTATGGTAGTCATTAATCTAATGAAAAAAAATCATTCAACGCCTATGAGGTTATTACATGTTTTGTCACTATAAAATGCTTGTTTGGCGAAAAAATAGGATACATTGAAGGAAATCAGGCCATTTTATGTTATTGAACTTGCATAAAAATGTAAATTTAGCGATATAGGGAAAATGTTTACCTTTTATAAAATGATCTACTCTTCGTTTAATTCCATATAATTGTGAAGACAAGCGCTTTAGTTAACAAGTCAATATTTTGTGCTTCTTGATTTAATTTTTAAAAGCAAAAACCTCAATCAACCTCATCGTTTGCTTACCATTTTGTTTTTGCAAAAAATATCATTGGGGACATATACATATTGTTGAAAGACGATAATTTATTAGGGGTTTCGTTACCACTTAGAGCTAACAATTCAACCATGTAGAGCGATGTTTTCCCAATTATTTTTGCTTGGATCACTACACATATATTTCGGAAATATATATCAAATGGATTAATGTAAGTTTTTGAAATATCAATATTACTT
This sequence comes from Fragum fragum, assembly GCA_946902895.1. Classification (NCBI taxonomy): domain Eukaryota; kingdom Metazoa; phylum Mollusca; class Bivalvia; order Cardiida; family Cardiidae; genus Fragum; species Fragum fragum. The sequence continues at coordinate 4,406,987 of OX336376.1, read as the reverse complement.
GTTTTATCAGGGTTATTTGGATAGAAGGAGCCGTTGTATACAGACTTCGAGCCGTTCAGGTAAAAATATCTCGTGTGCTCTTGTAATCGGAAAATGTCCGGCGTCCGTATGTCCGTCCGTAAATAATTAAAAAATCTTCACCCTCTAAAACCATAAGGCCTAGACCTTAGATATTTGGTACATATCATAATCTATTGACCCTCTACCAAAATACTTCAAAGACTTACGGTATTCTGATAATTAGCCATTTTCTGTGTGATCCTTGATTTTACTAAGGAATAAAGAAGGAAATCTTTGAAAATCTTCTTATCCCAAATCATATGGCCTAATGCTTTGAAGTTTGGAATAGATAATCATTTTTTGTCCCTCTACTTTAATACTTCATAGAATTATCGAACTATGATGATTACCCATTTCTGTGCAATTCCTTATTTTAAATAGGAACAAAGAAGGATAACTTTGAAAATCTTCTCCTCCTAAAGTAATAGACCTACAGCTTTGATACTTTGTATGTATTGATGTCTATTGACCCTCTTAAAAATACTTCAAAGAATTACCGTATTCAGGAAATTAGCGCTATATGGTGGGATAATCTGGGTAAATACACCAAAATAGGAGACGTCAAAAAAAGTATATTATAATGTTAATACGTTTCCATATACGGTAGTTTAAGATGATGTTAGTTTCATTCTGTATCTACAAAAAAAAAGGGAATCAGCAAGGCAAAGAAGAAGGGACATGATTAAAGAAGTACATTTTCTTTATTTGTTTGTGGAATTAATGTAGTGAAGAATATAGTTATATAATCAATGGAATACTAAGTTACGTTAACGGTACAACATCTTGTATTTGTTTCTCACTGTAGAGAAAAAAACAACGACATTCCAATCGAGTTTCGATTTCGTGAAATATCAAATATGCCCCTCAGCTAAAAGCGAATACCAGATGTCGTTATCGTAACATGATATTGCCTTTGTATCCCCACCATAATCGGAGGCGATAAAGAGTTACCTTTAAGAGCATAAAAAAGAGGGATTTTGAGGGATTTGGTTAATCGAAATAATTTTATATGAAGAACTAACATAATTAAGAAGTATATATGTTTACGTTCTTTAAATATTCGTCGCATTTGTCAATATGAGCAAACAGTGTAAAAGAAAATCGAAAATATACTTATCAATATAAATGTTAATAGCCTGAAATGATTTCATTATATAAAAAGTTATCAATTTGAAAAGAAGTTCTTTTTATTTACCACTCGCTACCGTAACTATTGACCGATTGCCTTTGTTAACCAAGGAATCAACCGACCAATCAAAGCATTCATTCAGCCCAAAATTGAGCCTTGAACAACGACATTGGCCGCCATTTATGTTAAGCATTTTTGTTGTTTTGGTGTCTTATTCGAGCTGTAGTTACGACGTTTTGGTCGCCAACAAACCGTCTTACATTTTTGCTACATGCCGATGGCTATATATTTTGCAAAATAACTCAGTGAAATATCGATGCTGGACTTCCTGTCGGAGTCAACGGCAGGGCCTACGGGGCCTACGATGTGTAAAGTCAAGTGCTCTACAAAATGAATAAATGCTGCTGCCATACACATAATCAATTGACCAATCAAATCATTCATTAAAAGCAGAGCTGAGATTTGAACTCCATTATTGGTTGTCGTTTTTGTTAAGCTTTTTTGCTGGTTAGGCGACTTAAAAGCCTTAACTACAGCCGATTACTTGTTTCTGGCCAAACAATATTGCAAGATAACTCCATATAAAATCGAAGTGGAACTTTCTAACGGAGTCAATTGGCGGGGACAATGGAGTAAGTGGGCGGGTCCATTGATTGGTCAAATTAATTTTTAAGGCTGTAAAAAAGTTAACGGTCTTGTTAGTTTTACAAATTTATTTTCTGAGTCTTTTTACAAGATCACTATCTATATACAATAATAAAAACAAATTAAGTCAAACATTTGAAGATAAATAAGGTCACACCAGTGAACATTAAGTTTGATACAGTATAGAATTACTTTTAACCCTTGCCATGCTGAATAAAATCCTCCTTTAGAAATGTATAAAAGTTAGAGGGTTGATGGCCCTGAAGGTCTGGTCTTTAAATTTATCATGTGAAAAATTCTGGTTTAAAAAATGACAAACAGGTAGTGTGTTCTAAGATAAGACTGCACATATGTACAACCTGTACATATGTGCAGTCTGATCTTAGAATACACTACCTTTTTGTATGCTTCCGGCCAAAGCGGGAATATTTCGGAACCAGGATGGTAAGGGTTAAAGGGGTAAACGTTTTACTGTTTCTTCTCTTAAGGTCTTACAGACAACCAAATAGAGCTGAAACTAAGAAGTGAGTGGCAACTGAAGTGACGGCTAACGAATATTTTTGTTGCTTTCTCAACGCATGTATTTTTGGGGAGATAAAGAAGAAAAATATGTTTGCCTTACAAATAATTCCTAATGTGCATTCAAATATTTCTTTGCGATTAACAATTAAATTGTCCTAAATCTTATTGTTTGGGAAAGATCATAGATCCGAATAGGGTAAAAGGCAAATCATCCCCGACTTGCGCGGCAAACGAACACGACATCAACGACGACAAAACCAACCAACTAGCCAACATACAATGACATCAAATAGAAATGATCTATAAATGGATAAAATATAGCAAATGATAAGCTGCCCAGGCTTGATATTAGGAAGTTGATTACGGAAACATGGACCACGGTCGATACAAATTGTAAACTATTTCGAATCATGCAAATTAACTCAGTTTTAAGTATACACCCGCTTAGTTTGCACTGAATTATTGAATAAAGCGCCGGATATGTAATTCTTCTGCAAAGAAGGGAAATGGAATGTTTATCCGCCCGACTCATCTAACTTATTTATCTTTTTTTTTTCTCGAAAATAATAGTAGTTATTTGTCATATTTCATATTGAATGAGTTCACCTGTTGCACCGTTTTGTTTATAAATACAGGACCGCCAATCAACCTTAGCACTTTTTGGTTCGAGCGCTTTCAATGCGCTACTTAACCTTTGCGAACCTAAAGTCTCATCTTCGACAGATATTATCAACCATTTTCTGAACAGCCAAAATTTAGGTTTTGTAGAAGAAAAGTAAAATCGGATTTAATTTGGAAAATATTCATTCAATAGGGTAGAAAGGTTTGCGGAAAAAGAAGAAATTGCTAGTTAAAAGCAATTTCTTCTTTTTTCTACAATCTTTTCTCAATCATAAAATCACAGGAAAGTAGAAACCAGGGATTGTACAGGAAAGGGTTAACTTACCAATAGAATAAGCTAACCGAAGTAAAACTGGGGCTTCATTAACCTACCTGGAAATATTAGTATTATATTATATTATATCATTATTTCAATAGTTGGGATAGGCGTTTTTCGTAATTTGAGAGAGGATGATTGCCCGAGACACATGTTGGTCCATCCTGACGGATGAAGAATTGCCGAGATCATCTTTTTCTCTAAAAGATAAGTAGAATGTTCAAGGCCCTTGGTACGACAAGATGGTGCTGGTCTTGATTAAAAAATTACTCAAGATATTTTATTGAAACGGATTATTTTCTAAAAAACAAAAGCTGAATATCGCCTTGAATAGGAATAAACAATATGTTAACGGAATAGTAAATAATCATCTGCACACTCACATACTTAAGTCTCAAGAAACCCCTCTTTACGATTTGGTAAAGTGAGATGAAACTATATCCTTAAAACTATTTATCCATCATTTACAACGTTTTCTTAAACCCTTATTATGTTTTGGTGTGATAGGCAAACTTGTCTTTGATTCCTGAACAAAACTTGCAAACTTGTAAAATAAGAATAAGATATGAAGGTAATATAATTGATATATTTTTTAAAGTAATAATCTAATCCAAGTTCAGGTGTAAAGTACAGTTCATTTTGCACCGCTGCAAGTCGTCTAGGCGGAAAAAGCAAGATTCAGTTGACATCATCATATCGTCATATAACTCACGTGCATAAAGGCGCGCTTTTAGTTGGTCTTGACACAAATTAGGCTTTTTTTCATGTCTTTTATATTTAAGAAAAGAAATGAATCGTTTGAATTTAGAGCAAGGTGAAGAAATTTCCTGTCTAGACCTGCCCAAAATATCCACTAGATCTGCCCACTATATCCGCTATACCCGCCCTCGTTATCCGCTAGACCCGCCCACTATATCCTTTGACCCGCCCACTATATATAAAGTTTTTTTATTGGCGACCACAACGTCGTTTAAGTCGCCAAACCAACAAAATTGCCAATGTTGGAGTTCAAAGTTCACTTCCCTTTTAAATGAATGTTTTTTTTGTTTTTTTGTTTTTTTTTTGTCGTTATGGTTTTAGTTGACATCGCGATCGGTCAATTTGGCTTACCTCGAAGCTTGCTCAATGATATCCATCCGTTCTGAATGTCAACATTAAGAGATGTGGCGTTATTGGAACTTATTAAGCAAGCATGAGTTTCCAAATGGTAACTTACAGTTCTGCACAAAATGTCTTTATGGCACAGTAATACACAATCAAATTTTGTTATTCCTGGCCTCACACTTCCGATGTGTGTATCATGAATTTTGATGTCTGAAATTATTTCGTATACTTCTTCGACAACGGAATTTACATGAGTTAAGATATAAATCGAAGCTAATACATTCAACTTTGAGAAAATATCGTGTCTTTGATACATGTTTTATTCTTATATCCGAAAAGAATTTTCAAAATTATTCCCTGTCAATGAACTGAATGAAGGTTCTTCGGTGTGAGTGCAAGTAAACCAAGACCTTCAATAATACCAAATGTTAATTATTGGGCATTTACAGTACCGGAATCTTCAATTGTCAAATATAAGGTTTGCTGGAAGCGGTGGAAATATTTACCAATCGCTGCCCCCCACTGGCTCTGTAGGCCTGCCCATTGTCTCCGATTGGTAGTTCCGTTTCGATTTTAGACTGCGTTAATTTGCCAACTTAATGGCCAGTGAGTTTCAGAAAGATGAAGTACTAATCCAGGAAAATGCAGCGTAAGCTCTTTTCAATTTATTATTTAGTTACTAGCCACGACAGGTAGCCAAAAATAAGTTGACCTTGAATAACCTAGTCACACTTTAAATCATTTGTTAAAAAAAAAAAACACAATAGTATTTTTGTATTTTGCGTTTTGTCATCGTTTGGCGAGCAAAATGTCTAATTCACAGCTTTATTCAAGCTGTGTTTACGACATTCTATTCACCCAACGACGCTTTGATTGTGCCTATGTTTGTGTCTATTAATTGAAAAAAATCTATTTAAACATGTGGTAGACAAAAGAGATTTTTTAATTGGGTCTCTTCTAGGCGTTACCAAGATATAGCTTTAAGACGTCGTTACTGGTCTACCATTTCAACAGGTTACTGAGTCATATTAAAAGATATCGAACAAACGATACATTAGATAATCCGTTTGCCTGAGTGTGGATTTTATACAGCTGCTCGATAGTTCTTGTAAAGAAAAAGCAACAGACCCTGTTACACTTGCGGTTTGATTGGCACGGGAATGTGAGATTCAGATTGTCCATCATGGCTTACAAAGTGTGCAAGGAATAAGAGTTCCGTTTTGAGCTTCTATGGCTGAAAGACAGCGAGCTATTGTCATGGCGTTGTGTCAGTCCGTCTGTACACTTTAACTTTTAATATCTTCTCCCCAGAAAGTACTGAACAGAATTCAACCACATTTCACAGAAATGATCCTTGAGTGACCTTTTATTCGAATCCTTCAAAAAATTTGAATCGGATGTAAAACATGGCTTTATTGGGCGGGGCTTATTCTATATATGGTGATTGTTAACATCTTCTTCTAAGAAACCAATTAATGGATTTCAACAAAATTTTACAGGATTGATCATTGGCTGATCCTTTATCAGATAACTTCAAAGAATTTTGATTGAAAGAAAACATTGCTTTTATGATCGGGCCTAATTTCAAAATATGGTGGAAACTTTAAAAATCTTCGTCACAGAAACCAATTGTTTGATTTCAACCAAATTTTAAAGAAATGATTATTGGTAATCCTTTTTAAGATTCCTTGAAAAATTGATTGAAAGAAAACATGGCTGTAGTGGGCTTTAAAATTCTTATAACAAGAGATGAAATAGACCATTTGTATAAAAATCTCTAAGATGCAAGTGATTTTGGTCTCTAAGTTACTTGTTAATTTTATTAGGCATTTATTTATATTAGAAAATGTTTATCATGCAAAAAAGGCTGACCGCCATACAAAGAAGACAGAGAGAAACAGTCGGCTGACGTACTCATTTTAACAGTTTAAATATTTTGACAAACACCTAGCGGAAGACGTTTGAAGGAGAATCGTTCGATAAGAATCAACAGATTATTTTGTTCAACTTCTATATTTGCTAGATCCTGCAAAATTTTGAGAAGGAGTAAACGCAGACTAAGACAAAAATAAGGTCTGGTAAACCCCTTGTATTAGTGGATAGGTAAATTCAATTCATTTCTTATCAGTGACGGATTATTAACTAATAAAGTTATTTCATTGTATAGAGCAATTGAAATTCGTATCTTATTTCCGATTTTATGGCCAACACACAACCCGTTTCTACGTACTGCTAAACATAAGCTAAATGTTAACTGTAATAATTGTAACAATACCATAATTCCAAAACAACGTGCCAGAAATCTCCGATGGAAAATTGTTGTGTATAACACGATTCTTAAGGTCATGTCGTTTGTGTCTAATATCTTTTAGTCACAAATTTCGTTCATTATTTGCCAAAGGAATTGAATATGTCCGATTTGCTATGGATAAAAATTCCGAATGGGGGAATTAATTTGGCTTTCGATTCAATGTCAGGCAAAAATTAGTTATATTTGACAAATTTTCTAATAGTAATTTACCGAGTTCAGAAATCTTATCTAATATCTCACTGATTATCTATAAGATTGTATGGTAGTCATTTATTCTAATGAAAAAAAAATCATTCAACGCCTATGAGGTTGTTACATGTTTTGTCACTATAAATTGCTTGTTTGGCGAAAAAATAGGATACATTGAAGGGAATCAGGCCATTTAATGTTATTGAACTTGCATAAAAATGTAAATTTAGCGATATAGGGAAAATGTTTACCTTTTATAAAATGATCACCCTTCGTTTAATTCCATATTATTGTGAAGACAAGCGCTTTAGTAAACAAGTCAATATTTTGTGTTTCTTGATTTAATTTTTAAAAGGAAAAACCTCAATCAACCCCATCGTTTGCTTACCATTTTGTTTTGCAAAAAGTATCATTGGGGACATATACCAGGGAAAATTAGAAAATTGTTGAAAGACGATAATTTATTAGGGGCTTCGTTACCACTTAGAGCTAACAATTCAACTATGTAGAGCGATGTTTTCCCAATTATTTTTGCTTGGATCACTACACATATATTTCGGAAATATATATCAAATGGATTAATGTAAGTTTTTGAAATATCAATATTACTTGTTTTATCAGGGTTATTTGGATAGAAGGAACCGTTGTATACAGACTTCGAGCCGTTCAGGTAAAAATATCTCGTGTGCTCTTGTAATCGGAAAATGTCCGGCGTCCGTATGTCCGTCCGTAAATAATTAAAAAATCTTCACCCTCTAAAACCATAAGGCCTAGACCTTAGATATTTGGTACATATCATAATCCATTGACCCTCTACCAAAATACTTCAAAGAATTACGGTATTCTGATAAATAGCCATTTTCTGTGTGATCCTTGATTTTACTAAGGAATAAAGAAGGAAATCTTTGAAAATCTTCTTCTCCCAAATCATATGGCCTAATGCTTTGAAGTTTGGAATAGATAATCATTTTTTGTCCCTCTACTTTAATACTTCATAGAATTATCGAACTATGATGATTACCCATTTCTGTGCAATTCCTTATTTTAGATAGGAACAAAGAAGGATAACTTTGAAAATCTTCTCCTCCTAAAGTAATAGGCCTACAGCTTTGATATTTTGTATGTATTGATGTCTATTGACCCTCTTAAAAATACTTCAAAGAATTACCGTATTCAGGAAATTAGCGCTATATGGTGGGATAATCAATATACCTAGGATTAAACGAGAAATTCCTTAAAACTTCTTCTTCAAAATAATTAGACAGAGGGCTTTGCTATTTTTAATATATCATAAGGCCATGAACCATCATACTCAGGGGAGCGATTTAGGACCATCATGGTCCTCTTGGAAATGAAACAGACGGGCTCATTTGGAAATATAATACATCAGATAATAATTAAGCGCATGCGTGACATTTCCAACCATTACACATGTGCGCCAAGTAAAGACTCAGATCAGCCTATGCATCCGCACAGTCTATTCAGAAAAATTCGACCAAACTAAACGCCTGTTTTTGAAAGACGAAAGTAAAAATCAAATTATATACCCATAAGAATTTCTGGTTAAATACATCAAATTATATACCCATTAGAATTTCTGGCTAAATACACCAAAATAGGAGACGTCAAAAAAAAGTATATTATAATGTAAATACGGTTCCATATACGGTAGTTTAAGATGACGTAAGTTTCATTCTGTATCTACAAAAAAAAAAAGGAATCAGCAAGGCAAAGAAGAAGGGACATGATTAAAGAAGTACATTTTTTTATTTGTTTGTGGAATTAATGTAGTGAAAAATATAGTTATATAATCAATGGAATACTAAGTTACGATAATGGTACAACATCTTGTATTTGTTTCTCACTGTAGAGAAAAAAAACAACGACATTCCAATCGAGTTTCGATTTCGTGAAATATCAAATATGCCCCTCAGCTAAAAGCGAATACCAGATGTCGTTATCGTAACATGATATTGCCTTTGTATCCCCACCATAGTCGGAGGCGATAAAGAGTTACCTTTAAGAGCATAAAAAAGAGAGATTTTGAGGGATTTGGTTAATCGAAATAATTTTATATGAAGAACTAACATAATTAAGAAGCATATATGTTTACGTTCTTTAAATATTCGTCGCATTTGTCAATATGAGCAAACAGTGTAAAAGAAAATCGAAAATATACTTATCAATATAAATGTTAATAGCCTGAAATGATTTCATTATATAAAAAGTTATCAAGTTGAAAAGAAGTTCGTTTTATTTACCACTCGCTACCGTAACTATTGACCGATTGTTAAACATTTTTTGTTGTTTTGGTGTCTTATTCGAGCTGTAGTTACGACGTTTTGGTCGCCAACCAACCATCTTACTTTTTTGTTACATGTCGATGGCTATATATTTTGCAAAATACGCAGTGAAATATCGAAGCGGGACTTCCTGTTGGAGTCAACGGGCAGGACCTACGGGGCCTACGATATTTGAAGTCAAGTGCTCTACTAAATGACTAAATGCTGCTGCTATACACATAATCAATTGACAAATAAAATCATTCATTAGGAGCATTAAAGAATTGTATTGCATTGTATTGTATTGCCATGTAAAATCGAAGTGGAACTTTCTAACGGAGTAAATGGGCGGGGACAATGGAGTAGGTGGGCGGGTCCATTGATTGGCCAATTTAACTTTTAAGGCCACATGTAAATTAGTTAACATCATTATATATTATGTTTTAAATTGTATTAAAAGAAGTTGATATTTTTCTGGAACGAACGGTCTTGTAAGTTTTACAAATTTCTTTTTTGAGTCTTTTTACAAAATCACTATCTATATATAATAATAAAAACAAATTAAGTTAAACATTTGAAGATAAATAAGGTCACACCAGTGAACATTAAGTTTGATACAGTAAAGAATTACTTTTAACGCTTGCCATGCTGAATAAAATCCTCGTTTAGAAATGTATAAATGTTAGAGGTATGATGGCGCTGAAGGTCTTGTCTTTAAATTTATCTTGTGAAAAATTCTGGTTTAAAAAATGACAAACAGGAAGTGTGTTCTAAGATCAAACTGCACATATGTACAGCCTGTACATATGTGCAGTCTGATCTTAGAATACACTACCTTTTTGTATGCTTCCGGCCATAGCGGGAATATTTCGGAACCAGGATGTTAAAAGTTAAAGGAGTAAATTTTCTACTGTTTTTTCTCTTACGGTCTCACAGACAACCAAATAGAACTGAAACTAAAAAGTGCGTGACAACTGAAATGACGGCTAACGAATATTTTTGTTTGCTTTCTCAACGTATGTATTTTTGGGGAGATAAAGAAGAAAAATATGTTTGTCGTACAAATAATTCCTAATGTGCATACAAATATTTCTTTTTGATTAACAATTAAATTGTCCTATTTTTTATTGTTTGGGAAAGATTATCTATCCAAATAGGGTAAAAAGGGAACCTATCCCCGACTTGCTCGGCAAACGAACACGACAACAACAACAATAAAACCAACCAACCAGCCAACATACAAAGACATTAAATAGAAATGATCAATAAATGGATAAAATATAGAACATGATAAGCTGCCCAGGCTTGATATTAGGAAGTTGATTACGGAAACATGGACCACGGTCGATACAAATTATAAACTAATCCGAATCATGCAAGTTAACTCAGTTTTAAGTATACATTCGCTTAGTTTGCACTGAATTATCGAATAAATCGCCGGATATGTAATTTTTCCGCAAAGAAGGAAAATGGAATTTTTATCCGCCTGACTCATCTACCTTATTTATCTTTTTTTCTTCTTTTTAATTCTTTCTAAAATAACAGAGAAGTTATTTGTCATATTTCATATTGAATGAGTTCACATGTTAAACCATTTTGTTTATAAATATAGGACCGCCAATCAACCTGATCACTTTTTTGTTCTAGCGCTTTTAATGCGCTACTGAACATTTGCGAACCTTTAGTCACATTAACCCTTTCCCGTTTTTAAAAAATTTAGACCTGCCGAAAATCAGGTTTTGCAGACGAAAATTAAAATCGGATTTAATTTTAATAATAATCATTCAGTAGGGTAGAAAAGTTTGCGGAAAAAGAAGAAATTGCCTTTTAAAAGCAATTTCTTCTTTTTTCTACAATCTTTTCTCAATCATAAAATCACAGGGACGTAAAAACAGGGCCTGTACAGGAAAGGGTTACATTACCAATACAATATGCTAACCGAAGTAAAACTTGGGCTTCATTTACTTGCCTGGAATTAGTATTTAATATGTTGGTTATATAGTTGATATTTTTCAAAGTAATAATCTAATCCAAGGTCAGTTCATTTTGCGCCACTGAATGTCGTCTAAGCGGGAAAGCAAGATTCAATTGATATCATCATATCGTCATATAATTCACGTGCACATAGCGCGCTTTTAGTTGGTTTTGACAAAAGTAAGGTTTTTTTCCCCCCATTTCTTTAGAAAAAGAAATAAAATCGTTTGATTTTCACGCAAGGTGGAGAAATTTCGTGTCTCCGCTACATCTGAAAATTTAACCGTTGTTGTACACTAATGCACGACAAATGGGTCTTGCACTTAAACAAACAATTAACGCATTTTTTATTTACAATAAATGTTCATTTTACAAAACTGCAATTTTTTTTGGTCATTCCTAATTGATATTGTATATTCTAGATGGGTTGTTTTGATCGTTTTGGACCTCTTGTAATTATTGACATGTCGCTGGACCAGCACACTTTATCCGCTAGACCCGCCCGCAATATTCGCTAGACCCGCCCGCTATATCCGCTAGACCTGCCTTATTTATCCGTCAGATCTACCCACCATATCAACTTCACCCGCTCACTATAACCGCAAGACCCGCTCACTATATCCGCTATATCCGCTAGACCCGCCGACTTATCCGCTAGACCCATTCACTATATCCGCTAGATCCGCCCACTTTATCCGCCAGACCAGCCCAATGAGCTCCAATAGAAAATTCAAATTCAATATATAGAGGCATTAATTAACAGAAATAATGGCAAGAACCATGTGGAGAAAAAACACACAAACACAAAAAAATTGTTTACTGGCGACCACAACGTCGTAACTACAGCTTGAATAAGCTGTAGTTACGACGTTTAAGTCATCAATGTTTGTCAACATTGGAGTCCAAAGCTCACTTCCCTTCTAAATGATTGAATTGAATGGTTGTTAAAACCTTGGCTTACATCGCGATCGGTCAATTTGGCTTACCTCCTAGCTTACTAAAAGATATCCACCCGTTCTGAATGTCAACATTAAGTGATGTGGTGTTTATGGAACTTTTTAAGCAAGCACAAGTTTCCAAACTGTAACTTACAGTGTTACACAAAATGTCTTTATGGCACAGTAATACACAATCAAATTTTGTTATTCCTTGCGCCACACTTCCAATGTGTGTATCATGAATTTTGATGTCTGAACTTATTTCATATATTTCCTCAATGGAATTCGCACGACTTAAGATATAAATCGAAGATAATGCATACAATTTTGAGAAAATATCGTGTCTTTGATACATGTTTTATTCTTATATCCGAAAAGAATTTCCAAAATTATTCCCCGTCTATGAAATGAAGCGAAGGTTCTTCGGTGTGAGTGCAAGTAATCCAAGATCTTCAATAATACCAAATGTTAATTATTGGGCATTTACAGTACCGGAATCTTCAATTGTCCAATATAAGGTTCGCTGGAAGTGTTGAAAATATTGACCAATCGCTGCTCCCCCCCCCCACACACACACTGGCTCTGTAGCCCGCCCATTGTCTCCGATAGGTAGTTCCATTTCTATTTTAGACTGCGTTAATTGCGCCAACTTAATGGCCAGTGAGTTTCAGAAAGATGAAGTACTAATCGAGGAAAATGCACCGTAAGCTCTTTTCAATATATTATTTAGTTACCGGCCACGACGGGTAGCCCAAAGAAAGTTGCCATAGAATAACCTAGTGACACTATAAATCATTTGTTAAAAAGCGATTAAGTTTAAAGAAAACACTGTAGTATTTTTGTATTTTGCGTTTTGTCATCGTTTGACGCGCAAAATGTCTAATTCACAGCTTTATCCAAGCTGTGTTTACGACATTCTGTTTACCGAACGACACTTTGATTGTGCCTATGTGTGTGTCTATTGATTTAAAAAAAAATCTAATTAAACATGTGGTACACAAAAGAGATTTTTGAATTAGGTCTCTCCTATGCGTTACCAAGATATAGTTTTAAGATGTCGTTACTGGTCCACCACTTCAACAGGTTACCGAGTCTTACTAAAAGATATCGAACAAACAATACAATAGATAATCCGTTTGCCTGAGTGTGGATTTTATACAGCTGCTCAGTAGTTCTTGTAAAGAAAAAACAACAGACCCTGTTACACTTGCGGTTTGATTGGTACGGGAATGTGAGATTCAGATTGTTCATCATGGCTTACAAAGTGTGCAAGGAATAAGAGTTCCGTTTTGAGCTTCTATGGCTGAAAGACAGCGAGGTATTGTCATGGCGTTGTGTCCGTCCGTCCGTATACTTTAACTTTTAATATCTTCTCCCATGGAAGTACTGAACAGAATTCAACCACATTTCACAGAAATGATCCTTGAGTGACCTTTTATTCGAATCCTTCAAAGAATTTTAATCGGATTAAAAACATGGCTTTATTGGGCGGGGCTTATTCTATATATGGCGATTTTTAACATCTTCTTCTAAGTAACCAATTGATGGATTTCAACAAAATTTTACAGGATTGATCATTGGGTTATCATTTAACAGATAACTTCAAAGAATTTTGATTGAAAGAAAACATTGCTTTTATGGTCGGTCATAATTTCCAAATATGGTGAAACTTTGGGGGTAAAATGGCGGATTTCTTCTTCACAGAAACCAATTGTTGATTTCAACCAAATTTTAAAGAAATGATTTTTGGGTGACCCTTTTATGATTCCTTAAAAAAATTGATTGAAAGAAAACATGGCTTTAGTGAGCTTTAAAATTCGTATAACAAGAGATGAAATAGACCATTTGTATAATAATCTCTTAGATGCAAGTGATTTTGGTCTTTAAGTTACTTGTTCACTTGTTAATTTTATATGGCATTTTTTTTATTTTAGGAATTGTTTGTCATGCATAATAGGTTACCCGCCATACAAAGAAGACAGAGAGATACAGTCGGCTGACGTACTCATTTTAACACTTTAAATATTTAGACCTAGCGGAAGACGTTTGAAGGAGAATCGTCCGATACAAATAAGTAGGTTGTTTTGTTCAACTTCTATATTTGCTAGATCCTGCAAAATTTTGAGAAGGAGTAAACGCAGACTAAGAAAAAAATAAGATATGGTAAACCCCTTGAATTAGTGGATAGGTAAATTCAATTCATTTCTTCTCAGTGACGGATAATTAACTGATAAAGTTCTTTCATTGTATAGAGCAATTGAAATTCGTATCGTATTTCCGATTTTATGGCCAACACACAACCCGTTTCTACGTACTGCTAAACATAAGCTAAATGTTAACTGTAATAATTGTAGCACTACCATAATTCCAAAACAACGTGCCAGACATTTCCGATGGAGAATTGTTGTGTATAACACGATTCCGAAGGTGATGTCGTTTGTGTCTAATATATTTTAGTCATAAAGATTGTATGGTAGTCATTAATTTCAATAAAAAAGATTCAGATTGAGGTTATTACATTTTATGCAACTATAAATGACTTGTTTTGCAAAAAAATATGATACTTTGAAGGAAATTAGGCCATTTATGTAATTGAACTTGCATAAATGTAAATTTAGCGATGTAGGGAAAACGTTTACCTTTCATAAAATGATCTACTCTTCGTTTAATTCCATATTATTTTGAAGACAAGCACTTTAGTTAACCAGTCAATATTTTGTGTTTCTTGATTTAATTTTTAAAAGGAAAAACCTCAATCCTACCCATCGTTTGCTTACCATTTTGTTTTGCAAAAAATATCATGGGGGACATATACCAGGGAAATTAGAAACTCAGTGAAAGACGATAATTTATTAGGGGCTTCGTTTCCACCAAGAGCTAACATATCAACTATGTAAAGCGATATTTTTCCAATTTTTTTGCTTGGATCACTACAAATATATTTCAGAAAAATTTATCTTTTGAATATCAAATGGATTTATGTAAATTTTTGAAATAGCAATATTGCATGTTTTTATCAGGGTTATTTGGATAGAAGGAACCAGTTTATACTTCGAGCCGTTCAGGTAAAAATATGTATTTCAAAAGATAAGTGAAGCATGTTCCTTATTTATTATGTAAAAGGTGTTGTAACGCATGAATGATATATAAAAGGTGAAAAATATAAGAGCATTTCCTTTAGATCTGCAAGCAGAATCATGAAAAAAAGGACAAACCAGAAAAATCCTGCAGAAAAACAAAATATATTTACTTGCTATCAACTTTTGAAGCAATCTACGTTTATATGTGAGTAATAATGGGTCTTAGAATAGTTATAGTATGTTTATTTATTTATATGAATGCCTTTTTATCAATTATACAAAATCACCTTTCTTTGGACCATTTTCTCTATTTTATGTCGCAAAACTTTAGTTTTTATACACGTTTTGTTGTAAATGAATTTGTTAAGGGTGTCTTTATGAGTTTAGATATGTAGTTTTGAACAGCTTCGAAATATTAAAATTTCAGCTCGATGTCAGCAGTTACGACATATTAATTTGAATTAATGAGAGAATAGGTGTGCTATTTTGATCGGAAATGGTCGGAATGTCCGGCGTCCGTCTGTCAGTCCATAAATAATTAAAAATCTTCACCCTTCAAAACCATAAGGCCTAGATCTTAGATATTTGATACATATCATAACCTATTGACCCTCTACCAAAATACTTCAAAGACTTACGGTATTCTGATAATTAGCCCTTTTCTGTGTGATCCTTGATTTTACAAAGAAATAAAGAAGGAATTTTTTGAAAATCTTCTTCTCCCAAATCATATGGCCTATGGCTTTGAAGTTTAGAATAGATAATCATTTTTTGACCCTCTACTTTAATACTTCATGGAATTGTCTTACCCTGATAATTACCCATTTCTCATTTTAGATAGAAACAAAGAAGGATAACTTTGAAAATCTTCTCCTCCTAAACACTGTGTATAACCATACAGTGAGCCAAATCGGAAGTGACACGGACTGTACGCCAAATATATCACTAGTGACACTAAACAGTTGAGGGGGGGGGGAAATTTCTCAATCGAGGTAAATTGTAGACTTCAAGACGGATTTAAACGCGGTTTTTGATAATTAATTGCAAGGGGACACAACTTAACCGCAATAATTTTCATCCCGTTGAGGTATTGTAACGATATACATATTTTTCACCCGATCAAAATGCTTTGAAGGGATCTGATAAAGGATCTTTCCTGTGAATTTTGGTTGAGTTTGGTTGAATTATGTTAAGTACTTTCTGAGAAGAAGATTTTTAAAATAAAAGTTAACGGACGGACAGACGGACGGTCGATGGACACCACATCATGACAAAAGCTCCTTGGCTTTCAGCCAGTGGAGCTAGCGAGAGAGATCTAGAGAGTGAGAGAGATGGGTAAATGGAGCGTGTAGCCAGGTTCGAACTAGGAGGCTCTTGCGTGCGATGTGAGTATTCTACCACACAGACCAATTTCGTTATGTAAATAAGCGCTTTATACTCTCCAGATAAAGAGAGCGAGAGAGGGCGGGCGGTCGTTTACCAGGTTAACAAGATTATGTACATCTCTCAAAAGCGGTATGTAGACGTTGCATCCTTTGGGTAGAATTCGGAGGTAAAAATATATAGACACAAAGTCCGAGCACGACCAAACTGGTTTCAGACAGTGCGAATATAATCCTATGAATGACCAATTAATTTGTTAAACGAAACATTCCAATCGTGCGTAAAACCGACAGCTTCGCTTATCAACTTTATACAGCAACTTCGTCTAACCGGACCGTTTTAACATTGTTACTCTAGAATAAGTTATATTATTTGTTATGAAACAAACACCTTATTTTTTCTTAACAATATGATATGATTATATATGTTTAATAATTTCCAATATATTATATATATCCTTTCTTTCTTTCCATTCACTCGTCAAGTTTTGATAATTTTTCCAAATTCAGAACACTCACACGAAAGTACTGCACATCAAGCCGAGTCATATGAGTCATATCTCGCCTTCGTCCTTCTCGCCTCAATCGGGTGTATTAACTTATGGTCAGATCCGATCTACTTTTCAAGCGATAGAAGATCACATTGATTGCGGTAGGTGTTTTTACATTTTGTTTTTACATTAAACTCTGCATGGATTTGAATTTTTAGCAATGTAACTTTAGCCTCAGATTGCTTACGCAATCTCAGGCTAAACAAACAACAATACACGAGGAAAGAGGGTGACTGTCGCTCATTGGAACCAATGTTTTAAACATTTATAATCAAAGTCCATTACGAAAAAACGCCTATACAATACACAGTTAATTTTTCAGCTGTAAAAAATGAAAAAATTCCGTTGAAAAATTTTGATAGTTTTCTTATTTTTTGCTCAAAACGTAGTTTCAGCAAAGCAGTTCTAACGAGTACCCACATTCTATGTTTTAGAACAAAAATGAAAAATATTAGATATACCCCTGAAAACCTCATTTTCACTTTATAAAAGTAGGGTATGAGGAGTGTTCAGTACACGGACAATCGGACATGTTTCCTGATGTGTTCCAATTTACATATCTTTTGGAAAACAAACATATCTTATTAATAGAATGTCAATATAAGCTATAGAAAATTAGCTAGAAAAATTATTAGATGCAATGGTTGATTTTACTGAAGAGTGAAGAGTAACATATTATTCAAAATTGTCAGATGGTTTGCATATAAATAATTCCTAGGTATCCTTCGGTTATATATATCAACATTAAGCAAACACGCCTATGAAATAAACAGCGATAATTTCAATTTGATTTTTTTCTTTGCTCAAATCATAGATTTTGGCTACATGTTAGAATCGCCACGGTGAGGCGTTTCTAACGAGTCCATACAATCAATGTTTGAGAGTAACCAAATAAAACTGGGATTGAAAGGGGTATTCATTGCCAGGACAAGTCTGTATGATGGAATTTATTGCTGGTTCCTACATTTGTAGTATACACTGGTACTGCTCAAGTTCTTTTACCATAAATTAGCCTGATAGAAACTCTGATGATATAAATCTATCTATATAAAATTGGAATTTACTTATAACAACATTTACCCCACTCCACAAAATAATTTTACTTAACCCGTATCGTTTCCTTTGGCCATCTCGTGATGTTATTGAAGATGTTTGAACATCTGGCGTGACATAGACTTAAATACGCCACGGTAAAAAGGTATGACTTTAGGGACAACATCTTATTTTCTACCACTAATATTAGTCCAACGGTAGAACTACGTTGTTACATAATTTACCCATAAAAAATGCAGGTATTCAATTCATATTTATCATGCGCAGATCCAGAGGAGGGACCGCGGGTCCGCCTCCCACCGGAATTCCCAAATTATTATTTTTTTTTAGCTCACCTGAGCACAACCTGCTCAAGGTGAGCTATTGTGATCGATAATTGTCCGGCGTCCGTCTGACCTTCTGCCCGTCCGTAAACATCTATTAAAAAATCTTCTCCTCCTTAACCATAAGGCTTAGAGCTTTGATTTTTGGTACGTATCAGCACCTATTGACCCGTACCAAAATACTTCAAAGAATTTACTGTATTCTTAAAGTTAACCCTTTTCTAGGCGATTCCTGATTTTACAAAGGAAATCTTTAAACATCTTCTTCTCCTAAACCATAAGGCCTAGAGCTTTGATATTTGGTACATATTATCACCAATTGACCCTGTACAAAATACTTCAAAGAATTACTATACTCTTAAAAGTAACCCTTTTCTAGGAGATTCCTGATTTTACAAAGGAAATCTTTAAAAAAATCTCCTCCTAAACCATAAGGCCAAGAACTTTGATATTTGGTCATATCATCATCTATCGACACGCTACTAAAATACGTCAAAAAGTTATGGTACTCTGAAAATTAGCCTTTTTCTGTGTGATCCCTGATTTCACAAAGAAACAGTCTGTTAGATAATTGCGAACGTTACATTTAAGATGAGACACGCTCGGATTCGACGCTTTTCGACTTGGGCTATATTAATATTACATGTTTCACCAAATATTGTAACAAAATTTCTTGTCACTCAGATTGGTACGGCTCGTGAGTCCAAACCAATATAGGCCCGCTCTCGAAAAGCCATATTGGCATGCCTATACAATACATAGCAATATTTTCAGCTGTAAAACAAAGAAAATTTTCAGTTGAAAAAAAAGAAGATATTTTCTTATTTTTGCTCAAAACATAGAATGTTGGTACATGTTAGAACCACCACCGTGAGGCGGTTCTAACGAGCACCCACAATCTATGTCTTAGAGGAAAAGTAAGAAAAATAGGTACACCCCTATACCCCATTATTACTACATAAAAGTGGGGTTTAATGGGATGTTTATTTCACGGACATGTTTTCCTGATGCCATCAGTATCATTCCCTTTTTTAAGGGGGGAGGCAGAAATTAATACTCTTCGCATTCAAAAATACCGCAATTAAATTCGCATGTATGAAAATGAAATACTGTACGCATTAAAGAAAAAATATTGAGAAAATCATTTCTTTTATTTTTCAAGTAGTGCATGTAAAAAGTCAAAGTAAAAATTTTCTATCCGGGTTTTTCGGCAACGTCACCACTGGCGCCATTGGAAATTTTTTAAGGACTTAAGATAGTAAATACTTCAAAATCGTACGTCCAAAATTTATGATATTTTATCGTATATTGCGTCTATCAATTTCCTGTATCCCTCTTCGAATTTTATTATAATCTGTTATGAAGTTTAAATATATTTTTTCCAATTTTTTGTAATATTGTTAGGTGTGGGCCGTCAAACCCTAATCCACTCGGTGAAAACATATAATGAAACGATTTAAACATGCCCACGGTTGCGTTGCCAAGCATATCCCCCGGTATTCTATATTTACCTAAAAGCCCTCAAGAAAATATGGTATTGGGCTCCTTGGCAAACCGACGATGGACATGTAATAATCTGGAAGTCAAATGAATAAAGGCCTATTCACCAGGTAAGAGGACCGCATGAAAGACTGGTACTCGTGCGAAATATGTATTACTATAATTGTATGCGGAGCGCGGTTAACATCGGCAAGCGGTTGAACAAGCTCGTTTCCCTATTTGTACTTACATAGTTTCAGCTGCTACGAAAGGAACATAAAAAAGAGAAATAATAATAATCATATATACTCCTGAAGAGTCAGATAGGAGAACTGAAAGAAGCTCTAAAAGACAAATAAACCCCACGATTTAGCTCGTATAACGGTATTATTATGTGCATACATATTTACAAAGGCTTATAGGATCGGCATTTGGCATTGTTTGTCTGCGAACCCAAAGACTGTCCAAATAAACAGGATAAGAGATGAAATCAGCTGCCGGTAATCATATTTTAAACTGTCACTAGTCGTACAGATTTTTATGCGACCTCTGTCACTAGTGATACTGTACGCATGTCACTAATTCGTACAGTCAATCGGAAGACAGGGTTGCAATTCCTAGGTCGTACCCGGCTATATACATTCCATTGCTGAATAACATGGTATAGGTGTTCAAGAAATAAGATTTTACTATCCTTCTTCACAGGCTAGGTCACAATTAATGCTCTCAGCTACGCATAATGACTATGGATTTGTCAGTCTGACGGATCACAGTAAAGAAAAATGAGTGATTCGCCAATTAAAGTATGGATTTTACCAGAAAGTATACTCAATAACACAGAATGACACACAAACGAGAGACAAATGATATTAGCTCTTTCAAATACCGAAAACCGCGTTTAAATCCGCCTTATGGTCTAAACTTTACCTCGATTGAGAAATTTTCACCCCTTCAACTGTTTAGTGTCACAAGTGATATATTTGGCGTACAGTCCGTGTCACTTTCGATTTGGCTGACTGTACGGTTATACACATTGCTAACCATACGGACTAGAACTTTTATATTTGGTATGTATTGATGTCATTTGACCTTCTTACAAAATACTTCAAAGAATTACCATATTCAGGAAATTAGCGCTTTATGGTGGGATAATCATTATACAAAGGATAACACGAGAAAATCCTTAAAAATCTTCTTCAAAATAATTAGACAGAGGGCATTGCTATTTTGAATATATCATAAGGCCATGAACCATCATACTCAGGGGAGCGATTTAGTACCATCGTGGTCCTCTTAAAAATGAAAGAGACGGGCTCATTTGGAAATATAATACATCAGATAATAATTGAGCGCATGCGTGACATTTCCAACCATTACACATGTGCGCCAAGTAAAGACTCGGATCAGCCTGTGCATCCGCACAGTCTGATCAGAGTCTTCACTCTTGCGCTCTGTAGATAGATACTGACCCAAAGCTTCTATAAACAATCAGCAAATGTTCTAATTGCCCCGAACGGCTGTCCGGGTGCGAGTCACGCACATGCGAAATGGTTGGAAATGTCACGCATAGGCTATATTCATAGGATAATTTGATTTTAGACTTTTTTTTACGGAGGTTCAAGCGGTTTCATTGGCTGAATTTGTTTCATACTTCAATTTACAGTACTTTGAGCACGCAACTATTTTGTATGCTCGCGCACAAAACAGACCAATAAGATTTCACTCAAAACCAGTAAACTATTTGCTTTGTTTTGCCTGATGCCATGAATTTAAAAGAAACACAGAGAGTATTTTTCGTTTTCATTGAGGCATAACCCTTAAAACTTGATAACACAAATCATGAATCCGTTTTACGAATTCATACTGTGTGATTGAGTTTTTTGGTTTATGCCTTATCGAGGTATAAATCTAAAAAAAAATAAATAGCTCAAATGTATGAACCCACTTTGCGTATTCTTATAGTGAAAATAATTTTATGTTAATACCTCAATGAAAATAAAATATTTGTACATTTGCATTATACCTTTTTTCTGGTCGCGTGATGAAAATGGCTATATAACAGAGGTTGTCGCTTCCTGTAGCTTATTTTTTGACAAGAATGCTGGGACTACAGTTAAGACCAACGTGGCATTGACAAGTAAATGATGATAATAATAAGCGGAGTGAACGAGTTTTGAACGAAAAGATGGATCTAAAGAAAAATAAAAATATTTATATACATTTGCACATTCGTCTATAATTATTCTCGAGCCAATCAAAAACCAACGAATCTAGAACAGTGGAGTGTTTTTAGAATTCTGAATGTTTTTATTGAAAGTTTTGGACGCTTTGAAAGACTTATTTATGAGACGTAATTAGCGACTAAAAGGATGGAATGCTTCGAACATTTTCAGTGTGTGTTTAAATGATATGAATGGATGGTTGGTTGTCGACCTAAACGTCGCAGCTACATTCAAGCAAGCAAAGGAATAGCGACTTTGGGTGAATATAATTTGAATAGGTGTCATTCTCATGATGTTCTTAAATGTACACGTTTTTATTTCATTTCATAGTGAACGAACTGTATTTCAGTTAATTTTACGACATTTGTACGTTAATGTTAATCAAAGTTCATTTCAATTTACAATTTACCAAACTCTGGCCCCGCCCATTTACTCAGTTGACCACGCCCACTAACACAACTAGGAAGTGCCGCTTCGATTTTTCACGACGTTATTTTGCCAATTTATGGCAAGAAGCATGCAATAAAAATGTGAATAGTTGGTTGGCGACCTAAACATCATAACTACCGTTTGAATAAGCTGAAATAACGACGATTAATTCGCCAAACCAATGTAAATACAGCTTGAATAAGCTGTATTTACGACGTTTAGGTCGCGAGACCAACAAAAACATTTAACAAAAATGGCGGCTAATATCGGAGATCAAAACTCATTTCTGGTCTAAATGAATGATTTCATTTGTCAACTGGTTATTTGATTGACAGTCGCAATTGGCCAATCACGAATTGCTTCTGTCACTATGAAAATCGATTGATCAGTTAAGCCATCACCAGACATCAATAACTGGTCCAAATTCAAAGAAGCTGCATACGCCATATTTTTGGTTTATGAAATTAAAACATTTGTTGGTATTTGTAGAAAACATCGTGGAAAATGAAGCAATTTCTAAATTTTCCACTGTTTTCCAGAGTTTTTTTCTTCGGCAGAAGCAATTTCTAAATTTTCCACTGTTTTCCAGAGTTTTTTTCTTCGGCAGAGTCAAAAAACGGGATTTTGTGGAAAGCGGTTAAAAAAACTGCGTCATTTCCCAGCCGTCACGTTAATTAACGAATTACTGGTCACGCCCACTTGCCTCTGATAGAAAGCTCGACTTATATATTAAACGAAGTTATTTTGAAAGTTTATGGTAAGTAGCAATTAAAAAAATATCGACAAGAGGACCATGATGGTCCTAAATCGCTCCCCTGAGTATGATGGTTCATGGCTTTTATGATGTATTCAAAATCACATGGCCCTCTGTCTAATTATTTTGGAGAAGATGTTTAAAGATTTTCTCTTTTAATCCGAGGTATATTGATGATCCCGGCATAAAGCCTAAATACCTCAATACGGTAATTATTTGAAGTATTTTGTTAGAGGGTCAATAGACATTAAAACATACTTCATATAAAAGCTCTAGCACAAGTGCTTTAGGAGGAGAAAATTTTTCAAAGATTTCCTTCTTTTTACCTATGTAAAATCAGGGATAGCACAGAAAAGGGCTTATTTTCAGAATACTGTAATTCTTCGAAGTATTTTGGTAGAGGGTCAATAGCTGATGATATGTATCAAATATCAATGCTCTAGTACATATAGCTTGGGAGAAGAAGATTTTCTTCTTTATTCCTTTGTAAAATCAGGGATCCCAACGAAAAGGGCTAATTTAATTATATAGTAATTCTTTAAAGTATTTTAGTAAAGGGTCAATAGCTGATGATATGTACAAAATAACGTAGCTCTAGGCCTTATCGTTTTGGGGAAGAAGATTTTCAAAGATTTCCTTCTTTACCGTTTGGGAGAAGAAGATTTTCAAAGATTTCCTTCTTTATTCCTTTGTAAAATCAGGGATCGCAACGAAATGGGCTAATTTTAATAGTATAGTAATTCTTTAAAGTATTTTGGTAGAGGGTCAATAGCTTATGATATGTACCCAATATCATAAGCTCTAGGCATTATCGTTTAGGAGAAGAAGATTTTCAAAGATTTCTTTCTTTAATCCGTTGTCAAATTAGGGATCGCACAAAAAAAAAAGGGTTATTCTAAGAATACGGTAATTTTTTGAAGTAGTTTGGTAGAGGCTCAATAGCTTATGATATGTACCAAATATTAAAGCTCTAGGCCTTATCGTTTGGAAGAAGAAGACTTTCAAAGGCTTCCTTCTTTATTCCATTGTAAAATCAGGGAATGCATAGAAAGGGGCTAATTTTCAGAGTAAGATAAATTTTGAGGTATTTTGGTAGAGGGTCAATAGGTGGTGATAAGTACCAAGTATCAAAGCTCTATGCCTTAAGATTTAGGAGGAAAATTTTCTTTTAATAATTGTTTAAGGACGAACACACGGACAGATTGACAGACGGACAGACGGACGCCGGACATTCACAGATCACAACAGCTCATCTTCAGCACGTTGT
The DNA here is from genome assembly GCA_946902895.1 of Fragum fragum. Taxonomy (NCBI): domain Eukaryota; kingdom Metazoa; phylum Mollusca; class Bivalvia; order Cardiida; family Cardiidae; genus Fragum; species Fragum fragum. The sequence continues at coordinate 4,382,356 of OX336376.1, read as the reverse complement.
GCTCAGGTAAGCTAATGAATAAGATAGTTCGTCGGCGACCTCATTGAATAGTTAAGACGTTTAAAGCCAACAAAAAGCTTAACATAAATGTCTGCGTTCAAAGTTCACTTAAGGTCTAAATTAATTGTTTGATATGATCAGACCCCTCCGCCAACATCAAATAATTTTGAAGGTGATTTCCATTTCTGTTCGGCAAAACTTTTCATAGTTAGCTTGTGATCTATTCTGAAATTGTTCAAAGAGAGGTCTGCACGTGTACACGATTTTAACGGACATTTTAGGATTCCCTTTTTTGTCAGAAATTTTGTCCCTACCAGAGCTATAGAGCCTTTCATTTGCATATTGTTCTATAAAAAAAACTTCATTTCCCGTTTAAATTTATAATTTGATTAGTCGATTAACCCCCGCATTCCGTATATAAAATAATGCTTCAAAGAACACCTAAAATTGAGGGTCTTAAAGCATTGTGAGAAATGAGAAATTGGTGTAACAATTATTTACTTTTCTTTTTTGTTCAATGTTTCAAGTTACAATTTTCGCGTTAAGTGAAGCGGCCGAAATTTCCAAATGTATTGGACTATAATTCATATGTTGAAACTGAATCTTGATTCTTTGATAGAAAATTTGACATTTCCATGAAGGAATAACAATGAATGGTCTATGTTGAGGGTTTTCGTCTAAACATAAGTTTCGAACTCTGTACAGTGTTCATTCCTTTCCATCCCGGCACGATCATGCCACCTAGTCCATTGTTCGAAGCCACTGATCCAGTCGGCGTGTACTCGCCGTTTGGATTGATGCTTGTGCAGTCATCGAACCACCAACCACCCTTATGTAGATTGGCACAGTTACCCGAGCTTAAATCAACATCGTTATCCATGGTGGAAAAACCCATACCGTCGTTGTATTTCATGGTTTGAAAGGGATCTAAAATACACAAATAGATAATTTTCTAGATTCTTAAATGAATAAGTAAATAAATACTTAAATAAATTCAACATGATCAAATAAACAACAAAATTGTCATGTTATGTTTTACGATGGCCCTGTTAAAGTATTTACACTCCTCAAAAAAAAGTTAAGGATCATAAATAAATTAAACCGAAATATACGTTGATTTCAATTCATCTTCACAATCATCGGCGATATTTCTTGAGAACAAAATGATAGATTCAAATCAAATTCAACAGAAAGGGCGAACTACCAAAGACCAAATGTGTTAACACTTTTGAATGTACAGTACTAGGTGGGTGGGGTACAAACTGTCGAGGTTTTCCCTATTATGTCAGAACTTATCATACATAACGTTTATGTCCTCCAAGAGCCTCTAACACACAACTACATATTGACTTGAAGCTTCAGATTAGACTTGGACTAGCTAAATTGGAATTTTGTCCAATCCCCCAACAATGTTTGTATAAGGACACCTTCTCGGTCTATCGTCAGACATCGATGAGTAGATCGATTCTGAAGGTCATCCCATAGATGCTAGATAAGGTTCAAGTTAGGAGAACGGACAGGCTTCTCCACAAGCTGTTTCCCTAGCAGTCAATGTTCTGTGCAACATCATGCATACAGTGCGGAAAAGGCATTTTTATTCAATAATGCAATCTTTTTATCCACAGCATCTGTGAATTGCTGTATAAAGTCGTCCTTAATCTCATCTGTTCATTTCATTTAAACTAGTATTTACCTCTTTAGATGGCAAAAGGTTAACGCGCATAAAATACAGGAACTTCGATTGAGAAATTATTAACAATTTGACAATACAAATGGAACTCATTACATAATAATTGGTACAACGATTCGCAGCCGCCATGGTATTACTGGGAGAAATATATCTAAAGGACTACTGGTGCCGTATTCTAATTTGTCAAACATGTCCTTCGACAGAAACCAGTGCTCTTATGTTACTGACGGATCGCGATTGTCAACCAAATGACGACGGACAGATCAATTCATGTATTTAGACAGGCAATGAACTTTAAACTCCGATTTCCTTATTCAAGCTGACAGTACAACGTTGAGCTCGCCAACCAACCATTACATTGCCCATTCCCCTAAAACGTGCCAGCTACTCAACATTCTATAATGTTATAAAATATATATATATATATGTATGTGTTATACAGTGCTGTATATTGACTTATTATGCCTCCAAAGGGTGAGCATCTAGCCGTCCTTCAAGGTTTTCCCCAGTCCCTGGACCGAATTGAATGAAACTTTACAAACGTGATATAAACATCACGGAAAAAATGTGACCTAATGTGGAATTTGATTTTTTGCTTTTAAAGTTGGAATGCGGAGCAATTCCTATTTGGATTTAACAAAACCGCAAAATGAACACTAGACATTTCATTTCTGGTTTCTTGATTACACATATCACGTGATCTCTAAGATATGAATACGCCTCGGGTTACTTCTCATCTCAACTTGCCACGGACAATCAGTTAGTTGGAGCCGAAGACAATAATATGGCATATGATATAAAAATTCGTTTAGAGACTTCTAAACATGCTTTAGTTTGCTTTAAATTGTTGAAAAATAAGGAAATAATCAGTGCAGTAATTTGTTTTTTGTAATTCGCCTCCCGTGTTTAGTAATCACGTGATCTCAAGTGACATGTGGTAGTCATGTGACCATAGATAGGCAATGTTTACAAATATGGCTCAGGTCGCAAATGCATTTTTACAATAATCACACCGCCCAGTACTTTAAAACATTCTAGGGCGATTAAAGGGGGTCGTAGGCATCAAGCAAACGCGATTATTGTAGGATTTACAGCTTTCACTCAATAAAAATGAAATAAATGTAAAACGAAAGTAGAAGATTTTGAAAATTAGAATGTAAACATATCAACTTTCGGTTTCTACTTTTTTACTCAATAATTATCCTTTATTATGTCGTTATTTACGAGTTTAAATCAATAATAACATATCAAACCTTTAACAAGTGTCATCTAGCTTTCAGCTTGGCCCTTTTTACTTAAGGTTTTTACGGTTCTAGAGCCGAAAATCGTGCGACTACAGGGCGCCGAAGATAATTTGATACTATCTTCATCATATTATAGGAATTTTTAGGAAAAGGGCAAAACTACCATGTCCAAACAATAAAGGGCAAAACTACCATGTGCAAACAATAACGTTACAATAACGTTAACGTATTTTTTTCTTTTGAATTTTATTCACAACGCTTCAAATATTCTTTTTTCCTAAGTCTAAACCGGTATTTCAAATCGTTCACCCTGAAACAAGTTTCCGCGCATTTCCGCAAATTTCCACGTATACTCATAAACTGGTTTAAGTTTAAAAGAAGGAGGGTTACTAGGAAAGTTATTAATGAATTTGAACCGAATTCCACAGTTATGACCCTTTCAGCGCAATCCAACTTCTCAGTACTTTCAGTCATTTGATTAATATCCTAACCATCTCTGACATACATTTCTTGAATCATCCCATTTATATTACATCATAATAACACTCCAGTAAGCCGTTTTCTGCACAAAGGAGCTCCAATATATTGTGCATTTACTTTATGATTTACTGAACTTAGACATTTTCTATTTCTTCGAGCCTGTTCAAGTTACAATGCTGGTATTTGGATTAGCTAAATCTTTGAACAGTTTCATTTATTTCTTTCAAAATGGTCGTGTACATTATATATGTTTTTAATGTTTTGTATTTGTATGTACACGAATTAGACAATAAAAAGTAGATAGATATATATTCATTTTTCTAACCTTTTATCTTACAAACTTTTCTTATTTTTCTAAAATATCCAGGTCGATTTCTCTACGGCCACTTTGCCAAACTGAATGAAACTTCACGCTTCATGAGCCCCCTGTTATATTGCACCTATGAATATTTCCTGGTTTTGCAATTTCATTTCTTATAATTTAATCGCACTGAGCGAAAAAGGCAACAACTTTACAAATTTTGATACCTTTTTGTATGCGACTATTTTGTGCGAATGCATACAAAATGACTGTGTGCTCAAAACTTTGTTCACGGAGTTATGAATAATTTTTTCGACCAATCAGAACGCCCGTTTTTGATAGACGAAACTGAAGATTGAAATATTGTAGTGACGCTTAGCCCTTTCTCGTTTTGTCAATTATTTACACCTGTCTAAATTCAAAGATTTTACAAATGAAAGTTTAAAGTGAATCTAGTGTAGAAAATATTGTGGAAAAAGAAGAAATTGCATGTCACAAGCAATTTCCTTTTCTCCAATGTGTTCTCAATTATAGCATCACAGAGACATTAAATCCATGAAATGAAAAAAAAAGGTTTAAAATATAAATTTACATGATTGTATTCATAGTCTGATCATGGTAGGAAGAAAAGTAATACTTTGTCACAAAAACCTGTGCCTTTTTTTACCACGGTCGATTTATTTCATAACTTTTGTTAACTTTTGATTATTACAGTAGTATCAAGGCTCCGTAATTTGGGCGAATGTGAACGATATTTACCGAGCGTATCGTTTGATACATATTTTATATAAAAAATAAAGGTTTGGGTAAGCTAAAAAGCCGATTTATTCCTTTTACCTCTTGTGTAAATCATTCAATCAAAGAAAATATTCCTTTACTATGACATGGTCCCGTGGTGTAATGGTTAGCACTCTGGACTTTGAATCCAGCGATCCGAGTTCAAATCTCGGCGGGACCTTGCCTTTTACGGTACACCCATAAATCTATAAACGAACTAAAATAGCATAGTAGTTTGCTTCTTCGAAACATGAGCATTTGATTTCCCAATAAATAATTTTTACCTTGAACTCCGAAACACATGTTAACTATGTTTATTGGATTTGGTATTTAAATGTCGTAACTACAGCTTCATTAAGCTTTAGTTACGACGTTTAGGTCAGAGGTCAGCAATCTGTCATTTACTTACCGGATGATTAACGCATCTAGAGTTCTGCTTCTAGAACAGAATGTTGTGGTTCATCTTCAAACTTTAACCTTTCTTCACTATTTCCAGTACAAACCCTGATGTTTATGTCCTTGTTGTTTTTATACTTGAAAAACATTGTGGGAAAAGAATATTTTCTCCCCTACCGAATGGTTATTTTGCAATTTAAATCCAATTCAAATTCACAGTTTTCATCTGTAATTTGAAATGTACATTGAATTTTGAACGGTCTAAAATTTTGAAAAACAGAAAAGGGTTACTTCAGAAAAATCTTCATGAATCGAACACTTTCAATGCAGGTCAGACTGCGAGATATTGACCGACAATTTTCACTCTTTGAAGATGGCGCTTTTTCGACTGAAAGGTTTTTTTTTGTGATTGTTCCACTTACTTATATTTGTAGATCCACACACTTGTATAGCATCTATTTCGTACCACGAGTTGGTTAGATCCATCTCTAGTCGTATATCCGAGGTCAATAGATTCTTAATCTGTGAGTTAGAAAAAACATAGAAGAAAAGAGGCAGTCCATCCATCACTCTACAAAATATTAGGCTAGTCCAAATCGAAAGAAATTGTAGACGATCTTTAAATTGCGCTAAAATTGGAACATAAGTTCCAAGTAGGGTAGAAAACATTGTGAGAAAACAAGAAAATGCTTATGACAAGCAGTTTCTCCTGTTCCAACTTAGTTTTCCATGATTGCATTTCTTTAACCCATTCCCACACAATCCCTCCTTTTTTCGCCCCTCAAGAAAAAGGCTTTAGAAAACATGGTGGAAAATGAAGAAATTGCTTGTATCAAGCAATTTCTTCATTTTTCAATATGTTTTCTACTCCAAAGGACGAAAAAATTTAGAATTCCATCAACTTTAAATTGTCGTCTGCAGCTTCTTTCAATTTGGACTGGTCTAAAATTGCACTGTGTTGGAATGGGTTAAGGCACCAGAAAGCGTCATTTTGTGGTAATGGGATGAAGCTTAGTTATTGATTTTGACGCGCTGAAAAAATCTACTTGGTGAAGAGCATTTTCTTCCATTATTATACACCCAAAGGGTCGTTTTATGGTACGGTCCCGGCCGTCCGTCGGTCCGTCTGTCTGACCGTCTGTTAGCAATTTCTTGTGTGCGCAACTCCTCCTAAACTATCAATGAGAATGAGCTGAAACTTGGCACAGTTACTCCCTATGGTGTCTAGTTGTACATCTGACTATTGAAATTCAAATTGCTCTTGAGTATTCTTGAATTTTCTGCCCTTTAATTGAACGAAAATCACCGTTTATTGTGTGCGCAACTCCTCCTAAACTATCAATGGGAAATGAGCTGTAACTTGGCACAATTACTTCCTACGGTGTCTAGTTGTTTATAAGACCTTTGAAATTCAAATCGCTCCAGTCATTCTAGAGTTATCTTGATCGATCTGCCCTTGAATTGAACGAAAACCCCTTTTTTGTGAGCTCACTTTTTCCTAAATTTTGAATGGGAATAAACTGAAACTTATCACAATGACTCTGTATGATGTCTAGTTGTGCTTAGGACTAAAGTTTGTTTTATTGTTAAGTTGTTCCTGAATTATCTGCCCTGACTTACAATATAGCTTAAAATCACAGGTTTTTTGGTGTGTGTGTGTGTGTGTGCGCGCGCACAACTCCTCCTACAAATTCTATTGGATTTAACTGTATCTTGTCACAATGTATCTCTAAAATTTATTGAGCATAAGACTTCAGAAATTCAAAAAGCTCGGGTCTTTCTTGAATTATCTGCCCTTAAATTGATTGAATTCAAATGTCAAGGTCATTTTGAGCTCTGAAAACCCTAAACTGAACCATTGTAATAGTTTATTTGTCAAGATCAGTTTTTCAAGGTCATATTTTTATTGCTTATGGTGAGTACTTTCTGTTGAAACTTGTTTCAAGGTCTTTTTTATGTCAATTGTATTTTAATTATAGAATTTAACCATTGTACATATTGTTGAATGATAAGTTATTAAAAGGCTGTCTTGTTTCTGAAGTGTAAACAGTATTATTCAGATTATAAGATCTTTCTTTTGACAAAAATCATTAGCTATCATTCAAGCTCAGGTTACTGACAAGCCAAGGTTACTAACAAGCTCTTATTTACAATGTTATCTGTTAGCCGTTATAGCGCAGTAATCATTGGATGACATGGGTTCGATCCCCGGCGGCGGTACATGTTCTTTCCGACATTTGTCTCTCACCAATGAATGGATAATCGTAAACCTAAGTGGGATTACAGCTGGAGGCAAGAATCTGGTGTAGTGGTAGTACTGGTTTGATACTTACCAGGAATCGACTGTTAGGTGCTTCAGCCGCCGCAATATCTTTAATATCTCTAAATTAAGGCCAGTTTAAATTTTTGTCGTCAGATAGTGGGTCAATTTTGGAAATAACTGGCAAATGAAATAATGTGTATAACATAAAAGTCTTATGCTATAACATATACCAATCCAAAAGTTATAGGAAATGCCAATTTCTTCTTCGACAAATCATCTTGAACTTGGTACAAATAGAAATACAACGTTTACATTTACAATAAAACATACATAGTCAGTATTCACAAAACAGAAAAATAATACAAACTAATTCAAAGCTTGAACAAATCTAAGACAAAGGGAATGTTATGTTACGATAGAGATACAACATCCAGGCTAACGAAACTGTTTCTTGACCAAACAAGACAATATGTAGACAAGTCAACATGAAATATGAAAATTATAAAAATACTTTTTTTATATATAATAAGACGTTGATGGATCAAATCATCACCATAATTGGACAAAATAACACTTCATTTTTGCATAAAAGTTCGAACAGAGTCGGCTCATACTTGCATTGCAAGTTATAGAGAGATATGAAAATGTGACCCGAGCCATTTGGAAGAGATAGACACATGTAATGAAACTTGGATCTGTCATTTACAACCCGATTTTACGGTTCAAGATAAGGTTTGGGTTAAGGAATAACATTAAGCGCCATTGCAAAACTCTAATTCGCATGTTGCATGCGATATTCTTTGATTCGAAAAATCCAATACTTCAAATTCAAGTTCCAAAAAGTAGTTCTGCCACTAAAAAGTTTTACAGAAAAATCATTCTTATTTGAGTTGTTGATTTCCTTCATAAACGCAGACCGCGCACCAGTGTCCGCGGCGTCAAATTACGACATGAAAACGCATCAGCCTATAAATCCGCTACGACACAGTTATATCTTAAAGAATCTGGGATCGATGCCTTAGAGCGTCCCCCAATCAATCCTGGCATGTACCTTGTGACTAAAGGAAATACATGAATTTCACCGTTATTGACCCCATGTGGTAAAGACAGTGTTGCCTACCAGTGTCTTCAAAATATATTTAAAGAGGAGTACCGGGTAGCGCTCCGGAAATGGGTAGATCGGCGTAAAATGTACTAGGAGACAAACGGGCATATTTCGTAGGTCTTAGAAAAATAAAATTCTTATATTTCAAACTGTTTAAGAAATCGCCCTTCTCTACGAACTGTCCCTCGTAAAAGCAACAAAAGGTTCTTACCAACAAAAATTTGTATGTGAATCATTTAGACACTTATTACAATCAAAACATATGGCCACCAAACAACTCAAACTTACAGTTATGTTAGGAGAAAACAGCCTACTCTCTGTAAGCTTTACAACTGTTGCAGTCGACCAGAGCGTCACCCATTGGCCGGTCAAATCACGTGATGCAATACGGGTCAAACTTCCAACTTCGTACGTCTCGTAGACAGTTACATTAGTGATGCGAATTGGCGTGGAAAAACGATACTGCAATACAGGAACGTATACCATAAAACATAAAACCATTTTCTTACCTAAAAATGAAGTCAATTACAGTTATTCGGATAAACGAAAGGCAATTCACTTCATTCTTATTACTGTAGATGCTGATCATTCGCTACATCTATTTTAAAAGGCCTTGCCAATTTTCAACGATATAACGAGCCTTTGTATAAACTCATTTAAATCAAGAGGATATTCAGAAATATTTCGCAACTTCTGCAAAACTTTAAACTCGATAAAAAAAAACTATAAAACTGATGTATCAAGCACAAGCAAATATGACTTTAAGATATAAATTAATGTTATGGTCAGCAGTAAAATAAAGGTTGACAATTTTATATACCGAGAAATTCCTTCTCCCGAGTTATCAAACCATTGCTTGACAACATGTTAGAATAATTTGAATTGAAAGATTTTGTGGACGACATTTCTAAGTTTGTAGAGTTAAAAAAACCCCTTGCTTTAAGTAAAGAAAACGTTGCGGACATTGAAGTTGCTTGTCACCATCAACTTCTTCAATGTCCAAATGTTTTCCAAAGCCCTTTTCTTCGGGGGCGTAAAACGCAGGATTGTGCGGGATTTGGAAAAAGCGTCTCCGAATCATCACCAATACATATGGAACTATGTAAAAAATTATCTGTTGAGTTTGATAAGTAAATTAATGTATGTCGTTTACAAAAAATCTAATATGTTTCAAATAAAACAAAGAGTAACAAAGGTAACGCTTACTTCGAGATAATCCGTGGATGTTTTGTTGTTACCAGGACACCAAGCTCCGGCTTTGTCTCCGTACGCAGGAAAAACATCAGGTGTTCCAAGAACTTGGTCAGCTGAATAGCTGTGGAGTTTAATAAAGTTTACACATATCGGATGAACATTAGATTATATCATGTTCCGAATTTTGACAGGTTAAAAGGTGAGAAATGAATATTAGTGGTTGAGTAACAGTGCGAAGGCTAAATTAAAAGTTCATGGAGTTTGTTTAAAGAAACAATAACAACAACACAAAAACCCTTAGAATTTCTTTGCAGATCAAATGAAATTAGCTTTTTAATAGAGAAAGAACGGAAAATGTCATTCGATTTGGTCTCACAATATAGCTTAAACCACAGAGAGTTATTGCAATAATGGTGAATGCAACTCGTGACAGGTCGTGACGTGACGTCATTGGACTAAGAAGTTTATGGTACACCAACTACATCTCTTTGTACAAACATTTAAGGGTAGGTTTCGATGTTCCTTAATGTCACAGATTTTAATTAGTTTTATTTCCTCTCATATTATATTTGATTACTATATTCCGAAAAGTATATTACAAAAATCTGAGCAAATCTCCGCAGCAAGGAATTGTTTACTCGAGGCGTCACTCATATAGGGAAAGATACGTTAGAGACGTATCAATATATTACTTAGTATTAGTTACTCGCTGGTTCTGTTCCTATATTTTCTCGTTAAAAATGTGGCCAAGTAGTCGTTTTTTTGGAAAAATCTGTACTTAATTTTGCACACATGTAATTGCAAAGTACTTATGTTGCAACTAAAGATTATTTAAAAAGTGTAATGTCAAAGGATAATCTTTATAACAGCATACCAGCAGATATGTTTATCATTTCCAACACAATTCCGCCTCTCAAAAATAAAAAAAAAACATAAAAAGATTGGGAAAAAAATTTGGAAGAAGAAAAAATTACTTTTTACAAGCAATTTCCTCATTGTCTACAAAGTTTTCTTAAAAAGACATTTTTCTTTTATATTTCACAAACATGAAGTTGCCGTTTTTAACTTCTTTCAACTTGGGCCAGTCTAAAGATGTGTCGTGTGGGAATTGGTCAAAGCGTGTCCTGAGTTGAGAAAGGTTCGCAATAAATGCAGTAATAGTTAGTGTGCAAGAGCAACTTTTGTCAGGAAATTAGTAATAAGAGAATTTGGAGATGCATTTGTAACTATTAGAAAAAAATCGGTCTTCGAATAAAAGGAGTACGAAGATATACAATGACGTTTTGCTCTGCCCTTGCACAAGCTACAGACGTAATTCAGAAATGGCCATTAAACCGTTTTGAAACTAATTCTTTGCTAGATTTACCTTCATATTTCATTGACTAATTGCTTATCATTACTGCTATTGGATCATGTATTGTATTTTATAACACAAAAGTAAACTTGAGTAAAACGATTATCATAATAGGAGCATCGCGTACGAATGCAAACACTCAGCTGTTCAAGTGCTTAATGGTGGGTAGAATTTCTGAGTTGGAAAAGAGGCATAATTCGTTCAAAAATGCATTAAGAGTTATCCCTTTTTGGTATATATTGCTTTTTTAATAGTGAATCTATATACCGAGTTTTACGTTCAGTAATACTAGAAATATTACAAATGAGCGCATGCGTGACATTTCCAACCATTACACATGTGCGCCAAGTAAAGACTCAGATCAGTCTGTGCATCCGCACAGACTGATCAGAGTCTTCACTCTGCGCTCTGTAAATAAAAAGTGACCCAAAGCTTCTTTAAAAAAGTCTGCGAATAGTCTAATTGTTCCGGATGGCTGTCCAGGGCGCTCAATGTGTGCGTATCACGCACATACGACATGGTTGGAAATGTCACGCATAGGCTCAAATACAAAGTTTTTCTGACGACGACGCTGGCACAGACGCCGACGAAAGCTTAGCCATAGCAATATCTTTATAGAAAGAAAAAAAAAGCACAACTATGTTTTTGGATATAACTACTTACTCTCCGTCGTTCCATTCCGTCGAAAACCCCAAAGTTTGGTTCATAAACTGGCATATTTCTGTCTGATCCATATCTTGAGAAGATCCTGGTGTGCCAGTATCAGCCGTATCTAAAACAAAACAAAGAAACAAACAATAACAGATTAGTTCCGGTCAGGCAAATTTGAAATGTTAAATGTAATAATTTGGTAATTAACGAATCGCTGATTCCAATCCGAAATTTTGTACCTTTTTTTTTTCTTTTTTTTTTTTCTTCTTCTTCTTTTTTTCCTCAAATACAGTTTTCAAAATTTTTGGCCAGTAACAGTTGGCGAAAAACGTAGCATGGTAACGTGAATAAGCTGTACCTACGACAAATCCGAAATATGGGATTGTCATTTTGACATTTTCAGTTGATTTACGGTGAAATTATCTATTTCTATTCCACATGTTTTAAAAGTTTCACCACTCAGATACAAAGGCTGTTCTGAAATATCGCTTGTCAAGATCAATGTATATACTCCAGGTATTCTGTTTTACGTAAGAAATGAAAAAATCTTTTTATATAGGTATGAACCTAAAACCTAACCATAATGTATGAATACGCGGATGCCATCAAGTTAAACAAATCAAGTATTTTACTAGTTTTGGGTAAAATTCTATGGGTCTACTAAGTGCGCTAGTATATAAATAGTTGCGTGTTACAACATATGAAAGTATGATAAAGAACAGCCGATCAAAACGGTTGAATCTTGAAAGACGAAACTAAAATTGATTTCTCTTACACATGATGTAGCCGGATCGAGATTTCGTGCATTGACGCCTTTTTCATCTCTTGACGCCCGTTTGAAATTTCCACTCTACGATTTAAATGGTCAGTCATGCGAAACGCTCTCGCGCCAGATTTCATTCTAGTTCCGAACGTCAAGCTGGTCACTTTGGCTTATTTTTCTAAAGTTATTTGGAGGAAATCCCTATGTTCCTCGTTATGATTTCGCACCAAATGACTTGCTTGTTTTTTTTTTTTTTTTTTTTTTTTTTTTGTTGTTAGAATCATCGGTTATTGGCATTGAATTTCCTTTTTTATTGAGATTTGTAATTAGATTTCGCGCGTGGTAAATGGCAACATTTGTACTCCTAGATTGCAGAGAAATAATGTCAAATCTAACAATTTTGTCTTGGAAATTTCACCCAGCATGCTTATCATTTCAGACTAATAAGCACCACGTTATAAAAAGATAATGTTTCGAGTGTGAACGGAGGATTCAGTTATATCAATTAGTAAGTCTGTGTGTTGGTTATTTGCTGTTCTGTATTGTATGTTAATGAAAATCTGCATATCAGTTATTTAACTGTTGAAGTGTCTCTCTTTTGTAATCTTCGTAGGTGTGGCAACCAATTGCTCTTTCTTAGGGTTAATTAAAGAACAAGGGATTTTCATACATTCCTTTCTTCATTTCAATAATTCTCAAAATAACTACAACAACACGTATAATTAGTATGATTATTCTTTCTTTTTCAAGTACCAACGTTTCGGCATACGCCTTCTTCAGAGAACATTTTTTTTTCATTTCAGAAATCTGGAGGGATAATATATTCTGTACATATACTTGGTATGTTCTACTATATATTCAGATGCTGATCGTTTGTAGTCGTGTACTATCGTTTATTATCATGTACTGTCGTTGACTGATTCAATATTATTTTGATTGGTGCTGCCAGAATACGAAACATGAACCTCTAACCGTCTTCCCTATCACTCCTCCTTTGACCTGACATTGAGTAGAACTCCACTGGACCACCTGGCCATATCAATCATGAAATGAAGCTTTGTAATTAGTTAATTTTGTAATCGTTACGTCTTTTTTACATGCACATTTAGTGTATACCTTCCCATTATCAAATGACGCATCGCCACTCAAAATCAAAATATCGATTGGTCAAACATGTCAATCATGTAGACCGGAACTGAATGGTGACCTGCGGTATCTGTGTCAAGTATTTATGTTGGTTTAGCTTTTTCTCAGCAAAACAACGATTTGCTTTATGTTTTATGTCCCCGATGATGTCTTCTGCAAACTAACGTCTTTTGGTATCCGAATCAAACATCTCCAGTGTGGTCTGTTGGTGTCAATTGACGGATACTGAACTCTGACAGAAACTCCATATATATTAAAGGCGTCAATTTCAAATATTACGGCAAGTACCATGTAACAAAACAGTAACTGGTTGGTTTGCACCTCGGATAAGATATATGTAGCAGGGTCACTTTTTGTATGACTGGTCAGTCAAGCATTCTACCTATTGTTCTGCTTGGTTGGTTACCTTTGTTCCGGACGATCGCACAATTCCCTCTAGGATTGGTCATGTGATTTTTAGGAAGCCTTTATTCAGTCAAAAGTTCTGGTCAAGTTGAAATCCCTATTGTCTGATTTATTCGGAATTTGGCGGGAAATTGGAGATTTCGTTGTGAGCAATCTTGGATTGATTTTTCCCTTTCTTATAATGTTTTCTTTTATTTGAATTACTTAGAGACGGTCTTCTATTTGTTCTTTCGGTTGGGTTTCGTTTGAATTGTTGAAATCATTCCGGATTGGATTTCCCTCCTTTTAGCCAACGCGATCTTTTCCTTTTCTTAACATGTTTCCTTTCTTTCGCTATCTTGCATTATTCATGTTTAACATTTCAGTAGTCACAGTTATAATCAAGGGACGAACGAGGTGTATGAATGTTGGTTACAAAATCGAATCGTCAATACCTTGTGTGGTGTTGAAGAAAGTAGCATCGCCTAACATCAGCTGGTACAGAGGCCCTGTTCCGATGTTAAACTGGTCATATTGTTCATAAGCAAGGTCACCGTTAAAGTCAGTAAACTCTATACGTAGTTCGTTTTGTGGCCCATTTGTCATGGCATATAAGATATCTAAACCTGAAATACATATATAATGAAAATGTTTAATTCTTTGAAAAACAACAACGAAAATAAAGCAATAACACCAATAACAGCAACAAAATTGTCATTGATTCTTGCCAACAAAATAGGAAAAAATAACCTTTTTTCCGGAGTACAGTTCTTTCGTTATTCATTATAATTACATTTACACCGGAAAACTCTAAAACTAATTTTGTTTTCGGTCCAAGCTGCATTTTAAACAATTTATAAGAAATCGGTCAGAAATTGAAAAAAAAAAAAGAAAAACAACTCGTTAGATTAAGCGACTCATAATACATGACATCTGTCCGTATATTTGCATTTATGCATCTAAATATACAGAATTTCAGGCTAATTGTGCTCATCAAATTAAGGCTGTTTGTATGGAATAATTAGCAATACCTGAGATTATTGAGCTATCAAATATTATGCCAGTTTATGTAAATACGAAGATACCAGTACAGGATGACACAGGAGACGATTACTTAAACGTTACATATTGACATGAAAAAGAGCAAACTGAACTCCTCGTTCAATTCGACGAATCAAATCTAGGATGTACATCGTAGGACTATTTCAAAACTTCGCGTTACAAGCTTCCAAAATGGCGCTGTCCGTTATGCAAAGCAGCTGTCGTAAAATGCCTCTCATAAGGCTCTTTAAGAAGTCTGGTCTTCAAAGGAACATTGATACAACAGCATAAGAGGGCAAAACTTGAACAGCAACAGCAAATTTAAATTTCCAGCGATTCCGAGACTTACGTACTATGTTTAACTACAACGTTTCTGACTATCAAAATGCATCGATTTATAACATAATACTCTGCCTGTTATACGCCAGTGGTTTGTTCCAAAGTTTACGGGAATGGCCAGGTGCTTTCTGACTGAGAACAAGAGCACTACCTACGAGTACCTAACGCTCGGATGCTCGGTGCTGGATAAACAAATGTCCTAACCGAAAAAGGGGCATAAGTCTTTTTTGGGTACCTCTCTTGATAGTATGGAGTTCTCTTTTGATAGTGAATATTATGTATTTCAAGTGTCAAAAGAGTGCGTTCAGTAATCCACGAGATATCACAAAACGTCAAAGTTTTCGTACGACAAAAAGGGCGAGAACTCGATGCCAAGGCAAAAGCGAAAATAGATTTCAATTTCAAGTTAGCAATATAAAATAAGTCTGAAATTCATGTTGGTTTTCTGGTCGAAAAGGTTTTCAAGGTGACCTATTCCGAAATTATTGATAGAGTGTCTGTAAAAATTTTTTTGAAGAATTGGAGTATTTTCGATGAGAAATGTTGTCCCTACGATAGTCCCAGGGCCCTTGCTTGATCTGGTATATCGGGAACTTTCGCTTTAAAAATTCTTCGATTTCTTAAACCTTGTCAAACTGAGCCCGGAAAATTCCTGCTTTGGAAGGAGATTTATAAAAAAGATCAGCCTGCATGTATGTGCAGTTTGACCTTGATCTACATCACCTGCTTGTCCTTTTTAAGCTAGAACTAATTATAAGAAAAGAAATCAAGCATATCCACAATAGAAGTAGTGCTTTCAGACTTGTGTGCTTAATGCAATTTTGTAGAAGATTTATAATTCAGCGTGACAAGGGTTAAAATGAACATTTTATATTGGGAAAGTTTTATTTAAAGCGAGAACAAACTTAGGCAGGCTGGTGGGATAATCGATACTTCTTGCACTCCGAATTAACGCTGTCTATAAATTTTCGTTTGCGCTAAGTAAAGACTCTGAAGATTGGCATAACCATGTGGTCTGACCCTAAGTCGCATTAGGCGA
This sequence comes from Fragum fragum, assembly GCA_946902895.1. Classification (NCBI taxonomy): domain Eukaryota; kingdom Metazoa; phylum Mollusca; class Bivalvia; order Cardiida; family Cardiidae; genus Fragum; species Fragum fragum. The sequence continues at coordinate 4,366,189 of OX336376.1, read as the reverse complement.
CTAGCGAATATTTTCAGTACCTACGACTATTTAAAGTGAATGCAATTTGAAAAGTAACCAACCTACAGGATAGAAAATATTGTGGGAAAAGAAGAAATAGCTTGATACAAGCAATTTCTTCTTTTCCCACTGCGTTTTCTTAAGTACAAACTCGCAAGGACGTAAAAAACAGGTGTGTGCAGGAAAGGGTTAATATATCCAAGCTTCACTGTATCTTTGCTTCAAACAAACGAGAAATTGACGGATTGCTTACCACTGCGGCAAATCATTTCGACAGAGATATCAAATATTTGCATGAGCAGGGACGGAAAACAACAGGTAAATCGTTGGTTGGAGACCTAAGGGTCGTAAGTACAGCTTGGATAAGTTGTAGGTACGACTTTTAAGTCACATACCAGTAAAAAATGCTTAACACACATGATGGAGCTCAAACTTTAATTCCGGTGTTGGTGAATTATTTGATGGCGATATATTTTTTGTTGTCATTGGCGTTCCATAAATTATTGTGACGACAAAGGAAAGCTTAAATGATCTCTTTTTCCATGACTGATAAGAAATCTGATATTGACGGATCGCTTGCCCCATCCAGTTTCTCAGCTAGGGTCGCAAACGGACTCCGACAATAAGCTTAACCCTTGTCATGCTGTATACATTACCTTATTGAATTGCTGTAAAATCAAAGGGCTGAAAGCACTGAAAGAACTCGTTGTTCATAAATCAATATTTCTTTTAGAAATAAATTTCATAAACAACTCTGGCAGGAAAAGTACAAGCAGGGGGGTGTAGACCAAGATCAGACTGCACTTATGTGCAGGCTGATCTTGGTCTACATCTCCTGCCAAAACCGGAATATTCCGGGTTCAGCATAACAAGGGTTAACTTCGATATCAAACTATTTTTTTCGAAATTATTTGCTAGTTGTATGTAACAAAAAGAAAAGAAAACCGTTGGTTGGCGAACTAAACGTTATAACTACAGCTTGAATAAGCTGTAGTTAAAACTTTTACGTCGACATTCTGACAAAAATGCTTCACATAAATATCGGTCAATGTTAGAGTTTAAAGTTCAGTTCTTGGTAAATTAATCGATTTGATTGGTCCATAGATTCTTCGATGGACAGCCGCGATTCATCAATTATAAACCTACCGAGCCAAAATTCCGCACTTGCATCACCAAAGCCATTTCTGTACAGGTCAAAGCCTTTATTGAAGTCAGTTATGCCATTATGTCGTCTTTGAAACGCCTGAAAGACATTTAAATATGAAACATTGGGGATATTAGTGGATTTCGACCTGACCAGTATTTCGGATAAAAGTGGAGGTTTTTTGTGAGAGAAAAATGTCGGAAAGAATATGTGCCGCCGCCGGAGATCGAACCCATATATTCTTTCCGACATTTGTCTCTCACCAATGGGTGGATAATCGTACACCTAAGTGGGATAGCAACTAGAGGCTGGGAAAGGATGTAGTGAAAGTACTGGTTTAAGAAATATCAGGAATCCTTTGTTAGGTGCTCCAGCCGCCGCGATATGACCGATATACTGCTAAAAGCGGCGTTAAACCCCATTCAGTCAAAAAGGGCGTTCTTCTAGTGTGTTTGGTACATTTTTCGATATTCAAACGAAAAATATGAGTCATGTGTTATCGTCTTTTGGCAAAGTTTCTCATTGGCTAATTTGTCAAACCTAAAACCGTTGGATTAGGTTTAAACCTATTGATTTTAAATCGATCTGACAATAAGTTCTTCCAATTTAGGATAATCGCTCTTGATTCTATCTCCTGGAGATTACACCAGTACTCGCACCGATTACGTGGGCAAATGTCAGAAGCAAGATCGATAGGCTCTCCCGGATATCGAACTCGGGACCTCTTGATCGAGAAGCCGACACCCTACCTCTCGACCACGGACACCACAGTGGTTGCACTTCGTTAACCGTCGGGTTTACTACATACGAGAAATGCATCATGACTGAAAGTAGATCACACGTCTGTCGGTTACTTTTATAACGAATTTGACCGTAGAAAAAAATCACACTTGATATAGTTTCCTAAAAAATTCGCAGCTCTCGTGTAACAGCCAGAAATTGCATCTGCACTATGCCTGTTACACAGATAGATTGCTTATGTAAGGTGGTCATTCTGTTACAATTTTTGTATTGAAACCTTTGATAGAACATGGTGTCGTCCTGAAACGTAGTTCTTGTGGAATGTGTGCAAAGGGTCATGTAAGAGATAAGAGAATATATTTTTTTAGTGGATGTAGGAAACGGAAAAAAAAACTAATCACACTGTATGAATACGCGAAACAGATTCATACAAAAGTGTGGTTAACTTTTTTCGTTTCATACCTACATGAAAACAAAAAAACAATCTCTTTATTTCTTATGATTTAACGACAACGAGAATAGAAGAAAGTACTTTACAAATTTTAAATCTTTTTTCTATCGAACTTATTTTTGCGAAGGCATACAAAATACCTGCTTGCTCAAAATTTTGTTCATGGACTTATGAATATTTTTTTCGGCCAATCAGAACGCTCGTTTTTGATAAACGTAGCTAAAAATTAAATCATTTATAAATGATGAGTTGCAGAGTTGTAACAAAAGGTAATTTGATTTTGTCGAGGAGTACCTCATTAAAACGTGCCAATTTTGTAGGGATTATATACGTTTGACCATTGTGTTGTGTCCGAACCAATTTTAAGATTTATATAGCTAAGCAGAAGAGCTAAAACGATGATGAATTCCAACTTGGCGTTGTTTGTCCTTTTTCGCTCCGAAGTGCAACATTATGAAACTGTTCTTTGTTATTCACTTTTCCACTTTATTTCATTGAACTCTCTTATTCTCATATGACGGGGTATTCGGTCGATGTAGAGTAGCAAATAAGGAGACCCGGGGCACCTTCTCGGTATAGCCAAACAAATGAGACCCGGGTCACCTGCTCGATATAGCCAAACAAATGAGACCCGGGGTATCTGGTCGATGTAGCGAAGCAAATAAGAATACCCCGGGGTATTTGAGGATACAATTTGCACAAAGGACAATGTGCTCTCTAGAATCAACCCTAAAATCAACATAAATGTGTAATAAAAATAGAGTATTTGCTGATCATCTGCAGACGTTTTAGGGCAGTACCTATTGACAGAGCGTAAAACGCAAACTCTGATTATACTGAGTTTACACGTTGACTGATCCGAGTCATCATTGTATTTCCATGTGTAATGAACGGAATGCGGACCTTCGACAAAGCAGCTTGATTAAGGCCTCAATTGACATTAGTTAATATGGCTAGGATTATAAAAACAAATATCAAATCGTTGGTTAGAACCCTTAACGTCGTATCAACGTCTTGAATAAGCTGTAGTTGGCGCTAAAGTCGCCAAACCAGCAAAAGTGCGTTATATAAACGTCAAAAGTTACCATACACTTAATGCCTGAATAGATGATTTGATCCGTCAATAAATTCATGATTGGCAGCGAAATTCCGCCAATGAATGGGACGTCACGCACATAGCTGTGTATTTGTTGACGTCGCCGTCATAGCGCAGTCGGTAGCGCGTCAGACTCCTAATCTTCAATCATGGGGTTTCATTGGTTCGATCCCCGGCGGCGGCACATATTATTTCCGACGATTGTCTATCACCAATGGGTCGATAATCGTAAACCTAAGTGGGATAGCAGCTGGAGGCTAGGAAAGAATGTAGTGGTAGCACTGATGTTAGAAATACAAGGAATCCATTGCTAGGTGCACGAGCCGCCACAAAATGACCGAAGTACTGTTAAAAGTGGCGTTAAACCCAATTTAATTAATCAATCAATATGTGTTTACAAAACACAAAAGAACCTACCGTCCATCCACCTCCATCTGTTTTTAGTTCACAATATACTGACGCCCATGCTGATAGGTTGGGAATGTACACGGTGTAAACGCCGGAAGTTGTAGCTCCCACACTATTGAGAACGTCTACGCAATCCGTAGGCGCTTTAAAAAGAAGAAAAAGTATAATTTGCACAAATATAAGATTACGTCTTCAGTTAACCAAGTACAGATTTAAAAATTCAGACTCATACAAATCTAAATATGTATATATATATATATATATTTTTTTTTTCAATTCATTATATACAACAAAACGTTTCAATTTCATTGAAACGAAAAATAATCATTTATCTATATATTCATCTATTTATTAATCTAAACATTCAAACATTTAATTTATTTCTATGTTAAAAAAAGATATTTGTTTACCTTAAAATGTTTCAAATGGGGTGTAAATTGTTCTAATTACTTACGGATTTCAGTCAACGTTGTCAGGTTAGTTGTAGATGTTGTTATTAACGTTGATCCTTGTGATGGTACACTAGTGGTCTCGAGAGTTGTCGAACTTGATGTTGTTATTGTTTGTGAGACAGTATCTGAGAAGAAAAATAAGGGTTTAAAACCGCGTATAAACCAATTGTGATAATGTGTCGGCTGACGAGGACCGACTAGTGCCTACGCTCACACGCTGTCGGCTAAAAAGTTAACGTTTTATGGCTTTTCTACTGAGCACACTGAAATAAGTAGCCGAAAGACGAACTGTCACCAATGTTGTGATTTCAAAGGTTTGTGTTTGTAAACAAGTGACATTTTATCCCCGATGAAGAAAAATAACAGAAAATCCACTAAATACTTTGCTTCTTCACCCCCAAGCTGCCAAGCATAGGTACTGTACAATACGGGCCATGTTGCAGGAATTGCAACTAAAGGGCATGTATCTATCAGACTTTTTAAATCAAATGCTTTTATAAAGAATAATTTTGTTATATATGAACCCTTTCCTTTTCATTGCGTGTTCCTGTCCAATTCCTGGTTTTAGGTTCCTTTATTTTACAATTGAGAAAACACTGTAGAAAAAGTAGGAATTGTTTGTGACAAGCAATTTCTTCTTTATCCACAATATTTTCTGCCCTACTAATTGTTTATTATTTCAAATTAAACCCACTTTTAATCTTTATCTCCAAAACCTTTGAATTTGGAAAGATTTAAAATTTGCAAAACAAGAAAGGGTTTAAGTGAGATGTAAAATGATATCAGAAATTAAAACCAGCCACAAACATAATCAAAGAGCTGAAAGCCCTGAAAGCCTGTGATATGTTACATATTTTTCACCCGATCAAAATGCTTAGAAGGAATCTGATAAAGGCCCTCCAAGGACCCTTCATGTGAATTTTGGTTGAATTCTGTTGGTTGATTTTTAAAGTAAATGTTTACGGACGGACGGACGACGGACACCACACCACGACAAAAGCCCGCTGGCTTTCAGCCAGTTGACCAAACTTTTTGCAGATATTGCGATTATGATCCTATAAATGACCAATTAATTTGTTAAACAAAACATTCTAATCGTCCGTAAAACTGACAGCATCGCTTAGCTTTATACAGAACTTCGTCTAACCAGACCGTTATAATATTGTAACTCTAGAATAATATTATTTTGGATAAAACAAACACTTATCTTTTCTTAACAATATGATATGATTATACATGATTAATATTGTCCAATATTTTATATATCTCCTTTCTTTCTGTCCATTCCCTCATCAATTTTTGATAATTTTGCCAAATTAAGAACTCTCAAACGAAAGTACTGTACATCAAACGCCGGCTTTCAATGAGTCATATCTCGCCTTCATCCTCCTTGTCTCAATCGGGCGTATTGATTAATACTCACAGTCGTGTAATGCGGTCTGATCTACGTTTATTGTGGCAGAATATTATATTTATTGCGTTAGATGTTTTTACATTAAACTCTGCGTGCGTTTAAATTTTACCGTGGTAACTTTAGCCTCAGATTGCTACGCAATCTCAGGCTAAAAATATTGGTAAGAATAATCATATTTAGGATGGGAAATACGCATCTTACCGAAGCAACGTTGTAACAGGGCAAGCCGTGCGAATGCAGATACAAACCAAATTTGCTTTCATACACTTTCAAGTAAATCGCTGAGCAAATTTATATTTGTAACACAAATGGAACGTTTTTCTTTGAGCTTCGACATTTATGTTGACCTGGTTTCTTTGCGACCCAAATGTCGTATTTGACCAATTGCTTGCCCAACTCACTTACCCCTTTCGCCCCGCCCATCGACTCCAACAGGAAGTTCCGCTTCGATTTTTAACGGCGTTATTTTTCAAAATTTATGGCCAATACCTCGTTGCAAATAAGTAGAATGGTTAGTTGCAGACCTAAACGTCGTAACTACAGCTTGAATAACCTGTAGTTACGACGTTTTAAGTCACAAAACCAACAAAAATGATTCACTAAAATGGCGGTCGATTTTGGAGTTCAAACTGAACTCCCAGTCTAACTGAATGATTTCATTGGCCGATTGATTATTTGATTGACAATCGCGATATGTCAATTACAGGGTACTCAAGCTTTAAATACGATGCTTGAGTTGCCCAGCAACGATTTCCCATTTCATATTATGTCCCTAGTCAAACATTTCAAAATAATGTCGTTTATTACTTCAGTTGAACTGTCGTGTCTGAGGTCAGTGGGCGAGGTCAGCGATCCGTCAATTGAAAGTCAGATGGATAATTTATTTAAGAGATGAAGAGAATATTTTTTGTTTTCATGGAGGTATGAACCGAAAAAACTAATCACACTGTTTGAATACGCGAAGCGGATTCATACATTGTGTGATTAGTTTTTTCGGTTCATACCTCCATGAAAACAAAAAATATTCCCTTCATTTCTTATAACTTAATAGCATCGAGTGAAAAAAGCAAAAAACCTACATCTTTTGATACCTTTTTGTATTGGGCTATTTTTTTGTGGAAGCATACAAAATACTGCGTGCTCAAAATTTTGTTCATGGAGGTATGAATTCAATTTTTCGACCAATCAGAACGCTTGTTTTTAATAGACGAAACTAACAATTAAATTATATATTAGTGAAAGTACACATTGACAATAAAAAAAAACCCAAAACAATATTGATAATAAATCATATTGATAAGCTTTGTGTTATTTGTATAGGTTATCACAACAGTTACGATGTTTATATTTCTGACCACATATTTTAGAGAAATAATGCCGTTAATGACCTCAATTGAACTGCCTTATCGGATGAAGATTGGCGTGGCCGGCGATCCATCGATGTTGATTGATTGATTGAATGGGTTTTAACGCCACTTTAGACAGTGTTTCAGTCATAACGCGGCGACTGGGGCACCTAACAATGGATCCCTGGTATATCGCACACCAGTTCTACCATTACATCCTTGCATAGCCTCCAGCTGGTATTCCACTATCCACCTATTGGTCAGAAACAAATGTCGTAAAGGATCCGTCGTTGTAATCAAGGATGTATACAGATTTATGATCGTCTGGCCTCTTTAACGTCCACAGACTGTTATCAACCAAACAAAAGTGCATCGGTTGTTGACTTCAGCATTCTCATTATTTGTTTTCACAGGTTGGAAATTGGATAATAAAATGCCATGTTTCTTGAGAGAGGTGCTTCGACTTGACGCACTTTTCGTTTTTTAGCGCAATACCATACACCACATTTAAGACCGGTCCAAATTGAAATAGTATACAGCTGACATTTCATATTGTACTGAAATTAGACAATAAGTGCAAAATAGGATAGAAAAGATTGTGAGAAAAGGATAAAATGCTTGTTGCAAGCATTATTTTCATTTTCCCATAAATTGTCCATCGTTGTATTTCTTCAGCGCGTCAGAAAGCGTCATTGTGTGGTAAAAGATTAACTCTTTTTAACCTTTTCCTGATCAATTTCTAATTTTACGTCCTTGTGATACTATCATTGAGAAAACATTACAAAAAGGAGAAATTGCATGTAACAAATTAAATCCACTTTGAATTGTCGTCTGCAAAACCTTTGCATTTGAATAAGTCTAAAATTTTGCAGGACCAGGAAGGGGCTAAAGCCTTTAACAATTAAGAGATGAAGAGAATATTTTTTTGGTTTTCATGGAGGTATGAACCGAAAAACCTAATCACACTGTATGAATACGCGAAGCGGATTCATACATTGTGTGATTAGGTTTTTCGGTTCATACCTCCATGAAAACAAAAAATATTCTCTTCAACTCTTATAATTTAATAGCATCGAGCGAAAAATGCAACAACTTAACAAATTTTGATACCTTTTTATAGTGAACTATTTTGTGCGGAAGCATTCAAAATGGCTGCGTACACAAAATTATGTTCATGGAGGTATGAATTAAATTTTTCGACCAATCAGATCGCTCGTTTTTGATAGACGAAACTTACAATTAAATTATTAGTTGAATAAACCTTTTACCACACAATGATGCTTTTTGCCGCTCATCACGAATGACAATTGGGAAAACATTGTGTAAACTGAAGAATTTTTTTCACAATGTTTATTTTCTAGGAAGTAGGGGAAAAATCTAAATTGTTGTTGGAAACCCCTTTCCATTTTCACTAGTCACGAAATTGCCGTCTAGTCATGGGCTCAAGTTGGGTGATTCAAGACCTTTCTCCTTATTCGCCCTATATCAAATTATTTCAACTCTACTAATGAAATGACGTCAACAACTCCTTTTAACAACTGACCAATCGCTCGCCTCGCCCACTTGCTTCGTTAGACACGCCCATCGACTCCAACAGGAAGACCCGCTTCGGTCTTAATCGGCGCTATTTTGAAAATCCTTTTTGCCAGTAGCATGTAACTATACAATTAGTATAGTTGGTTGGCGACCTAGACGTCTTAACTACAGCTTGAATAATATGGTTAAAAAAAGTGGCAAAAAATGTTGAAGATCAAATTTCTTTTCTTGTCTAAATGAAAGATTTCGTTGGTCGACTGGTTATTTGAGCGTCAGCCGCGATTGGTCAATTCGAGCGGTCAACAGTGCCTGTTTGAATATGGGCATTTACGAACGTGTGGCCTGAAGTCCTCGAATTAGCCTCAATTTATGCCCCACCTTCAAATGAACTTTTGAGCTGTATGCATGCGTTAAAGCAAAAATCCTCCTTAGCTAAAGTCACATAAAAATCGGCCTTGCCGACAGGTCAGCGATTTACGGTGGCATGGAGGTGACTTGTGCGGTGTTTTTATTTAGGAAAAAATAGAAAGAAAACGAATTTCTATCTCGTGGGAACGAGATACACAACCAATCAGAGTCGGTCTTTATTTATTTGAGCTATTCATAACTTTAAAATGGATGCCGCCTTAGAAAAGTAGCCTGGTTGGTTAAATCTTGTGGGAGAAGTCGACGACTAGAATTAAAAATACGTTTCCGATGTGCACAAAATCGGCAGAAACTCGTCATATGAACGACCGTAACCCAGCTTATCGCCGGCGATTAGTAACCGATGCAATACCGACTTCCACAAATCCGTAAGAAGACGCCGACTAGTCGGCAGGTTTTAATTTGAAGGCAAAGTTCGCCAATGTATCGCCGATTTTTAGAAAAAACAACTGTAAATTCGGCCGATGCAGTTATTAGTCTCCGACGATTAGTCGCAGATTTTATCATCGATTCCACAAAAAGTCGTCGGTAACGCACCGCTGACGCGTCAGAGTGTTTATGTTACATTAGATTTAGTCTGGACTGATTTAATTGGAAAAAATGCCGATTTTGATATTCTTCTGTAAAGGGTAACATTTTATATTAGATTTACCCATGAAAAATTCAACTTAGATCAGTTACCTATTTTTCCTTTTAATTGAAAGCGAAACACAATAGAGAATGGTCTTTTCGCTTCATATTGTGATTTCATATATTGCATTGTTGTGAGAAACAAACGACTTATATTGGACCGGAAGTGTTACTGATCTATTAGGGTTCCAGCGCTGAAGTAGCGCTTGCAGGTTTAATACAGACGTTTTAATCAAATCTTCGGATTAGATTGTTTTCTTACTATAACAGTAAGCTAACCGAAGTGGAAATGAGGTTTTAATAATTCTAATAAATCAAACACGTGTTATTATTATTTTTTTACTTCCGTGAAAAGTAGAAAATGACCAATCGCGGTTGTCAATCAAAGAATTAATTCAAACCTGAAGTGATATTTTACTTCTACACTGGTCGACAATTACGTGAAGCAATTTTGTAGATTTTTCAAGCTGTAGTTACGAGGTTTCGGTCAAAAACCAACATTTAACTTCTTGTTACTTGTTCCTGGTCATGAATAATATGAAATGCCTTTGATATCTAAATGTAATTTCCTATTAGAGCTTAACCCATTCCAACACAGCAAAATTTTAGACTGGTCCAAATTGAAAGAAGCTGCAGACGACAATTTCAAGTTGATGGAATTTTGAATTTTTTCGTCTTTTTGGATAGAAAACATTGTGGATAATGAAGGAATTGCTTGATACAAGCAATTTCTTCATTTTCCACAATGTTTTCCAAAGCCTTTTCTTGAGGGGCGTAAAAAGGAGGGATTGAGTTGGAATGGGTTAAAGGGTTTCGATAGCAGAGTAAGTGGGCGGGGCCAGGGATCAGTCGACATATATCTTTTTAAAGAAATCAGAACAACCGGGTCAGGCGCTAAAAAGAATGAATATTTGAATTTAGGTTTCAACCTAGTTCGAACACTTATGTATGTAAATCTAATGCGAAAGAAAACATCGTAAGGGAACATCGTAACAAACTGTGACTATACGGATTACATAGCGGGGTCTATCGGTATTCATGACATTTATCTTTGCTGCATTGCGGTGGGTGATCGAGAATATCGCTTTGTCACAGACAGAACTGGGCGGTTATCGAAACAACAAATTCGATGTTTAAATAGACCTAAATAAGCTTTCGTTCGCTACTAAACGTCATCACAACGGGAAAATAAGATTCCTATAACATCATCACAAGTTCGTATAACCCTTTCCAGTACAAACCCGCTTTTTTGATAGTTCTGGCTAAGATTTTGTTTGCTGCTAAACGTCATCACGGCGGGAAAATAAGATTCCGATAACATCATCACATGTTCATGTAACCCTTTACAGTACAAACCCACTTTTTAATAGTTCTTGATTAGCTTACGTTCGCTGCAAAACGTCATCACGGCTTGAAAATAAGATTCCGATATCATCATCACTAGTTCAAATTACCCTTTCGAGTACAAATTCGCTTTTTTAATAGTTTTAGATAAGCTTTCGTTCCCTACTAAATGTCATCACGGCTTGAAAATAAGATTCCGATAACATCATCACATGTTCATGTAACCCTTTACGGCACAATAGACATAGATAAGCTTTCGATGGCTACTGAACGTCATCACGGCGGGAAAATAAGATTCAGATAACATCATTACATGTTCGTGCAACCCTTTCCAGTACAAACCCGCTTTTTTGATAGTCCTTACTTAGCTTTAGTTCGCTACTAAACGTCATCACGGCGGGAAAATAAGATTCGAAAAACATCATCACATACTCATATGAACCTTTCCTGCACAAACTCGCTTTTTTGATAGTCCTAGCTGAGCTTTCGTTCGCTACTAAACGTAATCACGGGGGAAAACAAGATTCCAATAACATCATCACATATTCATGTAACTCTTGACAGTACAAACCCGCTTTTATTGATATTTTTAGATAGGCTTTCGTTCTCTTCTAAACGTCATAACGGTGGGAAAACAAGATTCCGATAGCATCATCACATGTTCATGTAACCCTTTCCAGTACAAACCACTTTTTTGATAGTCCTTACTTAGCTTTCTACTAAACGTCATCACGGCGGGAAAACAAGATTCACATGTTCATGCAACCCTTTAAAGTACAAACCAGGGATTTTGCATAACTGTTATTTTTATACTTGAGAAAACATTGTGGAAATAAGAAATTGCTTGTGATAAGCAATTTCGTCTTTTCCCACAATATTTTCAACAACATAGGTGGTTTCATTTTAAATTGCATCAAATTTATATTATTTATCTTTCAATTTGGACCATTCTTAGATTTCAAAAAACAGAAAAGGAATAATTACCATCGTAATGGCATGTTCTTGGCCTCATTTTGACAAAATGAAAGCAAATGACGATAAACTTTTGCGAACTTTTATATCATTAAAGAAATAGAAAAACCGTTTTTTTTGTGTGTGTTTTTTTTTTTCATGTAAGGTCGAGAAATCTACTTGCTCCATTACTTCTGAAAATAATTGTTTTTTTTTTTTTTTTTTTTGTTTTTTTTTTTTCAAAATGATAGATAAATCGGTCTAGAACTGGAACAAACAATTAGCCTCTAAGTATTTTTTAAGAATAATGAATATCCCTTTTACCCATAGGCACTTGGATTCGGGAATTTATAGGAAACTTACTAAAATATCTCTCCCTATGATAAATATTAACAAGTTAGTGCAGCTGCAATTTTATAGGGGAACGGGTGTTTTGAAAAGCATCACTAGTTCCGTCATGGGAGATGTTTGACTGGCTGGAATAAGGAACCAGAGACGCTTGTCAAAACATCCGTTCCCTTAAAAGATGGCAGCTGCACTACATTGTTAATATTTATTAGATAGAGAGATATTTTCGTAAGTTGCTTTAATTTCCTGAATCCAAGTGCTTATGCTTTTACCTAACTGTATATTATTATGAATTATTATTATTTATTATCATTTTATGGTTGACTTTGACAAGTTCGATTTTGTTGTTGTTTTTATCGTGTCTGTCCTCATGGAACAGGTAACAGATCCCTAGCTAAGTCCACCAACTCCGCTGGCCCAGTCCGCTGATCTCCATTAGGAATGTCTACTTCGTTATTAAACGGCGTTATTTTGCAGAACTTATGGCCAGAACCATGTAACAAAAAATATAACTCTTGGTTGGGGACCTAATCGGCTTAGATTAGCTGTAAGTGCGACGTTTTAGTAGCCAGAACAACAAAAATGTTTGTAGTCAAAGTTGACTTCCGGTATAAATGAATGATTTGATTGGTCGGTTTATTCATTGATTGATAGCCGCGATCGGTCAGTTTCTCTTACCTCTTAGTTTTCTAAAAGATATCCATCCTTTCTGAATGTCTGAATGTAAAGGTAGGGCGTTATTGTAACTCGTTATACAAGCCCGACTTTTAAAATCGTAACTTACTGTTTTACACAAAATGTTTTTATGGCACAATAATACACAATCAAATTTTGTTATTTCTGGCTTCACGCTTTCAATGTATTTATCGTTAATTTTGATGTCTGAAATTATTTCGTATACTTCTTCTACAACGGAATTCGCACGACCTAAGATATAAATCGAGATTAAAACATACAGTTTCAAAACATATTGAAACTTTGAGCAAATATCTCGTCTTTGATGCATGTTTTAATCTTATATCCGAGAAGATTTATCAAAAATATTCCCCGTCTATGAACTCGAAGAAATGGTTCTTCGGTGTGAATGAAAGTAAACAAAGATCTTCAATAATACCAACTGTTAATTATTGGACATTTTCAGTGCCGGAATTTCAAAAGTCCAATAAAAGGTTTATTGGAAGCGCTAGACCAATTGAGCAATCGCTGACCCCGCCTACTGACTTATCAGGCCCCGCCAATTGTCTCCGATAGGTAGTTCCGCTTCGATTTTAACCCTTTCCTGTTCAATCCCTGGTTTTTACGTCCTCGTATTTTTATACTTGAGAAAACATTGTGGAGAAAGAAGAAATTGCTTGAAACAAGCAATTTCTTCTTTTTCAACAATGTTTTTCTAGCTTACCGAATGGTAATTTTTCAAATAAAATCAACCTTGAATCGTCGTCTGCAAAACCTTTGAATTTGGACAGGTCTTAATTTTTCAAAAACAGGAAAGGGTTAAAGGGGGTTATTTTGCGAGGTTTATGGCCAGGAGCATGAAATGCAAAGTCAAGTGGTTAGTTGGCGACTTAAACGTCGTAACTACAGCTTCAATAAGCTATAGTTACGATGTTAAAGTCGTCAAACCAACAAAATGGCGGCTATGGTGGAGCTCAAAGCTCAATTACGGGGTGAAAGAATGATTTGATAGGTTGATTGCTTCTATGATTGACAGCCACGATTGGTCAAGTGGGTATAGATAAGGCTGAATAGACTGATTAAAAGTCAGTAAGCAGGCGGATATCATTTAGATGAAAGTGCCTTGTATAAAAATAGATTTGAAATAATTCTTTCGATTCTTACTTGTTTTGTGAAAGCTGCCCCCCCCCCCCAAAGAAAAAAACTCACCTGACTTATCATGTAGAATAGCAAACATTGTGAAATCTGCCGGTTTTTTTGGGGGGGGGGGGGTTAACCCAACCATGTCATTATTCAGGATATCTTGATTTGTGCTATTTAGCTTAGAGGTGTGCGCATGCGTATTCGGCTTTTAGCTTGAACCGAAGGAGTCAGAAAAATGCTTTGGCCTGTTAATGGGATTCATATATCTATGGTTTTGACGGCCACCAGCTAAGGTTTCCTTTCACCGTTAAAACACCAACATAATATCTGAACAAAAAGCCCTCTCATCCAAATTAGGCGTACTACTTATAATTCGTCCAATGACGAGAGACAAATGACGCACGTCGCGATGATTATTGACAATGGTCGAAAATAATATTGGCCAAACATGGGTTCGAATTCGTGTTTTCATCGTGCGTTGTAGACTGGCCTAGATAAATCTAATTTATATTTTATTCATTTTTTGCTTCTCGTATTCATACAACGTGATTTAGTGATTCTGGGTTCTTACCTAAATGAAAACAAAAATATTTCGCCGTTTCTTATAATTTAATGCCATCAGCAAAAGAACACAAATATTTTACAAATTTTGAGCGAAACTTTGATCTACTTTTGCGGAAACATTCAAAATAGTTGTGTGCTCAAAATTTTGTTCATGGAAGTACGAACATAAATTCAGCCAATCAAAATACTAGAATCTTGACGGACGAGACTAAAATTAAATCATTATAATCGTAACCTCTCGCACATATTATTGGTTAGTGACTCATCACCAGAAAATATACCAGTTGAGAATTCCGTAAAAAAAAGTAACAAGAGGGCCGTTGGCCCTGGGGCGCTCACCTGAGATAAAGGCTCTTTTTCTTTCAACAGTCTAATTTCATGTTAAGGTTGGAATTATGAAACAAGTGGGCCACAATTACATATATGACTATGAACCTGGGGATCCAAAAGTCTAAATTGCAAATTCCAAGGCTTTAGTGCTGATTTGAAAGAAGGAAAAAACTTTTTCCATGGATTATAATTTCAGAAATAAGAAAGAAGTCTGTGAACTGATGCTTCATGCCTATAACCCCCCCCCCCTGGGTACGCCCCTGGGTACGCCTCTGGAAACCCTAGGATCATGATTTTAGCTATTTTGTAAGAGATCAATATACTGGTGCTTCATGCAAAATATCAAGGCTCTACGCCTTCTTGGTCAGGAGGAGAATTTTTAAAGATTATTTTGAAATTTCACTTTTGTTGCCATGGCAACCAGAGTTTTTAACGGATTTTAATTCTTTTAGCTATTTTTGAAGGGGACCACCTAAGGAACATTCCTGCAAAATTTGGTTCAAATTGGCCCTGTGAATTGGGAGAAGATGTCATTTAAAAAATCATTCTTTATTTCTATATAAACCCCAACCCCCTTGGGCTCCGCTGGACATGAGGATCATGATTTTAGCTATTTTGAAAGAGGTCAATATACTGATACTTCATGCAAAATATCAAGGCTCTACGCCTTCTGGGTCAAGGGGAGAAGATTTTTAAAGATTATTTTGAAATTTCACTATTGTTGCCATGGCAACCAGAGCTTTTAACAGATTTCAATTCTTTTAGTTATTTTTGAAGGGGACCACCTAAGGAACATTTCTACAAAATTTGGTTCAAATTGGCCCAGTGGTTTAGGAGGAGATGTCGTTTAAAGAAATTGTTGACGGACGACGGACGACGCACGACGCACGACGAATGGGCGCCGGACAAAAGGGGATCACAAAAGCTCACTTGAGCACTACGTGCTCAGGTGAGCTAAAAAGTAGAGAAGATCATGACAGAGTTCAGTGTTTTTGTTTGTTTTCAAAGACTAAGGTAATGTAACGTAGACTGACCTTTCTATTCCCGTGAAAAAATGCCGAATGAGAAATGTCACGACTCTGTAAGTGGTCCGTTAGTGCGGTACAAGTAGACTCTATCTCGCGGTTTAATCCTTGTCAAGCTGAACCCGGGATATTCCTGTTTTGACAGGATGTATAGACATAGATCATCCTGCACATAAGGGCTTCTGGCCTTAGTTTACTTTTCCTGTTTGTCACCTTTAATCCAGAGTTGTTTAGATAGTTTGTTTATAGATTTTGACCTTTAAATAGTGCTTAAGCACTGCGTCCTGTGCTTTCAGGCCTTTAATTTTGATGCAAATTAAATTTTATTCAGCATGACAAGGGTCAATATGATGGATCAAAAAGCAAATGCGTTTGCTAAAAAACTTCACTGAGGTAAAATCGTTATTTGAGAGATGAAGAGAATATCCTTTTGTTTTGCCTTGTTTTCATGGAGGCTTGAAACAAAAACAACAACAAAAAAAAAAACTAATCACATTATAATATGAAGCGAAGCGGTTTCATACATAAGTTTGTGGAACTATTTTGTGCTCAAGCATACAAAATAGCTGCATACAAAAATTATTTTTCATGGAAAAATGAATATTTTTTTCGTCCAATCAGAACACTCGTTTTTGATACACGAAACTAAATATTAACCCTTTCCTGTACAAACCCAGAATTTTACTTCCCCGTGATTTTATACTTGAGAAAACATTGTGGAAAAAGAAGAGTTTGCTTGTAACAAGCAATTTCTTCTTTTCCCACAATATTTTCAACGACATAGGATGGTTTCATTTCAAATTTCATGCGACTTTCATTGTTATCTGTAACCTCTTTCGATTTGGACCAGTCTAAAATTTCAAAAAAAACGGGAAAGGGTTAAATCATTTGTAAGATGACTGACTGTCTAAGTATGCACATTTATGCTGGCTGGTCTCTAGCTCTACCGACTTTGTATAGCACTCTGACAGAGCAGTACGTCTGAGATGCCAAAAGGGCAAAATGAGATAGGAAACATTATGAGAAAATAAGAAATTGTTTGTTAGTTCTAATTAAAAAAACTTAATTTAAGATATCGTTTTAAAGAACGTTTAAAACACGTTTCCTTTTTCTTTTTCTTTCATAAAAAGATTGAAAACGAATAGCTATCTCGTAGGAGCGAGATAAACAGCCATTCTAATTCGGTCTTTATTTATTTGAGCTATTTATAACTTTAAAATGGATTCCGAGTTGGAAAAGTAGCCTGATTGGTTGATTTTCTTGTGGGAACGACTTACTATCCCCTGCGCACGACATTGAGACAGATTTTGATTGGCTGTGTATCTCAATCTCAGTTCGTTTTCTTTCTCTTTTTTTCATTTTATAAACGCACTTTTCACCTCTTTGCCATCGTAGCTTCAACGTCGTTTGAAAAGCTTGCAAGGTGATTACGTTGCAAAGTATAATGGAAAATAACATGCAAATATATAGGTTAAATTGCTTCTCCCTCACGTGAACCACGGACTTTGCGATCACCCCTTTAAATTTCAATCCTAATGACCCCTGACAATGTAGTTAAATAAGAGGTAATAACTAGATCATTTTGTTAAATCAGGGGTTGACACTAACTTTGCTTCAGTGGGATCCCACAGAAATCTCTACCTATTACTTCAGGGTTTCCTCCAGATAACCAGGAATCCCTCCTTGGTATACATTAACTCATTCACACACAGTCCTGCCCTTCTAAGCCAAACTTGAAAAAAGGCTAAGGAAAACATCGATGAAAATGAAGAAATTGCTTGTTACAAGCAATTTCTTCATTATCCTCAATGTTTTCTACTAAAACAAACAAACAAAAAATCTGGAGCATTAGCTGATACATTAAGATCTTTTGTACTGTAGAAATATTGAGGGATCCTGACGGAATCCCTAGCCTGAGATTGCTGGGGTCCCTTCCAATTCTCAGGTATCCTCGGGATCCCGGGACACTGTTAGTGTCGACCCATGTAAATACGTCGGTAAGTATTTAAACCTCGCAACAGTAGCTTTTTTCATTAACCAACAATAATACTGAAAATGATTGTCTTAGTGCAAATATTAGTCTTGCTCTAAATGAATGATTTGATTGGTCAATATATTTTCCCATCAACAGCAGCAAGCTGAATATTTCCCGTAAGTCAACATACTTACACCATCAGGAAATTTCACTTCAAGATTCCCGCTTGACAAATTTTAGACTGATTCAGTCAAAAAAAAAAAATTACAAAAGACAATAATCTTGTGAAGTTTTAGAATTTTTAGCTTATTGGAAGAGAAACATTTGAAAAAAAAAAGAAAGAGAAATTGCGTGTTGCAAGCAATTTCTTCAGTTTAGATAATCTTTTCTATTTTTTTTTTTTTTTTTTTTTTTGGGGGGGGGGGAGTCAAAAAGGGTCTTTGGTTTAGCGACCAAAACGTCGAAGCTGCTTTTGTTACGATGTTTAAGTCGCCAAACCAACAAAAATGCGTCGCACAAATGTTGGAGTTCAAAGTTCCTCACCGATTCAACCCTATTTACGCCTCCAAGGAAAAAAAGCTTTGGAAAAAGTTGTGGAATATGAAGAAATTTCTTGTACCAAGCAATTTCTTTATTA
This sequence comes from Fragum fragum, assembly GCA_946902895.1. Classification (NCBI taxonomy): domain Eukaryota; kingdom Metazoa; phylum Mollusca; class Bivalvia; order Cardiida; family Cardiidae; genus Fragum; species Fragum fragum. Next base: position 4,347,553 of record OX336376.1, on the reverse strand, counting down.
TCCACAATGTTATCTATCTAAAAAGACGAAAGACGAAAAAGAAATTAAATTCCATCAACTTGAAATGTTGTCTGCAGCTTCGTTCAATTTAGACCAGTCTAAATTTTGCTTAGTGGGAATGGGTTAAAAGGACGATTTGATTGGTCGATTGATTCTGTGAATGACAAGCACGACCCTTATAACAACTGGAGGTTAATAATCGGACAAAGTAATTCAAATGTACCGGACGAGAATTTATAAAAAAAAAAAACAGTAATATTATGTCTTAAGTCTTGTAAATCAATGAAAATAAAACAACAAACAACAACAAAAGCATCATTTATTTTTTATTCATATCATTAAAGCCATATCTTCCCCTAAAATACCCAACAGAATTGATAAGAAATCTTTACTCCAGGCTCAAAAGCATGCATAAATATATAAGATCAACATAATTCTACGTGGTAAGCCTAGATTTATCGAAGTTTCGGTATTTTGAATTGGAACCCACCTCATTTTTTTTTTTTTTTTTTTTGTTTACACAAATTATAACGTCAATGTTGACGTTTAAACTTTCGCTAGTTATTCAAACAACATGCCCAGCCACTGAGGTTCACGGAATCGTCCGAAAAGCCGCCGTCATAGCGCAGTTGGTAGCGCGTCGGACTGTCAATCTAGAGGTCCCGGGTTCGATCCCCGACGGCGGCACTCATCCTTTCCGACTATTTGTCTCTCACCAATGGGTCGTTATCGTAGACCTATGTGGGATAGCAGCTGGAGGCTAGCAAAGGATGTTATGGTAGTACTGGTGTGAGAAATACCAGGATTCCATTGGTAGGTGCTCCAGCCGCCGCGATATAACTGAAAGATTGTTGAAAGCGGCGTAAAACCCCATTCAAACAAACAAAAAAATGTAATCTTCAGCACTTGTTCATTAATCAATCAATGCCGAAGATAAGTGAACATTTCGGCAAAAATTCGTGACCATTCGTATCGAACCAAACATGTTAACAAACACATGTTAAAATCGATGAGAAAAACACAAAACACTCTTTCTAGAGAACATCACTCATACCTCACATTGTATATTGATATTATGAAGGCCATTGTTTGCCTTAACCCATTCCCACACAAGCCCTCCTTTTTACGCCTTTTAAGAAAAAAGCTCTGGAAAACATTGTGGAAAATGAAGAATTTGCTTGTATCAAGCAATTTCTTTATTATACACAATGTTTTCTACCCAAAAAGACAAAAAAAAAATCAAAATTCCATCAACTTGAAATTGTCGTCTGCAGCTTCTATCAATTTGGACCAGTCTAAAATTTTGCTGTGTTGGAATGGGTTAAAGACTAAATATACGAACGATTGTTTAACCGTTTTTCCTTCCTCTGAGGGTAGATATGGCTTTAACCCATTCCCACACAAGAAAATTTTAGACTAGTCCAAATTGAGAGAATATGCAGACGACAATTTCAAGTCGATGGAATTTTGGATTTTTTCATCTTTTTGGACAGAAAACATTGTAGATAATGAAGAAATTGCTTGGTACAAGCACTTTCTTCATTTTCCACAATGTTTTCTAAAGCTTTATTCTTGAGGGGCGTAAAAAGGAGGGATTGAGTGAGAATGGGTTAAACGATATGTTGAAGAAAAACCAAAATGTTCATTTAAATAGGTTTTTCAATGGGTGAAAATTTCATCTAAATCCAAAAAGAATCGTAGGAGAAGTTGTGCATCCAAGAAAAATGACAATAAGTCTCCATTTTGCGTGACTAAGCATTAATAAAGAAAAAGCTGGTAATTCGCACTAGGTCACTTGAAGACCAAAGTTTCGCGAAAGAAATATCAAAATCAGTCCAGAATAGTGGGAAAACTTGCGCTAGGTTACATGAAGACAAATATTTCATGTAAATTTCAACAAAATCCATCGAGATGTTGTGCACACATTAAATTTGTCAATAAGTCTGCTTTTTGCATGACCCAGCAAAAGGCTGTTAATATGCGTTATGTAACATTAAAGACAAATATAAGGTGAACATTTCTTTAAAATGTGTCAAGAATTGTAGGAGTAATTGCGCAAAAAAGGTTAAAGTAAAGTTTGATCAGATAGCCGGCCCACTGCCTTCTCGTCCACTGCCACCTCATCGTACCAAGGGCGGCGATCGTTTTATTTATCGGATATTTCGAGAAGAAGGTGCTCTCGATATCCCTTCATTCGTGAGGATTGTCCGCCACCAACATTCAGCTATCTCATAGTCAGATTTTCCTTCGAAAAACCTAGTTTAACCCATTACTAGACGACAAAGTTTTAGATTGGTCCAAATTGAAAGGAGTTGCAGGTGACAATATAAAGTTTTTGATATTTTGGATTTTTTTAGGAGGGGGCATCGTGGATAATGAAGAAATTGCTTGTAACTAGCAATTTCTTCATTTTCCACAAAGATTTTTCTTGTGAGCGTCTTAAAGCGTCACTGAGTGGGAATGGGTTAAAAGATATCAAAAAACCGTCTACATTGTTATTTTTTAAAGTTTGAGAAAATTATTTATGGATTACACATGCTTTCAACGATTTTTTTTAGCGAATCAGAATATATATAAAAGTTTTCGAATCATTTCTTCCTTTGAATCATTCCGTTTGCAATTTTTTTAACATTTTTTTATTTCCTAAAAAAAGTAAGGTACAAAATTAATCGGCTTCCCGGAATGATCTCGTACTTCTTCATGAGGCCCTCTGCAAGTTATGAAATAATGAGTTTAACCCTTTCCTGTACAATCACTGGTTTTCACGTTCCTGTGATTTTATACTTGAGAAAACATTGTGGAAAAAGAAGAAATTGCTTGTTACAAGCAATTTCTTCTTTTTCCACAATATTTTCCAACCTGTAGGTTCGTTACTTTTCAATTTGCACCCACTTTTGATTGTTGTCTGCAACTGCTTTCAAATTGGAGTGGTCTAAAATTTTGAAAAACGGGAAAGGGTTAAAATGATGCCTGTTTATAGTAGGAGCATGGTTAGAATATCAGTTGTAATAAAGGCCGTTTTCGGCTCGTTCTAACGATAGTAGATCCAATCGGATCCCCTCGATCAATTCTGCAAATCAAATTACAGTTTACAAAGGTAAAAGGTTAATTGACAAAATTTTGGTAGCTACTATACTTGTTCGCCTGTAACATTTATTAGCTTATGAGTTAAAATGGAAAGAACGTTGGTCCAAGTCGAAAAAGGCAAATGTTAAAGCCGAGTATGTAGTCCAAGGATTTGTCATGTTCGGATTGTTATCATGGAGACCAGACTAACAATGAAACGAGCGGCACGACGAAAATAAATGCAGCTCTAAATCATAAGTTTTTTTATTTGATAGATTAACCCATTCCCACACAGAAAAGTTTTAGACTGGTCCAAATTGAAAGAAGCTGCAGACAACAATTTCAAGTTGATGGAATTTTAATTTTTTTCATCTTTTTGGATAGAAAACATTGTGGATAATGAAGAAATTGCTTAATACAAGCAATTTCTTCATTTTCCACAATGTTTTCCAAAGCTTTTTTTTAAGGGCGTAAAAAGGAGGGATTAAGTTGGAATGGGTTAAATGGCTTTTTGCGCCGTACTGATAAATCATTCAGTTAAATCTCTTTCTGTTCAATCTCTGGTTTTTACGTCCCTGTGATTTTATAACTCAGAAAATAATGTAGAAAAATAAGAAAATTGCTTGTTTTTCAACAATATTTTCTTCTCTACGGAATTGTTATTTTTTCAAATTGAATCCGCTTTGAAATTTCTTCTGCGGGACCTTTCAATTTGGAAAGGTAAAGAAATTTGCGAAACAGGAAAGGGTCAAATAATGGCGTACTATAGTCACTTCGTTACTGTCGCCAGTACTAGGCTAGAACTCTGAATAACAAAGGCATACCTACATGGTCAGTAGCACTCAAATGCGCAACACTCTACTTCTCTCAGGCTTCGAGTACATCGCTCAAACTATTCCAAATAGAACCCTCTTTAATATTGACACTTGAAAATTATCATAATGCATGAAAATTTTATTGCTATATGTATTTACAATGATATTGTTCTCACGCGAGAAACTAAGTTAACACAGACATATTACTTTGCAATAGATCATACAACTTCGTTTAGCTGTCTTAATTCTGTCCAAGTATTTGAGCCGAAGGAGAGGGTAAACAGTAGTCTAACTCCCATAGCAATTGATATGAATCGAAATCGTAGAATAGTTTAGCCTCTTGATCGCGAATTCTTGGGCAGATGACCCAGCAACGCAGTTAATCGAGCAAAGCGTCTTTCGGTCTTGAGTCAGTTGAAATGGTTTAATAAGTAACGTTTGGCTTGAATTGAGACTCTCAGTCTAATTGAATCTTTACAAGGTATATACTAACAAGTGGAAATTGCTTCTTTGGAACCGCCTTTATCATTATTTTTGTCGGTGATTCGTAAATTCGTTTTGTTGTCCGCGATATCTTCATAGAGAACTACCAATGTTTCTTCGTCGGCAAAATACTCTGGGCAGTCTACATGCTTATCTGTAGTATCGTCATTTACTCCAAAATTTGTCACATTTCCTCTCGTAGGTAATTTAACGTTGTCACCATCTTCCGATATTCCAGCGGAATTATTTACTTTGTCGTCTTCATTTGTTTCTTTTAAATCAAGGTCATAAACACGCCACTTTTGATTATACTCCTCTAGGAGTTCGTAAACGGCGACTTGGAAGTTTATGTCATCTTTGAGAATGGACGTATAATCATTATGTCTTCTCAAGAGAACGTTTTTGATGATAAATGGCAGTAATCCTCCAGCTACTGTAGCCATCAACTGATTGGTGGCAGAAATTTTATTTGATTCACCAAACGTAATGACAACTAGACCAACAAAGAGTAAAAATGCGATGATCACAAGAAACTGCAGTGCCGCTTTTAAGTATTGGTACATTAGTCTTCCCGGTTTATTTTCATAATTCATTGAACAAGCTTTGAAGAGGAGTTTGTAAGGTATATTTGCTTTGTCGTCTTTGGTGAGAAAAAATACCACTTGTTTGGTACGCCAGTATAGTTTGTCAAATGATTCTGCTTCAAAATGAATATCGCTGTTGCATTTATTCAGACCAGCTATGACCGGATTTGGAGATTTAATCACGTCAGGATGAACTGATAGTGCTTGATTTTCTTGATCATTCTCTTTCATGAAGTATATTTTCCTTGCTTCTATTTTGCACGAATTTAAGATAAAGTCAAGGAGAGCTAAGCAAAAGGCACGGTATTGCTTTGATACAAATCCGAAGCAGTCTTTTCCGTATAGGATAATTAAGACACAAAGAGAAACATATGTTGCGGTATACTCAGCGTACATGACCAGTCCAATAAACGTGTATATGAAGAGGTCAACAAAGAATGTACCCATTTCAAATCCAAGAAATACACACGAGTACAAGAACACCAAGCATACCAGTATGACAAGTGCTTGACGTAAACGCTGGAATACACTTTTCATATACTGTTGTTCTCTTGCTGTTTGTATTGAAACTCCTTCAAACAGTTCCTTAACTAACAACCAAACATATCGGTGCATCTCATTGCAATTAACACTTGAAGGGATATGTTTGTTTCCTTCATATTTTTTCTTAATGTTATTGTTTGGGAGCAACAGAGGTCGAACATCTGTAAACGTTCTGTTAGCAAAAATTTTTAGGTCTCCCTGGTCATTCTTCTCTGCAGCCGCTGGGATACAGAGGAACGCGTATATTATAAGATGTGACAGTAGTTTTAGTGTTAGGTTGATAGTCGGAAACATTGTGAACAGCAACAAAACTAACGCAAGCGGTATTAGATATACCCACATGAAAATGCCAAACGGCAAGCCTCCCCAACAATTCGTTGAAAAGGGCAGCAAGAGTAACTTGATAATTTGACCGAACGCGATTCCCCTATCCTGTTTATGAGTCTCTTGAATGCATTTCCTGACCACAGACCGAACACCTTTAGTATAATACTTATCCATGAAGTTAAGCATAAGGCCACCGAGTGCTAGAAAAAGATAACACGTTATGAAAACAGGATGAACCGGGGACCAAAGCAGTGTAAAGTTTCCGGGAAAACCATACGAAAAACCCCTCTCTTCAGCAGCCTCTTTTCGCAGAGTAGCTTCCTGGTCCTCATATCTGTAATACACGAGAACGCGAATGAACCACGGAATGGCCAAACTGAAGGTTGCGAGAATTCGAACAAGTCTTCTGGCAAAGACGTACCAGGTAAGCCCCTCACAGGCTGAACATGTTAATCCACATACCTTTGTTCGACAGACCGTTGAATTGCAACAACCTGTCAGAGACTCTAGTCGCCTCAGCTTGCAATTAAAAATATGTTCATACAAAGTTCTGAAGATACTTACAGGAGCATCATTTGCCCTCACCAATCGATCCTTAACTTCAAGCTCAGCCTCTGTGATAAAAAATCTCTTTTCTTCGTTTGGTGGTATTGCCTCTACTTTCTCTTTAAATTTTGGCATGAAATTAATGACATCTGAAATTATACAGGTCTCCCCTTGACTTAAACTGTCAGCTCCTTTAACCCTTTTCACGATTATATGCTTTCGTCTCTTCAATTTGAGTAGAAAAGGTTTTTGGTGTACAGCAGTTTGATAGAAGTGCTTTGGAATCAACAATGGGAAGAATAAAAAACAAATTCCTTTCAGGACCCGAATCGCATTTCTTAATAGTAAAAGCCACACATCTTCCTCGAGGTACGTACAAGTTACATTTCTGTTTCGGTCCATACGACAACAGTAGTAAGAAAAATCTGCCCCGTCTGCGTCGTGTATATGAAGGTTGCACACACGATTTGAAAACTGCATCTTGGTTTTATTTGTTTCAATAGTTTCAAAGTTGTTTATAATCATTGCACGAATAAGGTTCTCAACTTCGTCATAAGTAAGGCTATCTAAACAATTCTTTGGGTTTTCTTCTAAATCAACATCCATGAATAGTTCTACCCTTAATTCTAGAGTTTTAAATGACATCACATCGTAATTAGGTTTTAACAATAGTAATCGTGTACTGAAACGTCCTAGAGATCTAACCCAGAAATGAGGTTTGAACATTTTACTGTCCTTCCTACCTTTAACGCTCTCTGGTAACTGTTGGTGTCCTCTAAATAAAAACGTGAACTCAATCATTTCCATTTTATTGTCAATTTCCCGAATTTGATGAATAATTGTTTTGTTTTTTGGATAAAGACTACATTCGTGTGGGCTTGGACCAGTTTTAGGTTTACTCTGTGGGTGGGACTTGGATCCTTCTAACTCTGTTGTTTGTTTTTCGTTAGTAGTATTGATGATTTTTGGAATATCGTTCGCAGAAGTGGGTAATACTGACGTTAACAGTAGGTTAAAAACAGTAAATGTCCATAGTCCGACCAGGATCATCTTTATTATTTCTTCTTATCTGAAATGAAAATCATTAAACAAAGTATTTAAAGTAATGTGGTTATACTGCTTTCCAGCTGTCTAAAGAATTTGATCGAAGAAGGGTATCAATTGTTTTCCTTTGAATATACACAGCGCTGTCTAAGAATTGGTAAGCTTTTTCTTCCTAGAAAAAAAAAAGATTTGTAAAATTTCATGAACCTGCTCTCTACATATGCACTGAAACTGTGTGAAAGTTTCAATAGTTATTATCAGATATTCTATTTCGAAATAACATTCCCAGACCATCCTTCTGAAGAAAAACACTCTGGAAAAGATTGTGGAATGAAGAAAGTGCTCATACATAGCAATTACTTCGTTACCCACACGATTTTCTTTCCATTAAGTCAAAGATTCTTAATTAATACCAACTGCAAATAGATGGTTTCAATTCGAATCAATCTAAACTTTTGTCATCAGATAATCGGTTGTTAATAAGGTTACTCTTTATAACCTTATTTCTTAGGTGAAGGAATTAACTGTATGAAGTTCTCGCAAACATCTGTATTATCTCCATTTAACTATGAAAACAGTTGAAAAGAATCAGTCTAATCTATATGAAAAATAACAGTAAGTTTAGTGAAACCGATCGCATGACCCGATTTTCAATGAAATTCATTGAACAAAAGGTAGTAAAGACAAATTGCTGCGTCGTTTTCCATTTTGTTTTAAAATTTGTTTTATTAAAAAAATATCAGACAAATGCATTCTGTGTAACGATATACTTGAATCGAGAGAATATTTTATTGTTCTTCGTCTTAATTTTTTAGCCTCCCCCCCCGAACTTATTATTATATGAGAGTAATTCAAAAAATGACTGTCCGACACCAAATTTTAATAATGGTAATGACATAGGAGAGCTTTTGGCTTTCCAAACCCATACATTGTCCCGAAAATACGTTAGTGTCGATGCACCTCGGCGAAATTTCATGACCTTCCGGAGAAAAATTTTAGTGTTGAAAATTCAATTATACCCAGAAAAGTTTGAATAAAAAGAAACGAAAACGTTATTTTATTTTTCCATATAACTTCATAAAAGTATCATATTATTATCATCATTATGGAATTATGTATGAATATTCCAATAAAAACAGAAAAATATTTCAAAAAAAAAAATGTTCACATTATGAAAATTCAGGAACCCGCATTTCTACCAAAATTATGATGCAGGAAATTAGTTCGACATAAAAAGAAGTAGAAACATCGAAATAAACTAAACGTTTCAAGGCGAATTTTGTAATTTAAGTGTATTTGAGACAAGCTACCCTCCTAATGTAAGCATGAAGCACTGACTGTTTGGGTTGATAAATTTTAGAGCCAAACTTTAGAGTTTCGCTACTCCAGTTGCCAATACTGGCTCACGATGTCGATCGTGCAACACTCGATCAAGTATAATTGTTTGATTGATTGAATGTAGGTTTAACGCCACTTTTAATTGTATTACAGTCTGATCGCGCCAGTCGCGACACCTAACCATGTATTCCTGATATTCCCCTCACTAGTATTACAATACATTCTTTTCGAGTCTCCAGCTGTCCATCTCTGTTCTGAAGCAAGTACTCTACTACGTCGCTTTAAAAAATGGTAATTGTTGTACATTTTGAGATTATTCCCGAACAAAAGCTAATCGTATAAGAATTGTGAAATATTTCTGGGAACAAATACTCCAGGGTAAAGCAGGTTTTGGTCTAAATTCTTAAATTCTGCATTTTCCTCAAATATCTATTCTCTCTTGTACTCAAGTTGATAGCCACTATACTTACGGATACATGGTCCTTAATGAAATACGACTGAAAGCGATAAAGAGCAATGACTGAATTTTTTGGTAAGATCCTGATCTAAACATTATTCATTCCCTTAGAACTTTTCTAGGATGATACTCTATGGTTGAGCCAGGATTTCTGTAAAGGGGGTATAGACTTAACCAATGGGGGATTTGTTTTCCTAATATTATCATTTTTTAAGCAGTCTCCCAACGAATATGAAATAATCTGGCAAGAAAACGCGGAGCTCGTTTGACAACCCCCAACCCCTCTGTAAATACGCTAAGTTTCATATTGATAGATTATAGTTATAATAGTTTTCGTGATACATTACTGGGGAAAGGGACGAAAAGACAACTGATGATGGCGAATGGTGAACTTTATAGGGGCTTTATCGACGTTGATGGTAAAAAGTTAATATTCTAAACAAATGCGAGAAAATTCTATTGAAAATTAATAGCGCTCCCGGATGCTTCGGCCTGTAACTAAAGGTATCTAAAGCAATATCTTCCCTCCGAGGAAAAAAAAAAGATTAAAAAATATAACTTTTATTTGATTACTAAAATAAAACAGAGACTTCTTGATGTCAATGGGCAAAACGAGGGTATGAGTAAAGTTCTCTGGAAAGAGTATTTTTTTGTTTTTCTAATCAATTTCAAATAATTTAATTGTTAGTTTCGTCTATCAAAAACGAGCGATCTGATTGGTCGAAAAATTTAATTCATACCTCCATGAACAAAATTTTGAGTACGCAGCCATTTTGAATGCTTCCGCACAAAATTGTTCACTTCAAAAAGGTATCAAAATTCGTTAAGTTGTTGCATTTTTCGCATGATGCTATTGAATTATAAGAAATGAAGAGAATATTTTTTGTTTTCATGGAGGTATGAACCGAAAAACCTAATCACACAATGTATGAATCCGCTTCGCGTATTCATACATTGTGATTAGGTTTTTCGGTTCATACCTCCATGAAAACAAAAAATATTCTCTTCATCTCTTAATTGATTTTTCTTCCACATTTTGAGATCGAGACTAGATAACCTGATTGTTCACCGGAAATGTTCGCTAATCTTCGGCATCGACTATTATATGCACAGGTGTTGATGAATAAATTTTACAGACGACTTCGTTAATCTCCGTGACCGAGAGGATTGATCGAACAACTAGCGAAAGTTTAAACGTCATCGCTGAAGTCATAGTTGAATGTAAACAAACCTTAAACTGTAGTGGCTCACAATTTAAATTGTCGAAACTTCTTTCGTGCATTGTAGGCTAATCGCGATTTTTTGTTTGTTTGTTTGTTTGTTTTATCATTATTATTTATGTTTATTATTATTTTTATCTTATAACTTCAATCGTCATGTTTATTCATGCTTTGGCCTCGAGTATGGTTTTCTGATCAATTTTGTTATATGTTTTGGCGGAAGATGTGGCTTTAAAATATCGTTCGTAACTGCGTGAATTAAAAAACTTATGTTGGCATATGCCGGTTGAAGTATGCACTAATTGAACTTATATCTATTTCCGAAATCTTGTCTATTGACTTAGCTGGCGACTATTCGCTTGCTATGAATAGCCATCATCACAATCATGTGAGTTACTAACGTCAAACGTAACCGTCACTTTAATTTAAGCTAGCTTGTACGACAAATCTAAAGTTTAAATGACAGGAACCAGACATTGTTATAGCTTGGTAGCGGCTCTTTCAAGCTTGACGTCCTTAGCTCTGGTTTCTCGGACGAGTTTCTGCCAAATGAACAAATCCGTTTGTTTGTCAACATCGCAGGTTTTAGCCTTCTTTTCGAAAACTAACTCATCAATTGATGTACCCTTTTCTTCTGTATCTTCATTGTTTTCGAAAATATGGTTAATAGTCGTTTCTGATTTATGCCCTGGCGAAATCTCATCCAAGTCGCATGGTCTTGATCCGAAGGTAACTCGCTGAATATTATACTGCACGCAGAGTTGTCTGACAGGGTCGATTCAAAAGAAGAGTTAGAGTTCTTGCTACATAGTGGGTCATCGGATATTTCAATTTGCAGATTCCGTTTCATTGTAGCTGATTTCTGCCTGTATTCTGGTAACGGTCTCCGATAAGGAGGACATGCTTTTGCTTCTCTCTGTCAATTCTACGAAGGTATTATTCATGGTCGGTAGCATGCTCTCCGGTTGTCTGCTTTACCGTTATCAAATATGGATTAGTCATGCTCATCGTTCGATATTTCTTGTAGAACCATGAATGACCAATCGGGTCTGTCAATCAAATAACCAGTCGACCAACGAAATCATTCATTTAGACCAGAAATTAGTTTTGATCTCCGACATTTGCCACAATTTTTGATAACCTTTTATGTTGGTTTGGCGACTTAAAACGTCGTAGCTACAGCTTATTCTGTAGAAGACACTGACTTATATTCATATCCCGAACCAAACTAATACTATTATAGTGATACGACTTTATAAAATCGAGCAAAGGGACACAATCCCGAGCCTTGCGCTGATATGAACTTTTTATAAAGCGACAGCTGTAACTGTAGATTTTAAATTGTACAGGCGATAACAGGCATGCAAATAATTTATCCCGTTCAAAGCCATGCTATGGATTAAAATCAAAGGACTGAAAGTACTGAGAAGTTGGAATGCGCCGAAAGGGTCATAATTCGGTTCAAATTCATTTATTACTTTTCGAGTAAGCCTTCCTCCTTTAAACTTAAAGCAGCATTCCCATTCGCGTAGACATGTGCGTGAATAACGCACAAAAACATAAATCCACATACAGAAATAAAACTAGCATTGTCTTAACCCATTCCCAGACAGTGACGCTTTTAAATGACCCCCATTATGAAAGATTTGAAAAACATTGTGGAAAATGAAGAAATTGCTTGTTACAAGCAATTTCTTCATTTTCCACAATGTTTTCTGTCCAAAAAGGCCAGTTTTTTTAAAGATTTCATCAACTTACAATTGTCGTCTGCTACTTCTTTGAATTTGGACTGGTCTAAAATTTCATCGTGTTTGTATGGGTTATAAGCTCGTGTCTCGCACAGCAAAGTTAGAATTTTCAAGCATTACATTCTCCTTGATCAACTGTAATACGTGAACTCCTTTTAGAATCTTGAAAACAGAGAATAACCGATTCTACAGTAAGAAATCAATGACCTCAATGATTATTTGACCCTCAACTCGGCCAATTCTGTAACGATCATACTAAACTCAAGTAGATTTTCACTTCAAGTTTATGAGTATACGCGGAAACTTGTTTCGGGGTGATCGATTTGAAATACTGGTTTAGATTTAGGAAAAAAGAATATTTAAAGCGTTGTGAGTAAAATTCAAAAGAAAAAAAGACGTTAACGTCATTGTAACATTATTGTTTGCACTTGGTAGTTTTGCCCTTTTCCTAAAATTCCTATAATATGATGAAGATAGTATCAAATTATCTTCGGCGCCCTGAAATCGCCGGATTTCCTTATTCGTTATTCGGCTTTAGAACCGTAAAATGGACCAAGCTGAAAGCTAGATGACACTTGTTAAAGGTTTGATGTATTATTAATTCAAACTTGTAAAATACGACATAATAAAGCGTAATTATTTCGTAAATAAGTAGAAACCGGAAGTTGATATGTTTACATTCTAATTTTCAAAATCTTCTACTTTCGTTAAGCATCTATTTGATTTTTATTGAGTAAAAGCTGTAAATCCCACAATAATCGCGATTGCTTGATGCCTACGATCCCACTTAATCGCTCTAGAATGTTTTAAAGCACTGGGTGGCGTGATTATTGTAAGAATGCATTTGCGACCTGAGCCATATTTGTAAACATTGCCTATATATGGCCACATGACTACCACATGTCACTTGAGATCACGTGATTACCAAACACGGGACGGCGAATCACAAAAGAACAAATTACTGCGCTGATTATCATCTTATCTTTTAATAATTTAAAGCAAACTAAAGCATGTTTAGTAGTCTCTAAACGAATTTATATTATCCTTTACATAATTATGCCATATTATTGTCTTCGGCTACAACTAACTGATTGTCCGTGGCATGTTGAGATGAGAAATAACCCGAGGTGTATTCATTTCTAAGAGATCATGTGATATGTGTTATCAAGAAACCCGAACTGAAATTGTCTTGTGTTCATTTTGCGGTTTTGTTAAATCCAAGTTGGAATTGCTCCGCATTCCAACTTAATGATTATCCAATTACAGCGTGAATTGTCCTGTAATTGATGTATACGATCTGACAGTTACCCTCAATTTTCAGACACTCTCCATGCATATTACATATTAATAAAGGTTATGTTTACTTTATTTGGAAACTGAATAATCAATTCTAATGCAATATTTGAGCTTTACAACTAAATCTTTGTCGACATAAACGGCTGTTACTACGGCTGATAAACCATCGGGGCAGAATATAACTAATAAGATTTGGTGACATCCCTCTCAAGTGCCCTAGATCTTTGCGATAATGTCTTAATGACTGCAAATAAATATCCATGACCAAACAAGATATAACAGAAATCGTATATTTTGAATATCTCTAATAAAAAGTGCGTGATACGAGCTTCGCTTTAAAATATTCACGAATATATATATCCGACGTACTACCATGCCTTTCTGGCTACACTTTGTTTAAACAAAGATCTTAACGAACATTGCGGGACAAAATCAAATCGTATATCCGACGTAAGTGTCCTATGGTTCTTTCCTATCACTGACGTATAGGTGTCCGTAGTCTTGACGACCACGTCTTTACGGCTACACCTGGTTTAAACAAAGTTCTTTACGATCAGTTCGGGACAAAAACCGAATCGTGTCTCCGACGTAGGTGTCCCGTGTTTCTTTAATACCGTGCCTTGATGGCTACACTTGGTTTAAAAAAGATCTTTGCGAGACAGCTACGGAATCGTGTCTCCGACGTAGGTGTCCTGCGGTCTTGACGACCACGCCTTTATGGCTGCACTTGGTTTAAACAAAGTTCTTTGCGAACAGTGCGGGACAAAATCATATACCCTTTATCAATCTATTTTCTATCCCGTGTTTCTGATCAGTACATGTAAAAATATCATATTTGATAGAATGGTAACATAAACAGAACACGAAAGACTGATAGGTTGAGAAGTACGAAAAACTAGGAAGTAAACCTTAACTCTTACCATCAAGAAAAATAATGCAACAACAAATATCCCTAAATATTGTATTAACTTGTAAAATTCTTTCACACGATTTTATCGATCAACCTTCTCGGACGCATGATAGCCTCGTTATAACTCTCGGATGCTGATACAGCTACGTGATATCGGCGGGATCTACCAAATGGCTATACAGCCGACATAAGCATCACTCCACCAAATGGCTATACAGCTGACAGAAGCATTTCTCTACCAAATGGCTATGCAGCCAACAGAAGAATCACTCAATCAAATGGCTATACAGCCGACAGAAGCTTTACTCGACCAAATGGCTATGCAGCCGACAGAAGCATCATTCAACCAAGTGGCTATGCAGCCGACAGAAGCATTACTCTACTAAATGGCTATGCAGCCGACAGAAGCATCAGTCCACCAAATGGCTATGAGGCCGACAGAAGCATCACTCTACCAAATGGCTATTCAGTCGACAGAAGCATCTCTCCACCAAATGGCTATGCATCCCACAGAAGAATCACTCCACTAAATGACAATGCAGTCGACAGAAGCAACTCTCCATCAAATGGCTATGAGGCCGACAGTAGCATCAGTCGACCAAATGGCTATGAGGCCGACAGAAGCATCACTCTACCAAATGGCTATGAGGCCGGCAGAAGCATCACTTACCGGCACAAAATGATGACAAGCATTCTCTGAAAATTCTACTCGATCTGTCTAAAGGCATAGAAGGAATTGCGTTAGAAAAAAGGGGGATGTACGAATGGATAAAGGGACAGCTAAACGGGTAAAATTATACCGCGATATATCCACCTTCGTAGGGCGTATAATAGTCTTGGACTATTTCTTAACACCAAAGGGCCTTCTTTTATTAAGTAATTTCCAGACAACAAATTTTTAGACTTGTACAAATTTAGACTGCAGACGACAATTCAAAGTTGGCGGAATATAGAAAATATTCCCCTTCTAGGGTAGAAAGCATTATGGATATTGAAGATTGAAGCATTTTTGAGGAATGTCAAAATGCGCCATTGTGTTGGAATGGGTTAATTAGATATATGCATTATTCTTACGAGAACCTAGTTTGTACTCTCTTTCACTCGGTTCATTCCCTTATAATTTAATCTTTAGTTCTGTCTATCAAAATCCGGCGTTCTGATTGGTCGAAAAATATCATTCATAACTCCATGAACAAAATTTTGAGCACGCAATTTTGTAAGCTTCCGCATAAAATAGTCTGTAGAAAAAGGTATCAAATGTTTAAAGTTTTTGCTTTTTTTCTCTCGATACTATTAAATTATAAGAAGTGAAGAGAATATTTTTTGTTTTCATGGAGGTATGAACCGAAAAACCTAATCACACAATGTATGAATCCGCTTCGCGTATTCATACAGTGTGATTAGGTTTTTCGGTTCATACCTCCATGAAAACAAAAAATATTCTCTTCATCTCTTAAACACCTTTGTAATGGACTCGGTAAATAGTACGCCAATACGTCATCATTTCATCACAAACCTCAACTGACCTGTCGCATGAACATCACAGGTTTTACTGTTAGCTATTCAAACGATTTTTAAACAAAAGTAGTTCGTTGGTTTAAAGGTAAATTATCAAGTTTTAATGCACATATAATGTATCGTGAATCATATTTATTATGTCCAGACAATTTTATTTCCCGCGAATCAAAAGAAAAATATATATCCTCCAATACTTGGTTTGACATTCAGCCCATTGCAGAGGTGTTTGGTGAGAGTAATGAACGACAACTCTGCTTGGAGATTGCCTAGTTTGGTGGTTATAAATTAGTTACGGTCCTTTGATATACATTCCTTGACTTGAATAAGCTGTAGTTACCATATTTAAGTCGCCAAACCAACAATAAAGGTAATCAAAATGGTGGCAATTGTTGGAGCGGAAAAGCTCAGGTCCGGGCTGAATAAATTATTTGATTGGTCGGTTTATTCCTTGATTGACTTACGCTATTGGTCAACTAGATCAGATAGGTTTTTTTTTACATTACTCATCATTGTTCACACTGTTGTATAGTTGAGGCCTTTGATTTTTAGATAGATTAAGGCCATTCAGTCAAAATTTGACTTGTCGCATAAATACAGGAAATGCTTTTCGGTGGGTTATTGAGATGTTTAGGTAGATTATCACTTCTCTCACACACAAACCTAAAAAAGGAAGGGAAAACATCAAAAACAGCACCAAAAAGAAAAAGAAAACGGTAAAACTATTGAAATGATGAACTCACTGTTTAGGTGGTAGATTTAGCTATAATTGAACAATCGCTGGCCCCGTCCACTTGCTTCCTAGGCCCCGTCCACTTACTCCCTAGTCCCCGCCCATTTACTCCAACAGGAAGTTCCGCTTAGATTTTTATCGGCGTTATTTTGCAGAAAGGTTAACAAAAAGGGGGACTAATGTCGGGGTTGAAAGCGCAGGTCCGGGCTGAATAAATGATTCGATTCGTCGGTTGATTCCTTGACTGATAATCGCGATTGGTCAATCCAGTTCATTTCGCAATATTGAACATCATATTAGTTAGACCAAAGTCCTGATGACGTCAATAGGTTGCAATGTAAGTCAAGAGAAAAAGGCGGCCTTTGGGAAATCTTGTCCGGAAAAAAATCAGTTTCTATCTTTTTTGCAATATAGAAAGAGAATTAAATATCTCGAGCATCGGGATTCAAAGGTATAATTTTAGACGAATAATTCGAAATACAGAATATAACGAAGTTGACCGCCGTCCCTTATTTCAACATAACGACAATATATTACATGTATTTTCTTTAAATTTAAGTGCCATCTAACCGCAACTATGGATCCAAAGAAGATTTTCGTCAAAGAGGTTTTCATTTCTATGACTTGCGTTCGATCTGTCGATCAAAGATTTGAAGTAAAAGATTGTTAGAAGAAAGAAAGTGTCCTTTAAAATGTTTCGACCATTTAGCTAGTTTTCCATTTTGTCTCACAGTCCTTCTTATTTTACAACCTTTTTGAAAATGGGCTTCTGTAAAAAAAAAAAAAAAAAAAAAAACACAAGTAATCTTGTTAAAAATTAATTGGAAAGAAAATGCTTTATTCATGCAGATAAAATCCGTTTTATACAAACCCAAGGATTTCTGATGATCAAGTAACTAAATATAGCATTTAGAAATTGCAAACAAACAAAACAAATCGTTTACCTGCAATCCAGGTGTAAAACTGTACCTGTATTTTGATATGTCCTTCACGACGACGCTGTTAACCAATTCCCGCCTTCATGTTTCGCGTTAACCAATTCAAACACAGTGGAATTTTAGACCGGTCCAAATTGAAAGGAGCTGCAGACGACAATTTCAAGTTGATTGAATTTTAAATTTTTTCGTCTTTTTTGGATAGAAAACATTGTGGACTATGAAGAAATTGCTTGATCCAAGCAATTTCTCCATTTTCCACAATGTTTTAAAGCCCTTTCGTTGAGGGGCGTAAAAAGGCGGGATTGAGTGGGAATGGGTTAATTGACGGATCACAATTGTCAGTCAAAAATATCAATTGATTAATTAAATTATTCTTCAGACTGGAAGTGAACTTTGAACTCCGATATTGGTGGACATTTAAATGAAGAATTTTGCATGGAGACATAAAGGTCGTAACTTCAGCTTTTTCAAGCTTTAGTTAGGATATTTATGACGCCAATCAACCTTTTTACTTCTTTGATTCATGCTACTGACCAAATTTAGTTCGATGGGCGTGGCCATCGATTATTCGGTTACATACCCGTCTGCCGAAAAGAGTTTAACTTGAAATTAAAGATACGATTTTTTGTCATAACTTAGTTTCTATTTTATCTTTATTGTAAATGTTCCCGATCATGATTTAGCCTAACTATATAAGTCAAACTGCGTGTCGGAGATCAAGTGGCATAACAACTGATCTTACAAATATGCAGTCAATCTCCCGGGTTCGATCCCCGACGGCGGCACTCATCCTTTCCGACTATTTGTCTCCCACCAATGGGTCGGTGATCGGGATAGCACCTGGAGGCTAGGAAGGAATGCAATGGTAGTACTGGTGTGAGAAATAACATGATTCCATTGTTAGGTGCTCCAGCCGCCGCGATATAACTGAAAGATTGTTGAAAGCGGCGTAAAACCCCATTCACACACACACATACAAATATGCATATCCGTGCAGCCCGGAGAGCCACTATATACAATAGGAATTAGCAAGGATATATTAATGAAACTTCGGTTCAGTACTTTTATAGACAAAGCAAACAGTAAAGATTCTGACTATATTATTGGACAACACAGGCTGATCTTAGTCTTGACTTCGCTCTGTTGCGAATTGGATGAAATAGCACTAATAGTCTCAGTTATTATAACATTTTAGACTTGACTCTATTCAGTAGACAATTTCGCCGCCGCCGCTGATTGATCCTGGGACCCAATGATTCGGAGTCCTACTCGCTACAACTTCACCATGAACCTTTTGATTGATTGATTGATTGAATGGGGCTTTATGCCTCTTTTAACAGTATTTCAGTCATATCGCGGCGGCTGGAGCACCTAACAATGGATTCCTGGTATTTCTCACACCAGTACTACCATTACATCATTTCCTAGCCTCCAGCTGCTACCCCAATTAGGTTTACGATTATCCACCCATGAACCTTTTGAATGGGGTGTTTTGTATCTTAAAACTAGACTAGGGTTCGTTGTACCACCTTACTTTGCTGAGTTTACGTAAAACATTAAAAGCGAAGAAAATACCTATAAATCGAATTTCCTCTGAAAGAATACATTTAACCCTTCCGTGTGATGCGAAATTTTAGACCTGTCCAAATTCAAAGGTTTTGTAGACGAATATGTAAAGCGTGTTTAAGTTGAAAAAGTAAAGTAAAAATATTGTGGAAAAAGAAGAAATTGCTTGTGATCAAGCAATTTCTTCTTTTTCTACAATGTTTCTCAATTACAATTTCACAGTGACTTAAAAAACAAGGATTGAATAGGAAAGGTCTAAGACTGTAGGGTGACGTCTCGTTGGTATTGGTATAGGACACACTCGAAACTACCAAAATGAACACAGATTGTTTAATAAGTGGATAGATAAACATGAACGTGTAATTGCTTTTGAAGTACATCGACAAACGAATGTCCTCAAATTTGAATTAATTGATTTACCATATCCGAAAAGGGTTGGATAGTTATGCTGACTTTTCTTCCGTGGTCGCATAGCTTTCTTCACTCTGAACAATTTAGTCGTCTCTAAGCCGCCGTCACAGCGTAGTCGATAGCGCATCAGACTCCTAATTTTCAACGAAGGCATGTAATTGGTTCGATCCGCGGCGGCGGCACATATCCTTTCCGACGTTTGTCTCTCACCAAAGGGTGGATAAACCGAAGTGGGATAGCAGCTTGAGGCTAGGTATAGGTAATACTGGTGTGAGAAATACCAGGAATCAATTGTTAGGTCCGCCGCGATGTGACAGAAATACTGTTAAAAGTGGCATTAAAACCCCGTTCTGTCAACCAATCAATAGTCGTATTTAATCACTGCATTATAACCAGTCTACCTAAATCACTTGCTTACTACTTGCTTAGTCAGTCTGCACGGAATATTGTGTAAGTTTGAATGGTGAATGCTGAAATGTCTGTTCAGTCTGCATGGATTGCTTTGTCAGTCTGCACAAAATACCTGGTCAGTCAGCAAAGAATGCCGACCATTATGATCGAGAAACTATTGATCTGTGTTTTAAAACTATAAAAAATAAAATTAAAAAAACTTACCTTTTAATTTGTACTCAACCGGTTATAATCAATATTCGAAGACGTCTGACAACTTAATTCAATGATCGAAATTTACACAAGTTGTGTAACTTAATACCCAGGTAGTTCTTTCAAACGAGTCCCTTTTGTGCACGGTATAATAGGATAACATGTTATAAGTGTATACAATAATATTTCTTTTAAATGTAAACAGCTATTAACCAATACCATACGGCAGAATTTTAGACTTGTCCAATTTCAACGAAGTCTCAGACGACAATTTTAAATTGCTCTGACTTAAAAATTCTTATTTTGGGGGGGGGGATAAAAACATTTATGGATAATGATTAAAACGCTTGTCACAAGCAATTTCCTCTTTATCCACAATGTTTTCAATATTGATTTTCTTGGGAGGCGTCAAAACATGTCATTTTGTGACGTGTTTCAAGCGTATCGTAAAAACTGCCCACGCTTAGATTGGTGACGTATGCATTTGTTCCTGGGATATTTCGATTCATATTTATTTTTTTATTTTAAATAACTGAAAGGGGATGACCATAAAGAACCAAGTTGCCGATTGTAACGGTATGTAAGGGGAAAACTCGTTTATGCGGAAAATATGCGTCATATCATGAAATTGACTAACCGCTGCAGGCCCCGCCCACTTACCTCTTTGGCCCCGCCCATTAAATACGACAGGCATTCTCAACATTATGTTGCAAAAACTATTATCAGTAGCATGTAATAAAAAAAACAGAATATCTGGTTGCCGACTTAAACGTCGTAAATAGAGTTTGAAATAGGTAAAGTAAGAACGATTTAGTCGCCAAACAGCAAAAAAAAAAAAATTCACACAAATGGCGGCCAATGTTGGAGTTAAAATCTTAAGTCCGGGCTGAATGAAAAATTTGATTGGTCGATATGTTCCTTGATTGACACACGCGGTTGGTCAATTCTATAACGGCTCAAAAGGCAATTGATCAATCAAATAATCGGTCGACCAAACAAATCATACATTTAGACTTGAAGTGAAATCTGAGCTCCGACATTGGTCGCCATCTATGTTACGCAAATTTGTTGGTTGATGGCTTAAACGTCGTAACTACGGTTTGTTCAACCTGTAGTTACATGTACGACGTTTAGGTCGCCAACCAACCATTCTACTTTTAGTTACATGCTACCGGCCACAATAACGCCGTTTAACCCATTCCCACTCAATCCCTCCTTTACGCCCCTCAACGAAAAAGCTTTGGAAAACATTGTGGAAAATGAAGAAATTGCTTGGATCAAGCAATTTCTTCATTATCCACAATGTTTTCTATCCAAAAAGACGAAAAAACTTAAAATTCCATCAACTTGAAATTTTCGTCTGCAGCTCCTTTCAATTTGGACCAGTCTAAAATTCCACTGTGTTGGAATGGGTTAAAATCGAAGCGGGACTTCCTTTCAGAGTCAGTGGGCGTGTTCAACGGAGTTAATGGGCGGGGCAAGCGATTTGTCAAATGTGACTTTCTGAGTTTTGATTTCAATTTGCTTCTTGCTTTTTATTTCAAAAGCTACAAGAAGTAATTCTTGCAAATACATGTACATCGAAATTGAAAAACTTGTTCTAAAGGGGCAAATATAAATATTATAGTTATAGAATAATACATAAACTTTCTTAAAATTGATTATATATGCAAACTTTTATACATGCATTCATCAAGTTTCGTAAAAATTGAAAACCGGAAACAACATATTAAAGCTGTTTAGGTAATTTGTATGAGAAAACCTGTTAATGGTGAAATAAGGAAAAATTATATGTATATATCAAAACTAGTTAAAAGTAATTAACCATTGGCCCATTAACTCCGACAGGAAATTCCGCTTCGATTTTTGACGGCGTTATTTTGCAAAATGTAATGCCAGTAGCGCAATACAAAGAAATGAAATGGTTGGTGGTGCCCTTAACGTCGTAACTACAGCTTGAACAAGCTGTAGTTACGACGTTTAACACGCCAAAGCAACTTTAAAAGGTAAAAAAAAATAGCGGCAAATATTGGAGTTGATAAGCTCAGGTCCGGCCTGAATGAATTATCTGATTGGCCGGTTTATTCCTTGATTGGCAGACGCGATTGATCAATTGCTAATAACAGTACGTTATTGAAACCTGTCCCATTCTTGTACAACAAAGGCCTGATATGTGTCGGTGGAGGAATGGCATCTACGAATGAAAATGTTTTTGTCTCAAGATATCCATCCTATAATCTTCCAAAGAATATCATGTAAGTCTCCTTCTTATCAGATACTATCATGAACGGGGGAAACATTAAGGTCGTATTCTAACAGGATGAGTGCTAGAAAAAGCACGTTTTTTTTAAATATATAAAAGGCGCAAAACGTGTGCTTCCATCAGAAATCCACGACTGTTTGATATGTCGACGTCTCCGCTATCTGATTTCTTGTATAATGTCATTTGATTTACCTTTACACCATTTAGTCAGTTTAGAAATGGAGGTATCTTACAAATACCAGACGGGAAGTGAGATGTCTTGGTATAGAGCAGATAAATTGTGTTTTAGGTTTCCGAACTTCTACCATGGGTCGAGAACTATTTACGGAAATGTGATTCTCGCACACTTGCGCGCTGTAACCTAAAAAAAGCAAATCGTAATTATGTTTAGTATGGCAAAGGTGGCGTTCACTGTAAGTATTTATGAAGAAAATGTTGCATAAAAGGTCCAGTTATAGTATTATACCGTTTCAAGTCTAGTCAAGGTCATTGGTTCATGGTATTTCTCACATCAGTATTACCACTGCATTCTTTCTGAGCCTCTAGCTGCTCACTCACACGATTATCCAACCGATCCTTGTGTATTTAAGGTCTGTAGATCCTGTCCTGTTTAATCTCCAAGCCTACGGAAGTCCTTCACATAAGTTTAGGCCTGTGTTGGGTTCGAAAGGGGTAAGGTCATCCAGCAAAGTACTTCTGGGGCCGTAGGGTGCTAAAATAGTTCCTAGAAAAATTATTAAGCCCTTTTCAAGAAGGCAGGGTGCATAATAGGTATTTTTGTCTTGTTATTATCACCACATCTTTTGAAATACACTGTCTGGCAACAAATGAGCTATAATATGCTCTCTTTTCCAAGACTATTTCTTGTGTATGGATGCTGATGACCCCCAATTTGATGTCATTGTGTCGACTTCTCTTGGTTGGAATTTAACACGTTACGTGTGTTTGACATAATTTTGTGAAAAATCCCATCGGTGATGGTAGGGTCAAACACAGACATTTCAAGATATCATACACTTTGACTGCAGTTACATCTCAAAGTTTGTTTTGAAACCTGTGAAAGTTCGTCAAAAATTTGGAATTTACATGTATTTATATAGGAGGACATTTTAGTGAGATGCCACCGAAAGTGGTGTGTGTGTGTGTGTTTGTCGTTGTTGTTGTTGTTTCGGTCAAAAGGATTGATTGTTTCAGTGACAGCCGCGATCCATCAAATATATAAACAAGAAAACATTCAATTTTACCTTTTCCTGGTTTTACGTCCCTGTGATTTTATAATTGAGAAAACATTGTAGAAAAAGAAGAAATTGCTTGTCACAAACAATTTCTTCTTTTTTCCAAAATGTTTTCTGTCCTACCGAAAAATAAAACCCACTTTGAATTGTCGTCTGCAAAACCTTTGAATTTCGACAGGTCTAAAATTGTGAAAAACAGGAAAGGGTTAATATGCTTTCAAATATTAACGAACCTGGTAACTCTGCAATCTCTTTCTTATTGTTCGCGATAAGTCCATGGGCTAAATAATGTCCTGACTAGAGCTTCATTCTAGCTGTAGTTACGACATTTTGCTAACTAAAAACGATTACATTCTTTTCGATAACCTACGAAGATTATCAGATGTAATTATCGTGATTTTGATTATTTCCGTTTATTTATCGTCGCTACCGTAGCACATGCCCATATGAGCGAAGCCCCCAGAAGACGGTTAGTTGTTACTGGGGATAGTGCAAGGATACAGGACGAAACTGCTGAGAGATCCGCCTGGTTCTTTAACGTGCTCGATGGATAGCAACGTCACACGGGGCCTCGGTTTAACGTCTCATCCGAAAGACAATTAGTTTTTGTTAGTTGATATGGTCAGCCCAGGGCTCGAACCCGTGATCTTGAGGTTTGAAGTCAAGTGCTCTACCAACTGAGCTAATCGGGCTGACTATAATTATCGTGAAAAGCACTGAACCATACATGAGTAGGCTGACCCTTATCCCAGAGAAATGGACGATCATAAACTGAGTTTATTCTTCGATTATGTACATAAGATGCCTTTCAGAGACGTAACGTACGCTACTAATGCCCCCCCCCCCCCCCTGTCGTTATACATAACGTCGACGTTTTTTTTCCCGGATCTTCAAACGAATTTGATATAATTTTTGTTTTCTGTACGATTTTTTTTCTATTTACTCCCACTTGTTAATTTACGGTATAAAAAGTAGAATTATACCGGATCGTTCAAGAATATCAAAATTAATCGTTCGCTTTGTGTGTCTCTGAGTGAATATCAAAGGTTCTAGCTTTATGGTGATTTGATATTCATGTAACTTCAGTATAGTAACTTTTACGAAATTATGAATTATCATTAATGACGTGATTTAAAATTACAGTCAAACATTTTAGTAGCAATTAAAAATGACGTATCTCAAAGTCCTGTCGATTAAAAAAACAACAACAACAACAACAAAAAAAAAAACACGATTGACCAATCAATCATTTAAATTTGAAGTGAATGATTAACATGTAGCATTTATCTCAAACATATTTTATTCGTTAGTGACTTGAAAGCACCAGATAAATTGTAGCTGTAATGACGAATTATACTTACAAACCAACAATTTCCCTAATGTTTTATCCAATGGTAATTAGAGGCCGTTGCTAGCAATCCTTTAAACCTTTCCCGTTTTTTTGGAAATTTTAGACTAGTCCAAATTGAAAGAGCTTGAAATTCAAAATCAAACAATCCTATGTGGTAGAAAACATTGTGGGAAAAGAAGAAATTGCTTATTACAAGCAATTTCTTCTTTTCCCACAATGTTTTCTCAAGTATAAAATTACAGTGACAGTGGGTTTGTACAGGAAAGGGTTAATTATAAGTTTGTTAGATTATTTCATCGTCGCATCTAAGCATCGACATCCCCAACACCAGACATTAATTTCCAATGAAGCCATTTGGTAGAACGACCGGATTTTCACTTTTAGATAAACGAGTGAAGAAAACTTGTAAATTCGACGTTTTGACTGTATGGCGTCGACGTTATTTGATACAAGGTGACATTTATCTAACGTGGAACGTTTTGGTAAATTGTGTAAACTACGCTTAAAGGCAAAATATTGCAAATTATACATCAAATTCGTCTACGAAGGAAACGTAATTCTAGAATCTCAATAACTATTTGGTGATACTTTTACACTTGAATTAAGAACGCACGGAAATACCAATATCATGTCGCTAGTCGTCATTTTATGGTACGGGGACATTTTTACTGACAATTTGAATTATAATTTTCACTGTGGTGCTTTCATGATTTTGCAAGGTAAATTTATCATAAAAGTCCATCTTTTTTTACAAATGATTACAATCATTTCGATAGGAAATGATGCAAGATCAGTTTAAAGAAAACATTTGGAAGTATGTACCAAACTTTAACAACAAGAGGGCCAGTGGCCCTGGCGCTCACCTGAGATAAGGCTATTTTTTCTTCAAGGCCTAATACAAACTTGGTCGATAGAAGACCTCCTTTAACATTTTCCTAGCCTACAGTACTTTCAGTACTTTGATTTATATCACTTCTGCAACAAATTGGAATAATCGGAATTATAATGGTCAATTACATTAAAGTAGTTCTTTATGCAAAATTTTAAAGTTTATTTTGCATTTGTATGACAAATATTTGGTTACTAATAAAGGATATTACCTGGTAAAGGATATTATGTGATGTCTAGCCGTACCATTCATTGTGTTGGATATCGTCACAAAATTAATTTTCATTTTGATGTTTGTGCATTTTCGTTTATTTATCGGCGCTACCGTAGCACATGCCCATATGAGAGACGCCCCCCAGAAGACGGTTAGTTGTTACGGGGGATACTGCAAGGATAAACTACTGAGAGCCCCGCCTGGTTATTTAACGTGCTCGATGGATAGCGTCCTCACACGGGGCCTCGGTTTAACGTCTCATCCGAAAGACAATTAGTTAGTTACTTGATATGGTCAGCCCAGGGCTCGAACCCGTGATCTTGAGGTTTGAAGTCAAGTGCTATACCAACTGAGCTAATCTAGCTGACTTGATTATGATTCCTAACCATCACAATCTTTTATTGAAGTAAAAATCTAAAAATAGCCGCTGTGGGAAGGACGGCTTATCGACACTGGTAAGAATCATCACGTTAAGTTTTGGACACTTTGTGACACTAAGCTTTAAAAAAAACGTGATAAGTAAGTGAATTACATTACGTGCAGGTATTTTGTGGCTGTGAATTGCATACCGCTTTTAACTAAATGATAGTGTACTTATTGAATTTGAAGCAATTTATCAACATCTTATGAAGGAGCGAGGGTCATCGTTTCAGCTGATAAATCATGTCTGGTAATGAAGTAACGCATGCTTTTTATACCAGTTGAAAAGATTTTCACAAGCTTCACGCTGGCGTCAAAAGAAACGTGATAAGGGGTTTCGAAAGGGTATAAAGTGCTTTTATTTAATAACATTGTGACGAATTACTGTCCCAACTGACCAATTTCGTCTGCCAATCGAATAGTTAATCGACCAATGTAATCATTCAATAAGACTTGGAGTTGAACTTTGAACTCAGCAATGGCAGTTATTTCGCCAAATGTTTTTTGCTTGAATTTATCTGGTGAGCCATTTAGAATAGACATAATAAGAACTAATTAACAGGAACATCTATAAATTAAACCTTAAACAACAAAGACATACCTTGATCATCGAATATGATTTGCCTAGATTTGTCGATCCTGTCGATCACTCAACTAACGTGTCGAAGATTTTCTGACGATTCGTTGTTAAGCAGCAAAAACCAAACCAAAAGTCAGTGCCACAGTGATAGAATATCACAGGATGGATGAAGCTTGAGATTAGATGCCTAGCCGCGACTTCTAAAAGTATTCTCACTCAAAAAATATCCCTGCTTAATTCTCGAAATCCTCTTATGTTTTAAAATCCTGCTTTCTGAAGTTGTGTGTATGCTTCCATGAAATAAACAATGCCTGTGTCATGTATTGCGTCATCTCTACGTCACCGATGTATAATTCGACCAATGAAAGTTGAGAGTCGAGTATAATATTTTTTTTTTTGGACATAACTTTTAGCCGAAGATTTAAACATTTATTGCTTAAAAGTAAGTTTTAGAAAGCACCCCTACTACGACAAAAATAGTTCCGGTCGGTCACGTGTTAAGCTTTATCATTTCACTTGATCACGTGACCGACCGGAACTATTTTTGCAGTAGTAGGGGTGCTTTCTAAAGCTTGCTTTTTAGCAATAAATGTTTAAATCTTCGGCTTAAAGTTATGTCCAAATAAAAATATAATATGACATGATATCAACAAGTTTATCATACCCCCTTTATCAGGCAGTAATTATAGCAGGAGACAGGATAAACTCTAGATACCAAATATGAATCTAATCTGTCTGCCGGTTCATGACAAGAAGATTTTTAAAGATGTACCCTTTTTGGTCCCTTATGGAGACCAAAGGGGAGATAACTCCATGACGTGTACAAATCTGAAGTGTCTTCCCAGAAGTTTGGTTGAAATCCATCCAAGGGTTTTTATGAAGAAGTCGGAAATGTAAAAAGTTAACGCACGACGCACGACGACGGACAAAACACGATCGCAATAGTCCACCATGACCTTCGGTCAGGTGACCTAAAAAGCGATTCATGCCATGTTTCAATAGGTAACATGATTCTTTTTAACGTGGTGTATCAGTGGGCACCTAAAGTGGGGTGATTACAGCTCATGAAAGAGACATTTCGGTCGCACCCTCAACGTAATATTGCAAAGCAATATTGAAAATGGATATCTCGCGTAAGTCTTAATGTATATAATGTATAAACGTTATAAAAGTTATTTTTCACGAATTGTAAACTGTTTAAGCTGTAACTTCGACGTTTTGCTCGCCAAATGAGATATAAGACTAACCGAACGGTTGAAACTGTCCCGCGAAATAATGATTAAACAAACAAAGTCTAGTGAAGGGGTAACTGAGAGCTTTAATTCTACATAATTCTAACTACAGCACCAACCTAATAAAAGCGCGCTTACAATTTATTTGTACTTATACAAAAGATATATTGCGCAACTGAGCAATTAATCATTCCTCTGGTTCATTTCCATGACAAGGTACACGCAGCATATATCGATGGTTCAGCGCGAAACAGTTGTAACTGCCTATATGTTTATAGGCAGTTACAACTGTTTCGCGCTGAACCATCGATATACATTCAATAAAGCATAAAGACAATATAGTTGAGGAATGAATCTATGTATGAATGAGAAACAATACAGTAACTAAATTTCCAAAACAAAGGTCCATTGTTTTAAAGGAGAGGGTGTGTGGTCAAACTTCCGATAGCGTTACTTGTTAGTGCTGAAAATACATTGCTTAAAACGCTAAAACTTTTCCAAGGCTGAAACTCGTAGACTGTATCTGCGTCAACTGCCATAACACTGTTTAACGTGCGTGTTTTGGCGTGTCTTGTACCATGTATGCTTAGCATCATTTTCGTGATTACGTTCAATCCAGAATTCGTGGACGTATTAAATGGGTTGGAATGAAAAATATTGATGAAAAGGGGTCAAGAAATATATCATATGAACAGAGTACTTTGGCTCAGAAATATAGCCTAATATATGATGCGACGTGCTTAACACCCAACTAAACTTTTCGTCACTTCGAAATTAGTCTAACTACAGCGAATAGAAAGGGAAAAATGGGTATCAATGGAAACCTAAGACAGTAGCCTATATGATAGGATAGGTGGCTGGGCTTAAAACTAGATAGCTTGGTGAAGTTTTAAATTACCGATGAAACGATAAAAATGACGCCATCTTTTCGTGTTCAACACCAATGTCGGTTACGTGATTCCCCCATTTTTTTATTCATTGAAAGGGTTTTAACTCATGTCACCAAAATAAAGCTTTGAAACACCCCAAAATATAAAAGCTTTGGCAAGCATTGTGGAAAGTGAAGAAACTGATTGTTGCAAACGATTTCTTCATAATCTAGAAATTTTTCTTACCGAAAGTTCAAAGATTTATGGAATTTCATCAACTTGAAAATGTCGTCTGCAACTTCTTTTAATTTCCACTGGCCTAAATTCCATCGTGTGGGAATGAGTTAACGCCACTTTTGAATATTTCAGTCATATCGCGGCACCTAAACATGAATTCCAGGTATTTCTCACACCAGTTCTACCACACCATCCTGTCCAAGCCTCCAGCTCCTCTTCCCACCTAGGGTTAGGATTATTCACTCATCGGTGTCAGACAAATATCGGGAAGGATAATCGCCGCGGCCGGGGATCGAACCCAGGACCCCATGATTATAGGAGTCCTACGCGCTACCACTGCGCTATGGGCACCCTCTAAAGGGTTAACGTACATGAAACTCTGTCAGATTTTAAGAAGTTGCCATTGTGTTTATTTCTATGGGTCATAAAGATATTTCTTTTTCTAATCTTGAAAATGATATTTTCTACCTAGGTTTTCTAGGATATTGGATCAAATAGATGGATTTTTCATTGATCAAGTACCGGTTTAATTGAAACTAATTTTTTCCAATTCTCTTATCTAAAAAATTACTCCCGTATTTGGCTTCCGAGCGAGTTTTGATACATGGAATTCGTTTCATCCTCTCTGAGATCATCATAATAGACAATCAAATTTTCCCCATCGTCAAAGTTGTTTGCACCATCTGCATCAATTTCCTGTAAGTCAATATCATTGACTCGCCACTTTTGATTGTACTCCTTCAGTAGTTCGTATAAAGCTACTTGGAAGTTTATGTCTTTCTTTATCTCAGATGAATATGCATCTTTCCTCTTCAATATCACAAATTTAATGATGAATGGCAATATTCCCCCAGCTATTGTAGCCATTAATTGATTAACTTCAGATATATCATTTGTTTTCCCGAATGTTATGATAACCAGGCCGACAAAAATGAGAAATCCTACTATAAGAAGAAACTGCAGCATCGCATTCCGGTACTGGTACATCAATCGTCCCGGTTTGTTTTCATAGTCCATGGTACAAGCTTTAAAAAAGAGTTTATAAGGAATCTTTCCTTTATCGTCCTTTGTAAGAAAATATACAACTTGCTTAGTATGCCAGTATAACTTGTTTTGTCCAACTTGAAGGTTTATAATCTCGTCATAATTGTCATTGGTACTCTCGGACACTTTTGATTTGATTGTATTTGGATTTATGACTAAAGCTTGGTTTTGTTGGAATTTCTCTTCTTTAAAGTAGAGCTCTCTTGCCCCTTCTTCGCAGTAGTCAAAAATAAAATCAAGAAGAACCGAACAAAAGGAGCGATATTGCTTCGAGACATAACCAAAACAATCTTTACCATAAAGGATCATCATGACAGAGAGAGACGCATATGTTGTCGTGTACTCAGCATACATAAACAAGCCAATGAACGTGTAAACAAAGAGATCAACTAAAAAGGTTCCGATTTCAAAGCCGATGAAAATGAACGCGTACAGAGTCACTAAATAGACCGTTATGACTAATGCTTTGCGTAGACGTTGAAAATTATTGTTCATGTACTTATGCTTTCTAGCTGTTTGCAATGAAAAACCCTTAAAAATGTCTTTTAATAGCGAGTTGAGACTCAATTTCTGTTCACCCTCCCTTAAGTTAGTTATTTCATTATTCATTGTCGTGATATCTTTATTCGGCAATAGCTTTACATTATTTGTTATTTCCTCATTATGGCTACTTGAAGGACTACGATTTTTGATAGCAGGGATACAAAGTAACGAATGCATGACTAAATGACATACAAGGTTGCCCGTCAGATAAAAGGTCGGAAACATGGTTAATACAAATAGAAATAATGCAAGTGGTATCAAATATACCCACATAAGTAAGCCAACTGGCCATCCGCCTCTACATTGTGTTGTGAAGGGGAGTAGTAGTATATTAACAATTTTCCCAAAGGAAGCCCCTTTGTCATGTTTCTGAGTCGCATTGATGCATTTTCTTACAACAGGCCAGACATCTTTCGTGTAATGCTTGTCCATGAAATTAATTATCAGTCCGCCAATTGTGAGAAACACATAACAAATAATGAAGATAGGGTGCGCTGGAGACCAAAACTGTGTAAAATTTCCTGGGTAACCATAGGAGAACCCCTTCTCTTTAGCAACAGTTTTACGCATGTCAGTTTCCTTTTCCTCGTATTTGTAGTAAACAAATACACGAATGCACCATGGAATAGCTAAGCTGAAGGTCAAAATAATACGTATCACATTTTTTAAGAGAACATACCACGACAGGCGGTTGAAAAACTTTTTAAAAACGCAAATTTTTGTCCCACAAACTTTCAAATCACAGCATCGTTTTAGTGATTCTAATTTTCTGAGCCGACAGTGAAAAATATGTTGGTATAGTGTGCTGAATATATCGAAAGGTGCATCGTTTGCTCGTACCAATTTGTTCCTAACTAAAAGTTCTGCTTCTGTGATGTAGAATTTCTTTACTTTATTCAGTTTTATGTTTTGTATTTTCTCTTTAAACTTTGGCATGTATTCAATAATATGAGAGTCAATACAATTCTCTCCTTGTTCTATTCTAGTTGTTTCCCGCCTCCTCCGTTCTATCGATAAAGTCTTTGGTTCCTTAAATTCGAATAAGAAAGGCTTTTCGTGTTCCGCAGTTTGATAGAAATGCTTTGGGATTATAAGCGGGAAGAATAAGAAACAGATTCCTTTAAGCACCCTTATAGCATATCGCAGTAGTAAAAGCCAGACATCATCTTCTAGGTAATCACATGTCATATTCATGTTAATATCCATATGACAACAATAGTAAGTAAAGTCCGCACCGTCTCGAATATGATGATTGCACACACGATATTCAAGCTGAGCTTTGGATTGATTTATATGCTTGTTTCCAAAGTCATTCACTGTTTCTCGCATGAGATTTTCAAATTGGCCATACGTAATATTATCCAAACAGTTTTGGGGATTTTCTTTCAACTCGACGTTTATGAACGTTTGGACTCTTAGATCTAGAGTATTAAATGACAATATATCATAGTTGGGCTTCAAAAGTAGTAACCTAGTGCTGGCTTGATTAAGAGTTTTTACCCAGAACAATGGTTTGAACATCCTACTTTCATCCTTGCCTTGTACACTATCGGGTACAGAATGGTTTCCGCGAAGTCTGAACATAAACTCCAGCATTTTAATGTCCTTGTCGAGTCTCTTAATCTGACGGAGGATAGTTCGATTCTCAAGAAGTAAATGGCATTTCGGCGCATGAATGTTTCTTCCTGCCATATTGGTTTGGTTTGTGGTGTTTTCAATTGGAGGGATTTCGAATTTTTCGTCAACAATATTTGTTTTTGAGTTATTTTGACCATCATTTATCGGAGCGCCCTGAATCGTTACAAAAATAATGGAAACGATAAAATAGACTCTGAGGCCTGGGTATCTCAGCACCGTATCTTCCATTCTGAAAATATAAAATGTTTTAAATTAGCGTGCATATGACATAAACAACATTTCCCATGTTCGAAAAGCAACTACATAGTGCAGCCTCGTCAAAACGAAAAGCCTAATTACACTAATGTATTCATTTGTGTCCTGATGTTCTTTATGTCAACACTGAGATGGAGTGCGAATGGCGGCAATTGTTGAACACTGACCTAGCACGAAATCGATAACCTGATGCATTATAGATTATGTGCGGCAAAGTAAACAATATGGCGGATATGTGCGCTGTAAACCGCAATCTTCCCGATTGAGCAGCTGTAGGCTCGGAAAGGATGTAATGGTAGTGCTGGGGTGAGAAATACAAGGAATCCAAGGTTAGGTGCTCTAGCCGTCGCGATACAAATGAAGTACTGTTGAAAGTGGCATTAAACCCATTTAATAAAAAAATCAATCTAAATAAATAATGTAGTAAGTCAATCGATTTTTTGTACATCGACGATTCGTTTAATAAAATAATGATTTGACCGATCCCTTGCCCAGCCATTTTGCTTCGTTAGCTCCGCCCATTGACTCCAACACGAAATTTCGCTTCGATTTTAAACTGCGTTATTTTGAAAGTTTTACAGCCAGTAGCATATGACAAAAATGTAGTATATTTGGTTGGCGACTGAAACGTCGTAACTACAGCTTGAATAAGCTGTAATTAGGACGTTTAAGTCGCTAAACCAGCCATAAAGCTTAACAAAATTGCGGCCAATGTAGGAGTTCAAAACTCATTTCTGGTCTCAATAAATGATTTCATTGGTCGACTTATTTGAATGACATTCGCGATTGGTCAATCGGATTTAAATGTTGCCAATAGCATTGTGTATAGATTAGGTCGAATCATTGATTCTACAATTTCCCACAAGATTGTGCATGCAATTTCTGATAAACTACCAAGTAGACTGTTATCACGTTTTCAAGTACATCCATAAAATTATGAATATCTTACTAGGTCAAAGATTTAAATTCACAAATCGTCTCGAAGAGCGAATGCACTTGGTAAAGACAGTGTAATAACGTATAAATGTAAATATCACAGCTGAAATATTTATGTTCCGAAAATCTATTCTAAATTTAACACCAATTAAAGATGTATCAAGCAATTTCTTCATTATCCACAATGATTTCTATCCAAAAAGATGAAAAAAGTAAAATGAATTAAATTCCATCAACTTGAAATTGTTGTCTGCAGCTTCTTTCAAATTGGACCAGTCTATAATTTTGTTGTGAATGGGTATTGGTAAAATGATTTAATTCTCTCTTGAGTAAAAAAAGCATTTTAGAATAAAAGTGGGGTAAAATTATTGTCGGTGCGCCAGCCAAAAGTCGTAACTGCAGATTTAGCAAAGCTTCAGTTACGACATTTTCTCGCCTACCGACGAAATGCTGAAATGTTTGATGGAAAAAATCCATACACGAATATAGTTATTTCACAAACTGAATTATTTTTTCAACTGTTTTCTGTGATAATAGCGTACAGTTTCAATAACGTAAATCAAAGTACTGAAAGTACTGTAAGCTAGCAAAGCATGGTTGAATTTAGAAAACCTTTCCCTTATTAAAAGTAATTTCTATATTGTTCATATTGTTTTACGAAGTTTTTTTTCCTTGAGATGCTTAAATTGAAGCGAATTTGAGTGGGATCAATTTGACTGAAATATTAGAACTATTTTTTATGGCGCAGGCATTTCATTGATTTGGTGGTTAAGCCCCCAGTGGCAGTTTGCACGCATTGAACTTTGAGAAGACCTCAAAATTTTGTCTGTTAACTCAAGCTATCAAAGCTGACGCTTTGCTAGCTAAAAATGTGTTGAATTCGGTAAAACTTTGGAAATTTTGGGCTGAAAAAATCATATGTAAAGTCAAAATGGTTGAAATTTGAAGAATGAAAAACAAGGTTAAAATTTTGCAGTAAAAAAAATTTAAAAAAATATCGTTAGATTTTATTTCAAGGATTTAATGGCAGCATGGAGTTCAAATACATTTTGGTAGTGGCAACTGTCAACTAATTACAACCTGCGATCGTTCTAAGGCCTTGCGTTTTGCGTATTACGCGTACCTCTGTCAATACATCAGGTATATTTAAGAGATGAACAGAATATTTTTCGTTTTCATTGAGGTATGAACCGAAAAAACTAATCACACTGTATGTGTGATTAGGTTTTTCGGTTCATACCTCCATGAAAACAAATTACATTCTCTTCATTTCTTTTAATTTAATTACATCGATTGAAAAAAGAAAAAACTTCACAAATGTTGATACTTTTCGTATTGGACTACTTTGTGCGGAAGCATGCAAAAATGCTGCGTGCTCAAACTTTTGTTCATGGAGTTATGAATAATTATTTTCGAGTGCCCGTATTTGATAGACGAAACTAAAAATTAAATAATTATGTTATGACAGCGAAAACACAAGATTACATTCTCTTTGATCATCATTTGGCCATCACTAAGCAACAGTTGTTTAAATAATATGCCGAGGCATATACTATTGAAATTTTCTCTAGAAGAAACAAAAACAGGAAAGACTACGAGGAAATCATTGGAAGCATCTTATAGCAATGACATAAAAGCATGTATTTCTCGATAAACCATACAGCTAACCAACCCAGTACTTTGAATATACAAAACAAATCATTCAAACCAAACAATTAAAGCCGTATCCTTTGCACAAAAAAATAAATATGGAAAACATACTCGATGCCAGTGAGAACAAATACCTATGACGATTGAAATCTTAAGATCTAAATAATTCTACGCAGTGAACCTATAGTTCCCGAAAGGAGTTTCGATATATTAGACTGTGATCCACTACAATCTAAGGATTGTTTACATAAAACTATGACGTCAGTGATGACGTTTTAATTTTCACTAGCCATTCAAACAACTAGCTCAATCACGGAGATAAATGAAATCGTCCGTAAAGTTTAGTCATCAGCTTGTGTTCATATAACTGCCATTGACGGAGATAACGATGTTCTACAAAAAAATCTTATGTTAATAGATCTACTTATTGTTCTCAATTTGAGAGTTTTTCTCGAACTATGAAAGTATTAGATAAAACAATATCCACATCGGCTTGACATCGGCCCGTTATCTATCGTGTTGTAGCTCTGATGTAATATCAAACAATTAGTCTAAATTTTGAAAAATGCAAATAATCGTTTCTATTTATATAAACAATAGAGATAAATAAAAAGGGGTATAGAATTTGGTATTTTTAAAATAAATGTGATATTTTATTGACTCCGTGGATAGAGGAAACGGAGACATTTTGGCTGGTTCCTGTATTTGAAGGAGTTTTACAATTCGGCGCGGTGAACCAAATTTTTTTTAAACTCTTGGCGCAATTTGTATACCCATGAAATTCTCTCCTTTTCCAATCGTATTGAAGTCATCTCCTGGCACGAGCTCTTTTAAAAGGTATGTTGTTCAGATTTACATATTTTGCATATTTGTCTAGAAACATAATGCAGACTTTCTTTATCTATTTTTGGCACTGATATCAGCTTCGGATTATGCCGATGAATCGTTGTACACATTCTTTTTAACTCTTTAAATCCACACCTACAGCAGAATTTTTCGTCATGAAATTTTGTACACAATATTATGTATGAAAAAACAATTTGATGTCTGATGTAGGACAACTTTATGACAGGTCATTGTATATTTTGTTGTTGCAAAATTAGGTCAAGAAGTGTATGGTCTACTGATAGTCCATTATTGCTGTCAATTCGTTACTTTTAGATAGGAAATTTAAATCGAATTAGACTGATCCAAACAGAAGAGTTGCAAACGACAATTTATTGTTCACTAAATCTTAGTTCCTTTCAATTTCATTGGTAGAAAACATTGTGTAAAATGAAACAATTGCTTGTCACAAGCAATTTCTTCATTTCCCACATGTTTTTTCTTTGGGATGCATAATTGTGTGGGCATGAGATGATATGTCCTGCATCTGTAGCCAGAATCCCATGGAAGTTTATGATTTTACTGATATTAAAAGCTTTGGACAATTTGAAGTTAATATTTCAGCTAAACCCATTCCCACACCACTGAATTTTAGACTGGTCAAAATTGAAAGAGGCTGCAGATGACGATTTTAAGGTTATGAAATTTTGATTTTTTTCAACTTTTTAGATAGAAACATTAAGCAAAGTAAAGAAGTTGCTTGATACAAGCAATTTCTTCATTTTTCACAATGTTTTCCAAAATTTGTTTGTTTTCAGGGGCAAAAAGGAGGGATTGTGTGGGAATTGGTTAATTAAGTCATGCCACTCGAAAAGGGAATTTGATGATTGAACATGTAGGTTTTTAGACCTTGCAATATATTTTTCTGTTGTTATTTTCATTCAAATAGGAAGACAAGTAAAAACCCGTTCATGTATAGTTGGAAACAAGTGTATTTATGCACAAAATAGAAATTCGCATCAACTTTTCACTGAGATTAATGAGAATCTAATATGGAGGGAGAATTTAGACTTTAACTTAGTGGCCATTCACATTTTCAGCTCTGTTAATGGCAAGGGCTTATTCGGAGAGGTTACTCCGTCTCTTGCAACTCTTGTTTTATGACTTATTAATTGTAGTCTAAAAGCGAGGCGTCGATTATCATCAGGTCAGATTTACCTACAGGGTGTATGAAGGAATGTGTATTTCGGCCAAACACTTTATCCAATTTATCAAAAGATAAAAAAAAAAACATAGTTAATTAACCAGAAGTATATCACATTTTCATTGCTCTTAATTTGATACAGGGCATTGCATGCAGGAAAACACTGGCTGTGTCATTCACAGAGCATTCATTTGATATTCTAAAGAATAATAACATCAGGTAACTATCTGGGAAATAATGCAGACTATTACCTCTATATGTAGAGTACTATATGTGAATGCCATTGATATTTCTCTTACATTGAAATAAATAGGGATCTCTAAAAGACAACATCACATAAGAAAATTGTTAATTGTAAAATTGAACCCTTTTCTGTTAAATGCCTTGTTTTTTGTCTCTGTGATTTCATGATGGAGAAAACATTGTTGTAAAAGAAGAAATTGCCTGTACCAAGCAATTCCTTCTTTTTCCACAATATTTTCTTCTCTACTGAAAAGGTTTTTTTTCAAATCAAATCCACTTAAAATTTTCGTCTGCAAAACTTTTGAATTTGGACTGGTCTAAACTGTTGCAAAACAGGAAAATGTTTACACTTGTCATGCTGATCCTGGAATAATCATGTTTGGCAGGAGGTAAAGACAAAGAACAGCCTGAACCCGAAATTTGTGCAATCTGAAATTTCTCTTTACCACCTGCTTGTCCCTTTTATATCAGGTTTGTTTATAAAATTTAATTTTAAAAACAATATATTAACCTACAGGTAGTACCTTCAGTACTCTCAACCCTTTGATTTTCATGCTGTTTTTGAAAATGATTTTATTTTGGAAGCAAGAATGTGGCTGATAGGATATGAAGAGCTCGATCCACTGTTTGTCAAATATAGCTACTTGATACAACTGGTACACTCAAGCAAGATGAGAAATAAAAGTAAGTGAATATTTTGGTATCAAACCTCTCTTAGAAAGTGGACATGATATTCCAAGTTTCAAGTGAATGCCTCTTGAAATATAAAATATTAAAGTTTTTGCTTGACGGCAACAACAACAACTGTATGGAAGCTATAACAAGAACCGGATTTTCTCCGAAAACAGCCGAGCTAACAATTGACCAGTTGTTGGCTCCACCTACAACTACCGTTGGCCACCAACCATTGACTGTGACAGGATGTTCAATTTCGATTCCACTCAATCCCTCGTTTTTACGCCCCTCAACAAAAAAGCTTTGGAAAACATCGTGGAAAATGAAGAAATTGCTTGGATCAAGCAAATTTCTTCATTTTCCACAATGTTTTATATCCAAAAAGTCGAGAAATTTAAAATTTCATCAACTTGATATTGTCGTCTGCAGATCCTTTCAATTTGGACCGGTCTAAAATTCCACTGTGTTGGAATGGGTTAACCCATTCCAACTCAATCCCTCCTTTTTACGCCCTTCAAGAAAAAAATTTGGAACACATTGTGGAAAATGAAGAAATTGCTTGTATCAAGCAATTTCTTCATTATCCACAATGTTTTCTATCCAAAAAGGTGAGAAAGTTTAAAATTCCATCAACTTGAAATTGTCGTCTGCATCTTCTTTCAATTTGGACCAGTCTAAAATTCTGTCAAGTGGGAATGGGTTAAACGGAATATATGGCCAGTAGAAAAAAGTAGAATGGTTGGTTTGTTACCTAAATGTTGTAACTACAGCTTGAATCAGCTGTAGTTACGACATCTAAGTCATCAAACTAACCAAAATTCACATAAATGGGGGCCAATGTCGGGCTCAACTCAATTCTTCAAATAGAGTTCTCTGTCAAATATAGTCATGTGCGTATTATTCTGCATTGTTTATATCTTTTAATTTGTATGTAGCTCTGTGAATTTTTAGGTTGATTGCGATACTATCGTAAGTGTGTATAAATTTTATAGTCACTTAGAACAGTATTGCAATTAACCCCCAATTTCATATTTATCAGTTTTGAAGTTTAATTTCACCATTTTTATGCCCAGCATCGATAGATCGGGGGCATATTGTTTTACCGGTGTCCGTCTGTCTGTCCGTCTGTCTGTCTGCAAAACTTAACCTGCCAACTAAACATTTTCCTATGACTTCAACCCTAATTAAGTTACAATGCTTATTTTTGGTATGTAGATAGGTCTCAACAAGGCGCAACTGGAAAAGGTCATTTCATCAAGGTGAAGGTCAAAATTTAACCCTTTTCCCTAATACGTTACTCAAAAACTTAACCTGTCAACTAAACATTTTCCTATAACTTCATCCCTGATTAAGTTACAATGCTAATATTTGGTATGTAGATAGGTCTCAACAAGGCGCAACTGGGAAAGGTCATTTCATCAAGGTTAAGGTCAAAATTTTAACCCTTTTCCCTGAAACAAACAAAAAAAAAACAATAAAAATCACCCGTTTCTAAAGAATTCCTGTTTCGGGGGCATGGTGTTTCACAAACACATCTTGTTATTTCTTTATTAATTTTTCTGTCTTTTTCCCCCAACAAGGGCTGTATTGAAAAGTTATAAGTGTTACACTGAGAAACGTTGAGAAATAATGTCGGGAGTGGCTGCGGATAGTGTCAGACGGAGACGGAGGCAGAAAAAGAAGAAAACACCCTGCAGTTTTGTTAATTTACAATGATAATAATTATTGATACCCTTTTTATATATTGTATATCAAGGACATTTACCCATACCAACTCAAGCCCATAATTTTATAACTGGAAGAATTATAGCTATGGAAAATACTGTGAGAAATTGTTTGATACAATAATATCCCCTTTTCCAACAATGTTTTCTATGGTATTTGATAGCTATTTATATGCCCCCGCATCGAAAGATCGGGGGAATATTGTCTTTCTGTCTGTCTGCAAAACTTAACCAAAAAACTTAACATTGCCAATTACTACCAGCATATTCAAGATATAATGCTCATATTTGGCATGATACATCTCTATAATACGCATCTCCTCATGTCAAGGTCAAGGTCATGTGATAAGGTCAAGGTCACATAAAAAGGTCAAAGTTTAACGTTTGCTCCTGTTTCACAAATACATCTTGTGTAATTCCGAAACATTTTGGAATGTTGTTTGCAGCCTCTTTTAATTGGGATTCCAATCTAACATTTTGTTTAGTGGGAAGGAGTTGACCTCAAAATATAATTATAATTAATTTGAAAAAATATTTTGCTTGTTTTGTACAAAAAATTTAATCAAATTTACACTAAAAGGGCATCCAATTTTAACACATTTTTCTAGTTTTCTTATAGAATTTTCCAAATTATGTACAGTTATAACTAATTCGCTAGTCATGAAAAAGTTTCTTATCAACTATTCTCCTTTAACCCTTTCTCGTTTTTAGCTCTATGGGTCGAAGGACATTAGAGCTAGTGCAACGGCTTTTTCCAGTCCGGCATCCGTCCG
Source organism: Fragum fragum (assembly GCA_946902895.1). Classification (NCBI taxonomy): domain Eukaryota; kingdom Metazoa; phylum Mollusca; class Bivalvia; order Cardiida; family Cardiidae; genus Fragum; species Fragum fragum. The sequence goes on along the minus strand of OX336376.1, from coordinate 4,306,611 downwards.
TCCGTCCGTTAACTTTTCCTTATAAACACTCTAGAGTTTACAGTTTTCGTCGGATTCCTTTCACACTTTCTCAGAATGATTGTATCGTCATAAGGTTTTGTTTGAATGGTTTGTTTGAATGGGGTTTTTACGCCGCTTTCAACAATCTTTCAGTTATATCGCGGCGGCTGAAGCACCTAACAATGGATTCCTGGTATTCCTCACACCAGTACCGCCATCACATCCTTTCCTAGCCTCCAGCTGCTATCCCAAATAGATCTACGATAATCGACCCATTGGTGGGAGACAAATGGTCGGAAAGGATGAGTGCCGCCGTCGGGGATCGAACCCGGGACCTCTAGATTGACAGTCCGACGCGCTACCAACTGCGCTATGACGGCGGATGTATCGCCATAAGGATCGTTCCTTTCGAAATTGGGTAGAAGCCATTAAGAAACACGGGAAAAGGGATCTTATGAAAATTTAATTTAAAGATCTTCGTTAACAATCTTAAGTCCACAGTTTTCATCGGATTCTCTTAAAACTTTCACAGAATTATTGTACCATTATAAGGATTGTTCCTTTCGGAATCGTGTCAGATCCGTCAAGAAACACGGGAAAAGGGGTCTTATTAAAATTTAATGAAAAATCTATTAGGAATCTCTCTTTAACACTCTTGGGTCCAAAGTTTTCATCGGATGCTCTTCAAATTTTCTGAGAATGATTGTACAATCATAAGGATCGTACCTTTCGAAAGTGGGACAGATCCGCCAAACACGGGAAAAGGGGCATTATGAAAATGTAATTAAAAATCCTCGTTAACACTCTAGAATTCACAGTTTTCATCAGATTCTCTTCATAAATTCACTGAATGATTGTACCATTATAAGGAATGTTCCTTTCGGAATCGGGTCAGATCCGTCAAGAAACACGGGAAAAGGGGCCTTATTAAAATTTAATGGAAAAATCTATTAAGAAATCCTCGTTTACACTCTTGAGTCAACAGTTTTCATCGGATTCTTTTAAAACTTTCTCAGAATGATTGAACAACCATAAGGATCGTTCCTTTCAAAATTGGGTCAGATCCGTCAAGAAACACGGGAAAATGGGTCTTATGAAAATTCAATTAAATGATCCTCGTTAACACTCCAGAGTCCACAGTTTTCATCGGATTCTCTTCAAAGTTTCGTTGAATGATTGTACCATTATAATGATTGTTCCTTTCGGAATCGGATCAGATCCGTCAAGGAACACGTGAAAATGGGCCTTACTAAAATCTAATAGAAAAATATATTAAGAAATCCTCGTTAACACTTTAGAGTCCACAGTTTTCATCGGACCCACTTTAAACTTTCACAGAATAATTGTACTATCATAAGGATCGTTCCTTTCGAAATTTGGTATGATCCATCAAGAAATACAGGATAAGGGGCCTTTAATAAATTTATAAAAAAATCCTCAATAATACTTTAGAGTCAACAGTTTTCATCGGATTCTCTTCATAAATTCACAGAATGATTGCACCATCATAAGGATCGTTCCTTATGAAATTGGGTATGATCCGTCAAGAAACACGGGAAAAGGGATCTCATGAAAATTTAATTTAAAGATCTTCGTTAACACTCTTAAGTCCACAGTTTTCATCGGATTCTCTTCTATTAGGAATCACTCGTTAACTTTTCCGTGAGTCCACAGATATCATCGGATTATCTTCAAACTTTCTCAGAAAGATTGAACCACCATAAAGATCGTACCTTTCGAAATAGGGTCAGATCCGTCAAGATACACAGTTAAAGGGGTCATATGAAAATTTAATTGAAAAGTCCTCGTTAACACTCTAGAGTCCACAGTTTTCATCGGATCCTCTTCAAAGTTTCTCTGAATGATTGTGCCATTATAAGTATTGTTCCTTTCGGAATCGGGTTAGATCCGTCAAGAAACACGGGAAAATGGGCTTTATTAAAATTTACTAGAAAAATCTATTAAGAAATCCTCATGAACACTCCGAGTCCACAGTTTTCATCGGATTCTCTTCAAACTTTCACAGAATAATTGTACTATCATAAAGAACGTACCGTTCGAAATTGGGTATGTTCCGTCAAGAAACACGGGAAAATTGGCCTATTGAAAATTTGATTCAAAGATCTTCGTTAACACTCTTGAGTCCACAGTTTTCCTTGGATTCTCTATAAACTTTTACAGAATTATTGTACCATCATAAGGACTGTTCCTTTCAAAATTGTGTCAGGTCCGTCAAGGACCACGGGAAAAGGGGCATGGGAAATTTAATTTAAAAAATCCTCGTTAACACATTAGAGTCCACAGTTTTCAACAAATTCTCTTCAAACTTTCACGGAATGATTATTACATTAAATGGATTGTTCCTTTCGGAAGTGGGTTTGATCCGTCAAGTATCATGGGAAAAGGGCCTTATGAAAATGATATAAAAAACTTTGGTTAGATTTGACCTGATCGACTTCAAACTTTCACAGAATGATTGTACCATCTTAAGGATTGTTCCTTTCAAATTGTGTCTGATCCATTGAGAAACATAGGAAAAGGGCCTTATGAAAATATAATTACAAGAATCTTACTTAATGCTTTAAATTGCACAGATTTAATGGGGTTGTCTTCATACTCAAACAGAATAATTATACTTTTGTAAGCATAGTTCCCTTTGAAAAAGGTTAAGATCCATCAAGTAACATGAGAAAAGGGGCTATATGAAAATTTGATTTAAAAATCCCACAGCTTTGATCAGATTTTGTTGAAACCTTTACAAAATGATTGTTCGGTCATAACGATCATTCATTTCATAGCAGGGTTTGAACTGGTCAAGAAAATGGGCCTTATTTAGAAACACTTGTCACCAAGTCCAGAGATTTCATCAGATTTTCTTCAAACATTCACAGAATAATTGTACAATTATACTGATTGTTGATGTTGACACTAGATTTGATCTGTCAAATATCACAGAAAAAGGAGCCTTATGAAATTTAATTTTAAAATCTTGTACCACAATAAAGTCCACAGTTTTCATTGGATTATGTTTAAACTTTCACAGAATGATTGTACCATCATGAGCATTAGTTCTTTTCAAATTGGGCCTGATCTGTCCAGTATCATGGGAAAAGGGGCCTTTTTTAGAATTTTATTTATAATCCTTGTAACCAAGTCCAGAGCTTTCATTGAATTTTCTTCAAGCCTTCACAGAATCATTGTACAATAATTAGAATTGCTGATGCTGACATGAGACCTGATCCGTCAAGTATCACAGGAAAAGGAGCCTTTTGAAAATTTCATTTTAAAATCTTTACACCAAGATAAAGTCCGGGGTTTTCATCGGATTCTGTTCAAACTTTTACAGAATGTTTGTACCATTATTAGGATTGTTTCTTTCCAAATTGGGTCTGATCTGTCTAGTATCATAGGAAAAGGGGCTGCATGAAAAATTATTACCAAATCCTCATTAACACAAGAATGTCCTCAGTCTTTATCAGAATCTCTTCAAAATTTAATAGAATAGTTGTGCCATCATTAGAATTGTTCCTTTGTACATTGTGTCTGATTTTTTAAGTTTCGCGAGAAAAGGGGCCTTATGGGATTTTTTTAACAAAAATTCTTGACAAATTTCAGTCAACTGTTTTCATTGATTCTCTTTAACTTTTACAGAATGAGTGTACCTTCATTAGAATTATTCCTTTTGAAATTTGGTTTGTTCTATAAAGTATCATGGGAAACGGGGCCCTATCAAGATTTCACTATAGACTAATTAACACAATAAATTCCACAGATTACACAGATTGATTGTACAATCATTACAATTGTTGATTTTGACAGTGGATCTGATTATGGCAAGTGTCTCATAAAAAGAGGCCTTATGAAAATCTTTCTTAAATATTTTAGTTGACACAATGATGTCCCTTGATTTCATCGAATTCACTTCAAAATTTCACAGAATGATTGCACAATCACATAAATGGTTCTTTTCAGAACTGGGTACAATCCATCAAGTATCGTGTAAAAAGGGGCCATATGATTTTTTTATTTATTCATTTTATTTTTTTTAGCTATTCTAGTAAACATAATGAAGTCCCCGTATTTCATCGGATTCACTTTTAACTTTCACAGAATGATAAAATCAACAGTAAAATATCACAGGAAAAGGGGCCTTATGAGAACTTGATTTTGATATCTTTGTTGACACAATAAAGTCAACAGTTTTATTGGATTCTCTCCAAAGATGCATGGAATAATTATGGCATTGAAAACATAGGAAAAGGGGCCTTACAGATTATCATTCAAAACATTCCCGTGTGTGTGATGAAGATCACAACCATTATCAGATTGTCTTTTAAGTTCCACAGGACAAGTGTAGGGTTGTTAGGAAAGTTCCTTTTGAAATGAATTTGATCCATCAGAAAACACAGGAAAAGGGGCCTTATGGATTTTTATTCAAAACAATCTGTTTATGTGATAGAGTCCACAATTATTGTCAGAATCTGATGTAAATTTCACATTATGATTATAGGGTCATATGGAACATTCCTTTTGGAAATTGAGTGGATCCGTCATGAAACACGGGGAAGGTGCCTTGAGGATTGTTGCTCAAAATAGTAAAGGGGATAAAGTCAATTCTTACCCCTTTATGCATTTTTCTTTCTGCAATTGACTTCCTTAAATATCAGATTTCTAAAACGGAACACTTAATAACCAGTAGAGCGTCTCAGGCCCTCATGGGCCTCTTGTTTAGCTCGACTATCCGAAGAATAGGGGGAGGGGCTATTCCAGTCTCCCGGGCGTCGGCGTAATGGTTTGGTTAAACCTTACATGCAATTATCATATCTCAGTTTCTAGTAATGCTATTACTCTGAAACTTTGCACATGTTTTTGTGACAATGATATCACCCTCTCGACAAGGTTTCATTACTCTGACATTCATATTAGTGGAATTTTAACCCTATTCGGACTTGGAAATTCTTGGTTAAATCTTACGTGCAACTGTCATATGTCTATAATAACTCTCTTTCTCCTAATGCTATTGCTTTGAAACTTTGCACCTCGTTTTGTGACCATTATATCATCTTCTAGGCAATGATTCATTACAATTACATGTATTATAGTGAAGCTTTTACCCTTTATGGACTTAGAAATTCTTAGTTAACTCATTCCCTCATGATAAAAGTTTGGACCAGTCCAAATTCAAAGAAGTTGCAGACGATTATTTTAAGTTGATGAAATTTTCAATATCTTTGTATTCTAGGGGTAGAAAACATGTAGCAAGCAATTTCTTCATTCTCCACAATTTTTTCCAAAGCTTTCATATTGAGGGGCGTTTAAAAGCGTCATTGTGTGGGAATGGGTTAAACCTTGCGTGCAACTGTCATATATATTTAATAACTCTCTGTCTACCAATGCTGTCGCTTTGAATTTTTGCACATGTTTTTAGACAATAATATCCTTTACTCTTACATTCATTTTAGTTGAACTCTAACCCTTTTTTGACTTAAAATTTCTTGGTTAAACCTTACGAGCAACTGACATATATCTTTAATACCTTTCTTTCTACTAATGCTATTGCTTTTAAACTTTGCACATCCTTTTGTGACCATCATATCATCTTCTAGGCAAATATTCATTACAATTGTTCTTATTATAGTGGAGTTTTAACCCTTTTTGGACTTAGAAATTCTTGTTTGACTTAAAACTTTATTTGAAAGATATTTATCACTATTACTTCTTAGGTATAATGCCTTATGTCGTTATTGAAATACTGTTACTATCCAGCACTCAAAATAGTAGAGCGTTGCTGCCTCTGACAGCTCTTGTTTATCTCTATTACTATTTACGTATTATGCCTAATGTCGACATTGAATTGTTACTATCCAGCACTCAGACTGCGGCGGCACATATCCTTTCCCACATTCACAACTGGCTGGATAACTGTAAACCTAAATGGGATAGCAGCTGGGGGCTAGTGGGGGATGTAGTGGTAGTACTGATGTGAGAAATATCAAAGGACTGAAAGTACTGAGAAGTTGGAATGCGCTGAAAGGGTCATAAGTGTTGAATTCGGTTCAAATTCATCTATTAATTTCCGAGTAAGCCTCCCTCCTTTAGACTTAAACCGGCATTCTCATTCGTGTACAAATGTTGGTGAATAACGCACAAAAACATAAATCCACATACAGAAATCAAAAACTAGCATTGTCTTAACCAATTCCAAGTCAGTGACGCTTTTATATGACCCTCATTATGAAAGCTTTCGAAAACATTGTTGAAAATGAAGAAATTTCTTGTTACAAGCAATTTTTTTCATTATCCACAATGTTTTCTGTCCAAAAAGACCAGGATTTTAAAGATTTTATCAACTTACAATTGACGTCTGCTACTTCTTTGAAATTGGATTGGTCTAAAATTTTATCGTGTTGGAATGGGTTATAAGCTTGTGTCACGCACAGCAAAATTAGAATTTTCAAGCATTACATTCTCCTTTTGATCAACTGTAATACGTGAACTCCTTTTAGAATCTTGAAAACAGAGAATAACAGCTTCTACAGTAGAAATCAATAACCTCGATGATTATTTGACCCTCAACTCGACCAATTCTGTAACGATCATACTTAATTCACGTAGATTTTCACTTCAAGTTTATGAGTATACGTTGAACATTGCGGAAATGCGCGGAAACTTGTTTCAGGGTGATCGATTTGAAATACCGGTTTAGACTAAGGAAAAAAGAATATTTAAAGCGTCGTGAGTAGAATTCAAAAGAATTAAAAAACGTTCACGTTATTGTAACGTTATTGTTTGTACATGATAGTTTTGCCCTTTTCCTAAAAATTCCTATAATATGATGAAGATAGTATCAAATTATCTTCGGCGCCCTGTAGTCGCGCGATTTCCTCATTCGTTATTCGGCTTTGGAACCATAAAAATCCTTAAGTAAAAAGGACCAAGCTGAAAGCTAGATGACACTTGTTAAAGGTCTGGTGTGTTATTATTGATTTAAACTTGTAAATAACGACATAATTTAATTGTAATTATTTAGTAAATAAGTAGAAACCGGAAGTTGATATGTTTACATTCTAATTTTCAAAATCTTCTACTTTCGTTTTGTATCTATTTGCTTTTATTGAGTAAAAGCTATAAATCCTACAATAACCGCGTTTGCTTGATGCCTACGACCCCCATTAATCGCTCTAGAATGTTTTAAAGCACTGGGCGGCGTGATTATAGTAAAAATGCATTTGCGACCTGAGAATATTTGTAAACATTGCCTATCTATAGTCACATGATTACCACATGTCACTCGAGATCTCGTGATTACCAAACACGGGACAGCGATTCACAAAAAACAAATTCCTGCGCTGATTATTACCTTATTTTTCAATAATTTAAAGCAAACTAAAGCATATTTAGAAGTCTCTAAACGAATTTTATATCATTCTGTACATGTAGCTTATTATTGTCTTCAGCTACAACTAACTGATTGTCCGTGGCAAGTTGAGATGAGAAGTAACCCGAGGTGTATTCATTTCTAAGAGATCACGTGATATGTGTTATCAAAAAACCCGAAATGAAATTGTCTTGAGTTCCTTTTGCGGTTTTGTTAAATCTAAGTTGGAATTGCTCCGCATTCTAACTTAACCAGGAATCCATTGTTAGGTGCTCCAGACTGAAATACTGTTGGGAGTGGCGTTTAGGAGGAGATGTATGCGTGGGTTATGGACGCACTTTTCAGCTGAATTAAAAAATATTGGAAAAAATTCAGATATTTGAGATATTAAGAAACTTGAAATAAATGGATTAGAAATATAGTGTTCATTGGACTATAGTAATGTGAAATATGTCGGAAATATGACGATTTTGGATTTATTATGGGTAAAAAACGAAATAGAAGTAAGACCACCCCAGAGAACAAAGGAGAAGAAAAAAGGCGGGCTACCGTGAGTAACAACGATAATTCAAAAAACAGTAATAATTCAAATCACCAACAACAAGATACAACAAATATGAACAATCAGAATCAGTTTCACACCCCAGGGAATGGGAATTATGTTTCGTATGGACAAAACTACGCATCGCCACAAATTCCTACAACTCAGGGCCATGTCTCACCATGTCTCACCCCGATTTATAATACTCCACCTACATACATGAACCTTACGGGAAATGATCAGTTCTCAGTCATATTAAGTAGGTTAGACACAATAGACGGTAAATTATCACAGCTAGACAAAATACAGAAGTCCGTTACAACAATCAATAAACGATTAGATGAATTGGATACCAAGGTCACTGGCCTAGAAAAAAAAGTATGCGATCTTGAAACGAGCAAAGATTTTGACTCTTCTATATTGGAGTCTGTAAAGACCAAGCAAAACGAACTTGATAAAATGTTGACTGAAATAAAACTAATCGAACAGCAACAACAACAACAAAATGAAACTGTGAAAAGGGAGATGACAGATTTAAAAGCAAGGAGTATGCGAGACAATCTATTGTTTTTCGGTATTCCGGAAGAAAAGGGTGAAAAAGATGTCGACTGTGTAGATAAGGTGTTAACAATGATAGAAAACAAGTGTAAAATACAAGATGCTAAAAGTGAAATCAAGTTGCACAGAGCACACAGAATTGGTAGATATAAAAATGACAAAATCCGTCCAATAGTTGCAAAGTTTACTTATTACCCTGACCGCGAGAGAGTTAGACATAGTGCAGACCAGCTTGCACGACCTGAAGGTATTGCTCAAAATTTCCACCTGAGATAGTAAGTACGAGAAAGAGACTCTATCCTATTTTAAGAAAAGCTCGTGATGACGGCAAAGAGGCTCATTTAGTCATGGATAGACTTTATATTGAAGGCAGACTATACCGAGAACCCACAACACAGGTTACAAGTAACTAGGACAATAGTGGAAATAGTGTAAAATGTGTACAATGGAATGTAGAGGGCTTGACCAGTGATAAGCTGAATGACTGTGAATTTACTCAATTAATCAAAACATACGATTTAATTTTTCTATCTGAAACTTGGACCAATAAGAATTCAAAAATTTCCCTCAATGGATATAAATTATTTCATTCATACAGAAAATCGCAAAATAAAAGAGCAAAGAGAAGTAGCGGAGGAATTTTACTGTACGTGAGAAATAATTTGTCACGTGGGGTAAAATTAGTCCGAAACGCTGTGGATTGTATTCAATGGTTTAGATTAAATAAAGATTTTTTTAATATCCTCGAAATTATTTACATATGTTCAACCTATATCGCCCCTGATGGTTCCCCAATATACGAAAATTTTGACTTTGATATATTCGAAAAAATTGAATCAGATATAAATCATTTTAAAAATCTAGGGGGTAAAGTGTTCGTTTTAGGTGACCTTAATGCACGCACCGCATGTAAATCAGACTGTATAGATAATGATCGACCACTTAGCGATCACGATCAAAAAAACACTCAGCCAACCGATATAAACCTACGCGTGTCATGCGATAACGGATCTAATCGGTTCGGTGATTGTTTGATTGATCTATGTAAGGCAGTTGATATGCAAATAGTAAACGGCCGACTTGGCTCGGATTATAATCTTGGTAAATTAACGTGTTTCACGTACAATGGTGAAAGTACTGTTGACTATTTATTAACTAATTTTAATAATTTTCATTGTATATCTAATTTCATTGTCCATGATTTTAATGTTTTTTCTAACCATGCTCCCATATCATTCAATATTGTTGTAAATAATAATCCAAATATTAGAACTAGTGAAAATAATGAAGCCATTTTCTACAAGTGGAATTGTGATTACAAAGAACACTTTAAACATGATATATCTATATCAATTGAAGATTTTTGCACAAGCTTAGAAAATAATATATCTCAGAACTGTGATACCGATCATTTAGTTCTGTCTTTTACAAATTATCTAAACACGGTAGGAAATAAATATTTTAAAAACACTAGTAAAGTCTCAAATCGGACATATTTTAATAACCATAATGAACACCCTATGAAAAACTGGTTTGATGAAACTTGTTAACAAAAAAGATTTTTATATAAAGAAGCTTTAAAACAATATAATTTATCAAAAAATGAGGAGAATAGGCAAAACTATATTTCTAAAAAGAGAGACTACAAGTACCATTGTAAGATGGCTAAACGCAAATACAACAGAAAATTCGCAGAAACATTAGAAAGTATGAAATATACAAAACCCAGAGAATTTTGGAAAACATTTAGGCAAAAGAAAGAAAGACAAAATGATACTGGTATTAAGATTGAAGAATTTTACAAACATTTTCAACATTTAACATCCAATTTAAATCAACAAGAGGATGATGAGTGTGAATCATTTTTGATCGATTTCGACTCTAATGAAAATTTTGAATGCATCTATGAAGAATTAGATTTACCCTTTACATCTATTGAACTGAGGAAATGTGTCAAAAAACTTGGAACAAATAAAGCATGTTCTACTGACAACATAATGTATGAATATTTTAAAGAGTGTATCGAACATCTAGAACAGCCTCTTTTGAAATTATTTAATTATATTTTGAACAAAAAATCGTTCCCTAGCTCATGGTCGAAGGGATTAATTATACCGATACACAAAAAGGGAGATCACTCTGATCCCTCTAATTACAGAGGTATTACTTTAACAAGTTGTTTTTCCAAACTATTTACGTCATTAATTAATGAACGCCTTAATACATGGTCAGCTAAATATGATGTTTTAAGTGATGCCCAATTCGGGTTTAAAGCCAAACATAGTACAGTCGATGCAATTTTTATCTTAAATTCTTTTATTCAAAAACAGTTTATTGAAAAGAAAAAACTATATTGTTGTTTTATAGATTTAGAAAAATGTTTCGATTCTATATACCGTAACGGACTCTGGTTTAAACTTATTCAAAACAATGTTTCAGGTAAGCTATTTACCGTTATTCGCTCAATATATAGTGATGTAAAACTATGTGTCAAACACATGAATTCTATTTCAGATCTATATAACTGTGACGTTGGATTGTTACAGGGTGAATCGCTTTCACCTTTCTTATTTTCCTTCTTTGTTAACGATATAGAGATGTTTTTACAACAACATACAACAGAATGTTTTTCATTGGGACAATTATCGATTTATCTCTTACTTTTTGCAGACGATTCAGTGTTAATTTCCGACACCCCTACAGGATTACAACAGCTGTTATTAGCATTTGAAAAGTATTGTGAGAAATGGAAATTAAAAGTTAATGTTCAAAAGACAAAAATTATGATTTTTCGTAAATGTAGACAAAAACTAAATGATATTATCTTTACATATTCAGGAATTAATATAGAAATTGTTGATACATTCAATTACTTAGGCTTAGTTTTTAGTACAAACGGAAATTTCAATAATGCCATTAAAACCTTATTAGGAAAAGCAACTCGTGCATTAAACGATTTACACCAAATTACCAAAAATAAAGAAATTCCGTTAAAAATACTACTTCATTTATTTGACTCATTTGTTGCGTCAATCATTTATTATTCTAGCGAGGTCTGGGGTTTTATCACGAGCGAGCTTATTGAAAGAATTCACAGAAAATTTCTGAAAAGGACATTGAATGTTAAACCCTCAACCTGTAACTCGGCTATTTACGGAGAATTCGGGAGATTTCCACTACACATTAATATGAAAGTTAGAATAATAAAATACTTTTTAAATTTGTTTTCATTAGAGAACACTTCTAATTGCATTCTTCAAACAGTATTAAAGGAAATGGAAAATTTAAACAATAAAAATTTATGGACGTTTAAAGTAAAAGAACTTCTACAAAAATCCGGGTTCTACGATGTTTGGTTGTTTCCAGCATCTGTTAACTCTAAAATTTTCATTCCATTATTTCGAAATAGATTGATTGATATATACATAAATGAGTGGTTTCAAGATATAAATAATCGTTCTTCTTTATTCGTATACAAAAATCTTAAAGATAGTTTCTCCTTTTCTTTATATTTAGATAAAATGAAAATTGCTTCTTATAGAAACGCTGTGGCGAAATTGCGCCTTTCAGCTCATACATTAAACATTGAAAGCGGACGACATAGAAATATTGCTAGAAACGAAAGAATTTGTTCACTTTGTAATCTTAATGAAATTGAAGATGAATTTCACTTTTTGTTAATCTGTCCGGCTTACAGGGACTTGAGAAATTTATACATCAAAAAATATTTTTACGAGAGACCAAGCGTTAAGAAATTAATAGAACTTTTAAATTCAGAAAACATTAAAATTCTAAACGGAATTGGTATTTACTCTATAAAAGCAAACGAAAAGCGAAAACAAAACTTGAATATTGACAACGGGTAATTAATAATTTACATATCACAAATTTGGAATTAATTTAGAAAACAAACGATATGCAAATTTAATCCTAATAAGACCCCTATATTATCCATTATTTCCACATATACTTTGTAATTTATACTGTTAAGTGTGTTTATACCCATGTATGCTTTGTATAATGTTTTGTATATCGACGATGAACCATACGTGTTCAAGTCGTTATCTTGAATAAAATTTCTGTTCTGTTCTGTTCTGTTAAACCCCATTCATGCAAACAACCAGCACTCGGAAAATTTGAGCGTTGCTGTCCTTTGACAGCTCTTTTTACACAGTGATTTCTAATGTTTGCACCATACAATAAATTTGTATGCATAGTCTTAAATGCGCATTAAATGTTCATATGTTTGACATTGAATTGGTGTCATATTTATTACTTACACTAAGAACAGTTGAGTGATTCTCTACCTCAGCTCTGGTCATCCACTTTTTGATATATAATGAATTCAAGCCATTCCAATAGTGACGCTTATGCACGCCTCACACACAAAAAAACAATATTAGGAAGCATTATGTAAAATGAAGAAATTGCTTGTAACAAGCAATTTCTTCATTTTACACATTGTTTTCTTTCCAGAAAGTTGAAAAAATCTAAAATCCCGCAAATTTTAAATTGTTATCTGCAACTCTTTTCAAGTTAGACCAGTCTAAAATTTTGCCGTCTGGTATAGGATTTAAAGACAAACAGTATTATTTTTGTGATATTTTTGTAAATGATATATATATATAACATTAGTCTGGGTATACCTAGGTCAGTATTTTAAGTTTTTATGATTCACGTATTATGATAACACTATACATAAATTCTAACTATTTTAGTGGTGCCATTTCACCTAATGGATCAGAGATATAGATTATATTGAGCCCTAGTAAACAAAAACAAACTAAAACTGGTCATATTGTCAAGGGAAAGATTTTAACCCTTTCCCCCAAAACTTCAGCCGAAAACTAGACCTACAAAGTTAACATTTTCCTGTAACTTCAGTCCTATTTGAGGTATGATGCTTATGTTTGGCATGAAGGTACCTTTAAGTAATATGCATCTTTTCATATCAAAGTTATCTGACAGTCAATAATCAAGGTTAAACTTGTTCCATGAATACATTTTGTTTTTTATCTTTTTTTTTTTATTAATGGATAGTCCAATATTTCATCATAGGTCACATATGACTTTTTATCATTTTTTCAATGTAGTTTCATACATTAATTTTTTAAGGTCTGTTGATTGGATAGAAATAAATTTATCAATGTTTCTGTTATTTGAATTTTACTACATATCATTGTTTGCTGTAAATCAGTAGTTTTCACATTGGATAATTTTGGCGACGACAGGAGTTATCGGGTTCATATATATTTTAGCAAGAGATTATTATTTGTTCTTTGTTTATCAAAAAAAATAATTTCCTGAGTTCAATCAGTCGTGTTCAAAAGCAAAAATAAAGCTCTTGCTAATAAAACCAGATTTACAACAGGTTGGCCTTCCCTTTTTTTTTTTGAAAAATATTTGCTTGAAACATGGTGTGTAGTTCAACACCAAAAGAATAAATTAATCTATCAGAGGAAATGATAAAGTATATATGTAAGAATTATGCCCCTTTTTGGATTTAGATTTCTCTCTTTTCAGCAAATAGCTCTGTGGGGCATCCGCAATCCCCTTCTTTTTGTTTCTAGATACTTTTTTATGCCCCCGCATCGAAAGATAGGGGGCATATTGTTTTACCGTTGACTGTCTGTCCGTCTGTCGGTCTGTCTGTCTGCAAAACTTAACAAAAATAAAACTTAACATTGGCAATTACTTCCAGCCTATTCAAGATACAATGCTCATATTCGGTATGATAATACATCACCATAATACTCATCTCCTCGTGTCAATGTCATGTGATAAGGTCGAGGTCACATACCAAGGTCAAACGCTTAGTCCTGTGCGGGGGCGTTGTGTTTCACAAATACATCTTCTTATAAAATTCATTTTAGAAATGAGAGGGAGTAATCTTATTTGTTAAAACAGGCTTCCCAATCAATTTGATAGATAATAGTTCAAGCAGAGCTGATTCATGACAATTTTAGAATGTGCTTATCATTCAAGGAAAATGTCATGTAATATTTATCATATATTGAAGTGTTGAGTTTTTAAATTGACTGTGGGTCCATATAACCCCATATCAACCAAACATTTTTGTCAATATTAGATAAATCAACCAAACAATGCGAGCTTATATTGGCAAACATTGTAAGCCCATATCAACCAAAATGTAAGCTTTCCAAATAGTCAACTTTGTAAAACCCTTTATCTGCCAAACATTGAAGACCAATATTGGCCAACATTATAAGCAAAATCAGCCAAAGACAGCAAGTAAATCATGTAAGCCCATTTCAGCTTATTATTTCAAGCCAATATTGGCCCAATATTGTTTTGCCAACATCGACCTTATATTGTATAGAAATAAGGACCTATGTCACAAGCGAAAAGTCAAGTGACATCCAAAGCGTATATAAGCATCCTAAACATCTATCGGTCTGAATTCTAAAACCGATACTGGTACAAAATTGAAAGCCGATGTCCATCTGCAAACGGACGAGGATATCGGTTCCAAATGTCTTATTAATGCGGCCCGACATGCCTAATCGATGTCGGCCCGACACGGCTTATCGAAGTCGGTCCGATATTGTTGCCCGATATCGGACCGATATTGAAAATTGTTGCAAAACCAACATCGGCCCGATATCGCATCCGATGTCGGCCTGATATATAAAACTATAACGGACCGATATAAAATGATTGCTGGGTATCGTAACGTCATCTAGAGTTCTGTTCCCAAGCCGGTCTTCAATTCTATAACGATCAATCAAGAACTACCGTAAGCATCAATGTGAACATAAACACTTTCCGTAGATTGCGCCAATCTCTGGTGTGCCATGCTTAGGACGTCGTTTGCTTCGCTTGTCAAGCTGTCGTCATAGCGCAGTCGGTAGCACATCCCCGTTCAATCCACTGTGGCGGCACATATCCTTTCCCACATTTGTCTCTCACCAAGGGGTGGATAATCGTAAGTCTAAGTGCGATAGCAGCTGGAGGCTAGGAAAGGATGTAGTGGTAGTACTGGTGTGAGAAATTCAGAAATCCACGGTTAGGTGCTCCAGCCGTCGAGAAATGACTGAAATACTGTTAAAGGTAGCGTTAAATCCCATTCAAGTTTCGCTTGTCAATTTATTGGCTTCCTTTGACTTTGGGTAATATGCAAACGAAGGCATGCATTATCGACAACCGAATTCCGTGATTTATAAAAATGACCTTGAATTCCGCTTTATCTTTGCTATATAACCAAAAAAGCCACTTTAAACCTCTCAGATTACTTTAAACCTATCAGATTAGGGCGAAGACAATATCTGCCAAGATTAAAGTGATAAGCGTCCGTTTCGTCGTATTTTTCGGCAATTTATCTTATCAAGGTTTCAGAAGTATCGATATCCACTTTAACGGAAACTAGAAAATAGTACAAACATTAGAAATAGAGGGGGAGATGGATAGACAGACAGACAGAGAAAGACTTAGAGACACACACAGAGAGAGAAGGGAGAAAATAGATATATAGATATAGAGAAAAGGAGAGAGAGTAACAGAGACATGCAATGAAACAGATACGTAAATAGTTACACACGCATATACCCAGTTGTTTGCAATTGATACAATACTGTGGATAATGAAGAGATTGATTGTCAAAAGTAATTTCTTTATTTTTTACTATGTTTTCCTAAGCCTTTTCTTGAAGGCGTCAAACAGCGGGATAGTTTGGCAATACCTTCGCATAAATGAATTAATATCTTAATTATTTACTCGGGTTATGGGTTAGAATATTGTACTGCTTTTCGCAGATGTTTTTCCGAAATGAAAGATAAACATTAGACTATAGGCTACATAATATTTGATGACCAGTCGATGTAGGCAATGTTTATTTCAATTAGTTAATATTACACATTTTATTGATTTATTTACAACTGGTGTAATAAAGCGACAGCACTTTTTAAGTTTTTTTATGGTTAAATGTCCGATGTCCATCGCCCGGCGTCCGACAAAGAGGTCAAATTGTTACTCAGATGTCTTAGAGCGAGGTCAGAATATTTGTCTCAGTGGAACCTCTGAGAGATTAAATAGAGGGTTAAGATCAAATATTAGAATAAAAACTTGTGTGCATTCAATAAGTCTATTCTTTGATTTATTTACCTGAAACTTCCTGCAATTTTTTTCTAAAAATAGTATTGAATTCTGTATCTTGAAATCATGTCGTTATAATATTACACAATGTCGTGTTTACGATTGATGGCGCATCGCTTCTGACAACTGACCAATCGCGGCTCTCAATCAAGGAATACATTGACCAATCAAATCATTCATTTAGCCCGAAATTGAGATTTGAATATTGACATTTAGCCACCACATTTGTTATGCCTTTTGATTGTTTGGCGACTGATTTAGACATCGTAACTACAGCTTATACAAGCTGTAGTTACGACGTTTAAATCACAAGCCAACTATTCTACTTTTTGTTTGGTTGCTACTGGCCATACATATTTCCAAAATAACGCCGTTTTAACTCGAAGCGAAACTTTCTGTCGGAGGCAATGGGCTTGGCCAAAGGAGTAAGTCGGCCGGACCGACGAAAATTCATATACACCGGGAGTGACCTCCGACATTTATTGAAAAAATGTGTTTATTTGGCTACTAAAACGCAATAGCTATAGCTTGTTAGTAGTTTTGAGCTTCAGCCAACCACTTGCTGTTTGCCTTATGATCTCGACCATACGAAAACTAATGTCGTTTAAAGTTTTAAAGTTTTAGGTTTATATTATTTTTCTACGCTTTGCGCAATCAAACGACTTTACACTTTAACCCCCGATCATTGAAATGCAAGTCGGCTGTTAACATACGGCGCCCATGGCAGCCACAGCACATTGGCTTACAACCCTCACATGTACCCATTTATACACCTGTGTGGAGAGGAGTAATGTGGAGGAAGTTTTCAGCTCAGAAGACATCCAATGATCCTGGCGGGCTTAGAACTCGGGACCATCCGAACCCGAGTTCCGCGTCCTACCGCTAAACAATGGAGCTCCACAGCTCGTGTGGTATCTCAGCCATGTCGGAGTGGCCAGCGACCCACCAACTGCAGAGACTAAAGTTAAAGTAACCACTGGGTCGAGCATCGCCATAAAATAGCATTCTCAACCCATTACCAAACAATAAAATTTTAGACTGGTCCAAATTGAAAGAAGTTGCAGACGACCTTTTCGATTTGATGAGTTTTTTGAAAATCTTTGTCCGTTTTGGAAGAAACATTTTGCAAAATTAAGAAGATGCTTTTTCTTGGGGGTGTTAAAAGCGGGATTGTATGTGAATGGGTTAAATGCTTTCCGAAAATTCAGATACAAAGACAATTTCATGCTGTAGAAATCTGAGACAAAACGGCGATTCACATATTTTTGTTCCCATTATAATTCCGCCATGTCATTTTTGGTGGACGATCAAACAATAAATAGGATGGATATTGGTTAAATCGTTACAGCGTAAAGACATATAACAGTTTACAAACCTGAATTTTCTAAACATTTACAAAATCTGAGAATGTGTTGAAACTTTACTATTATGAAGAGAGAATAACAAAATCTTACCGCCCCATGTCAGATTGAAGATGCGTTTGAACCTGAATCGGGGTTTATCTTATCGTCAATGCGCTACCGTTGCTCCAAATGTCCTATTAAATCAACACTTAACGATAAAAGAAACTGAACATTTTGAATGGTCTAAAATGGTCTATTTCTTTTAAAATCCCATGATATTGAAATGAATATATCATGTATCGTTTATGGTGGACTCCGTTGGCGTCCATCTGTGTTACCGTGTTTTGAAAATTAAGTGATGTTTCTATGTAAGAAGAGAATTAGGCCCAGCTACGTTCGATTTATTATTTTTCAAAACCTGTCTCCCCCATACAACAGTACATTTTGAAAAATGGCGTAAAACGAGGATTCTATATAATACGTAGAACGCATACTCTTCTTGAATACGAAAACACCTACCAATAAGCCTCTTGGCGTAGATGCAGTCACGGTTTCAAAAAACGAAGAGACTTTCAATTATATAGTAGATAATTTACCTTCTACTTTGAGAACTCAGCATACCGGCTGTGTACCGAGGGAGTAATAAGCTGTACAGCTAGATATATTTAAAGGTGTTTAGTTTATTTTGAGTATGCATTTTCATTTCATTACCAAACCATAAAATTTTAAATAGTTACAGACGACAATACAAATCGCTTTGAGATTTACAAAGTCATGATAGGATAGAAAACATTGTGAAGCAAGTAATTTCTCCTTTTCTCACAATGTTAACTTTAATGCAATTCCTCTGGGGCGTAAAAGCGTAATTGTGCGGGGATGGATTGAGCTCCTACTGTATCACAGAAGGTTCAAAAGATATACAAATCCTCCCATTTGTTTCTTACGGGTAATAATTCTCAATGATTATTGCTAAACTAATATTGTCAAAGTTTCGTAAACGATATCATAATTATTTGTGGAATGTCTTCGGAAAAGGATAATCTCGGAAATGTAAAAAAAAAGGACGGATCTTAAAAGCTAGTTAGACTGCGTTTAAGTGAGTTTGGTTTAACGTGACTTTCAGTAGCATTTCAGAAACACCGCGCTTAGCAGGTGCACTCAACCATGACTTCCTGTCATTTTTCACACCAGTCACATGTATTACTGCAACAATAAATTTGGGTCATTACATGTATAGCTGCTCAGCCAACTTAATATGTAAATTACTCATCATATTTCAATTGTTGAAAGACAAATGACGTGTGTAGCATTGGCATTTTTTCGAACTTGTGACCGTGCTAAGGACTCTAGAATAGAAACATCTTGTATTACATGCACCTATTATACAAACCAGGCTAGGCGAGAGGTTATCCTTTAGAAAAAGATTATGCAAATGAAAATTGCCATTTTGTACACCAAAAAGGGCATTTCACTCTACTATACCAACACGGACGTCCATCATCAGTACTTTGATATTTACAGGTGACTGTAGATATATGAGCCTGTGCGTGACATTTCAAACCATTTCGCATGTGCGTGACTCGTACATATTGAGTACCCTGTACAGCCATTTGGGGCAATTAGAACATTCGCTGATTGTTTAAAGAAGCTTTGGGTCAGAATCTATCTACAGATCGCAGAGTGAAGACTCTGATCAGACTGTGCGGATGCACAGGCTGATCTGAGTCTTTACTTGGCGCACATGTGTAATGGTTGGAAATGTCACGCATGCACTCATATAGTAATGGACAGGAGCAGACCTACAGCTGTCAATAATGATACTACTCGTTTACACTCAGATTCTTTAACACTGGCGCATAGTTACTATTTACATGTTCAAACATATCCTAAAATAATGTTTTAAGAAAAATTCGCCATTCATTTACATATAATGGAATGGTTCGAGTTATAAACTTCGTCTACTTTAAGTTGTTCAAACGCCGAAACTACAACTTATAGTTTTACGTTTTTGTTCAATGAATTTGTGCAAAATAAAACCGATCTCATATTAAGGTAGATTTCACTGTCGGGGCTCAACGGGCGGACCCTTCAATCCTTGAATAATGATATAGTACAGTGTCTTTATCATATTCAGACAGTTTATATTTATGAGCATTATTAGAATGGTAATGCGTTGTATTGAGTTAAGACAAGATATCCGCGTTTACATGTACCCGAGATCAACGATAAGAGCGGATACGAACATTGTCCTATTATTCCGATTTTAGAAATCAGTAGATTAACAAATAGGTTGCTAATTTCTTTAAAGGTAGGTATCGATGATTTTGCCATGTAACAGATTTTGATTATTCTTATTTCCTCTCATATACTGTTTCAATACAATATTTTCGTAAGTCGTTTATCGGAATAAATCAGGATATTTCTCTTATAGCCTACGTAGGCTGTTAATCTATGTTAAGATTAAGCCGAGACAGTTGGGTAATTCACGGGGTGCGTATAACCGTTGGAATCCCCCATCATAGTTTGCGGAATTTTATCTCCGATTTCGGTCAATTCAGGGATAAACTTATAGTTTGCGGGATTTTAGCCCCAAATTCGGTCATTTATCTTGAATAAAGCTGTAGCTACGACTTTTTGCATGCCCAACGACGATTATTGAATCTGATAGTAAATAATCTGCTGTGATACCGTCCTCGTTCTGTGCTTGTTCGAAATGATAGCTTTTCAGTAGCTCAACAGCTAGAATGAGGCAAACGGGTAAAAGGCCACATGCCCTATGTTATTCCCTCGCCAACATGCGTAGAGATGTTGTTTTACCGCCCGACAAAAGCACTACTCCTATATCTACAGATGGATTTTAAGAAAACACTTGGCTAATTTGTTCTCCAAGATTTGCCCTTTTAAACTACTGTTTTTAAATCTTCAAGTTTAAGGTAACGGGTCAAGCCAAGCCAAAATTGCCATTTATTGTGCTTGTTTGGTGCATATGGTTGGATTTCAATAAATAATTTGGCACATTCGTTCTCCATTATATCCAATGTGTCCCGCCAAATTTTCAAATTGAGTTTCTCATCATGTGATTTTTCGCATGCATCTCATCACCGTATTGATTGATTGAATGGGGTTTCACGCCACTTTAAACAGTATTTCAGTCATATCGCGGCGGCTTGGGCACCCAATAATGGATTCCTGGTATTTCTCGCAGCAGTACTACCAGTACATCCTTTCCTAGCCTACAGCTGCTATCCCACTTAGGTTTACCATTATCCACCCATTGGAGAGAGAAAAATGTCGGAAAGGATATGTGCCGCCGCCGGGGATCGAACCCATGACATCCCATGAAATAAGATTAGGAATATGACGCGCTACCGACTGCGCTATGACGGCGGCTCTCATCACCTGAATGTTTGCAATATTTTTTATGGGCGTAAAGCAAAGTTTCTTTTGAAAGCAAATAAGATTATATTTTTATGTAAGGTTTGATTACCTATTCAAAGACTCTTCGTCGGCATTTAACCCTTTTTTTAAAATTGTTAGGGTTGTTTTAGTTGTGTTACGGGAAAAGATTGCATCTTATATGGTTTGGCTTTTCACTATTATTGTTAACTCACGATTTCTAGCATTTATATGCAGATTTTGATGAAAATGTCAAAAGTTTTTTATTGGTCATAATGCCTGATCCCTGCCTAATTTGTTGATGAATTGTTTTTATGATGTCTATTAATGTTTGAAATAGTAGACATGTAACAGTGTTGAATATAATAGCAATACTCGTGTTACCCACATAATACTGTGTTTGGAACTGAATTCACATTACATAATAAGAGGTCTCTGATTGGTTTCTATATCTAGTGATTTCATACTTAAAATGCCACAATTCTCCATGATAAGCCACTTAGACTAGATTGTAAAAGAAAAAATTGTATTGGTAGGAAAATAAAGAGCTGTGTCTCATTGGCGAAAATACAGAGACAATATTCACTAAATTGATATCTCGAAACTCATTAACAATTACTAATTGGTTATTGTATTTAAAAAAAACAACAACTATAATTCAGGTGGTAAATTTGTTGAGAAATAACCGTACGTCATTTTTTCCTAATCTGCTATTGTAATTTACATAGCTGGTTTGTGAAGAACAGCACTACCACTTGTTAATTGAGCTTAATTGTGATAGACCATAGTAGGCAAAATACATGATTCTAAAAATGTAAGTGTAATCTAAACACTAGAAAATAATTAAGATTCAATGTCCTCCAAGAAATAAGAGAACGAATCACACCAGAACATGGAAAGACGCCACTGGGTTAGTTTTAAAGCTTTAGCACTTCAAATGCGCTCCATAGGAACATTTTACTTAAGGCGTTTGCAAACTTTTTTTTTTTATTACCCCAATACATGACTTGTAATGCGGGTTTCAATCTAAGATGAGCTGCACTTTGGTCCATGTGGAAAAGGGTAATCTTATATATGTGTTTTAGATGCTCACCAGGTTTTCGATCAGGTTTGACACGAAGGTCTGCGGAACAAATTAAGTGGTGAAATTAGAGTCTGCTAGCAGTAGATAACTAAGCGCTAAAACCCTTCACACAGATAATGTTAAGTTTCTTATCGTTCGAGTATGGTTAGTTCAGCTAGGTATGAGACATGTCCACTTTCCATGTCAATGCTTCAGGTATATTAATCGTCCGGTTGAACGTTAGTATCTATTCATCTTTGCTTTCAAAGGATAGAAGTCAAACCTTTTTTAGGCAATAATTTCCAAACGATCTAACCCTGCTTAAGTGTGCCTTAGTAACAGCTATGTTCAGTGAATTAAACTGTTAATGAAAGAGTGAAATAGTGAACAAACTCATTTATTATATAAGTAAGACAATATTTTGGTAGAGGAGTAATTCAGTTCATATTTGAGTATAATTTAGAAATGGACTTGGTGTATTGACTGGAGACAAAATGGGTCAATTCCAAAGGTAGTTGCATAGGTTAACCCATTCACACACAAGTCCGCATTTTTACGCACCCAAAGAAAAATAGTTGAATATAGAATGAATACATAGGACAATACGACAACTACGAAGATTTGATGTAGTTTAGTACCGTGGCGAGCAATACAGATTTTTAATTCGCCAATACAGTAACATTCTGTCGGCCTCATGTCCATTTGGTGGATCCCACAGAGATAACATAGCAGTATCAGCATTCGGGGGTCATAACGAAGCTATCACGCGTCCGAGTAGGTTATTCGATAAAATTGTGTGAAACAATTTTGCAAGTTGATATAATATTATGGGATATTGGTTGTTGTTTTATTTCTTTTGTTGGTGAGAATTTTTTTTACTTCCTAGTTTTTAGCTCACCTGAGCAACAAAGTGAAATTTTGAAATAATCTTTAAAAATCTTCCCCTCCTGACCCAGAAGGCATAGCGCCTTAAAATTTTGCATGAAGCATCAGTATATTGACCTCTTTCAAAATAGCTAAAATCATGATCCTCGGGTCCCAAGGGGCGGAGCCCAAGGGGATTGGGTTTATATAGAAATAAAGAACGATTTTTTTAAAATGAACCTCCTCCCAAACCACTAGGCCGATTTAATCCAAATTTAGCAGAAATGTTGCTTAAATGGTCCCCTTCAAAAACAGCTTAAAGAATTGAAATCCGTTAAAAACTCTGGTTGCCGTAGCAACAAAAGTGAAATTTCAAAATGGTCTTTAAAAATCTTCTCCTCCTGACCCAGAAGGCGTAGAGCCTTGATATTTTGCATGAAGCATCAGTATATTGATCCCTTTCAAAATAGCTAAAATTATGATCCTCGGGTCCCCAGGGGCGGAGCCCCAGGGGGATGGGGTTTGTAAAGAAATAAAGAACGATTTTTTCAATGACATCTCCTCCAAACCACTGGACCGATTTCAACCAAATTTGGCAGAAATGTTGCTTAAGTGGTCCCCTTAAAAATAGCTAAAAGAATTGAAATCCGTTATAAACTCTGGTTGCCATGGCAACAAAAGTGACATTTCAAAATAATCTTTAAGGATCTTCTCCTCCTGACCCAGAAGGCGTAGAGCCTTAATATTTTGCATGAAATATCAGTATATTGATTCCGCACAAAATAGCTAAAATCATGATCCTCAGGTCTCCAGGGGCGGAGCCAGGGGGTATAGGCATGAAACATCAGTTCACAGACTTCTTTCTTATTTCTGAAATTATAACCCATGGATCAAGAGGGAGGAAAAGGTTTTTTCCTTTTTTCAAATCAACACTTAAGCCTTGGAATTTGTAATTTAGACTTTTGGATCCCCAGGTTTATAGTCTTTATAAGTAAGTGTGACCCACTTGTTTCATAATCCTAACCTTAACATGAAATTAGAACTGTTGAAAGAAAAAGAGCCTTTATCTCAGGTGAGCACCCCGGGGCCAACGGCCCTCTTGTTTGTCTTTCGTGTTCTGTTTATGTTACCTTTCTACCAATCAAAGCGCTTAAAGCCTGAGATATGTATACATGAGATATAACAGAAAAAGTTTGATGGTCGGATTATCGGAGGTGCCGCATTCTACCCAAATCTACTGTCGATTATGCGCATATCTGCAAATGTGTGCGCTTGGCGACACAACCTGACCACAATAATTTTTATCCCGCTTATGAGGTATTGTAACGATATATTTACATGTATAAATCGTTACATATTTTTCACCCGATCAAAATGCTTTGAAGGGATCTGATAAAGGCCACCCAAGGATCCTTCCTGTGAATTTTGGTTGAATTATGTTCAGGACTTTCTTAGAAGAAGATTTATAAAGTAGAAGTTGACCTACGGACGGATGACGGACATCACATCATGAGAAAAGCCCCTTCGCTTTTAGCCAGTGGAGCTAGGGAGAGAGCTAGAAAGTGAGCGAGAGGGGGAATGGAGCGTGCAGCCAGGTTCGAACTAGGAGGCTCTCGCGTGCGTTGTGAGTATTCTACCACACAGACCAATTTCGTTGTGTAAATATGCGCTTTATAATCTCCAGATAAAGAGAGCGAGAGAGGGCGGGTGGTCGTTTACCAGATTAATATGATTATGTAGACCTCTCAAAAGCGATATGTAGACGTTGCATCCTTTGGGTAGAATTCGGAGGTAAAAATATATAGACACAAAGCCCGAGCACGAGCAAACTGTTTCAGACGGCGCAAATATGATCCTATGAATGACCAATTAATTTGTTAAACTAAACAATCCAATCGTGCGTAAAACCGACAGCTTCGCTTATCAGCTTTTTACACCAACTTAGGCTAAAAATGTTTTTATCTATTATTGATCAGAATCACTGAATAGAAAATCGGTTTATAAAGGGTATTGATT
This sequence comes from Fragum fragum, assembly GCA_946902895.1. NCBI lineage: Eukaryota > Metazoa > Mollusca > Bivalvia > Cardiida > Cardiidae > Fragum > Fragum fragum. Next base: position 4,281,340 of record OX336376.1, on the reverse strand, counting down.
TTGTTCCCACACTTTTCGTAAAGAAGTTCGTGTAAGTCATGCGCAACCGTAAAACTTAATCACACTTGCGTATGGATCCGCTTCGCGTATTCATACAATTTGATTAGTTTTTTTCGGTCATACCTCCATGAAAACAAAAAAAAATATTTTCTTTATCTTTAGGTATTTTAAAGCGAAGCTCGTACCACATATTTTCATTACAGATATACCCAAAACACATGATCTGTGCTATATCATGTTTTGTCACGGATATTTATGAGCAGTCATTAAGATGTGATCGCAAAGACCTAGTGCACTTGAGAGGGATATCACCAAATCTGATGAGTTACATTTTGCCCCACTGGTTTATCAACCGTAGTAACAGCCGATTCATCTACAAAGATTTGGTTGAAAAGATAAAATGTTGCAGTTGAATTGTTTATTCAGTTTCCTAATAAGGTAAACATAACCTTGTTTAATATGTAATTTGCGATGGAAATACGTACGAAATCTAGTTTCACATTTGAGGGAAACTGTCAGATCGGATGCATCAATAGCAGGACAATTTACGCTGTAAATTGATAATTATATTGTCTGTACACTTTTAAATTTACAGTCACAGTTGTGGCATTATAAAAAGTTCCAATAGCGTAAAGCTCAGGACCCTATCCCTTTGTTTGATTTTAAAAAGTCGTATCACTATGGAATTAGTTTGGTCCGAGAGATGAACAGAACTTACTGTCTTCAAAGTTATGGTAGCACAAGAAATATCGAACGAAATAATCAATGATTAATAACGGTATAGAGCAAATAGGAAAAAGTTTTCCAGACAGAAGCGAGAGCACGCTACGGACAATGATTTATAGTTTCATGGAAATTGAGAAAGAAAAGCAGAAGTAAATACTCTTTATCGGAGACTGTTAACAGTATACAGGCAGAAATTGGCTACAATTAAATGGAAGCTACAAATTGAAATATCCGATGACCCTCCACGTAGCAAGAATCCTAATTCATCTTTTGAATCGACCCTGTCAGATAACCCTGTTTGCAGTAGTATATTTAGCTAGTTACCTTTGGATCAAGACCATACGATTGTGATGAGATTTCGCCAGGACATGATGCAGTAGACCATAGACCAGATTTTCGAAATCAATTAAGATACAGAAGAAAAGGGTACATAAATTGATGAGTTAAAATCCCATGTCGAAGAGAAGGCTAAAACGTGTGAAACGGCTTACTTTGTCTGTTGACAACTTACAAGTTCCACAAGCTGATTCGTTTCCTTAGCAGAAACTCGTCCGAGCAAACTAAGGAAATGACGTCAAACTTCAAAAAGCCACTGCAATTATCACAATATCTGGTGCCGGTCATATAAACATTAGATTTGATGCAGTCTAGCAAAAACCAAATCAAAGCAAACTTCGAAAGTATGTAAATGACACTTTTGAAATGATGGGCTTGACAATCAAGTCTTACACAGTAAGGAGAAAAATGGTATTTAATGATATCTTACCACTGGTCAAACCAAGTGCATGGCACCTTTACCTCCGGCATGCAAGCTGTTTTGCGACATGATTAGGGACGAATTTAAGTCATTAAATCAGAAAGAAATACAGGTAACACAAAGCAAGCCTCTTTTTTATTCAAACGTCGGAAGGAGGCGATGGTCCGATCTTTGCATAGACAGAGGAGTGCCCATAGAAAAGGAAATAATCAATACATCAAGTAATAGGTTAGGGTTACCATCAACAAGCCTTCAAAAACAAAGAGAACAATGGGAAGAGAAATGGAACTTCAAAAATTATAACACCAAACAGAATTACCGACATTAAATAGTAAGTTCGCCTTACGCACAGCTATCGACTATTAACCCTTGTCATACTGAATAATAGCCTTGTAAAGAAATAGATTAAAATCAAAGCGCTGATGGGACTTATATCTTGCTGTCAGGGTCAATATTTAGATGGAAAATGATCTAATGGATAATTCTGGCTTAAAGAGGAAAAACAGGTGGTGTATACTAAGATCAGACTGCACTTATGTGCAGACTGATCTTTGTCTATGTCTCCTACCAAATTCCAGGATTAGCATGACAAGAGTAAGTAAACAATTTCATCGCAGAGAAAACTACAAAGGACTTCAAAAATCTGGCAAATACTACAAATAACAATTGGGTTTTTAAACTATTATACTATAATCTTTAGGAGGTCGCCGTGCCAGAAAAGTGCCCCTAAACCACGGAAATTTTCATCTTCAAAACAGATCCAAAATTGACTCCGAAATGCAAAGATCCTTACAACAGCGAAGATAATTGCTCTCGCAACCTTAGGTGGAAAAAACGCAATGTTCTTTATCTTAAGCAATCTAATGTAGAATAAATGGTAATATTTATTTTAAAATGGAGACTTTACGAACTGCTGTCGATTGTTTGATGTCAAACAATTACTCTACTTCTGTTGATATTCTATTCCTAATAAAAGTCTTCCTAATAAAAGCGAAGACAGAAAAAGTATTTCCGATTCATACATAAAGGAAGGAAACGCCGACGTTACCTATTTGTTTGACTACATCGGCCCGTGTTTCCAATAGCTCTGAAGTCTGTTTTTGAGCTCACCTGAACACGAAGTGTTCAAGTGAGCTATTGTGAAAACTTTTTGTCCGGCGTCCGTCTGGCGTTAACAATTTCTTAAACGACATCTCCTCCCAAACCACTGGGTCAATTTGAACCAACTTTGAAAGAAACGTTTCTAAGGTAGTCTTTAAAAGTAGCTTAAGAATTGAAATCTGTTAAAAACTCTGGTTGCTTTGGCAACAAAAGTGAAATTTCATTATAATCTTTAAAAGTCTTCTCCTCCTGATCCAGAAGGCATAGAGCCTTAATATTTTGCATGAGGCATTATTCGTTGACTTATTTCTGAAAATATTATCAATGGATCCACAGGGGGGAAAAGTTTACTCCTTATTCCAAATTAGCCTTAAAGAGCCTTAGAATTTGTCATTGTGACTTGGATCCCCTGGTGTAGAGCCTATATATGTATAAAGTATGGCCCACTAGTATAATAATCCTAACCTTAACATGAAATAAGACTGTTGCAAGAAAAAAAGAGCCTTTATCTCAGGTGAGCGCTCCAAGGCCAACAGTCCTCTTGTTTCATTATTTACGGGCCAAAAGTTACATCTAGGCCGCATATGTCGACGAGTCTAGGATCATCCTTGGTTTTTTGAAGAGATTACGTTTAAGAAATAGTTGGGCTCGTGGACTCTTTAGTGATAACTATTAATCCATAAAAATCGATTTTAGTCCCATGTAGACGTATCATATTTTCATATTTAAAGGATTTATCCGCTGTTTAACAAAGTTGATGGCAACTGGCTGGCTGTTGAATATACACCCTTATTTATTACTTTTAGAGAAAATGAAATAAAATAATCTAACAATCTTTAAAGGTAGGTATCGATATTTTATTCATGTCACAGATTTTAATTATTTCTATTTCCTCTCATAATCTATTTGAATACAATATGTCGCAAAGTAGTTTTACAAAAATCTGGGGTCGCTGATCAGAAAATAGCGGTGTATTTCCCTAATAGCCTACGTAGGCTGTTAATCTATTTTTAGATTAATCCAAGACAGTTACGAAGATTATAGGACATTCACGTGGCGCGAATAACCGTTGGAACCTTGCATCTAGTTCAAATTACATCAAATCCACGTCATCGTCACGTCATCAAGAGTTTTGTTCGCTAGCGGATCTGTAAAGATTAGTCCTTACATGTGACATGATTAAGGACGTTGGCTGTTTCGCTAGTGAATTTGTTACCTTCATTTGACTTCAGGTCATATGCAAACGAGGTCATCCGATGTCGACAGCCGAATTCCGTGATATCTAAAAATAACCTGGAATTCCGCTGAACCTTTCCGATATAACAACAAAAAGCAACTTTAGGTCTATTAGATTACCACCAACACAATACCTGACCTAACTTAAAGTATTAAATTTTCGTTTGGGTTTATTTTTCGAAACTTTGTAATTTTTTCTTATCTAGGTTTCAGAAACATCGATACCTCCCTTTAAAGGTAGGTGTCGATGTTTTTCTCATGTCACAGATTTTAATTATTTTTATTTTCTCTCATAAACTATTTGTAAACAATATGCCGAAAAGTAGTTTTGCAAAAATATGACGTCGCTTATCAGAAAAAAGCAGGGTATTTCCCTAATAGCCTACGTAGGCTATTAATCTATTTTTAGATTAATCCGAGACAGTTACGAAAATCATAGGGCATTCACGTGGCGCGAATTACCGTTAGAACCTTGCATCTAGTTCAAATTACATCAAACCCACGTCATCGTTACGTCATCAGGAGTAATGTTCGCTAGCAGGTCTGTAAAGATCAGTCCTTTCATGTGACATGATTAAGGACGTTGGCTGTTTCGCTAGTAAATTTGTTACCTTCATTTGACTGGGTCATATGCAAATGAGGTCATCCGAAGTCGACTGCCGAATTCCGTGATATCAAAAAATAACCTGGATTTCCGCTGAACCTTTCCGATATAACCAGAAAAAGTCATTTTAGGTGTATTAGATAACTACCAAGACAATACCTCACCTAACTTAAAGTATTGAATGTTCGTTTGAGTCTATTTTTCGGCACTTTGTAATTTTTCTTATCTAGGTTTCAGAAACATCGATACCTCCCTTTAACATGTGATAGAAATATCCTTTCTGCTCAAAATCAAAACATAATTCAAAAATCTTCTCAAACTGCCATGTTAACGTCTGAAAACGGACATCGTATGCTACAGTTGTGATCCCCAATTTTCGACAATACGCCATAAGGTCATCAATGGTACATTCGCTCGATGTCAATTTTCTTTGGACGCAATAATCGCAGAGCCCATTATCACAAGGCGAAATTTTTGACTGGCCTAAATTCAAAGAAATTGCAGACAACACATTTTCGTTAAAGTTAGGTATCGATGTTTTTTTCATTTCACAGATTTTAATTATTTTATTTCCTCTAATAAACTATTTGAAAACAATATATGAGGTCGCTTATCAGAAAAAGCAGGGAATTTCCCTAATAGCCTACGTAGACTATTAATCTATTTTTAGATTAATACGAGACAGTTACGAAGATTAAAGGGCATTCACGTGGCGCGAATAACCGTTAGAACCTTGCATCTAGTTCAAATTACATCAAACCCACGTCATCGTTACGTCATCAGGAGTAATGTTCGCTAGCCGGTCTGTAAAGATCAGTCCTTTCATGTGACATTATTTAGGACGTTGGCTGTTTCGCTAGTAAACTTGTTACCTTCATTTGACTTCAGGTCATATGCAAATGAGGTCATCCGATGTCGACAGCCGAATTCCGTGATATCTAAAAATAACCTGGAATTCCGTTGAACGTTTACGATATAACCAGAAAAAGCCACTTTAGGTCTATTAGATAACCACCAAGACAATACCTGACCTACCTTAAGTATTAATTTTTTGTTTTAGTTTATTTTTCGGCACTTGGTAATTTTTCTTATCTAGGTTTCAGAAACATCGATACCTCCCTTTAAAGAGGATTTCATTAAATTTAAGGATCTATTCCTACGTTTAACTAGTCACAATGTGGTAGATTTCACACCACTTTGTGACGTACAAATAAGTGACACAAGGGCAACCAAGTATTGTCATTCATTTGATTTAGATACGTCGCATATCGTATGGGGTGTAATAAATTAAACTTTTAACGTTAAACTCGATGGAATATGGTCGCTTCGTGAGCAGTCGGTGCATATAAATATATCTGGAAAACCTGTTATTAAGGTCTTATGTTGCAAGCGTTTATGTTCGTGTACATATGGACTTAATTGGATAAACGGCACGATATTCCTATATTAATAAATCAGCACAAGTTTGTCAATTTGGCCAGGGGCATTAAGAGCAATAAGTTCATCTGCGTTAATGCATGTACAAGGTATACAAAACAACTGAGGCAGATGAAATGTCAAGAAGTTTAACGATGACATTGAAAGGGCCTTGCGGTAAAGTACATTTAAAGTAAAAATAAAAAAATATATATGTATTGGCTTCGTGTTCAAAACATGTTTCCCCGATGTGGAAGACGCATGTATTGTGAGCACCACTATGGCAACAAACAGCTGGATCCTGTTTTGTTCTTAAACCGTCGCAACAAATTAAATACCAATCAGTCATGTGGATCGGATTCATCCAATCAAAAAGATGAAAATATCCGTTTTCAGACTGTTACTCGAAAGGAAAGATATTCTAACAGCAACCGTCGACACCATGACGCATTCATAGAGAAAATCCACAATTAATGTTAAAGGGAGGTATCGATGTTTCTGAAACCTAGATAAAAAAATTACTAAGTGCCGAAAAATAGACTCAAACGAACATTTAATACTTTAAGTTAGGTCAGCTATTGTCTTGGTGGTTATCTAATAGACCTAAAGTGGCTTTTTTCTGGTTATATCGGAAAGGTTCAGCGGAATTCCAGGTTATTTTTAGATATCACGGAATTCGGCTGTCGACATCGGATGATCTCATTTGCATATGACCCAGTCAAATGAAGGTAACAAATTTACTAGCGAAACAGCCAACGTCCTAAATCTTGTCACATGAAAAGACTGATCTTTACAGACCGGCTAGCGAACATTACTCCTGATGACGTAACGATGACGTGGGTTTGATGTAATTTGATCTAGATGCAAGGTTCTAACGGTTATTCGCGCCACGTGAATGCCCTATAATCTTCGTAACTGTCTCGGATTAATCTAAAAATAGATTAATAGCCTACGTAGGCTATTAGGGAAATACCCTGCTTTTTTCTGATAAGCGACCTCATATTTTTTCAAAACTACTTTTCGGCATATTGTTTTCAAATAGTTTATGAGAGGAAATAAAAATGATTAAAATCTGTGACATGAAAAAAACATCGATAACTACCTTAAAATACAAAACAAATATATAGAGAAAATCCACAATTAATGTTAAATACAAAACAAATATCAAAAGGTGGTTCATATTTAGTTGGCAATGGTTTAATCCTCTTAAATCATCATATCCACTGTTTTAACCTTTGTCATGCTGAATAAATTACCTTATTGGATTGCTGTAAAATCAAAGGGCTGAAAACACTGATAGAACTCGTTGTTCAAAAATCAATATTTCTTTTATATTCACTTATGTGCAGGCTGATCTTGGTCTACATCTTCTGCCAAAACCGGAATATTCCGGGTTAATCATAACAAGGGTTAAAATGACCATTCCCTCTTTCCTGTAACGGACTACTGGGATACAGTGTTTTTCAAAATGCTACAGCGACTTTGAACAACTTGTCCGAATTCTCTTCGGATGAGGCTTTCAGCCATAATGTTATTAAGGTAATTCATGATGGATATGCTTTCAAAATGGGTGTTTTCTTCTATATCGTAGGGCTAACCTCAAAAACCTAACTTTGTTCATTTTCCAATTAACCCAGCAATTGTGTATGCTGTAACTTCCTCTTACGGCTTAGAGAACTAACAGAAATTGTTTTCGACTAACTGTACCATATCGGTTAAAAGTGCTTGAGCAGAGTAAATCTGCCCGTCATCTACGTCCACTTTGCATCAAAATATTGAGAAAAGAAACACACACACAAATTTTGTTTTGTTACGACGTTACAGTAATTCATTTTAAGGAGTGAATGCCTGTAGAAGAAGACGGCTTATAAGTACACAAAAGCCACATAAAAATTTCAACTCAAATTGGGTAGAGATGAAATTAAAGCTTTAATAATGTCATGCAGTGGTAAAAGCCAATCCTACGGTACTCACAGCACCAGGGCAGCATCGGTTTTCGCGACTAAATGTAAAGGTGCTATGAAACGGCAGGTTGGGAAAATTGAAAAATAGAAAAAAAATGCAAATTTTTACAGACCGAAATTTCAATTATTAGCCTGCGTTTGGGGCACCACAATAAATACAATTATTGCATTGATTGAAAATACATTGATGTATTCTTAGTCGAATCCTTTTTGAAGTTTATTTGGTTCAGATTCAAGAATCAACTCTAAAATCTCTGTGGGATCCGCCAAATACCTATGCAGCCGACAGCATGGACAGAAAACACGTGATTTACCTTGGTAAGGTGAAGTTTGATCGAGATTCTGTCGGCTGCAATCCACTTTGCTTCATACCAATTATCAGTTTTCCTTGTTTTCTGTTTTCAGAGAGAATGATTGTAAAATATTATATCATTTTCGCTCTTTTTCTTTTCACAAAAACAAAATTTAGGGGAAAATTACTTCTTGTCATGCTGAATAAAATCCTCTACCGAAGTGCATTAAAATCAAAGGGCTAGCAACACTGGGTGCACTAAATGTGGGTTAATAATTATTTTGAAAAAAAATCTCATACACATCTGCAACTCAAAAGAGACAAATAGGTGGTGTGGACCAAGAGCAGACTCCACAGGCTGATTTTCGTCTATACCTCCTGTCAAAAAGGGAATTTTCAGGGTCCAATAATAAGTGTTAAGATATAAATAATCATTGAAGAGCGCCAACCAAGTAATTGAATTTGCTTGACCGACTTGTTCAGGAGATGAAGATTTGTAAAGAATTTGTTTACAAGCCTACGATGACGACGTGCGATCAATATATACTAACCTAAGAAAGAATTGAACAATTGGCTGCCAATCAATTATCCAGTAGACCAATGAAATCATTCACGAAGATGCGTTGTTAGGCGTTGAAAAAACGAGTGCGTAGCACGAGTTTTTTTAACGCCTAACAACGCATCCGAGTGAAATGTTTTTTTGTTGTTGTTGTTGTTGTTTTTGGTTTTGTTTTGTTTTGTTTTTTTTTTTCATACTGGAATAACAAGTTGATTATTCTATTTATCATATACCTTATTATTTTTTTTTATTAAAATACCGAAACCAATCTTTTTGATAGACTCTTTATAATGTCAATGGGTTGGAAAAAAAGTTGTTCCTAAATTACGGCAGAGAGTGAAACTGAAAAGTGTTATCGTCACTCCAGTGACGTTAACAAAATTTATTACTCTGAGAAATCCCAAGATTTCACAACAAGGTATATAATAAATGAAGATATCTTTTTATTATGATTGACGTATGAAACAAAATAAAACTTAATCACAAAAAAATATGAATTCGCGTATACATACAATATGAATATTCTTTTAGGATTATACCTCAATGAAAAAAAATGTTGTCTCCATTTCTTTAATCATACAAATACTAATACAATAGATATCCTGTAAATGAAGAAAATCCTTCTCTAGCAAATATGTGCACATCGTCAAATTGGAATGCCTCGACCCATACTCCTTGACCTTTCCGCAGCTGTAAAACAGCATGGTTTCCACCTTGTATGTCCTGTCCACTCTGAATTGATTTAGCAACAGACCCAGTTTGTGCTACGCCGTCGACTATAAGCCTGGTCCAAAGAGCTTCTTGACCATAGGATGTTGATGTGACGAAATGAAAGACGTAAACCCCGTCATATGGTGCAGTGAAGATACCTACAAGTATATGGGAAAAGAAATAAATGTCTATGGAAAAGATGAATAGTCAGAGTGAAATTTAAAGTACAGTTAAGCTTGTGTTAAGCGACCACTGAAGGGACGGTCAAAATGTGGTCGTTTAAGAGGTTGGTCGCTTGATACACTTTTTATTACATATCTGAAGGATTGTTTCGACTGCATACAAATATATTTGCAGGATTCTGATTAATCCTTTGTTGACGAAGCTCATTAGAATCGTCTCATTGCGACGATTCTGATGGGATCCACCAAATTGGATTTAGCTTTGATAATTATATTAGCAAAACCCGTCCAATTATGAAGAAACTTAGTTTCTAGTACGGGAATTTTGTCGATTTTCCTAAACGATTATAAACAGAATATAAAATTCGTGGTCATTAAATACCGAATTTATTAATTTGACAATCTAAATTAGATAAAAACTCCAAAAAGCCTCGTTTTAATCTATTTATACATGATTCAGTATTTAACGACTACTCAATCAAAACCCTCCATTTTTTTTCTCTAGAAATAATAGATATTCATACTTACCTGTGTGTTCGTTGTAGCCCTGTCCGATATTCGTCAAGACCTTGTTATATTTAATCACGGTATTTAGACCCACGTGATCCAGTAAGTATGCTGGGTTATCAAGCACGGCAGTGAAACCGATAGGGACCTCTGCATATCTTCGGTAAACTTTCTGTTCTACTGAAAACATAATTAAATATTATAACTCACAGCTGTTAAACGATAGGGGTCTGTAAACTTTCTGTTCTACTGAAAACATAATCAAATGTTACAACTCACAGCTATTACACCGATGTGGACCTCTGCATGTCTTCGGTAAACTGTCTGTTCTACTGAAAAACATAATCAAATATTAAAATTCACAGCTGTTAAACAGAATTGGACCTCTGCATATCTTCGGTAAACTTTCTGTTCTACTGAAAACATAATCAAATATTATAACTCACAGCTATTAAACCGATAGGGACCTCTGCATATTTTCGGTAAATTTTCTGTTCTACTGAAAAAGATAATCAAAGTTTATAACTCAAAGCTTTTAACCCATTCCAACTCAATCTCTCCTTTTTACGCCCTTCAAGAAAAAAGCTTTGGAAATCATTGTGGAAAATGAAGAAATTGCTTGTATCAAGCAATTTCTTCATTATCCACAATGTTTTCTATCCAAAAAGGTAAGAAAGTTTAAAATTCCGTCAACTTAAAATTGTCGTCTGCATCTTCTTTCAATTTGGACCGGTCTAAAATTTTGTCAAGTGGGAATGGGTTAAACCGATAGGGACCTCTGCATGTCTTAGGTAAACGTTCTTGTCTACTGCAAGTGTAATCAAATAACTGTTCGTTTTCTAGACAACTTCATTCCTTTTAAAGAACATGTCACTGGCCTCAGCACCTTTTATTCAAGTTTTATCAATGCACGCGAGCCTTTGAAAGGAGTTTACGCAAACGAAACAAATATTTGAAAAAGCTGTATGAACGCGATGAAATGTAATGATTGGCTAGTAAGACTGTACCAAGAGAGATTGAAATACTGTTGAACTCGGAGTCTATTGCTCTATTGCTCTAAAGCTCTAACTTCAATTGACGCATCGCAACTTTTTTTTTAATACTCATAGACCAATCAAATAATTCATCACTTAGATCTAAAAAAAATGAAATCTGTAATAAACAACCACTGTTAACTTCATGACCCTACTTTCAATGAAATGTTTATATTTTTCCTTCTTTATAAAGCTGACTAATCATGTGTCCTTAAATATGTATTATTAGAACTTGACTATCTTTAAAACTTATGTAGGCATTTTATTCTCATGTTGTACAATACTGTACCAAGAGTGAATAAAAGATTTTGTATTGTATTGTATTGTATCTAAAGTAACAAACATTTATACTTTTTTTTCTTTTTAGTGTAACAGCTTAAATCAAGCTGTAGTGACAATTTACAAATCACCAATAATTTTGCTTTTCATTTTATCTCCTTCGTCACATATTAATCCTTATCATGCTAAATGATTTCCTCTTTAAAACTGACTTAAAATCAAAGGGCTGAATGCGATGGAAGCAGTAACTGTGTTTCAATATTTCTTTCGGGGCTTAACTTAACGGTCGATTTTGGTTTCAAAGTGACAAACAGGTGGTGTAGACTAAGATCAGACTGCACATATGATCTGTCAATATCCTTGTCTCAAATTTTAATGGTAAATACTTCATAATAAGAGTACGAGAACTATTTTTTCTTCTTTGTATTTTAGCTATTAATTCTCAAACTTCAGATCAAAAGAGGGCCCCTTTTCTGTAGGGTAGGTTTTCACATATATGACCCGCATTGTTAAAAGACACCATCTGGAGAATTTTAGAATCATCGCATGGTCAGAATGCAATTGGGTATGCAGTCTGAAGAAGGTAAAAAAATATTCCGTGTTTTTAGGTATTGTCTGAATAGTATTCTTACACTATTCTTTCCATGTATCTTCGATATAGCTTATCTTTGCCATTGACGTGCTTTTTGTGATTTTTGGTCAATGTGTCAATGAGTTCCAAACTGGTCCTTGTTTGGGTCATGGGTCAAATATTAACTTTGTATTATTAGTTATACGAATTCATGCCAGGATATATAACGATTTATTTCCGGCTTGAGAAAATAGTGTAACCCTTGAAGCAGGTGAGGTTTGACATCGTTTCCTCCAGCCAGGAATAAACCGTCATATACCAAGGCAATAAACTGTATAAGGGATTTATTATACTACAAAATACTACAAAATTTGGAACTAAATTTTCATCACGTTGAACATGAAGAGCTTCCATGGATATTAAATTAACCGAGAAAACACACTCCAACTGAGGTGTTAAAGAATGTGACGTCATGTATTTCACGAAATAGGTTGACAGATTCGAAAATGGAGAAAGTGGCCAAAGTTTTGTTCATATCACCGGCGAGGCTCTTTTTTAAAAAAACGTACTGTCATACGGCATCATTATCCACAATGTTTTCCATCCAAAAAGAGGGAAAAAATTAAAATTCCATCAACTTGAAATTATCATCTGCAGCGTCTTTCAATTTGTACCGGTCTAATTTTTTGTCTTATGGGAATTGGTTAACTGCGACAATTATCTTTGTAGTATAAAAGAAAAAAAACTTTATCTCGTCTGCTAGTCAGATGAATATCCCAACCTTTTTGGTCCTTTTGTACTAAGTTTGTGATAATGCTCTGTAGTCGACTGTTTTGCTCTTCCAAATGTTGCACTTTCTTCTCCAGTTGATCATACTGATGTACCTGGTATGAATTATAAAAGTTCACACAAAACACACAATTTAGTCGAAATAACAGCTAAATGCAATTTGAAGTCGGTATCATGCTCTAATACATGGGTCGTGAATTCGATACCCGGCTTGGCCAAGATTCTTTCCACTTAAGACCTCGTTTTTTTCGAATTAGCGAGTAGTGAATGTGCAGATAAAGAATTGGTGTTGAAGAATATGCGTGTGAGCAAAATATGCGTTCTGCAAAATATTACTATGATCAATTATAACATCTCTGTACTTTATAAGTTAGAGATAATTACATTACTATTATATATTAATGACAAGGTTAGAGAAGAAAATGTGGTGCTAGTAATATAAAATAATTATCTGCATTGTTAACTTTAATTCGTTTATACTCTATCATTTTAAATGAATGAGGTAAATGAATTCGATCCAAGGGGGGGGGGGCGAAACGTCGTAAAAAAAGGTTTAATCAAGCTGTATAAACGACGTTTTGTTCGCCCAACGACCATACCTTAAGGATCAAAGAAATTTTGATTAATTTGTCATTAGTATTTTACTCTGAAGCATGAGCTGATGGCTTTTATTTTGTTGCCAAACATTATTTCGACTATAAGCAAATAGAATACATTTAATAAGATTTTCTCATCTTTATATTTTTGTCAGTAATTATGAAACAGGCCGAAATTTTGAACTTTAAAAAAGCACGGACGCTCGTTTCTGAATTGTGTCTTATCATAGAAGCTGAACTTGTCCCCGGATTATGTTTTGTTATAGAAACTGAACTTCTCTATGAATTTTGTATTTTATAGAAGCCGAACTTGTTGCTGAATCTTTTCCTTTCCTAGAAGCTGGACTTGTCTGAATTTTGCTTCTATTAAAGCAGTTGAACTTGACAACGAGTTTTGTCTTTTATAGTTACTGAACTTGTTCCTGAATTTTGAATAGTGGCTGTTCTTGTCCATGGAGTTTGTCTTTTTGAAGTTGCTGAACTTGACTCTGAATATTGTCTTATTTTATTAGATAAACTTTTCTCTGAATATTGTCCTATTATAGTAGCTGAACTTGTTCCCGAGGTTTGTCTTTAATAGACACTGCAGGATTTGTCTCCGGATTTTGTCTTTATATAGTAGCCCAACTTTTCTCTGAATGCTGTCTAATTATAGTAGCTGAACTTGTTCCCGAGGTTTGTCTTGTTATTTGTCCCTGGATTTTGTCTTTTTATAGTAGCTGATGGTTTCTCTGAAAACTGTCTTATTATAGTAGCTGAACTTGCAAACTAATTTTGTCTTATAATAGTAGCTGAACTTGCCAACGAATTTTGGTCTTGATATAGAGATTGAACCTTCCACTGAATGTTTTCTTATCATAGTGGCGTGACCTTGTCCCTGGATTTTGTCTTTTTATAGTAGCTGACCTTGTTTCTGATATTTGTCTTATTATAATAGCTGAAGTTTGCGGGAAGAAACGACAAGAAACGACAAGAATACCCCCACTGTTTCAGGAACTTATTTTATGGATCAAAATCATTTTAGATATTTTTGAAGACATTTGTCGAAGGCAAAATCCTGTAGCATAATAGATAAAATAACTAAAATAAGTGGTTTTACTTTTTGCCATTACATAATAATTCGAGTAACACAATTCACTTGAGGTATGTACAAAGGACAATTTTGGGTTGAATGTCTACTCATTGGCATATGGTTATAATCTTCTATTTTGTTCTTTGGAGAAAGTTATAAAATAAAAAGGAAGTAGAACACACTCTCGTATGACCCAGTGGATACAGCAACACGACTTTAGCCCCGCTTGCCTTCGGCCAGTGGAGCTAAACACATGCACCGGTCGGACTTTAACTAACAGTTTTACATTGTTAATAAGACCACGAAAATATATTATAGAAGGCCAACTTACTTTGTCTTCCAGAAGAACTATCCTGTTTAAGATTGAAGTCTGTTTGTGAACATCATTAGTGCAAAATACGCACCTAACAACAACCAAGAAAAAAGGTAATCCCGAAAGAAAGTTCATCTCAGTATATATCAAGCAGTCTATATGAATATGTCTTAACCTCTTATCGACTAGTTTGGATAAATAAAGCTTTTCCTTATCTTTATCCTCCAAGTAATTTCGAATCATCTTACATCACCTGACGCAACCTTAACTTATCATAAAAGGTCGAAAATGGTGCCGATACTTCGAACGAACGTAAAAGGAAATATCGGGAATATTTCGAACGAACGTTCTTCTCAAAATAAAAGGAAATATCGGGAATATTTCGAACAAACGTCCTTTTCTAAATGAAAGAAAATATCAAAAATACTTCAAACGAACGTTCTTCTCAAAATTAACGGAAATATCGAGAATACTTCGAACGAACGTTCTTCTCAAAATTAAAGGAAACATCGGTAATACTTTGAAGGAACGTTCTTCTCAAAATTAAAGGAACTGTCGGTAATACTTTGGATCAATCAAACAATACAATAATAATTTACAACAATGTGGCATTATCATGGATCACAATTGGCGGATTGGTTGCTCCGCCCCCAAAAAAATTTAGACCTAGATAATTAAACGACGGAAAATTGATGGTCAGTAACTTACAACAAAAATAATTTGTTAGCATCAACGCCGTAACTACAACTTGAATAAGCTGTATCTACGATTATTAAGTTACAAAACTAACAAAAAAGCCACATAATAATGTCGACCAAAAGCGGAGTTAAAGTTCACTTTCAGTCTAAATAAGTAATTTGATTGATTTATCGACTTTATGATTGACACACCCGATCCGTCTATTATTTAAAAAAAAGTAAAAAAGACGCTAAGAATTGAAGTGATTTCAGAATGCCACACAATCAATACATTTAGGATATTAATCATGATTTCTCTTAAAAAATTATGTATTTATCCTTGGAATTGGCCAATCGCGGCTGTCAAACAAGGAGTCAACCGACCAATCAAATCATTTATTCAGCCCGGACCTGAGCTCTCAACTCCAACATTGGCCGCCATATTTGTTAACTTTTTGTGTTGGTTTGGCGACTTATACGTCGTAGCTACAGCTTATTCATGCTGTAGTTACGACGTTCAGGTCACCGACAAACCATTTTATATTTTTTTACATGCTACTGGTCATAAAATGTGCAAAATTACGCCGTTAAAATCGAAGCGGAACTTCCTGTCGGAGTTAATGGGCGGGGTCTAGGGACTCAGAAGGCGGCTCCAGCGATTGGTCAATTTTAGAAAATCGTCGTTTGGTTAGCATAAGAAGAAGGTAGTTACCACACGACAAGATGGAAAGAATGATTCTAAGAGCTGCAAAAATTGCATGTCAGTGCCATCAGTCCTTTGATTATTCCTCTTGAATATACTGAGGGAAAAAAGTTAAGCAATTTCGTACGTTACAGCCAATTTCTCCGGTGTCTAGCTTTGGATTCAAACCATATTTTCACACATCGACCTTTTATGTGTTAGCCACAATATTTAAAAAAATCAGATGATTTCAAGGTCATACGTGTGTGTTGTACAGCGTCAAACATGGTAGGGGTAGGGAAGTAAAAGTAACACAAAGATTTAATATCTTGTGTGTCCACCGTTTGCGCCAATAACGGCATCACAGCGTCTTCTCATGCTGTAAAAGAGCCTACGATTAATGGCCATAGGGATACGACCCCAATCCTGACGCAGAACACGTTCCAGGTCTCTAACGTTATTAACGTCATTCCTGTCTCTTACTCTCCTACGCAGATGGTCCCAAAGGTGTTCGATCGGAGAAAGATCCGGTGATTTGGCTGGCCAACACATCAACATTATTAGTCTGTAAAAGGTCCAACGTGTGCCGAGCGACATGTGGGCGGGCATTATCTTGCTGAAAATGGTAGCAAGCCCTTGACGCAAGAACGGCAATACCACTGGCTGGACAATTTCGGTGCAGTATCGAACGGCATTTAAGTTTCCCTGAATAGCTACCAAGTCAGTCTTGCCACGGTATGATATACTACCCCAGACCATGACGCTGCCGCCTCCAAAACGGTCATTTTGAATGACGTTGGTGGGATCCATCCTTTCGCCATCACGCCTCCAAACACGTACCCTGCCATCCGCAAACATCAAATTAAAACGGGATTCGTCTGTGAATAGGACCTGATTCCACATTCGTCTTGGCCATCGACGGTGTACCCTTGTCCAATTCAATCACGCATGTCTGTGTGCACGTGTCAAAGGAATGCCAACGTAAGGTCGACTTGCGCGTAAACGTGCCGAACGATGTCTGTTTCTTACAGTACGAGCACAGATCCGTGTTCCCGTCGCATTTCGGACCAAACCGGCTATACGAGTGCAATTGAGGAAGCGATTTCGCCGTGAACACGTCTCGATGTAATTGTCCTCACGTTGGGTAGTCTTACGTGGCCTGTCTTTGACGGTGCCTAATTGACGATACTTTGTTCTAAGTCTTGAAATGGAACTTTGGCTCACGCCAAAATGTTGAGCCACCTCTTTTACCATCATACCACCAGCCAGCATACCGATGGCTACGTTCCGTTGGTCTAAGTTAAGCCCTGAGCGACGTCCCATTTGTATTTTTTTAAATGTTTTAATGAGTTATCTTGTGATTGATGCTAACCAATAAACTGGGATAGATATTGTGGATATAGACTTCACGTATATGTGGAAGCACGTGCAGAACGTGTTTCAGCAAAATTGCGTCAGACTGCCTTTAGAAGCGAGGAAAACGTGCTCTTAATGCATAATTAGTTAGTTATCTTTTAAAAATTGCAAACGAGACTGATTTTATAAGGTTTATACATTTACGTTGAAAAATAATGTAGATCGAAAAAAAAATGCTAAACTTTTTTCCCTCAGTATACTTTTGGCGTTAAAGATGTTCCACCACAAAACAGTCCTATACCCTGACTTTAAGACACAGTATAAATACCGATTTATCTGCCAGAGAAGACACCTTTTTCAATGTCACGAGCCAGTAAATCGCCCGATCGTTTTTCTGATGATCATTAAAGCGTTCTGTCTCCATGAATGTTTGCATGTTCTACCACCTATGACTCAAAATTTTGTCTATTTCACTAAAAATAGTGACTTTCATCCAAAAAAACGCAGCCAGTCATTTTAACATCAATTTTCGATTTTTTGTTCAATGAAAAGCATGGGCTTAATAATGTAAATAATATTGTGGGAAATGTAACATCCGTTTGTTATTAAAAGAAATCTCCGTTGTCCAAGTAATGTTCTTCAGAAGGGTTAAAAGTACGCTATTTTATCGGCCTTGAGGAATATTTTATCACGATCTATTTTCACCATATACAATAAATTGTACGATAATCCAGTTTATTGTATATGCTGAAACAAACGCCTGTAAGGAATGAAGGGGAACACGCAATGGAAAGGTCATTAACCCGTTTTGTCTCCGACAACCACCAAAATCACCAAAACTCCTGTTCTTCGCCCCCAGGCAAAATGAATTTATGATAGTTTGTGCGAGTAAAGATGAAATTAAAGATTAATATAATGAAGACATTGTATCGTTGGGTGAACAAAATGTCGTACTAAATATTATCTTAAATTGTTTGTACGACCTTTTGTTAGCCCATCTATAATATTCTGATTATAATATAAATATTGGCCCCTTGATCTACTAGTGAGGCAGAATTTTCTAATATTAAAGCTAGATTTTATAAAATGAAAGCCTATCTCGCAATATATCCTTCAGCGAAAAAGCAATTTCAAATCCATTCAATGAAAATAAGCATTTTCACTTATTTGATTGTGGGAAAATGCTTATAAGATAAACAAATGTCATGAAAATGCCGTGCCGATTGAAACGATGCGCGGTCGCATCCTGTGATCAATCGACAAGAAATTGATATTTGGCGGCATATGCTGCCTCTATCAAAAGTACTTCGCAATTCGGTCTTTAAACAGGGTTGGGGTAGCGCGGTTTTCACATTATCACTTTACTCAAACATTTTACAAGCAAGTATTACATGAACCCAAACATTAAGAAAATCTACACCTTGACCAAAACAAATATATCAACACGAAAGCACCTTTCTATGTTGTTTTTTAACTCTGATTTTAACTATTGCAACAATGGCATCTTTGGAGAAGTAAAGGTCCTTTTGAAAATGAAAAAAAACCTCTTTAATGGACAAAAACCCCAGTCTATTGACGTCTTATTCAAAGTCCGTTAACACTTTTCTGTTTTGGGTGGGTGGGTGTTTTTTTCCAAAATTTTGGACTTTTCCAAATTCAAAGGAATAGCAGACGAGTGAGTACTATTGAAAAAGTGTCTATCCTATTTAATAGAAAACATTGTGGAAAAAAGATGAGATTATTTGTTACAAGCAAATTCTTCTTTTTCCACAATGTTTTCCCTAATATAATATTACAAGGATTGTACGGGAAAGGGTCAAAGTTTAAATACCTTGCTTTGGTCAAGAGACATGTATTTTTATTGCACAAAAATGTGTTACTAGTAGACGGATCCAGACTGTCAAACACAAACACGATTAACCAATCAAATCTTCTTCTTTTTCTACAATGTTTTCTCAATCATGAAATCACAGGGGCGTAAAACCAGTGATTGAGTAGGAAAGGGTTAACGAAGAATTGAATTGGAGAAACATTCTTAATGAAATGTAAATAGCAAGGAAATTCAATTTATTTGAAAGATCTTGGACTAGCTACAAGCCTTTTTTTATTTACAGTAATGTTTATAGTAAACACAAACAAATTTGTTTTTTATCAAGGGAACAGAATCTCAAAGACGCAAGGGACTGGTTAAGGGGCTTTTTCTCTTATTCTGTTTCACGCTGGAAAATCTTTAGTGACATTTTTAAAATATCCGATTGTAGTAGCAAAAAAGTACACTTTTTTGAAACAACGAACTCATCAAGGAGCACAGAAAAGTCTAAACGTAATCCACAATATACATGTGTATAAGAATACTTTTCTTTTATCGGTCAGCTCAGTCGGAAATCCTTGGATTAAAGGTTGTATTCCGGATCGATCAACGTTCTCACTGGCATTTGCTTATAATCAGCATAATCGTGAGTGAATTCACCAATTGGGCCCGCCCATTTAATCGGTTTGTCACTCCCGCGGCCACCAACAGGAAATACCGCTTCGACTTTAAAGAGCATTTTTTTGCAATATTTACGGCTAGTAGCATGTAACAAAACGGTAGAATGGTTGGTAGGCGACCTAAACGTCGTAACTACAGCTTGAATAAGTTACGACGATATGTAACATTTAAGCTTCCCAATTCGTCTTGAGAAGATTGAAAGAGTTTCTCCTTTGTTTCTATATAAATGAGGGTGTTTATGGGAATAGATTAACATAATGCTACTATCATCGAACAGATGAAGGTAAATTAAGTTCTTATGAATGGGCATTCTCAAGAATGCGCACGACAAATTACTGTATGTATATACTAGACCACCCGCCGAAATATCAGTCCTTTGATACGGTATATCTTAGTGATATCCTTCGCGACGGAGTCCAAAATTCTTTCACATACGACCCCACCTTTTTACGCGCCTCAAGATAAGGGTTTTGGAAAACTTTGTGGAAGATGATGAAATTACTTGTTATATTAATCATTTAACACAATGTTTTCTATCCAAGGAGACAAAGGTTTTCCAAATTCCACCAACTTGAAATTGTCGAATGCAACTTCTTTGAAATTGGACCATTAAAATAATCTTTTTCTGGGGGGGGATAGGTTAATCTTTTTAGTTAGCAAAGCGTCAGCTTTGATAGCTTAAGCTAACAGACAAAATTTTGAGGTCTTCTCAGAGTTCAAACGAGTGCAAACTGCCTTTGGAGGCTTAAACGCTAAATCCATCGAATGTCGACGCCAAAAAGTAGTTCTTGTGTATACTCGAGTATATTGTGTTCAAAATGACTGGCCACATGAATTAGCTTTATTCAAATTGTAGAGAACACCTTCAAAAGAAGTATATACAACCCGTTCCTATTCAGTCCCGCTTTTTAAGAATCCCCAGAAAAGGCTTTGGAAAATATTGTGGACAATGAAGAAATTGCTTGTAACAAGCAATTTCTTCAGTGTCAACAATGTTTTCTACCCTACAAATGGAAAAGAAGATTACAAAACAAAACAATGCTTTGCTAGCTTAAAGTACTTTCAATTCTTTGATTTACGTTAGGTATCACTAAGCTCATCATTCTGAGACTGTTTCAAAATGCGCGACATGAACTTCTGCATGATTTGTCAAGGGTAAACACTGTATTGATACATCGCTGGCACCGCCCTCTGACTCAAACAGAAGAATTCGACTTGAATACCAAAAGGTGTTAATTTGAAAAATTTATAGTCCGTAACATACAGCCAATCAAAGAACTGATAGCACTGTAAGCTATCAAAGCACGGTTGTGTTACATTTGTAAGTAATTGTCTTTCTTGTACACGACAATTTCAATTCGGTGGAATTTAGAAAATCTTTCCCTTGTAGGGTAGAACACATTGAGGAATGTCCACAATGTTTTCAAACGCTTTTTATCTTGAGACGCTTAAAAAGCGGCATTGAGTGGGAATGGGTTAAATAGCATTCTTTTGGTGGAATTTTCTACATTTTAGATAAAGTTAATTCATGTGGCCATGCAAAGCAGTACCCATGGTGAAGGCTATTATCAGACTCGCTTCGAACACAAACAGCTAACGATACATAGGAGATGAACTTGCAGGCAGACTTTGCAATATTCCTGAAATACATGTGAACTATTTTTTATGGCGTATGCGTTAACTGGATTGAGTGTTTAAGCCTCCAGTGGCAGTTTGTACTCGTTGAACTCTGAGAAGACCTCAAGATTTTGTGTGTTAACTTAAGCTATCAAAGCTGACGCCTATTTGGTAGGCGACCTAAGCGTCGTTTTTAGACAGCTTGAATAAGTTACGACATTGAAGCGGCCAAATCAGCATTAATGCTTAGCCTAAATTTAGACCAATGCTGGTCTTCAAATTTCACAACCGGTCTAAATATACGGTCCAAATAAGCAGTCGCCCAATGAAATCATTCATTGAGACCAAAGTGAGTTTAGAACTCCGACATTGACCACCATTTTGTTAACATTTTTGCTGGTTTGGTGACTCAAAACGTCGTAACTATAGCTTGCATAAACGACGTTTCGTTCGCAAATCAACTTTTCAATATTTTTGTTACGAGCTACTGGTTATGAATTCTACCAAAGAACGCCGTTTAAAATCGAAGGAGGACTTCATTTCGGAGTCAATGGGCGTGGCCAATGGAGCAAGTCGGCGGAGCCAGCGATTGTTCAATAATTCTATCGATATTCTTACTAAACATGGATTGTCGCCAACTTACTTAGATTAATGGTTGACTCAAACTGGACATTCATGGGTCTAAAGAACACAGAGTCAGCACTTTGTGCTCAGATATGCTAAATAATCCCAGTAAAACTGAATTTAATAATTTCTAATGAGTCTTCATTAGAGAGAAGAAGAGAATATCTTTTGTGCTCATGTAGGTATGAAACGAAAAAACCAGATTACACTGAATGAATTCGCGAAGCTACGCGTATTCATACATACGTGTGGTAATTAATTTCGTTCCCTACCTCTATGAACACAAAAAAAATAGTCTCCTCATTTCTTATATAATCTAATCACACCATGCAAAAAATCAATATATTCTACAAATTTTGATAAATTTCTGTGGATCTATTTTCTGCGCATTTAACAGATAAATAAGAATAAATCTGGACATCAACAATATATTGGTTTATTATGGCATAGTTTTTGAATGTCTAATGACTATAAGTTGGATTGTAGTGGTAAAGAATGACTCAATAATATCATTATTAGTTTATATAGTTTGTATATATACTTAATGTAGACCCTTTTCCTGTAGTAAGTGCTAGGCAACTAGTGGCCCGGATGAAATGTTGTGTTGACACTGTGTATACTTATCCCTTGTTACAAATGCCAGGCAGCTGGGGGCCTGGATGAAATGATGTGCTGTACTGGTGAGAAATACAACAGGAAAACATGGTAAGGTACACCAGCTGCCACGATAAACCTGCAATAAAATTGTGATATTGGTGAAAGTAGTTTAAATCCCAATATAAATTAAAACATGTTATACTGTTATTAAACAAAGTATAATACCCGCGTATAGATTTACATCTACTTCCCACATGCTTCTACCTTGCTGTTTCGTTTTGAACTCAGTATGGGATACCATTAACTTCAAAGGATCGAACATATTATTGTGCAATAATATACAATGGAAGAAAGATAATAACGACGACGGAATATATTCTGAACTCGGGTTATCTCCCCTACACAATATCCTCTACGCTGATTCGGAATGGCAGCGGGCGAACGACTTGAGTTACAAAAGAACTCATGGCAGACTCGTGCTCATTTTTATTAGCCGTCAAATTATATGTCAATTGCTAGTTGATTTCCAGACATACAATACATTAGATATTCAATATTTATAAGAAAAAGGGATAAGTAAAACTTTGTAGCTCAAACCAATTTTAAATCAAACAGACCTTCTCTCGTATATTTGTGAATATAAATGTGAGCAAATTAATCGTCTAGAACTAATCCACTATTGACTATTTGTTGTAAAAATATTATTATGTATACATGTGGTTTGATAGGCAATGTTGCCTTTATTTCCTGAAATAAAGATATATATATATAAATAAAAAAAATCTGTCTGCTCAAAATTTTGTTCATTGAGGTATGAACATTTTTTTCGACAAATCAGAACGCTCTTTTTTTGATAGACAAAACTAACAATTAAATTAGACTAAAATATTGAAGATTTTTATCCATAACCACCACTCAGAAAAGCCTAAAGCTTGGGATTCATTCCATCGTTTAACAAATGGTCCGTCTCAAGTTTAAATCTATATTTCACTGTTTTCCACTTTGGGTGTTCAACATTGACTGGTGTTTCTAAAGTTCTCTCCACATAATCACAGTTACCGTCTTTATCAACTAATATCACAGTGTTGGTTCTGAAACAGACAAAAGGTATCACCATGATTGCATTTTTCTAAAACACTAATCTTATTAGAGGTTCAGATAATATGGGTTTATATACTAAATTATATATTGAATGAATGAAGACACTAATGGCTTTTATTATATACCTATAAATGATATGAATAAAATCTGGCTATCTCATACAACTCGACAGAAAACAAGAGCCGTCAGAGACGGATTATGCTCCCCGAATAAGGCTTTTGTCACAAAACTGTATTCCATTATTGGACAAAAAACTTCTTATTGAATGCAACTACAGTTTGAGAGGTCAGTTCACAAGAAATTTGGAAGTTTGACAAACATTGAAGGAGTCTGTTTGGCTTCACAGGCCTGATTCTAGTAAAATTCAATATCATTATATGGTAAAGGGTTAAATATTTTACCTCTACCAATGAAAAATATCTACATACAAAAAATGAAGACTCTAACTTGAGTAGTCTTACAGAAACAATAGACTGATTTATTTTAAAGTAGGATATATACAAAATGTAAAGCTACATGGCATTGAGCACCTACAATCCAAGTTTTAAAGGGATATTGAAAATCAAAACAACGCGAGTGTATGCCACGCTCGACCTCAGTTCATTAATAATGAAACATTCTTAGTTAATTTAGAAACAGATAATCCAGAACAATTTAAAATATAGCAGAGTTATGTTCAGTAGAAACTTCTTGTAAACTCCTTATCCATTACAAATCACGCTCAATGCGTAAAGTTAGCATGGTTACAATCAGGCAAACACATATTTTGTTTTTAAAATTCTAGATATACCTCCTTTTCCCCTTCACAGAAAAAATGTTCAATTCCTGTAAAAAAATTACCTATCACAGCTATCAGTCAAGGAATATGTTGACCAATTAAATCATCCATGTAGTCCGGAATTTTTGAACTCCGAAACTGGCCGCCATTTTTGAGACACAATTTTGTTGGTTTAGCAATGACAACGCTTAGGTCACCAACCAAATATTTCACCTTTTTGTTTATATGTGGACAAAACCGTTGAATCAGCAAACGCCAGTTTGAATTTCCCATTTGTAAAATATTGGCTGTATACGTACCTTGTGCCCAATTTTTTTGATGGTGAGAAAACATTCAAGGCACTTCCTTCTTCAAAAAAGCTTCCATTGTCTGACCACCCTACGTCTCGAAACTGCCGTTTTAATTGTTGGTCAGGAAGGTTTCTAAAATGTAAATGTGTATGTTTATATAGAATACTGTCGATGTGTTTGATGCTTAGTTAGTTATGAATAGCTATATAAGCTAGAATAATAGATACTGTGGAAGATGTATATTAATGATTCAACAAAGTTAACAAATTAAAACTGAAATGTTGAAGTTTCTTTATGAAAACGTCCCCTTTTCTAGCAGATAGTGAAAAGATTGATAGCTGATAAATTAGAATTCTTAAATAAGGACTTTATATCTCAGTCTTAAAATACTACTTTGTTTAAAATGGTTAAAATCAAAATCTTTTCACATTCAAAACTTTGCTGTCACACTTTTGCAAATTTTCAGTTTAAATGATAATTAACGTAAAAATCTATCTGCGATTTAAAGAGATGTTACTTACTGTGTTTTATCATTTAGCATTTCTATGTATTTCTCAATCATTATATCTTTACAGTTTAGGTCTCCAAAGTTCTTTAATATATCAAGGAACTTTGCTTTACCATGCTGTGTTTTACACCAAGGTATGTTACAACTGTTATCACATGAAATTGTCCCTGAAATCAAAAGTGCAATATGAGTTTTAATGAGGGACATTGAACAAAGTGAATGAGTCACACAATCATTAAGCCTGAGTAACGTGTTATAATTAGGATTGTTTATGAAAATTATTCTTAATTCTTTAGAAAAGACTTAAAAAAGTTTTAATTCAGAGGCTCTAATCGGAATACCCTCTGAAAGGCTTTCTTTATGTAGCAATTTACAGATGTAATAAAGAGGCTATAATATAGTTCCCTGGGATATATTCAATGTTATGAAAATGGTAAATTATTCGTAGTTTTTTATTGCTGGAAATAATGACTATCCTTATTTTTCAGTTATTTCTTGGCGAAGTTCACTAATTCGTGTGATTTTTATGTAAAACCAGGACTAGGAAATGACAGCAAAGATCGGCTATTGAAGGGCTCGAAAGTAACAGCAAAACGGTCGTCTAAAAGAAATAAAATTCCAGATAAGTGGTGAATGACAAGACATCAAAAAGTTGACATTTGCATTCTTCAAAACAATAGCACATTAACAAGAGTCTAATGGCCTAATTCCACCACTGACGGGTTTTTTAAGATACTGAATTAATATCTTTATATCATCCACGGTTTCCGACTAAACATCGCCTCTAAAGTTGTAAAGCAAGACCTACAATTAAATTAATTGTAGAGAATAAACAACATTCTCTCTCTTCTCAATAATTACAATGTTTATGTTTATTAAGTAGAAAAATAGTGCGAAATAATTGTTATACCTATACTATGGGTTGGATTCTAAATTTTCTATTTTAAAAGTCAGCATAACACTGATGATTAACCACACTAAAGAACATACGGACACAATTTAACCATACGGACAAAATTTAACGTAAAAGCGGTTGGCTTGAAATTTAAAAGATACACAGAATCTCTTTTTTTTTGTTTCATGCAAGAACTTATTCCGACTAAATTGCTTATGCAATATTGTCCACGTTTCATTAGACGATATTTGAAATAGCCTTGGACTGTCATGGGAAAAAGGATCATCTGCTATAAGTTAAAAAGTATTTATCTTGAAAGCTGGTTGACCTCCGATAAAGTGAATGTGGGTTTATTTAAGTAATACTCCTGTTGGTAGGTCCATCTAACTATAGTTTTCTGCTGTTTTATTAGACATACATACATGTACAACTCAAAATTAAATCTGGTCCATTACCTGCTCAGCCAACTTATAAAACATTCAACATGTTCCAATTTGTAAGAGACCATTGACGCGTGGAGCCGATCTATGGATCATACTCATGATACTAGAATATAAATCAAAGTACTGAAAGTACATTAAGCTAGCAAAGCATGTTTTTTATTGAGTAATCTTCTTTGTCAATGGTTATCATGAATAGAATTGTCCAAAATGTTTTCTAAAGCTATATTCCTGAGATGATTCAAAAGCGAGATTCAGTGGGATTGGGTTAAAAAGCATGTTTTCGAGAAGTTTTCTACATTTTGCATAAAGTTAATTCATGTGGTAATAAAAAGCAGTGGCATCGTTTGCAATATTCCTGAAATAAGAACTACTTTTTGTAGCGTAAGCATTCAATGCACTTAGTAGCTAAGCCTAACGTGCACTCATTGAACTCTGAAAAGACCTCAAAATTCTGTCTGTTTACTTAAGCTAGCAAAGCTGACGCTTTGCGCGCTACAAATCCTGTGTTGCCCTTAAGGTAGCTAGGCTAGGGGAGACGTTTTGCTTAAGTCAGATTATCCATAAAAAAATACCATTTTCTTCACCAAAATCGGTATATCACTCTTCCTTGCCTTAAGGGATGTCCAGCAAGAGTCATTTCTGTTCTTAAAGTCGGGGAGGCGTGGGAAAACTTGACTTTGTTGGAAGTAGTAAATTTAATAGCGCCCATTTTTCAAAAAGGTGAATTTTCCTTTGTAAATATGATTCTTACAACCGATACTCTGATGTCAAATCCCAAATATGAGATCCCTTTGTGACGTCATGATGTCATCATGTATTGACATTTTAAATGACGTCATTTGTTTGTATTTGTTCCTTTTCCGACGTCAGAGACCCTATTAATCTTTATTTTTCCATTTAACGTTAAAGCATAGAGATAACGGGTGAACTGTCAGATTAAATTATGATAATTATTTTTCAATTGTTCGCGTTAACTTTAGATAGACCTAGATTCTTCCCTTTAAAAGCGGGATTCGGTTAACGAAATGAGCTTTGTTGCTTGAGGATGTAGAAAACAATGAATTCGGTGCATTGTTTTTTAGAGTATATCGTTCTGATAGGTCGAAATACGAGCTAATTGGGCGAAGGGCGTGTTCAGTTGAACCCCCTTTTTATTTAAAACAAATTATTGTATTGAAAGTTATGACTATCGTTAGAAAGATGTATAACATGCTTATCTATTACATCATCGTGATTTTGAACACTCCATCAGAAGAAAGTTGATGAAAATACCTTTAACACCATTTTCAAAGTAGGTTTGTTAAGATGATACACGGAAATTCTACCTTATTCGCGCAGAATAGTACTCTGCCTATTCACTCGTTTATAAATTAGGATTAGGTCTTAAATATACTTGAAAAAAAAGAAATATTCCTTGGATGTTTTTCTTTTCAATTTTGAAATTAGTCTTCAAAATTAATTACTTTGTTGCATTATTCAGCTTTGACATATCATTATTTCTAAATGTTGATCTTTATTAGTATGAACCAGGAACTTGTATATTTATGCGATTACAGGGGGCAGTTGTCTTTTTATACAACTTGACAAGCAGTAAATCATTAATTAGCTTCTATAATGATTTGTTTGTTTTCTTCTTCTTGTTGTTGTTGTTCTTGTTGTTTTCTGATATTGTTGTTTGTTGTTGTTATTGTTGTTGTTTGCGTTTATTCCTTCGGATGTGGTCAGCCACTGTTTCGTTACAAATATCTTTCTTTTCAATTAAGGGACACACCAACAAATACATAGAAATAAAGAACGTACTTTGTTGTAAAACTTTCCATGACTGTTTAGTATTGCTTTCAATATTATTTAAGTAGTAAAAACACGGTGACTGCTCCCTGAAAAGATATGCCGTGTACATCATAATCCGCAAATGTAATCATATGTGACACATGGTCCAGTACTATAGATGAACATAGCAAGAACATTGTTTCACCAAGATAACCTGTAAAACAAGAGTGCCATAGTCACAATATACGCCGCCACTTTGCTGCTGTTTCACTAAAAGAATGTAGACATTACTTATTTTGACAGAACCAAATTTAAAACATTTGCAGACTACCTTTTTAAATTGTCAAGCTCAAACTGTTCGTTATGACTGATTGATTGAATGGGGTTTAAAGCCTCTTTAAACTGCAACTAATAATAATAATTATAATAATAAAAACCAGAGACTAAGTATCAAGGGGCATAACTCTTGCAAAAATCAATGAACCATAAAATCCTTGATCCATGTACTTCTACAAATTATGGGGATGACATTGATAAAGTTTCATTTAAATAAAGACAAAAAGTCAGGAAGAGTTGCGTTCACCAGGCTGCAATTTCAATAAGCCCCAGATACTAAGTTTTAAGGGGGCATAATTCAGGGAAATTAATAAACCATAAAATCCTTGATCCATGTACATCTACAAATTATGGCGATGACATTGACCAAGTTTCATTTAAATCAAGACAAAAAGTTAGGAGGAGTTGCGTTCACAAGGCTGCATTTTCAATAAGCCCCATATCTTAGTTTTAAGGGGGCATAATTCAGGGAAATTAATGAACAATAAAATCCTTACTTCATGCACATCTACCAATTTAGGTTATAACATCCACCAAGTTTCATTTAGATCCATCCAGAAACTTAGGAGGAGTTGCATTCACAAGGCTCCTATTTCAATTAGCCCCAGAGACTAAGTTTTAAGGGGGCATAACTGAGGTAAAAATCAATGAACCATAAAATCCTTACTTCATGCACATCTACCAATTAAGGTGATAACATTGACCAAGTTTCAAAACGATCCATCCAGAAATTTAGGAGGAGTTGCGCTCACGAGAAAAGTGTACGTACGCACGGACGGACGGACTGATGGACGGGCGGACGGACAGACGGAGAAGATGACGCCAAATGACGCCAATATACGACCGCCTCTGGCGGCGTATAAAAACGGCAACGATTAAAAAATAGACAATAGAGAATGATGGCACTCCAGAATCCCGTCTGGCAACAGTTCACCAAATCGTAAACATATTTACAAAGTTTTGAAACAAAATTAAAGATACAAATGAGTATGTAAAAGATATAAAAATGTTTTGGTTTTAGGGAGATAATTCTTCAGCATGGGGAAATACACTTTTAAATTGCGACTTGCAAAACTTCAATATGAGGTGAATATATTCTAAATGTTTCAGTACAATTGAAGTAAAAACTGAAGGAGAAATTCTCGACAAAAAAGAAAAAAGATACAAATGAATTTGTACAGGTAAGTTTGAGGAAAGCTTAATAAAGGGAAGTTGGCTCCTTCAATAAATGCGTCTTGCAAAACTTTATCGTAAGATCAGTGTATTTATAAAGTTTTGACAATACACTCGGAAGCAAAACAAGTGTAGGTCTTTGACACAGAATATTATTAGTACATCTTGACCATGTGGAAAACCAACCAGTGGGAAAAGATACTATTAGGTTGCACTATACAAAACTCTCAAAAGATAAACAAATAAAACGTTTCAGTGCCGTTGAAGCAAAACATGAGAGGAGGTGAGTTTGCAAAGCACATAGAAACGAAAAGGCCGACGGTCAGATAGGCTTACTTGATTGCCGTGAACGCCCAAAAATATTAGCGGGGTTATAAACGTGGTAAGTTAATGAAATTCTTGCTGCCAAATGGAAGGATAGTAAGCAAGCGAATAAAAATTTCTTTCGAAGATGAGGTTGCTAATGTCTTCTTGAAAACACGGTTTGCGATATAGTGGTTGAATTGGTAACCATGTATGAAAGTTTTTAAAATATTTTAAGGTCACATATCGTAACGTCTGGAACGTTTTACTTTCTTGATTATGCGCAACGATACACGAGAATAAGCGAATTTCATCCAGCTAAATAAAGAAATGTATTAACTTGTACCGTTCTTCACATAGTTCTTAACCCTTTCTTGTGTAAACCCGGATTTTACGTGGGCTGTGATCTTATACTTAAGACAACATTGTGGAAAAAGGAGAAATTGCCAAATCTACCAAAAAAGATGGTTTCATTTCAAATTGCATACAATTTTCATTTTTGTCTGCGACCTCTTTCAATTTGGACAAGTCTAAATTTCAAATAGCGAAAGAGGGTTAAATGGTAGTCGTAGTTATTGACTGATCGCACTGGCAATCAAAGAATCAAAAGACCAATCAATTTATAAGATCCGTAGTGAAGTTAAGTCTCCGACATTGGCTAATATTTATGTGATGTATTTCGTCGGTTTTGAGACTTACATTTAATTAATCAAGCTGTATTCACGACGTTTAGGTCGCTGACATTTACATCGATCATCAATTTTATTCCAATATATCTTTGTGCTACTCTCTATGTGATTGGGAATCGATCGAGATAGGTTTCGAATTACTCGGGAAAGATGTCACATTAATTGTTAATAATAATAATGATAATATCTTAATTTAGCGAAGGTTACCCATTAAGATTATGTCATATAGTTAAAACACAATGTAATACTTATTTTCAATTAGGCCTTCAAACAAATTACACACACACATACACACACGCTCTCCGTTTCTTTCCTCCTCTCTCTCCCTCTCCCTCACCCCCTCTCTCTCTCTCACTCACAAACATTCACCCTCTCTCTTTCTTTCTATTCTATTTTCTTCCAATTGCTTAAAAAATCCCTTAAACTTTCGTTTATTTTTCAAAATAACTCGTACAAAATATTATCTCAAAGACAAACACAAACAATATTCATTTGATATACAATATTAATTGAAGGTGACATGGGTTTTGTTTTTAGTTTTCGTTTGAGAAGTATCAATATTGCCAATAGATTTTATGCCTACAGGAATTGCATCCCTATAGAAGAAATTTAGCGCTTCCTTAATTCTGTTCTAGGTATGTTTGTGCTTGCAATTTCATTGTTCAACTAGGATCTTAACGTGTAAAATCGGTTTCTTTTATAATGTAATAGGTCTGACAAATATGGTGGTGCTAGACCATGAAGAGTTTTTATATACCATGAGAATTGTAAAATATTTACTGCGACCTTTGATGCTAGGCCATTTCAATGATGTGAAACAAGTTTTTCTGTTTTAGGGGTTATTTTTGTTATTGTTGTTTTGGGGTTTTTTTATACTCGCAGCTCTTTTTTGTAACTTGATCACTCTTTTATTAAAACTGTTTTGCAATGACTCCACGAAATACACCCATAGTCAAAACAAGGGGCAATATATGAACTATAAAACAGTTGTGTCATATTATTCGTGAGAAAAATGTTAATCCTCTTGAGTAAATGTACTTTGAAGGATATCTTTGAACAAACATTATCAACATGAGTTTTCCAACATAGTGAACTGTCATTATATAAACCAAGAACCTTTTGAACACATACATTCTCGATTCTATTATTCAAAACTGTTAATTGAAGTTCTGGTAGATTTTAATTCCTATAACCATACAAGTAGTTTTATTCGGATTAAAAATCACATTATTAATTTTTGACCAAGTATCAATTCTATACAAGTCATTAAGAATCTATTTCAGATAAGGAACTACTTGATTTATAGACAGTAATGTCGTCTGTATACATATCTATCTTTGATTCAAGCTTTAAATTTAGATCATTCACATATAATTCAATTTTTAGTTTCGTCTATCAAAAACGAGCGTTTTGATTGGTCGAAAAAATTTATTCATAACTCCATTAACAAAATTTTGAGCACGCAGCGATTTTGTATGCGTCCGCACAAAATAGTCCCATACAAAAGGTATCAAAATTTGTAAAGCTTTTGGGGTTTTTTTTTGTGTGTGTGTGTGTGTGTGTGTGTTTTTTTTTTTTTTTTTTTCTTCTTTTTTTTCGCTCGATACTATGAAATTATAAGAAATGAAGAGAAAAGTTTTTGTTTTCATGGAAGTATGAACCGAAAAACCTAATCATACAATGTATGAATACGCTTCGCGAATTCATACAGAGTGATTAGGTTTTTCGGTTCTTACCTCGATAAAAACAAAAATTATTCTCTTCATCTCTTAAATAGTTAAGATTGTATGGGTCCTTATATTGAGCTTTTCCGATACGATAGCGCCATTTTTAGCGATTTTGTTAAAACAAATCGCTATTTAAAATCGATCCAAACACCGCATGTTAAATTCGTGCATTTTTACGCCTATTCATAAAGTTGTCGTTAAAATCCAGTTGATCACCTCGATCTTCTTTCATCGCTGATTAAATAACTTACTTGCTGTATGCTCACAGCCCGTTTTGTCGTACAAAAAAACACGGAAAGTGGTTTAAAACTACCAAAATCTTCTCTTGTAAGATATTCATGATGAATTGTCTAATGAATTTCTAAATGAGAGAAATAATTTACTGGCGTTTCAAGATAGAATCTAGATTATTGGTCAGTGGAGTCAATCGAATACATGTAAACAGACTAGGCTAACGAGCAGTAGTAGATCTCCATGTGCTACAGTTTATATATTTATATATAGTATGTTACAGACACTTTATATATTACTCAAATGTTATAAGTACACCGATCGGATATATCAATATAATATTCTGTAAAAAAAGAACTAGGAGGAAAAATTTAAATATATAGATAGGATAACCATCTTAACAAGATAATTCCTACTTTATTTCCTAAATTTGTCGCAATTCCAAGGAATTTCACAGATGTTTACAGACAATTTATCAAATTTTACAGCATCTGTGTATATGAATTAAAAGCTTCACAACGTTGTCTCCTGGACAAGATAAAGAAATGAACAGTCCGTTGATGGATCAAATTTAACCCTTTTCCTGAAAACGAAACGTGTTTGTGACTTATCATTGTAAACTTTAAGACACCCCATCCACCAAATTCTGTGCACTTGCAATTTGCAAATGCTTTCAAGCGCGTTAAGATGTGGGAATTTTGATTTCTTCGGTAAAACTGACATGATGTTAGCAAGTTTCGCCCTAATTTCTTCTGTGTGTTGTCGCATTGTATCGTGTATCCTCCAAACAGAACTCTTCAGCGGTAGTCCATGGGTAAAACGAGTAACTCCGGACGAGGTGGACAACCTTGTCTGGCTTTTATTGATGTGACATATATTTAATTGGATAATCAACAGATTACACATTGTTTATCTAAATTTTTCTACTTTAACAACAGTTCAGGATACACGAGAGCCATTGCTGTTTTCAAGCTCCTCTGTTGAAAATAGCAATGAAAACATTTTTTCTCGCTTGTAGGTACAATATGAATAAATCATCTAGGTTGGAGAGTCGTAACAAAAGCCTCAATGCATGGTGATGCATGTGAGAAAATCCTGGTCTAAAATTCGTGTAGTTGTAACTTTGGCCAAGTATACTCGTGAATGGTTTAAGCGCATAAACTCCACAAAATCAAACAACCTTTCACCTCTCGAATACGATCGATATATTTGAAACGTGCATATACCACTTCATAAAAATTATAATGAAACGCTCATTGCAAAAAGAATCTCAAATTAGTTTCGGGTTCTTTGTCCTATTAACATTTAGCCCATTACCACATAAACCCAAGATTTCACGCATTGATGAAATAAAGTAAATGAAATGTGATAAAAGCAAAATAGCGGATTCGGGTTAAAGAGTAAACGTTGCTTATAGTATCAAAATATATTTTTCAATGTATCAATACAAGGTTTGTAATATCCTTTTACATAGGGTCATAACGGGAGCCTCAATATAAAAGGCTAGCATTGGTGCCGCATAAATATCGCCAGATCAATGATTGATTTGCCACCTAACGACCCTTCGATGTTTTAAATTCATTTTATTTTATTTGAGTGTCGTGTTGTCCTTCATTATACCTTTGCGCCGTTGTTCTCGTCGTAGGCACCGGGGTACAAAATCTTCTACATCAAGTATTACTTAAGGAGTTTATTTGTTTAATTTAGAATAAACATGTATGTTCCGTATAAAAGGAGAAACCTAAACTATAAACAATGGTAACCCTAGCTGTATTTTTTTTGTTGTTGTTGTTTTTTTAATACTCTTTCTTCATCTTTGACTTGAGCCCAACCGCTTTTGATTCTTTTTTTGGCACATTGGTGATTCGTTATGCAGGAAGCATATGTTCAGTTTAAAAAAAAACAAACTTGGTGATAGATACATAGTGTGAGTGTGTGTACCTTTACTGAATCTTACAATGATCACTTATGGGTGGCATGTAGACATAGTTATTGAACTTAGCTACAGATCGCTCACAGGACTTTCGGTGCTTTGGTTGATAACTTGAAATCTACCTTTTAAACAAGAACTGAAAAGGTTACACGTGTTTTTTTCTGAGAAATGATGTAATTTAAGCTAACATAGCAATATTTCATGATCAACGAGATCGAAACCTTTCTTAAATTCAAGAAAGACTGACCTTATGATTTTAGCATCATCCATGTCCATTTACCACGCGTCTTTGTGTTCTAAGAGACATCTGACAAGAGTGATTTTCTCTAAAACCTGATTGATAAGCGAACAAAACATAGTACTTTTAAGAAGAATTTGAGTTTATTTGCAATATGTCTTTCAAATATTTTTGAAATTGTTCATAGAACTGAAATCAGTAAATAGATATTTGGATCCTATTAATGGCCGTCGTTGTAAAGAGGTGTAACAATCGCTTTTTTCAAATCAATTAGAAACATCCCCGTTGATATGCAGCTATTTACTATCACGGATTTAGGTTTTGGTATAAAATCTTTTCACATTTTCCAAATTATGGGACTTATATAATCAAGTTCAGTGGCTTTATTCTTATCTAATTTCTCTATAACATGTCTTACCCCAAGCGCTATTATATATTATTCTAAAATGGTTATTTTTCAATTTGCCATCTACATATCTTTTGAAATCTTCAAAGTTATTCGGATTCGAGGGGACTTTATTTAAAATTTTTGAAATATTTTCAAAACGTTTATTCAAGAATTTATAACGTTAACTGTGCCTGCTTGATCTTAAATATCAACGATGAGTTTATTAGAAAGTTCACAAGGATTCTTTACATTTGTCGTAATTTGCTGAAGATATTTCCAAATATTTTCTGAATCCGTTTTATTTTGAATGGCCCTATTGAAACAATCTTTTTTTTTTTTTTTTTTTTTCATAATGATTGCGGTGACTTTATTTCTCCGAATTTTACATAGTGAAGTTGTTGTTGTTTGTTTGTTTGAATTTGTCTATTGTTCTTGTTGGAAGTTTATTTCTTCGTTAAACCATTCTGGCTGCCTTAATTTTTTAACCCATTTCACTTTGACCGGAATATGTTTAGACAGACAACTTTTCAACATCAAGTAAATATAATCTAGTGATTTAAATGGATCGTGCAATGTCTCAACTAAATCAAAGTTTATCTTGGCAAGGTCCGCCATAAATTTATCTAAGTCTAAGTTAGCAAATAAGATACAGACTGGATTTTACTTTCTATATCTACTTTGGGATATTTATATGTTAAAGTAATAAGGAAAAGGACTCTTATTCATATTTTCGGAACAGAAATGTCTTAAATATAATTTTGACAGGTCCTATATGGTCGATTATATTTGAAGAATTGTTCGTTATTCTTGTAGGAAGCGTTACATGTTGTCGCAATTTAAACTTTTTTAATCAAATTAGACCATTTTGTATTGCTATAGAGACATGTAGATGATAAACTGAAATTTATATTGTAATCCTTAGATAAAAGTTAGTTTCTATCATTAACAGTAACTGATCTTCATATTCATCTATCCACTCTAGATTGGTTTTTGGCGGTTTTTACGCGAAATTAACTAATAAAGGCTTATTATGGGGAAATATAATTTCAACCCAAATAATTTCTATATCATCCCGGTCTAAATCACCCCTTCTTTTATATATAATGTGATTTGCGATATAAGTTAATACCCCGCCAAGATTTCCCACTCAATCTCTTCTTTCAAAAATGAAGTCATTTATGTTAATGTTTATGGTTTCTACTTTTTCTGTAAGAAATGTTTTAGCAATATCAAGTATATCAAGCGAGTTATCCTCGTTTAAGATTAATTTCATCCAAAGGTTGAATATCTAAAAATCAAATACGTAACCCCTTAGTATTAAATATAAATGTATTACTAGACAATTCGTCCCTTGAGTTTTATGTTTTTGTTCCCTGCGATCTAATTCTACCATTTGGTATATTTGTCTTACTATTTTCAAATTTGTTAGATAGTGAAAGTTGATTTTAAGAACTGTATACACAATCGGAACATACGATCTTGTACTAAAGTTTAAACAGTTAGAAAGAGACTAATTACAGTTATCGCATGAGAGATTTTTACGAGTGTTTATTAGGCAAAGTTAGTTTTAGAATTATTACAATAATCGCAAAAGTAAGAATGTATTTCATATTGGTTCCTACACTCTATGAAATCGTGTATGTCTTTGTTGTCGGCGCTATTGTCGGGACTTATAGTATTTTATCATTCAAAGACGGTGTTTTCTTTAAGATTGGAACAATTTTGTCAATTTTATTTAATAGCGCACTTGTTCCTTGTTGTTTTAGATGAATTACATCTTAGCTATATAGCAAGTCGACGGCTTTCCCGACAATGGATAGCAGTCGATTATGTTGGCCGGCGACTATTCACATACCTGTAGTAAACTATCAATGACCGGAGTCACCGTTTTGTCTGTTCTAAGACATACTGTGCAGAAATAGCGTTTGATTTTCTTTGACAGTTGATAAGACAAACCCAAAAGCTCTTTAAAAACTGTTTGTAATGGTGTCTTATTTGAAGCACCATTCCTCCTGCATGAATTATAATAAAATTAAAAATAGATATTGTTTCCTTGTTGATATCCTCGATTTCTTTATGTAAGTTTTGCATATATATAAACACTTGATAAATTTTCTACAAATTGTGATGCGGATGAAGCTATGTGATCCTGAACTTGTAGGGATAACATCTGAACTGTTTCTGTTAGGGTACTTATTTTGTCATTGATCATGCTAAAACAATCACATCCTGGTGCTTTCTATTTCGCCTGCTTTATTTTGTTCATGTTGAATTTTCCTCACCCTTTCAATTATCGGGTGGAGACTTTAATTCAGAGTCCTCACAAATGATGATCTTGTGTTATCGCTATCAGACGCCAAATCACGCGATGGTAGGATCTCTTTGAACGAATCGCTTATTTTAGAAACCGATGTTCCATTAGTTTTAACCTTAGATTCAACCATTTTGAGAATCTCTGGTAGATCTTTTTGAGTGAAGTAGATCGAGTCCGTTCCATTAACTAAGAAATTACTGGTCGCGTGATACATGTTAATTGTGTAAGATTTCCAAATTCAGTTGATACTTTGTATTTAGTTTCAACTAAGTGTCCCTTTCTGTTATGCATAGGGATATTTTTACCCCTACGCTGTACATTTGTTGAGATGAAAAAAAATCACCAAAATTTTGTTTTAATTATTCGTATACACCGGTATTAAACTCGAATTTAACGTTATCGTGTTGAGATCTATTTCAGGCGGAGGAAATCTAAGTACTTTCTACCCGACCAGCTCGACATCTCTGCCTTTGACACCTGACCGAGGCCGTGCGAAAATCGGAACCGAATAAAGTAGAAGGCTAGTGTATTAATAAAAACGTCCAGAAATCGATTGTTTAAAGAGCAGGCGTTGCGTCATATAAGTTTCGTCACTTGAGAACTCCTGGTGGGAAATGAATATGGTCGATACGAACGATTTTATCTGAGCGGCGGTATGAAATTTCCTTATCGCAGTCAAATGTATAATTCTAGTTGTGAACGGAAGCCAAATATAAATGGAAGCAATTTAAGAGATTTTCTAATGTAACGTTATGATCACCAAAAGAATAGCTTACCCTTTAGTGAAAATAAATAGTTTTACATTTACTTATTTTTAGCTAGCAAAGTGTCAGCTGTGTTAGATTAAGTAAACAGACAAAACTTTGAGGTGATCTCAAAGTTCAACGAGTGCAAACTGCCACTGGAGGCCTAAAAACTAATCAGTTGAATCAGTTCTGGTGTATTTCAAGAACATTACAAACTCTTTTGAAATTGTAGTGCACTCTTTCAAAAGCATGCCATGTAACCCATTCCCACTCAATTTCGCTTTTTTACGTATCTCAAGAAAAATGCTTTGGAAAACATTGTGGACATTGAAGAAATTGCTCGTAACAAACGATATCAAAGCACTGAAAGTACTGTAAGCTAGTAAAGAATAGTTTTTTTTTAAAATAATCTTCTATGTCTAAGGTGATAAATTAGACTGGTTCAAATTAGAACAAGTTGCAGAAAGCAATTTCAAGTTGGTGAAATATAAAAAAGTTTATCCCTTCTAGGGTAGAAAAAATGTAACCAACGGTTTCTTCATTTTCCAGAATGTTTTCCAAAGCCTTTTGCTTGAGGTGCAGGCAGAGTTTGCAATATTCCTAAAATACACAATAACTATTTTTTATGGCGGATGCATTCAATGAATTTAGTGGTTAAGCTTCCAGTGGCAGTTTGCACTCGTTGAACTCTGAGAAGACCTCAAAATTTGTTACCAAAGCTGACGCTTGTTTGCCAAAAAGTAAATAAATTACTTGCATCAATCAGTTTCTTCATTTACACAATGTTTTCTATCCAGAGAGTTGAAAAAATCTAATTTTTATAATCTTTACATTGTTGTCTGCAACTCCTTGCAATTTGGACCATTCTAAAAATAGCCATATGGTAATGGGCTAACAAAACCATGCTTTGCTAGCTTACAGTATTTTCAGTACTTTGATTCAAACATAGTGTGTGAATAGTTTTAAACTTTTCTTCGGGGGCAACTGGGTAGATTTCAGCCCTTGGGTGACCCTTTGTCAGATCCTTCAAAGAAATCATGATTGGTTGGGGAACATTAGAATTATGTATGAGGGACCCACAATGTCTAGCCCTTTTCTCTTGAATATTTGAGATCTGCATACATGTATTTAAAAAAAGTCAAATATTTTAAATGTATACAACTTTTGTGCTTTACTTTATTATGTGAGGATTTGTAGACTATTGTGCCGCCGTCATAGCGCAGTCGGTAGCGCGTCAGACTCCCAATCTTCAATCATGGGATGTCATGGATTCGATCCCCGGCAGCGGCACATAACCTTTCCGACATTTGTCCTCTCACCAATAGGTGGATAATCGTAAATCAAAGTGGGATAGCAGCTGCAGGCTAGGAAAGGATGTAGTCGTAGAACTTGTGTGAGAAATACAAGGAATCCATTGTTAGGTGCTCCAGCCGCCGCGATGTGACTGAAATACTGTTAAAAGTGGCGTTAAACCCCATTCAATTTATCGATTGAAGACTATTGCGTTGAATATTGTCTTTTAGGTAACAATAAAACAATAAATTAACTTTTTTCGAAATTCTTTCGGATAGGTTAAGTCTGGCGCTGTATCATCTGTTTATAAAGGTTTTCTTATCCATGGATGTCTAATATTGTCTTATATTGAGTCCATTTTTATTGCCTTTTAGTTCAACTAAATTGAACCGTAAGAATTTTAAATGGATTAATTTGAATCTATGTACATGCATATTCACAAATATATACCAACCGATGTTTATTTTGTATATTGACAGGATACTTGTTTGTATTTTCTCTTATTTAACCTCTTATATGGTCATAGATTTTGCAAATAAGATTAAAGCGTTTATCTAGCTTGATATATGCCGCCGTCATAGCGCAGTTGGTAGCGCGTCGGACTTTCAATCTAGAGGTCCCGGGTTCGATTCCCGACGGCGGCACTCATTCTTTCCGACTATTTGTCTCTCACCAATGGGTCGATAATCGTAGACCTATGTGGGATAGCAGTTGGAGGCTAGGAAAGGATGTAATGGTAGTACTGGTTTGAGAAATACTAGGATTCCATTGTTAGGTGCTCCAGCCGCCGCGATATAACTGAAAGATTGTTGAAAGCGGCGTAAAACCCCATTCAAACAAACAAACAAACTAGCTTGATATATAATTCTTATCCTCTTAACTCAGTCTCGCAAAAGTCAGTGCATTTGGTTCAATATAAAATAAACTTACCTGAGATCTATCAGGATGAGTTTGAAAGGATTATAATTTTGCTGATCTGAAGCTACACTGTCTAGATAATCTTCACAGGAGATCTGGGTGCTTGCTACAAAATCCGTCACCAGTTTGCCTGCAAGGAAAATAAGGTATACACCAGTGTTGTTCACATTACACTGTTTACCACTTTGTTTCCAACGTTCTTTTCAATAAGGACTTCTGAAAGACTCCTACGTCATATCCTCCTTATTAAGATTGACGATTGTTATATTAAAAATAAAACTATTATAAAAGAGTTTGGTTTTAGACATGCAAGTAAAGACCAAACGTCGAAACCATAATAAACAAGAGCACCGCCCACGGGAGCCAACGTTCGGCTGCAGGTGCTTGATAATGCAAACATTCTAAGCCGAAAAAGGGGCATAACTCTTACAAAAACGCTTTTAGAGTTATCCCCCTTGATAGTCTAGATAGCTCTTGTGATGGTCAATACACATGCAAAGTTTCATGAGGATATCTTCAATAACAACAGAGATGTGACCAAGATTAAAGTTTGTTACGCCAACGCCAACCTCGACGCGAACGAGGCCAAGGTGATCACAATACCTCGGGTTTTCTCCTAAAACAGCCGAGCTAAAGAGAGGAATTGTCACATTCTTTTCAGAAAATCCGTGTAAATCTAACGATATTGCACCAGGGCTAGGTTAGCCTACACAGCTGAAAAATTAAATATTTAGTCTACCGGTGAAACCAATCATTTAGACTTGAAATTATATTTAAACTGCAACATTTGCCCAATTTATCTGAATCTTTTTTGTTGTTGTTTGTTTGGCGACTTTAGGTTGCCAACCAACCATTCTACTTTTTGTTACATGTTACTGGATATATATTTTGCAAAATAAGGCCATTCAAAATCGAAGTGGATCTAAGTTACAGAACAAAGATGACACACGAAGACAGTATACGTTTGTTTTCTGGTCACCAAAGCTGTCATGGAGCACCTTGGGCTGATGTATTAGTTTGACAGGATGACTCTTTCATTTTTAAAAACAAAAATCTACTCTGCTAAGCTAAAAAGTCACAAAAAAGCAAACTAACAATCAAAAATAGAAAGAATGTAAGGTACAACATGTGATAACTTGCAATAAAAATGCGTTGCTAACCTGAAAATATTGTAATGTTGAAGTTACATTTGAAATCTGCACTAAATCATGAAAAAATGTTAATTTTAAGACGACAACCATAATTGATCCAATCTCATCCTTTATTTTGAGTGATCACCTTTAAAAATACTATTCCGCCTTCAAATTTTCTAATCTACCAATCGCTAGCCCTGTCGACTTACTTAGCTAGCCCCGCCTATTGACTCCAAAAGGAAGTTCCGCTTCGATTTTTAAGGCGTTATTCTGCA
Source organism: Fragum fragum (assembly GCA_946902895.1). Lineage (NCBI taxonomy): Eukaryota > Metazoa > Mollusca > Bivalvia > Cardiida > Cardiidae > Fragum > Fragum fragum. Next base: position 4,239,105 of record OX336376.1, on the reverse strand, counting down.
AACTGTATACTAAGTATCATGTAGTAAAAAAGTAGAATAGTTGCTTGGCGACCTACACGTAGAAATCACACATTGAAAAAGCTGTAGTTACGACCTCTATATCGCCAAACAAACGGAAATGCTTCACACAAATGGCGGCAAATGTTGAGTTCAAAGCTCCATTCCGGGCTAAATGAATAATTTGATTGGTCGATTGATTCCTTGATTGACAGCCGCGAATGCTCAACAAGATGGAAATCCTCCCAGCTTCTGATGGGAAAATTTCTCTTTTTTTATTTATTCAACTTACGTATAGCATTTTCCCGAATAATTAGCGCCTGTGAAAAAAATCAGATAAGATATATCAATAGAACCAGCTCCTATAAATCATGAAAAGGGTAGATATTTCAAATGAAGTAGCACAAGACCGATTCTTTAAAACAATGAAAACGATGTTTTGGCTTGAAACATCCCAGATATCGAGTGTTATAACAATGAGAATGACTGCCTATGCAATCGGGCAGCTCAAAATGTTTACATGCATATCGTAATTGAACAACATCACTTCTCGTTCTGATGCACCCATAAGATAAATGATACATTGGAGACTGATCAAACTAAGGGAAATAACCAACTAAAGAACAAACTCCTGTCAAATATGGTTTATTGGTTTAAGGGGCCCAGTGGTAAATAAACTGAAGTCACAGTAACATTGAGATAAAATTGACTAATCGATAGCACCGCCCACTTCCTCCGTTGAAGCCACCCATTAACTCCAACAGGAAGTCCCGCTTCGATTTTAAAAGGCATTTTTTGCTAAGTTCGTAGCCAGTATAGCATGTAACAAAACAATGAAATGATTGGTTGGCGACCTAAAAGTCGTAACTACAGCTTGAATAAGCTGTAGTTACGACGTTTAAATCGCGAATGTCGAAGATCAAATTTGAATCCCGGGCTCAATGAATATTTTGATTAGTCGAGTGATTCCTTGATTCAGGCGCTATTTTCCAATTGTGTGAAATGTTCGAAGTCTTGCCTTTGGGTGATTCAAAGGGCCTTATCGAAAGTTTCCAATTTTACAAGGTCATGAACGGTTACCTTATCTTGTGATTCTTAAGTTCAAGTTAGTTCAATATTTTGCTCCGTCACTAAATCTTGTGATTAGGCTTTTCGTTTCTTATTTCCATGAAAACAAAATTAATCTCTTCAATTCTTACAATTAATGGCATCGAGCGAAAAAAGCAGATATTTTACAAACTTTGAAACTTTTTGATGGAACTTCTTTTTACGGAATCATACAAAATAGCTGCGTGCTCATTTATGGAGGTATGGATAACATTTTGGCCAATCAGCAAGCTGGTTTTTGAAAGACAAAACCAAATTATTCGACTTTGCTTTTCATTTTCTAGATTGCATTTATTCACATATTCCTATCTGTTTATTTTTCTTCAATTTGTTTCTTTCTATAAATTGAAAGTAAATCCCTCTATCAAGATGGTCCTTCTGCCTGAAAGGAACGTCTAAATCTGATTACTAATTGAAATTTACTCTCCCATTTTCCTTACCCGTTTTCAGCAAGTTTCATTCATACTTTCTATATAACTCATCACTTGTTACCCGTCTAGTATAGTATTATATGAACAAAATATCGAACACGGTTCGCCCAGTGGGTAGCCAACTGCCGTGCCATTTTTTCGTTGACCAATAGCTGGCCCCGCCCACTCAGTTCCGGTTCGATTTTAAACGGGGTTACTTTGAAAAAATTATGACAAGTAACATGTAACAAAAATGTAGAATAGTTGGTTTGCGACGTAAAAGTTTTAACTATAGCTTGAAAAAGGTGTAGTTACGGCATTTAAGTCGCCAAACAAACAAAAATGGCGACAAATGTAGGAGTTGAAACCTCATTTCTGGTCTAAATGAATTATTTCATTGGTCGGCTGGTTATGTGATTGACAGCCGCGATATGTCGATTCCGATACATTTGCCATTTGTTTGTCATAAATGAGTGATAAATTGTAGCCCACATATATAACTTGAATTAGAAGCTGTTATGGGAATATGAAGAATATGAGAAAATGCTGGAAGCTACATGTACCGTTTGGTAGACCCATATATGATTAAATCATGTTTACATTTGGCGTACAGACACGGGTTGGCATCACTGTCACTACCGCGAAATCGCGTCAACGTAATTTTGTGCCCTCGCCACATCCGGGAACTGTCACGATAGATACATCACCAAGATAGTGGTAAACACGGGTAAGTTCTACGTTTTTTCTTATGCAGTTCAATGTTATTATGAACCGTCTTACTATACAGGTCAAAAACATTATCAAAATTCTTTGCTTATAGATGAGGACCGTAACCCATTCGGCCCCGAATCGTATGTTTTTACAATTGAAATTTCAACATGAAGAGAATTTTTGCCAAGTTTCCCTGGGGATAACAGCCTTTAACACACGGTATGTCTTTATCGGTCCTCTATTTATTAATTCAATGCAAAAATTCAATTCAGGGACTTAAAGTTTGAGTTCGATGTCAAAAATTTCAGGCCCGGTAGATAAATCGTCGTAGCGGTAGTTACAAACTCACCCGCTAGTTCCATCGAGTGTGGCGTATACATTATTGGAGGAGCTTTAGACTGTAATTTGTGATTTGCCTATTATAATTAGGGCCTACTAAACACCCCTGCGACCATAAAAACATGGATCCATCTACAACAAAAATGCGCTCAGATGTTTTCACACCATAAATCTATACTATAATTGAGTCATTTTAGACAGTCAAAAAGTGTGATTTATTGCATAAAATTAACTTTCTAATCTGTTGAAATATGTCTTGAAAAGGAAAATCGACGCGTTATGGTGATGACTGAATACAGGAGATAAATCGTTTCTGCGTTGTTTTTATACAGGTGGCAAATAAAAGAAAAATTCATTATTCTTTCATGCTCAGCGCTTTGTATGTGTTCTACTTGCATTTTAGATATGCCTCTCTCATGCTATGAATGGATTGGGCGATTAACGAATTTGCTTTCATTACGAAACCACACCCATGCAATATGCGTTTTTTTCGGCTGTAAAAATTCGAATATTGCAGGTGATAAAATATATATATATATTTTCTTATTTTAGCTAAAACCATAGATTGTGGGTACACCTTAGAACCACCACTCCACATAGATCGGGGAGACGGTTCTAAGGACTACATACGATCTGTCTTTGATGCAAAAGTAAGAAAAATAGGTATCCCTGTAAACCCCATTTTTATTTAAAAAGGGTTTGATGGGTATATATTACATAGACATCTAATGTGGTACGCATGAGCTAACACTGCCATCCTTTTGCATCCCAAAAGTCTTAAGAAGTGTCACAAAATTTTGAAAACGGTTCTCAAATAAAAAAAATTATGGCCAAACATATTCTTGACTTGGCCTTTTTGCATGTACAAGGGGGGTAATAAAAAAAAACCTAAAATTGAAGTTCTAGTAAATTTGGGGGTAATTTTAGGTGTTCAGACCTCTGTTATGTATGGCATACTATTTTGTTTTGATTTGATGCATTTTAAACAAAAAATAATCAATTTTGATTTTTTACGGGGGAAAAAGTTTCTTCCCTTTGCTCACATTTTCACAATGGAAAAAGCCATAGTCGAAATTATTTTCTGGCCTAAAGTTATTATTAGTGACCCGATTTTCAAGTTTTTGTGGCACTTTTTACGACTTTTGCAATGCAAATGGGTGGCATAACCATATTTTCCTCAAGTTGTTTCAGAAAAGACCAATTTTCAAAAAGGTGTTTTGTAAAAGATTGTGTGAAGACAGTAGTTTAAAAGCAACCTGCAAATCGTTGCTTAACTGTAAACAAAATTGATAATCTATACTTCAGTCTTGTACCATCTAAGAGTACTTAGTGAGTTAGTCGAAAACTTGGTTTGCCAAGTAGGTTTCACTCAATGGAAATTTGATCTTATGACTTGCAGGTTATTCTCGTGCATCTCAGTTTTGATATTTGAATCATGTGCCAAATTACGGTTGGACAGTAAAATATCGCAGACGCGATGAAACTAGCGCGTGACTGCATCTACCGCAATGGCGAGGACTCTACCACGCCTAAAAATGGACATATAAAGTACGCAAATAGGTTTTTTTTTACGTCTAAATGATAAATAATGACAGATATTTTCAGAACATTCGCAAAGGACTGTTCATGCAGTGAAAATTGGTAACGAAATGCATAATTCCGCCATGATATGAAAGGCTGTTTCGGGGTCGAATTTATTTACGGTCCTCGTCTCAAGCTCAAGGTATTTTCAATAATGCTTTTTGCCTGAAAATAAAGTTGAATCCTATCATCATGGAACTGCATTGTCGAAATTCGACATGGTTTACACATTCTTCAGAAAATTCTTAAATACGCGACTTTACCCACCTTTGTTTACAACTATCCTGGCGATGAAACCACCGTGACAGTTCCCGGATGTGGCGAGGGCACAAAATTATGTTGACACGATTTCGCGGTAGTGACAGTGATGGCCATCCGTGACAGAGCCAGAACGGTATCAGTAAACTCGCTATAACCCCTTAAAGTGTGCGGTGACCGGACAGGGTATACGGTTTGCGTGTGATGTTAACATGGTTTACATGCGCCGAAGACCTTTTAAGAAATTCATGACATTTATGTGACGTACTTGTTTTAGTTCGGCGACCTACACGTCGTAACCACAGTTTATGCGAGCTATTGTTATGGCCTTAAGGTTGCCAACCAACCATTGCTAACCTTAACAGACCAAAAGTTTAATATTGCAAAATAACGCTGATTAGGCTTAAGCGGAACTTCTTCTTGGAGTCAGTGCGCGTGGCTAGCGGAGTCATTGGGCTTGGATGGGGGAGCAGCGATACGTCAAATAAATTGTAAACACTGTTTGCGACATCGTATTTACTTGCTGGGAAACCGCATGACTGATTTATGGTTATCATTCAATCACCGTAAAGGCGCCTCAATGATTTTAGTGATTCATTTCAAAATACATATTTTAAAACCTTGTGGTCACGACAAGAGAACGTGAACATAAACATTACAGCCCTCGATATCGTAGGATATAAAAAATGTCGTATAGAAAAATCGCAGGATACGATATGGTACGGCGACCCACACGACCATAACTCGGGCCTTCAACCTATGTTTGTGTATTTAGTATGTCTAAGACTACATAATTATAGAATTAGTATCGAAATTATTACCGAAATAAATTCATTGCCCTTTTCTCGGAGTAGTTAATTATAAATAGCATTAACGTATTCCCACACAATCCCGTTTATATGCCCCTCTTCAAAGAAATAAGCTTGGAAAAATCATTATGGAAAAGTAAGAAATTGCTTGTTACAAGCAATTTCTTCGCTATTCACAGTGTTTTCTACCACAGTTGGTCAAAAAATTTAAAGCTTCCACAAATGAAAAATGTCGTTTGCAAGTTTTTTGATTTTGGACCATCCTGAAATTTAGTCGGAACGGGTTAAAACTTTAGAGTTATGTTGAAGATACTTGTTTACTTATATTAATAAACAAGACAATTTCTGGATATACGGATTTAAAACAGTTACACAAAATGCACTTGACTTTTCGTTTACTTTCTTGCGGAGAAAGTTTTGACGATAATGATAAAGATTGATGCACAATTAAGAAACAACCATTTACGTTTATAGAATATTGATCTGTAATATTAATGCGTCAATGCACCTAAATTATTTACATTTGTTAGACAAGCTATGAGTATGCAAAAAATAATCTCTTTCCCTTTGTTCGCCTCGAGCCAATGCAAGGAACGTAAGCATTCTCTAAAATGATAACTCTAAATACGTCATTCGTTTTCTAATCAGGTCGTCTTTGAGTTGACCAATTGCGACTGTCAATCAAAGTCTCAATCGACCAATCAAATCACTCAACCAGCCCGGAATTCAAATTTGAACTCCGCCATTGGACGACATTTGTGTGAAACATTTTGTTGGTTTGGCAAGTAAAACGTCGTAACTACAGCTGTAGCTACGACGTTTGTGTCGGTGACCAACCTTTTCACTTTCTTGTTACACGCTACTGCCTATAAATTTTGCAAAATAACGCCGTTTAAAATCGAAGCGGGACTTCCTGTCAGAGTCAATTGGTGGTACCAATGGAGTAAGTCGGAGGGGCCAGCGATTGCTTAATAGTTACTGCAGACAGGTTTATTTACCTCCATTATTTTTGTGGTTGTTGAAGTGGATATAACGCCGGTTTTAGAAATATTTCTCTTATTTTGAAGCCGATAGTACGCCAAGCTATTGCTCACTGTAATTTTTTCAGATCAAGATATTCTCTTTCATGCTTCCGGTAGATTTTCGAGATTTTTCTTGTATTGCTTTCATTCATTACGCGCAACTGAATGTCGTCTACTCGGAACAAAAGATACTGGTTGCGCCATCAAGTTGCTTTACGATAGAGCGAAAGAGGCGCTGTTAGACCCCCTCCCCCCCCCCCCCCGAGAAAAACATATTTTTCTATTTTTGCATTAAAGAAATGAAATAGAATGGTTTTCTTTTCCTTTGAGATCGATAAATTTCTCCTTGAGTGAACAACTACAATATATAAAATATTTCATTGGGTGAACAACTAAACCATATAAAATATCTCATTGGGTGAACAACTAAGCCATATAAAAATATCTCATTAAGTGAACTACTACATATATAAAATATCTCATTGAGTGAACAACTAAACATGTAAAATATCTCATTGAGTGAACAACTAAAACATATAGAAATACCTAAAACATATAAAATATCTCATTGAGTGAACAATTAAAACATAAGCGTGGATACAAATAAATTTGAATAAATTTGTCATGCAGTTCAAGCAATTGAGGTGATCCTTGATTTGGATAAACGTAAATTTATACAGACCATGATACATTGTATTACATCGTTACTGGTACGATAACAACTGAAGGATCGCTGGCCCCGTTTTTTTTTTTTTTTTTTTTTTGTTTGTTTTTGTTTTTTTGTTGTTTGTTTGTTTTTTTGTTGTTGTGGTTTATTCTTTTTTTCTTTTGTTGTTGTTGTTGGGGGGGTCCCGGTCTTATTTGAAGCTTCGACTGCGACTCCATCCAAATTATTGTCTCTGTAAGGAGATTTCCGATCTAAAACTAAACCTAAATGCGAAGAGAAAATGGGTTTTTAAATGTTTTTTGTGCGTTACCATGGAAGCCATATTTCTTCAAGAATTTCAATTTGTAGTATGACCTCATTTCTTTCAAGGTTGAAATTCCATGATTATTTATGGAAAAGGAGATTTTTTTTTTTTTTTTTTCTAATTGTGTACAATGACTTATCAGAATATCTCACCCAGAATACTTCTTGTTCAGGTGAGCTAAATCGCGTGACACTTAAAGGACTAGTCCAGCCCAGATATGCATTTTTTACTTTTTGCATTTCCTATTCCATTATCCTTTTTTGTGTACTAATCTGCTATTCCGATGGCGATGTGAAAGCTGATTTTGTGTTAATCAGCACAGGTGTGCAAACGGAAAAATCCAATTAGCGAGCTCCAAATCGATTCGGATGATAACCCCGTGTGACGTCACGATCTGTACCGACGCTTTACTCTTACTGTGGTTACATGTATGAATAGGAAGTTTTCTTGCATAAAAATCACGCATAAAATTGAATAAGAGTTAATCATGCAAAAAGGGACGAAAGAGGGTGCTAGTAAACTTGCTGGCGGCATGCGTTGCGTCGCTGCAAATTGTGGAAATAGATATATAGACGGGGTTTCTATGCGCGCTTTTCCGAAAGATGCTGTGCGGAGAAAACAGTGGACAGATTTCGTAAAAGTGAAACGGGTATTGGCCAACGAATTATTCTGTGCTTTGTTCGGATCATTTTGAAAAAGATTGCCTTCCTTTTAAATATCTTTTTGAAAAAGAACACATGGGTATTGCTCAAAAGCTGGTTAAACTGAACAAGGATGCTGTTCCGTTATTATTTACAATGTTTTCTACCTTAAAGGACAAAGCTAAGTAAAATTATCGTCTGCAAAATTTCTGAACTTAGACCAGTCCGCGGTTTTGTCATGTGATAATGGGTTAATCGTAACCCAAAATCAATGATCAACAATGTTTTCTGCCTTGAAAGACTTTCTTTTAAATTTCACCAAGTAAAAAAAGTCGTCTACAAATTCTTTGAACTTAGACCAGTCCATAATTTTGTCGTGTGATAATGGGTTGATGGCAACCCAAATATTACTGGTCCTCTCATAACTGATTATTCTAAAATATATTATTGCAAACACCCTTGTTTCCAATGGAAGTACACATTTTATGAAAAGAGGACACGGGCTTTGCAAGAAATATCTCCCTTTTCCATATTGTTTTATTCTGCGGGATTTTTTATTTGAAAGAAAAAAGAAAAAATCTTTATATCTTTTTGGTCAGTTAGTGGAACCATGTTATGAAATATTGGTTGACTAGTCAAAATCGAAATACTGCGTTACAGACGAAAATCCAAGTTTGCACAAATTAAAAAATGGGGTGCTAGACAGGATAGGAAACATTGAGAGAAAAGACGAAATTGCTACCTAGTTATTTCTGCTTTTCTTTTTTATTTTCTTATATATTGATAAATATTTTGACAATGCGTAAAAATGCGGGATCGTATTTTAATGGTTAACTATCGTGAAAAATTCTAATTCGAAGGGACTATAATTTTTAAAGCTACAGCAAGCCCTCTTCGCAAAGGCATTTTGTGTCTGAGGACGGGTGGCGTAGACGACGACCACTGGTAATATTTCATTAAAAGAAAACTCTGAAAATTTCCACGAAAGGTAATATGCCGTACATCAAGGTATAAAATCAGGTGCGAACGTAATCTGGTTCAAAAAAGGAAATTGACACGAAAATCGATTTTCTTACGTAACGTACGATAAGTCTTTTTTTGCAACAAATATACAATCTATACTCTGTTTTTATTTAAATAAATTAGTTAAATTCAATCAATTACCATTTGTTACTGAGAAGTCTCCTTTAATCATTCGTCCATTCGTCACCCGGCATGGATGTTTCATGGTCCGATGTATCGGACAAGTACGGTTCGAATTGATAAGGTTGGATAGATTCGTAAATGTCTGCCTGTTGTCCATATTCTAAATCTAAAGATTCGGCATCGAATCCGAATGGTGAGGACCCACATGAAAGTGAAAGATCGCAACTTGTGTCCGATTTACTGTCTTCATTCGCCATTCCCCCAGTGTGTAAATAAGGCACCTCTACAGAGGCTGACGTCATTGGATTATCGGAGATTAATAGGTTGCGATAGCGGAAGTGTAAATCTCGACAGGTAAAAATCGAGACTTTACACAGCAATTACCGCAAAACTACAAATATTTGAATGGTGCCATAAAGTGTAGTGTCCTATATAAACATCGCTTTGTTTAAATTTAAAGAAAACAGAATTTTTTTTTCTGGGCTGGACTAGTACTTTAACCCGTTTCCAAACTATATAATTTTAGACTAGTGAAAATCCAAAGATTTTGTAGACGAGAATTTCTAGTCGGTAAATGTTGAATTTTTTCTACTTTTGGGTTAGAAAGCACTGAAGATATTGAAGAAATTGCGTGTAAGAAGCAGTCTCTTCATTTTCCACATTATTTTTACAGCTCTTTTCCTTGGCGTAAATAAGCGTCATTGTGTGGGAATTGGTTAAACAAAGAAGATTTCATGAACTGCAATGATCTCAACCTTTTCATGAACTGCAATGGTCTGAACTTTTTCGATATCAAAATACACGTTTTTAACACAGAATTTTACATCAGAAGACGTTTCTACTACATGTATTTCTTAAACCTTCCCAAACAATAGCGCTTTTTGACACCCCAAGAAAAACACTATGGTAACATTGTTGGAAATGAATAGATTTCCGTATTATCCATGATATTTTCTACCCCAAAAGACGAAAAAGTTAATTTTCTTAAGTACAAACTGTCATCTTCATCTTCTTTGAATTTCGACCAGTCTAAAATTTTGTCGTCTGGTAATAGTTTAAACCACAATTTTCCTTTTTACGACCCCTTAAGGTGTCATCCTGGAGTTGATTCTCGGAAGTTATGTAAACAGAGGAGTATTCACAAAGAATCTGTTGGAGTGGTTCGGTTCTTTACGTCACTGACTTTGAATAGCTTTTTAATGAAAAAGAAATCTACAGCATGTCGACATTGACATGACAGTGTGTCCTGGAATAGGATACCTTTAGATGTCTAGTTTCGTCTATCAAAAAAGACTGTTCTGGTTGGCCGATAAAACTCAAGGCTCTCCAGGAAAATAATAAAAGAGGAGTAATCTGGACAAGAAAGACTTAGCGATCAGCCAGACAGACAGACACCATTGGTAAAATAGTTTCTCTATAAGACTTGGTGTATACCATGGCAGTGCATACACCTGCAAAAAAAAGAGCATGCTTTTTGATCTTCCGAATTTGATGAAGGGTTGAATATGTTTTTTACCTACCTCTGCCTTTCATGTTTTTTTCCTCGACAGCTAATATATTGATCAATACAGTCACTTTACCCTGTTTGTTTATTCCAAGCCACGTTCCTCCCTCCCGTCCTGGCACAAGGTCGATCCCTATAGAAATCAAAGTACTGAAAGTACTGTAAGCTAGCAGAGCAGAGTTTTGTAAACTTCTTTGCCAAAGGTATCATGATAAGCAAACAAAGTCAAAGTAACCCAGGAGTTAACCCATTACATCTTGACAAAATTTTAGACTGAAAGAAGCTGCAGACGACAATTTCAAGTTGGTTGAATTTAGAAAACCGTTCCCTTGTTGGGTAGAAAACATTGTGGACAATGAAGACATTGCTTGTTACAAGAAATTATTTCTTCGTTGTCCACAATGTTTTCCAAAGCTTTTTTCTTGAGATGCTTAAAAAGCGGAATTGAGTGACAATGGGTTGAATAGCATGCTTTTGAAAGAGTTCTGTACAATTGAATAGACTTTACAACATTCCTGAAATACATAAGAACTACTTTTATGGCGTATACATTCAATGGATATAGTGCTTAAGCCTTTAGTCGCAGTTTACACTTGATGAACTATGAGAAGACCTCAACATTTTGTCTGTTATCTTAAGCTATCAGAGCTGGCGCTTTGTTAGCTAAAAACGGTATCAAAAAGATGTAATGGTCTTTAAATTTTGTATGGATGGTTGTACGAAGAAAACATACTATCTACGGACCTTGAAGTTCGTAACATGTGTGATTCTTTTTGGTTCTTGAGTATCAAGGTAGAAGTTTGTTTGATTTAGTCATCTTTGCCGTCGCATCTTGTATTTCATTGAAGTTTGTGATCACAAGTTTAACCCTTTCCTGTTCTTCAAAATTTTAGACCTATCCAAATTCAAAGGTTTTGCTAATAAAATTTATAGTTGATTTGATTGGAAAAATAACCATTCAGAAGGGTAGAAAATATTGTGGAAAAAGAAAAATTGCTTGTTATAAGCAATTTCTTCTTTTTCTACAATATTTTCTCAATTATTAATTTACAGCGGGAAATGCAGATGTAATTTGGGACAATTTTCAAAAATCTTAAAAAAAAAACAATTAGACAAAATATAAATAGAAGCAGCAATGATAGTAACAGGATGCGCCAAATTAACTCCCATTAATGACAGAATCAGGATGGAAAACTTTACAAGAAATAAGACGGAAACATAAACTTACATTATATTTTAAGATGGTCAAGGGATTAAGTCCAAACTATACTCAGGTTCCAAAATAAGTGTGCACTTACTTTGTTTAATTTCTTTTTTTCATATTTCACTGAATATAATAATGTTTGGTATCACATTGTAGTGTAAGGTTTTAAGAAAACATATGGTCTATCAGATTTTGACAAAAAGATAGTTTATGGTGGTTTTTTTTTTTTTTTTTTTTTTTGAATTTACGTGGAGATGGTATAAAAATATACTCACTCTCTCTCTCTCTCTCTCTCTCTCTCTCTCTCTCTCTCTCTCTCTCTCTCTCTCTCTTTTTTTTTTTTTTTTTTTCTTTTTTTTTCTCCCCCCCTCTCTCTCTCATTCTCTCTCTCTTTCCTCCCTCTCTCTCACTCTCTACCTACCTATTGTCACAGCATATTATTTTTTTTTTCTTATCAAGAGATAGACTTGTATTTGTCTCTATCTATCGAACGGGAGAGGAACTACATGAACTTTACTTTCATTTCAACCCTTTTTGTTGGTAGCTCTTGTTAAATGCAAAACATATCATATGTGTTGTAAAGTTTGTCAAATGAAATATGTTTAAACTAATTTGCATGGACGTAAAAACTAGGGATTGAATAGGAAAGGGTAAAATGTGTTCATAGAATTAAGAATTCTTTTCTAGTTGATCTTTACACGATTTTGTAAACTAGGATGTGTGTTGACCGAATCGAAATACATGTATTTACTCGTGTAAATATCCAAACAACAAAATATTCACCAGAGAATTCTAAAGTCTACTTGTCAGCATTTTTTTTTTTTTTTTTTTTTTGTAAAATACGACCTCAACTAAACATAGGGGTTTGTTCATTTAATATTTAGGGGCAGCCCAAAAATTTATATAAAGAATAATTTGAAATGTAGTAACAATGTTAAAATGATTTATTGTATATGCTGCCAAATTTCCTAAGTACATAAGAGATGAAGCGAATATTTTTTTGCTTTCATGGAGGTATTAAGCGAAAAAGCTAATCACACTGTATAAATATGAGAAGCCTGCGAAAAAGGCAAATACTTTAAAAATTTGACATATTTTTTTCTGTATGGAACTATTTTTTTGCGGAAGCATACAAAATGACTGCGTTCTCAAAATTTTGTTCTTGGAGATATGAATACGTTTTTTTCAACCAATGAGAACGCTCGTTTTTGATAGTCGAAACTAAAAATTAAATTATTAGTCAATAAATGTGGATTTCTCTAACAAATCCTATAAGATGGCATACATCCGTAAAATACGTACGGATTGTTTCTGGTTGTCCGTCTTTTCGAGCCTGTCACAAGTAGTTCATTTAAGAGATGAAGAGAATATTTTTTGTTTTCATGGAGGTATGAACCGAAAAACCTAATCACGCTGTATGAATACGCGAAGCGGATTCATACATTGTGTGATTTGGTTTTTCGGTTCATACCTCCATGAAAACAAAAATATTATCTTCATTTCTTATGATTTAATAGCATTGAGTGAAAAATGCAACAACTTAACAAATTTTGATACCTTTTTGTTGTGAACTATTTTGTGCGGAAGCATACAAAATGGCTGCGTACTCAAAATTTTGTTCATGGAGGTATGAATTGAATTTTTCGACCAATCAGATCGCTCGTTTTTTTATAGACGAAATTAACAATTAAATTATTTAAATTTACAATTTATTACGATTTTTTACGATCGCGGGATATCTATAAGTTATTCCAGTCTGTTTGGAGGTGGTGATGTGGTGTTTTAAAAGCTGTTTGTACAATACGGATATTAAGGATTTCTCAAGTTATTTCCGTTCACTTACGAAATGGTTACAACGAAGAATGTACGAGGCGTGTTTAATTGTTAAAGAACATGTATTATTGTTCAGTTTCTGAAACATAGAGAAATGGCATAACAATCAAATGGATAGTAACTATATGACAATATCTAAAATTACTGCTTAAACTAACGTAATGGGAATATGCCAAACAGCAATAAGACATTCTTGTTCGATTTGATTGCATGGGGTTTAACGCCGCTTTTAACATTTTTTAGTCACATCGCAGCGGCTGGAGCACCTAACAACTGATTCCTGTTATATCTCGCACCAGCACCACCATTACATCTTCCAGCTGCTATTCCACTTAGGTTTGAGATTATCCAACCGTTGGTGAGAGACAAATGTCGGAAAGAATATGTGCTACCGCCGGGTATCGAACCCATGATACCCTATGATTTCAGATTTGGAGTCTGGTGTGCTACCAAAAACTGCACTATGACGGCGGCCGAAGATTTTCTCAGGCAAAGCTATCTTAAGCCTACATGTAGGATTTGAATGCATGGCCTTGCTGATAAATTAACGGCATATAAACGTTTCTGCATTAGCTGGAAAATGAAGAGTTTTGCTACGCGGTAAGAGTTTATGTTGATTCCTTTCTACAGACTCTTGCAGGTGGTTGCTATTTAAGTTCAACTAACGAAATCGCTGGCCCCGTCAACTTGCTTCGTTAGCCCCGCCCATTGGCTCCAACAGGATGTCCCGTTATGATTTTAAACGGCGTTATTTTGAAAAAAACATGGCCAGTAGTATGTAGCAAAAAGGTAGTATAGTTGGTTGGCGATCTAAACGTCATAACTACAGCTTGAATAAGCTGTAGTTATGACGTTTTATCGACAAACCAATAAAAAAAAGGTCAACAAAAATGGAGGCCAATGTTAGAGATCAAAACTCATTTCTGGTCTCAATCAATTATTTAATAGGTGGACTTGTTACTGTACAGGTATTCATGCATTAAATATTCGTGCTCTATCAATTCGCAAAATGACCTTACTTTGCAATTTTACCCATTACCAGACGGCAAAATTCTAGACTGGTCCAAGTTGAAAGGCGTTGCAGACATTCAAAGCTTATGGAAATTTAGATATGTTCAATTTTCTGAGTAGAAAGCATTGTCCAACTTTTTCTTGCGGAGTGTCAAAAAGAGTCATTGTGCTGGAAATGCTTAAGGTAATTAAGACCTTCAAAATTAATTACTAAGTCGTAATATTCCGTAAAAGAATCGTAGACAAACCGTCACGAATTGTCTAGCTTCGACTTTAAAGGGCGGTCTTATTTGCAAAAACTATGGCCAGAAGAAAGTAACAAAAAATGGTTGGTTGGCGACATAAATGTCGTAACTACAGCTCATTCACGAAACCAACAAAAATGTCTCACACAAATGGCGGTCAATGTTGGAGTTCAAATTTCTTGCTGATTGTATGATTTGATTAGTCGATATAATCTTTGATTGACGATTTTTTTATGCAAAGCTTTATTCATAGACAATGGCAAGACGTTTTTGGACACGACAAAAACTACTTTCAAGAATCCTTTAGTGTTTCAACTACTTGTGGGGGGTATCTTAATATTCGGAGAGTTAATAATTGTCAATCTGTAACAGCTCGTAATACTTTGCGATTCAAGAATTGACTAGATTGGAAAATGTAAACATCCATTTCAGAGCAATTTGAGTAGTAAAGATCTTTTCTTCGAGAGAGAACAAGTGATCGATTATTACGAGAATCCATCAAAGATCAATCTTTTTCTTTAACCCTTTTCTCTATAGTATCTATCCTTCTTTATCTGTTCAACTATTCTACACGTATTTTATTTCAAATTAACAAATCGCGAAAGTCAATCAAAGAAACAGTCGACCAATCAAATGATTCATTTAGTCCGGGACTGTAATTTGAACTTCGACATTAGCCGCCATTTTTGTTTGAGCTTTTTGTTGGTTTGGCGACTTTAACGTCGTAGCTACAGCTTTTACACCAAACAACCATTCTACTTTTTTCACATGATACAGGTAACGCAATTTGCGAAATAACGCCGTATAAAATCGAAGCGGAACTTCCCGTTGGAGTCAATGGGCGGTTCAAAAGTAGTAAATCGGCGGAGCGACCAGCGATGGTCAGTTAACAAAAGGAAAGCCAGTGTGACCGTCACACATAGAAGAGAGCCTTCCAACATCGTTAACCATGACGTAAAATGACGTTAGGACCGTTTGATTCTGTGCCTGACGTTTTCCATATTTTCTTATGTGCGTCTTGTTAACCAATTACTAGACAGCAAAAATCTTAGTCTAGTCCGAGTTTAAAGGAGTTGCAGGCGACACTTAAAAGTTTATGGAATTTTGGATTTTATCAACTTTTTGGGTAGAAAACATTGTGGTAAATGAAGAAATTGCTTCTTACAAGCCATTTCGTCATTTAACATAATGTTTTCCCTATTCCCTTTCTTGAGTGGCGTAAAAAAGCGTCATTGTGTGTGAATGACTCAGATCAGCTTCGGCCCAGTCTGATCAGAGTTTTTTAATGTGCGCTCTAAACATATATAGTCACTTTATCTAATATTCTGCAGATGATTATCTAGAATACACAAACACTGTGGGGCTTGTCAGGATTCTAAGTGTTTGCGCTTCACACATATTCTAATTTGACGAATCCCTGGCCCTTCCAACGTATTCCGTTGGCACCGCCTATTGACTTTGAAAAAAGTTTCAGTTCGATTTTAAACGGCGCCATTTTACAAAACATATGGCCAGTAGCATGTAACAAAAATGTAGAATGGTTGGTAGGCGATCTTAACTACAGCTTGAATAACCTGTAACCTTTCAAGTCGTCAAACAAACAAAAATGCTTTACATAAATGGCGGCCACTGTTGGGAATTTTAAAGTTTACTTCCGGTCTTAATGAATGATTTCATTGGTCGACTGATTATTCTATTGACAGCCGCGATTGGTCAATTGCTTAAAAATCACACACGGATTGGTTTTAATTTGGGGGTTCTATAAGGGTGTACATAATACAAGGTAGATCGACTTTTACTCTTTCGAATATAATTATCCTCACCTTCCCGCGATCTTACAAGCCAGGTAAGTACAAATAGTGCACTATTAATGGTGTAAAATCAATCCCAAGATTACTGATGAATGTATTACCATATGTAAAAGTACAGCCTTAAAACCATGTTCAATCATGCATCACAATTGCACTTATTTTTATTTACCCTTTGATCTACCATTTCACTTTCTAATTCCTGAAAATGACGGATAGCTTGACTGAACTTGACGAATACCTGACCCTACCCAGCCGCCGTCATAGCGCAGTTGGTAGCGCGTCGGACTGTCAATCTATAGGTCCCGGGTTTGATCGCCGACAGCGGCAATCATCCTTTCCGACTATTTGTCTCTCACCAATGGGTGGATAATCGTAGACCTATGTGGGGTAGCAGCTGGAGGCTAGGAAAGGATGTATTGGTAGTACTGGTGTGAGAATAACCAGGAATCCATTGTTAGGTGCTCCAGCGATATAACTGAAAGATTGTGGAAAGCGGCGTAAAACCCAATTCAAACAAATCAAACTGACCCTACCCATTGACTCCGACTGACTCCGCTGCCCCCCCCCCCCAACCGACGCAAGCAGGAAGTTCTACTGCAATATTAAACGGCATTATTTTGCAAAATTTATGGCCGATAGCATGTTAAAGAAAAAGTTAATATGATTATTCGCGTTATAAACGTCGTAACTACAGCTTCAATAAGCTATAATTACGACGTTGAAGTCTCAAAAATGATTCACATAAATGTCGGCCAACGTCTGAATTCAAAGTTCATTTATGGTCTGAATGAGTGATTCGATTGGTCGATTGGTTCTTTTACGAAACAAACAAGCTGTTTTTCGTTTTCGTCAACATGCCTCTGCTCTAACTGTTGATTTTGTTCGGCGTCTTTGAACTAATTGCTTTCAACTTGGGCTAGTCTAGAACATGATCATCTGTCAGACGCTTTAAACGATGTACTGTGGGAGATTGTACCAAAGGAAATGAAGATATTTCTCTCAATGTGGCTTAAAACCCATTATTATATAGGCCTACCTATATTTATTTTTTGTACATATATACATTCCATAGACAAATTCGGTTACAACAATCTAAGATGACGTAATTTTCATTCTGTCGATAACGTTATAATGCGAATAGACGCAATCAGAATGGTAAAGGAGATGATGAATATTTGTAAAAATACAGATATTTCTAATCATTCATCATATATATCTAATAAAATATATGTATATAATAAACGACATAGCGGTATACTTCTTCATGTATTAGCTTCTCGTTGAGGAGGAAATTTTGATATTCGACCTTCGGTCTCGTGAAATATCAAAATTTCCTCCGCAATTCTAAGCAAATACAAGAAATAGTATCCCTATCATAACATAATATTCGCTATTTATGAGGCCTGTATGAGGCCACCGTGAGGGTTAAAGCAGTAGAGTAACTGGTTTGGGGATTTTTAAGTCTAATACTTTTTTCTCTTTTTAACCCTTGTCATGCTGAACCCGGAATATAATGGTTTTAGCAGGAGGTATAGACAAAGATCAGACTGCACATAAATGCAGTCTGATCTTAGTCTACACATCCTGTCTGTCCTTTAGAAAACTAGAGCTGTTTATGAAATTAATTTTCAAAAGAATTATTGATAACTGGACAACAGCCAAACCAGTACTTTAACCCCTTTGATTTTTCTACAATTCTAAAAAGCATTTTATTCAGCATGACAAGGGCTAATGTTTTAACTAAATACTCTTTGTATTTTAGGCCAACAGGCACACCATGTAAGCACACCATACCAAATTAGTATCGTATTCTGTTTTTCATTTTCTTTCAATCCAGAGTAGATTTGTTTTAATAGACGCACTGAAGTTTAACTTTTTTGCACCACTGACCTCCTATCCACAAATTATCGTCGCCCCTAAAGTTAGCAGTATCTGTGGGTCTCTCCCAATATTCATCTCTGTTGCTGATTAGCACCATTTTATACCCAACTTGATGGTCTGTTCCATCATTTAGAAACACAAACAACAAACACATCTAAAATAGAAGAATCCTTTCACCACGAGGCAAGTTTGCTCCATTTGAGAAATCAACCTAAACCTAATGGAGTTATGTTTTTTAATAACCATTTGTTCTCAGAGAATTTAATGTTATTATTATGCACAGGATTGAAAGAAATCGCTGACGATAATCAAGTAAATTCTATTTGTAAATCAAGCATGTAGGATAAACAATATTATGAAAAAGAAAATATTGCTTCTTTTCACATGGTGTTTTACAATACCTAGGATTGATCAAATTAGTTTTTTTACAAAAATGGGATTCAGAGAACACACACACACACCTACATGAATATACATATAAACATATATATACAGAGAGAGAGAGAATGAGAGAGAGAGAGAGAGAGAAAGAGAGAGAGAGAGAGAAAAAAAGAGAGAGAGTTAAAGAGAGAGGGGGGGCGAGTCCATTACAGTAGTAATAATGACCTGGCGAAAATCCAATTAGCGTTCGGATGAGAAAGTGAAAATTACCAAAGATAGATAGAAATAAAGGATAGTTGATATTTACCTCAAAGTTGAAATTATTTATCGTCAATTTATCTAACCTGTCAACCATAATTTGAACACTGCTTATATACTGTGCAATACACGATATGCATCAGGTTTTATTCAGAAAAAAAAAACACTAAAAACCATAGTTTGTGTCCGATAAACCATGTCATAACGCAGTACGTGATGAAACACTAATCACCCCGCCCTTAGTCACGCCCACTTACTCCGACAGGAAGTCCCGCTTCGATTTTAAACGGCGTTATTTGCAAATTTTACGGCTTGTAGAATGTAACAAAAAATAGATTAGTTGATTGTCGACCTAAACGTCGTAAACTACAGGTTGAATAAACCAACAAGAAAAGGTTAACAAAAATGGCGGCTAATGTTGGAGTTCAAAATTAATTTATGGTCAAAATGACGGGGTTTCTTTGATTGACAGTTACGATTTGTCAATTCCACCTACGCTAAAGGTCTTAAGAATGATTTCCCAACTGCATTTTGTCTCATTTTCAGGTATAGGGATCGTTTTACCCATTCCAACGCAATTTTCTAACATTTTTGGCGCCCTTAAAGAAATTAGCTTTCGAAAACGTTATAGAACTTGAAGAAAATTGCTTGTACATGTAGTAAGTAATATCTTCATTATCTACGATGTTTTTGTCCAAATAGACAAATATTTATAAAATTCCATCAAACTTGGAATCGTCATCTGTAACTTATGTCGATTCGGACGAGGTCTAAACCTTTTTTCGTGTGGTAATGCTTTAAGACATATATTAAATATATATATTTGAAGTGACGTTTCAGCTTTTTACTATAAATTAGAATGATAAATGCTCATTTTAGCTAATAAGCCGAGCCTGATTTGGGATTTTTTAAACAATATGGTATAATTTGGTCTTCATTTTCCAAGTCATTACAATTTGTACAGACTTGTTGATGAGACGTATGGCTGTCTAAACCCTCTCCTGTTCAATTCCTGGTTTAATTCCTGATTTAATAATCGAGAAAACATTGTAGAAAAAGAAATTGAAACAGGCAATTTCTTCTTATTCCACATTATTTTCTACCCTACTTTATGGCCATTCTTAAAATTAAATCCATTTTAAATTTTCGTCTGCAACACATTTAAATTTGTGCAAGTCTAAAATTTTCAAAACAGGAAAGGGAAAAAGGACAGTGTTCTGTATAAGCCACCATGAGCAATATAATATTTCTCACTTACAAACATCGGACTATGAAATAAAAAATGCGTTTTTTACGAAAGTGGAATTAAATGCTTACAAATGACTCTATGATAAGCCTTTATTATCCTTTAGTAAGTTTATACTAATTATACCCCCCCCCAAACTATGTTTGGGGCGTATATAGGAGTCAGCTTGTCGCTCCCTCAATCTGTCGGTCGGTCCGTCCGTCTGTCCGTAGCTTTTTCGTGTCCGCTCAATTTCACGGCAACTATTGAACATTTTTTATTCAAACTTCACTGCTATTATCAGTATCAAGCACAGATAAGTATATTCTATTTTGGTTATGGTCCATTGATTTTTGACGGAGTTATGGCCCTTTGGTGAAAAATCGTGTCCGCTCAATTTCTCAGCAACCATTGGACGTATTCGATTCAAATTTCATAGAAAGACTCGGTATAAGTCAGACATGTGCATATCCTATTTTGGTTATGGTCCATTGATTTTTGGCTAAGTAATGGCCCTTTAATTAAAAAAGTCCATTTTTCTTATGACCCTTTGGCGGAAAGCACTTGTATATGGAAGAGCGCTGTTGGGGCTTTGCGACAATGTCTATTTTATTCTTTTTCTATTCCGATAAAAGCTTTTAGCTAATAAAGTCGGTCTCGAGTACTCACAATCCAGATGGTATCACGTCCATGAAAGAGATCTGTTTGTGTGTTTGAATGAGGTTTAACGCTGCATTTAACGAATTTTCAGTCATATCACAGAGACTTGAGCCCCTAACAATAGATTCCTGGTATTTCTTATACCAGTACCAACATTACATCCTTTTCTAGCCTTCAGCTGCTATCCAACTTAGTTTGACGATTTTCCAACCATTGGTGAGAGACACATATCAGAAAGGAAATGTGCCGCCGGAAAGGGATCGAATCCATGACACCCGGAAGTGGTTTAAATCCACTGCGACCCATTTGTACAGCTAGGTTAGAGTGGGGCTGGCTATTAAGTGTCTTGCTTATGAACACAGCCCGGTGTCGTTGGGATCGATCCTATTACTTCAGATGACGAATCAAGCACGCTTACCTCTCAGCCATCGAGGCAGTCAATTCTAATTATTGTTTCAGTAACGTGCATAGCATATTTTATTTTGTTGCATTCCTTGCCGGATTTCCTACTCGTGTGATTGGACGATTAACCATTTATGATTGTTAGCATCGTGGTGCTTTGGAGAAAAAAAACACGGAAAACAATGTTGAAAAAAATGGATTGATTTATTGATCGTTTGATAGGGTTACCGCCACTTTTAATATTATCGCGGCGGCTGGATTCCTGGTATTTCTTACACCAGTATTGCAACTACATCCTTTCCGAGCCTCCAGATGCTCATCCCATTTAGGTTTGATTATCCACCCATTGGTGAGAGACCGGGGATCGAACCCGGGACCCGATGGTTAGAAGTCCAAATAACCAGTATAGTTGTACTTTCTCGATACTTTCTATCCTATCTGATACATAGTGTAAAGCTTTAGCTAAATTAAGAGTGTCATCAGCTAATTCTTTCATTCAGTCTAAAATTGTATCGTCAGGTAAAGGGTTAAGTATAATAATATGAATACGGGAATATGGTGATTGGTAAACATCTACGGATAAATATCCTATAGTTCAAAAAGCTTCTTAAACCCATTCCCACACAATCCCTCCGTTTTACGCCTCTCAAGAAAAAAGATTTGGAAAACATTGTGGAAATTGAAGAAATTGCTTACATAAAGCAATTTCTTCGTTGTCCACAATGTTTTCTATCCATAAAGACGAAAAAATTAACATTCAAGAACATGAAATTATCGTCTGCAGCTTCTTTGAATTTAGACTTGTTTAAATTATTTGTTGTATGGAATTGTCCAATCAGTCATTTCGAAGCTGTATGACTGACCGCCTATCGACTTGAATATAACTTCTTAGATTCTTATATAGAGGAAAAATAGACACTTTTTATGATTACATAGAAAACTATTCGTCGCCAAGTGTTAAAATGTCGTAACTTAAGCTTGAATAAGGCTGAAGCTACGACTTTTTGCACACCCAACCACGAAATATACAATACATGCATAATTCAAGAACTTTTAAGAAAGCAGTAAGGAAGATCGTCCAAAAGTAACTGTTCTTGGTAATTTCTAAAGGAATTAAAAATCTCATGAGATTTTATGAAGTAATATGGTAATTCATTTTTGTGTGAAATTCCCTCGTCACCATGGCCATCCCGAAACTTCATTAACTGTACAAAATCACACTATATGAATACGCGAAGCGGATTCAAACATAAGTGTGATTAGGTTTTTCGGTTCATACCGCAATGAAAACAAAAAATATTCTCTTCATTTCTTATAATTTAATAGCATCGAGCGAAAAAAGCAAATGTTTTACAAATTCTGATACCTTTTTGTATGGGACTATTTTGTGCGGAAGCATACAGCATCGCTGCGTGCTCAAAATTTTGTTCATGGAGTTATGAATAATATTTGCGACCAATCAGAAAGCTCGTATTTGATAGAGAAAAACAAAAAAATAAATTATTTAATATTGAATTTGATATAACTGTTGGAGCTAAGTGGTAGTGGCCAGCGACCATTCAAATGTTGTTGTTTTTGTTGTGTGTGTGTGTGTGTGTGTGTTATTTCATGAAAATTGACCAATCGCTGGCCACGCCCATTGACTACGACAGGTAATCCCGCTTCGTTATTTTGCTCAATATATGGCCAGTAGCATGTAACAAAAAGTACAATGGCTGGTTGGCGACCTAAGCTTGTATAAGCTGTAGTATTGACTTTCAAGTCGACAAACAACAAAAAAGGTAATAAAAAAGTGGACAATGTTGGAGGAGTTTACATCCAAATGCTGAATGAATGATTTGATTGGTCGATATATTCCTTGATTGACAGCCGCGATTGGTAAAGTGGTTAACCAAAATATCTTTATTATCATCTAATGCATTTGCAATAATCATTGGTTACTCTTTTTTTTTAGCTTTTTAACATCAAATTTATAACAATTCATTGAGTTCACTTACCTAGCTCTTTTCACATAATGCAGCAATTATAAAAAGTTTTTACTAAAACTCTTTCTTTCTCTTTCGTCTCTGACGATGGTAAATTTTGTAGATTTTAGTCTCGACAAAGTGATGATATCAGCGAGTTGTTTTGTCATTTAATATTCAATCTATCACAATTGCCAACCTTTTGAAGAATATTTTTAGCTACCAAGTATACTTTTTACATAGACAGGCTGGTTTTAATCGTTTAATGTATCATAATGTCGTTATCATTCTTAAACCTCGTAACTACAGCTTTAATTAAGCTGTAGTTACGAGGTTTTAGAATGATTTCGACGTTATGCTACAGAAGTTTTCATACCACATCACAAAGTAGTTAGTCATCGTGAATAGTCAGTATATCTAAACAACAATATTTGTAATGTCAATTATTTTAATTTCATAAATCTGCATGTAAATGTCTGCATTCTAATTGGCATGAACACAGAACTATTTTCTAAACATGTAAGCATGCAAGCAAGATGGTTCCATGAAAAAAAACGGTGCCTACGTTTAAGTTTATAATATAAAAAGAAGACAACTGTGTGTCTGTTTGATTGTGTGTGTGTGTGTGTATGTGTGTGTGTGTGTGTGTGTGTGTTTTGGGGGGTTTTTTTAATGAAACGAGGCCCCCCTTCTAAATTCGATGTGTAACAATTTCGCCGCTTTATACCATGAAATAATTCGATTCATACATCAATGCTTTTTTCCCCAATTATATAAATGTATTACATAGATATTCAGAATCTACGAAACTTCTAAGACTACTCCCACTTAGATCCTAAGCAAATTCAAGCAAGAGCTTGCACTTGCTCATATATTATTTTGACGTGGGTGAAATTGAATGTTTCCGAGACTAAAGAAAAAAAAAGATCCACCAATCAAATCATATATTTAGACCGGAAGTGATCTATGAACTCCATCCTTTGACTTAAATTTGTGTGGATTATTATTGTTGGTTTGTTGACATACACGTCATAACTACAGCCAATCAAAATTGTAGTTACGACGTTTTGGTCGTCAAACAACTATTTTACATTTTTGTAACATGTTACTGGCTTTATTGTTTATGCTGTTCCTTTTTGAGGGGAGGGGGGGGGGGGCAACATGACGTCGTTTAACCCATTCCCACACAGTGACGCTTTTGGACGCCTCTCAGGAAAAAACAATTGGGAAAACATTGTATAAAATAAAGATATTGCTTTTAACAATTTCCCACTGACTGCGCTGACCACGCCCACCGAGTTCCTACATGAAGTTTCACTTACACATTAACCCTTTCCTGGTTTTTTATTTTATTTTTTTGTTGTTGTTGTTGTTGTTTTAATTTTAGATTTGTCCAATTTAAAAGAGGTTGCAGACGACAATGGATATTGGATATAATTTCAAATGAAACCATCGCATGTGGTAGAAAATCTTGCGAGAAAAAGGAGAAATTGCTTGTAACAAGCAACTTCTTGTTTTGCCACAATGTTTTCTCAAGTATAAAATTACAGCAACGTAAAATCCCTTGTTTGTACAGGAAAGGGTTAAAGGGCATTATATTTCAGAATTTATAGCTAGTAAGATAAAACAAAAAGTTACTTGGTTGGTTGGCGACCTAAACGTCAAAAAATTCACTTCCGGTATAATGAATCATTTGATTGGTCTATTGATATATTGATTGACAGCCCTGAAAGGTCAATTCCTTACAGCAAATGGTGAAAGCTTACCACTAAGTAAACTGCCCTACTACAAAGATTAAATTGTGAGTAAGAATGAACTTTGAAGTATTCTAAATTGTATTTTCTAACAAAGCAGCGGTTGTGTGTCTGTGCGTTTAATTTGTTTGGTTTTGTGTTTGTTTTTTGGTGTTTTTCTTTGTGGGGGTGGGGGTTATGTACATATTTTGCAATATTGTAAAAACTATGATTTTATTATATACTAGTTAAATATATATCCACCAAACACAGACCAAAGCAGACACGCCAGAAAGCCCCTGGTGTCAAACACGGTTCCATATAAGGTCGTCTAAGATGACGTCATTCATTCTGTAGATGATGTCATAATGCGTATAAATATGATCAGTGGCAAAGAAGAAGAGAAATGGAGATATTTGGTTATGGGTTTATCCATTATAAACTATGGTATTACTTTAAAAGGAGCACTTTCCCTAACAAAAACGGCCCGAATTGGTTTCTTATTACACTAATTTCTAACCATAATTGTTCAAATCGGGATACCATATTCTTTTGTGTTGAACTGTTACAGAATTCATATTTTTTTGGCCATCCTAAACTTATGGCTGATCATGAATATATCAGGCGATCTTCAGCACCGTCTGTCCTTTGTTTCAGAGCGGATTTATTACTTAAACAAAGGTGAAATATTAAAATGGTTGTTTCTCCCTTAACCAGACGTCTTCACTTAAAATTGGTCCAAATTGAAAGATGTAACAAAAGACATTTCTAGAAGCGCCAAAATCAGAAATTAATTGCAAAATGAGGTAGAAATTGTTGCAAGTAAAGGAGAAATTGCTTGTTACTGGCAATTTCTCCTTTTCCATAAAATGAAGATTTTTAAAGATCTCTAAGAAAGTTCTTCCAGTTGCCATGGCAACTGGAGTTATCAACCGATTACAATTCCTTGAAGTATTTTAAAAGGCCATGGCCAAATGACCATGTCTTTAAAATTTCATCGAAATCTGACGGGTAGTTAGGGAAGAGAGGAGTTTGAGATTTGTTCACAGACGGACGGACGAAGAACAGTGTATGATCAAAATAGCTCCCCTGAGCAATTCGTAAGAAAAAAACACTGTAATTACGTGACCATGTAATTGAATTGGGCGAATTTGTACGGAAAACTACTGATTTATTGCTTTAGAAAAAACGGCAATCGGTAAATTTCTCTGTATATTCGAAATGGTGCAGATGTGTGAATGTCCCTTCTAGTATTGCGATATTTAATCTTACCATCTTAGCGATTATAACCCTCAAATAAAGCCATTCTTCTTTTCTTTTCAAAATTTATACCCAGGAATCATTCCTCCCAAAACCCATGCACTTCTAATTAAATGATTCTGAGAAGGTTCCTAAAGATTTTACAATTTTGTACCAATACGCGCTGATAAGCACCGCCAATTAAGGCCAATTTTAATTCACATTTTCTTTTAGAAGGGTTCGGCTAGGAAACATCCCTGTAATACATAATATATATCAAATATATATCAATTGAAGTACCGAAGCTGTCAATCAACGAACCAGTTGACCTTAGAACTCTGTCTGTTGGCAGACATTTATATGAAGTAGGTGCTTACAACATAGAGCTAATATAAGTCACATCATCATAACCTCAAGTAAAATGGTAAATGAAAATAAGGCAATGCTACATAAAAATTTGCAAGCTCTATCCCTTACGGTTTCATAGATTTTCAAAAGAAATTCCCTTTGGTTGCCATAGCAACTATAGTTATTCATGGATTCCTATAGTCTTAAGTTTTTTGAAAGAACATCACCTAAAAATATATTTTCATTAAAATCAGACGATTAGTTTATGTGATGCTTTTTGGAGAATTCGCTCCTATGGAAATTCGAAGTACCCACAACATAGGGCTTAAATATCATGAAGTATTTTGGTAGAGGGCTATGAGATGATGGAGTTTATGAAATCTTTAAAGAATCCTCAGAAATTCATACCAAAGTAACCGGTTAACCGATTATGATTCCATTAAGTATGCTTTAAGGCAATCACCCAAGAATCATCTCTCTAAAATTCCATTGAAATCAGATGATTAATTTAGGATCAGACTATTTTTAAAGAATTTGTTATTTATTTCTATGTAAATTCCAAGTACCCACAATATAGAGCTTATTTGTATAATAACATCAAAACTGCTATATTCTGATAGAGGTGCTATATAAGCAAAACTTGAAAGTCCTAGACCTTAAGGTTTAGGAACAGAATATTTTGCCATAGAAACCGGAGTTATTAATCGATTACAATTCTTTGAAATTCATCGCATCACCATAACCTGAAGTATTTTGTTAGAGGATCATAAGATGATACTACATACAAAATTCGAAAGCTCCAGGCCTTACAGTTTAGGAGGAGATGATTATTTTAACCATTCCATATGTATAGATTCCGGTTGCCATGTAAACCACAGTTATCAACCGATTTCATTTCCTTGAAGTCTTTTGGAAGCTTATCACCCAAGGATCATCTCAGTAAAATTTCATTGAAAACTGATGGTATCATAAGGAGAAGACTTTTTAAGAATCTGTTAAGAAACCTTATTTCTACGTAAATTCAAAGTACCTAAGATATATAAGGCTTAAATACATCACCATAACCTAAAGTATTTTGGTAGTGGACCCAAGATGATATTACATACAAAATTTGAAACCTCTAGGCATTACAAAAAAGGCATTACAATTTAGGAGAAGGCGATTTTAAAAGAATTCCTAATGGATTCTTTCCTGTTGTCATAGCAACCGGAGTTATCAACCGATTACAATTCCTTGAATTTTTTTGAAAGATCATTTCTGTAAAAGTCCATTGAAATATGATGGGTAGTTTAGGAGAAGATGATTCTTAAAGATTTGTACACGGACGGGAGGAAGGGCGGAAGACGGACAACGGCTGATCAAAATAGCTCCCCAGAGCACTTCGTGCTCAGGTGAGTTAAAAAGCCATGCTTGTTACCCGTTAATTTTTCTTGATGGAATCGAAAACATGTCAAGCTTAGAACATTCCTGCTAAAAATAATACATAGCCATTGAACGGTTTCAGAGACGAGTAATCGATTTGTTTATTTGAATGGGGTTTAACGCCGCTTTAAACATTTTTTTCGTATCGCGACGGCTGGAGCACCTAACAATGAATTCCTGGTATGTATCGCACCAGTACCACCATTACATCCTTTCCTAGCCTCCAGCTGCTATCCCACTTAGATTTTCGACTATCCAACCATTTGTGAGAGACAAATGTCGGAAAGGAAATGTGCCGCCGGGGAACGAACCCTTTGCATCCCAGGATTGAAGATTGGGAATCTGTTGCGCTACCAACTGCGCTATGATGGCGGCCACGAGTAATCAAAGTGTTGTCATTTGATGCCAATAAGTGTTGAGAAATCTTGCCCGCAAAAGCCAAATTTATAAATCAAATTTATAAATTGATATTTTTTTTTAGAATATGCGAGGATGTCCTATTAATTTTGGTCGAAATCTGCGTCACAGTGAGGAGATGTATTAAGGAAAAGGTGTACGGACGCAAATACGATGGTGCACGACGGACATGTCGTTATCTTCCGATAGGTAGCATTTTTTTCAATCTTCGAAGAATATGACATGCGCAGACAACGCGGACATGTCGTAAACCGCTTTGGAAGATCGAGCGTATTTGGAATCACTCGGTATTCCAAACCTGAGCGAACCGTCTCGGAATGGGAAGCTATGCCCCGCCCCTTTCTGTAAATGTCACGGGTATTGAATATATTTCGGAAAACCATAAATTCCTGTTTTTTCAACAATGAAAGAAGTGGATAGTAGAAAATTAGCATTCGAGGAGTGGTGTCAGCAGTTTGTTGACGAAGATTCGAGTCAGGTTGTCACAGTCACTATTGCGCCGGAGTCACCAACAGCATTCTTAGGGGTCCCCATTCTTAGCCATTCGTACTTTCTGACATAGACAAGGCAAAGCAGTACAGTTTTAAGTTCAAGGTAATTTCTTAATTCAAATGTTTGATACATACTTTGAAAGGGATGGTAGGATTTGAGTAAGCAAGAAAAGGATCTACCCAACAGTCTACCCAACACGGGTGGGGATAGTCCAAAAATTACCCCACCACCAAAAATATTATTGTAGTTACTTAAGGAGAATAATTACATTCTACTTTAAAGGAAAATACACTTTGTAAGATTATTTAGCATAAAATGAATTGCAGGTACTTGCATTTTTAGGACCCGTGTTTTCACTGGCCTTAGTTAGGTTATGTCAGAAAAGAATTTTCATTTGAATCTAGTTTTGATGTAAAGTCTGCAGGTTATTGACATTAGTCTTGTCATTTTTTTTAACTGAAATGTAGTTTAAAGCGACCTTTACTTTAGGAATACTAATAGTTTAACTAACAATGCAATCGTCCTTTTACATAGAATGAAATTTGGATGCAGATGAAATGAGTTAAGCTCTTCCTTTCCATGACCTGTGGAAACAATATGATATTTATAAAATGTAAGGATCCAAGTCGGTGTAACTTTTATTGTGCAGTGATGTGAAAAAACATGAATTCTCTTCTTATCCCTGACATGATTTTCTTTTTGTCTGCCTAACAGCCGCCGTCATAGAGCAGTTGGTAGCGCGTCGGACTGTCAATCTAGAGGTCCCGGGTTCGATCCCCGACGGCGGCACTCATCCTTTCCGACTATTTGTCTCTCACCAATGGGTCGATAATCGTAGACCTATGGGATAGCAGCTGGAGGCTAGGAAAGGATGTAATGGTAGTACTGGTGTGAGAAATACCTGGATTCCATTGTTAGATGCTCCAGCCGCGATATAACTGAAAGATTGTTGAAAGCGGCGTAAAACCCCATTCAAACAAAACACTGTCTGCCTAACAGTAAAGATCAAGTTACATTTTGAAAAGAAAAACAACAACGTTGATAACAAACAAATGCTTGAACCCAGCATTTTTTTTTTTCAATCACAATATTTCTACTTTTTAAGACTGATTTTAGAGCAATCCCAGAATTAGAACTGAACACATAAATCACTTGTCGAAAAAAAAATGGACTTGTCTGCAAGTAGAAAAACTCATGTGAGACAAGTTTCTTGCATGATTTATAGCTAATTAGGAAATTTCTCTTCGAGAACTGTATTATTTCAACCAAGTTTCACATCAATGTTTTATGCCAAGTTTGATTTGATTCATTGGAAAAAGAATTTTTGCTTTTTAGGACCAGTGTCTTAATTTTATTTTGCAGTGATAATGTCTTGGAAGAGGTTTTCACTTATCGTCAACATCTCACTGGGTTAGTTTTAAGCTCACTTGATTACAATATGCTCTAGGTGAGCTACTGTGGTTGTGTGATGTCCTGCGTCTATCATATTACATGCAGTGTCCAGCAGCAATTCATTTGACTTGTAGACACTATAGAGGCTACAGTTCTTTCTTTCTCAATAAATGGGTCAAAATATTTGTTTTGATGAAATCTTAAACAACTTTGACATTTGGTCATTCTCGGCTTAGGTTACAATGTCAAACTAGTGGTGGATAATTGTTAAACTATGTGGGATGAATAACCATAAGTTGTATAAAGGTAACTGAATAACATTTTCTTTGTTCTACATAAGTTAAGGTGTGCTCTGAATGAGTCCAAAAATAAGAATTCATACAGCTTTTGGTTTGGGGAGTACAATAATTATTAACCCATTACCTCACAACCAAATTTTAGACTGGTCCAAATTGAAATAAGCTGCAGACTACAATTTCAAATTAATGGATTGTTTTATTTGTTTTGTATTTTGGGATAGAAAAGATTGTGGATAATGAAGAAATTGCTTGATACAAGCAATTTCTTCATTTTCCACAATGTTTTCCAGAACTTTTTTCTTGGGGGCGTAAAAAGGAGGGCTTGTGTGGGAATGGGTTAATGTCTGTGATGGCCCTTGATTAAATATAGTTGATACTACATTGCTACATTTCTTGTAGGATTGGTGTAAATTGTGAGACATTAACTCATTCCAACACAATACTGCCTATTTATGCCCCTTAAGAGGAGAGCTCTAGAAAACATTGTGGAAAATGAAGAAATTGCTTATCACAAGCTATTTATTCATGATCTACAATTGCATTCTACCAAAGAAACTAGGAATTCCAATATTGAATCAACTAAATATTATTGTCTGCTGCTTCTTTCAATTGGGATCAGACTAAAATATTATCATTTGGTAATAGTTGGATACACGTTTGATTCCTAATAACTGGGTCTAGGGTTCGATCCCCTGTTGCGGAAAATATCCTTTCTGACTTCTGTCTCCCACCAATGGGTTGTTTATCGTAAACCTACGTGGGATTAGCAGCTGGAGGCTTAGAATGGATGTAGTGGTAGTAATGGTGTGGGAAATACTAAAATCCATGGTTAGGTATTTCAGTTGCTGCAATATGACTGAAATACTGTTAAAAGTGGTATTAAACATCAATCAATTGTTTGGTAGTGACTTATTGCAAATGCAAATGTAATAACCCATGGGGTTTATCCATAAATTCAAACAAAGAGGCTCAGCACAAAAATTTTCAAGTTCTTTTTAAAGAATTTCATCAACATTACTGTTGCCTATTAGAAAGAATTTAGTTTTGAGATTTTGATAGCTATTCTAAACAACTACTTTAACCAATTACCCGATGGCAAAATTTAAGACTGGTCCAATAATACAGGAGTTACAGACGACAACTTCAGGCTTATGAAATTTCTTCAATTTCCACAATGTTTTCTGAAGCTAATTTCTTTGGTGTCTAAAATTGGAATGGGTTAATTGAAGTTGTAACAAAAGGGTTGTCAGGATCTTTGTCATTGTTTTGTTTTGATCTTCAGATAAAGACGTAGAAAAAGTATTGTTCAAGATGTTTGGTCTTGGAAATGGAAGCAAAGAAACAGTCTTGACAGATCTAAAGAAAGTAAGCTGAAGAAAATTCCACTCATAATTTTGGACAATTAGTTAGGCGATCAAAACTTAAATTAAGAAACATATAAACCAAATTTAAGGCACTGTAATAGTAACTGTTTGGAGTATAATACATGTATAATGTAACCAATTTCATATTTTGAATTAGATGAATTGTTTGTGCACACATGTCAAAGAATAACACTTGTAGAAATCCAATTGACCTATTTGGAAAGATTTGAACAAACCGATAATATAATTTTTCAAAAGCTTATTAAAAATCTATGTTCAAAGAACTTGTGCATTTTTAAATCACCTGAGCACAACATGCTCAGTGCGAGCTTCTGAGGATGTGTGATATCCATCTTGTGTTGTCTGTTTTTAACAAATAATGGAGACTCCAGCGGTAACAAATTTTGCTGAATAATCTTGAAAGTGGCCAGAATGTTGAAATCTCAAACAAGTATAAATTGGAGTCATAAACTGTGTCACTGGCCTAGATCAGATCAGCCTTTAGCCATTCAAGAGAATAAATTTGATGCTCAATCAGCCTTACAATTGGTGAGAATGATTGTCTTGAAATACATCCTTTTAAGCTCCTTCATTGAAAGATCAGGGACTGATCAGGCAGTGTCTGTCATTCTGTGTGTCTGAAAAATGCAGTGAAATTTTAGACCAGTCGAAATTGAAAGAATTTGCAGATGACAATTTTTTAGCTCACCTGAGCACAGAGTGCTCATGTGAGTTATTATGATCACCTTTTGTAGGGCCTCCGACAAGCGTCCATCTGGCGTCCATCAGCAGTTGTCCGTCAACAATTTCTTAAAACTACATCTCCTCCCAAACCACGGGGCAAATTTCAACCAAATTTGGCAGATATGTCCCTTAGGTGGTCCCCTTTAATGATAGCTAAAAGAATTGAAATCTGTTGAAAACTCTTGTTACCATGGCAACAAATGCGAAATTGTAAAATAATCTTAAAAAGTCTTCTCCTGACCCAGAAGAGGTAGAGTCTTGATATTCTGCATGAAACATCAGTATATTGACCTCTTTCGAAATAGCTAAAATCATGATCCTTGGGTATCCAGGGGCAGAGCCCCAGGGGTTGGTATTTTTATAAAAATAAAGAAGGATTTTTAATCAACATCTCCTCCTAAACCATTGGGCAAATTTAAGCCAATTTTGGCATAAGGTTCCTTAGGTGGCTCTGTATGAAAATAGCTAAAAAAAATGAAATCTGTTGAAAACTCAGGTTACCATAGCAACAAAAGAGAAATGTTAAAATAATCTTAAAAAGTCTTCTTCTCCTGACCCAGAAGAGGTAGAGTCTTGATATTCTGCATGAACCTCAGTATATTGACCTCTTTCAAAATAGCTAAAATCATGACTCTGGGGTCTCCAGGGGCAAAGCCCCAGGGGTTGGGATTTATATAAAAATAAAGAAGGATTTTTAAACAACCTCTCCTCCAAAACCATTATTCCAATTTCAACCAAATTTGGCAAAAATGTTCCATAGGTGGCTCTGTATAAAATTGGCTAAAAGAATTGAAATCTGTTGAAAACTCTTGTTACCATGACATGAAAAGTGTAAATTTAAAATAATCTTAAAAAATCTTTTCCTCCTGACCTAGAAAGTGTAAAGCCTTGTTATTTTGCATAAAGTATCAGTATACTGACCTCTGTCAAAATTGCTTAAATCATCACCATCGGGTCCCCAAGGGTTGGGGTTTATAAATAAAGAAGAATTTGTAAACAACATCTCCTCCCAAATCAGTCAGCAAATTTGAAATGTTCCTTATGTATCCCTCTTTCACTGTAAATGAAATGATGGAAATCTAGTAGACAAACTCTGTTTGCCATGGCAATGGAAGTTAAATCTTTAAGAATCTTCTCCAGGCCTGACCCAGTTGGCAGTTAGCCTTGATATTTAACATGAAACTTCAGTCCATTGACTTCTTTCATATTTCTTAAATGATTATCCATGAATCTAGAGGGAGGAAAAAGTATTCCCTTTTTATATTAGTTCTAAAGCCTTTGAATTTGTCCTTAAGACTTAGGAATCCCCAG
Source organism: Fragum fragum (assembly GCA_946902895.1). NCBI lineage: Eukaryota > Metazoa > Mollusca > Bivalvia > Cardiida > Cardiidae > Fragum > Fragum fragum. The sequence continues at coordinate 4,204,973 of OX336376.1, read as the reverse complement.
GTACAGAGCCTATATATGGGTATAGTATGGTCAGTCCCAATGTATTATAGTCCTAACCTTAACCTAAAATTAAACAATGAAAAAGAGCATATGCCTCTCTGATCATAATATGAACCCCTTAGCTGATATTCTCTGATGTTCATTTGAGTTTCGACTTTTTCGGCTTGGAATTTTAAGTGCAAGAATTTTTTTATCTCTGTTACTACTTTGGGTTATTGTTTGAAACTTTAAGACATCTGTTCAGAGTTGTGTGATTGAAAATACAAAAATTATTCTGACATTCATATCTACAACTTGAATAACGCTGTAGTTATGACATATTGCACTCCCAACTACAATATCCTCTATGAGGGAACCGGCTTTTTAAACTTCACAAGTAATTAGATTTTTAATGAAAAGTTTATAAACAGATTCATGACAGACACAATGCCCCGACAGTAGACTTGCTGGCTTCCAACCAGTGGAGCTAAAAATGATGTTGATGGTGATGTGATTACATTAGTTGACTTTTCCGGTAGAGTCATCACTATACATGCAATGCAAAATGTTTGCTGTGCCTTAGAAAAAAAGCTATGGAAATCATTATGGGGGAAAAAGAAATTTCACATCAAAATAGGAACATAGATCTATCTATACATATGATAAAAGAAACAAACTGGTTTTCAGCCCCTGTTGAGTCTGATAGCAGTTGACCTTCAAGTGTGACCTTAACCCATATGCAAGAATGTTTCAAAGGTAACTTTTACTATGGAGGAGAACAAGTTTGCAAATCTTTATGAAGATAACTCCTCAATGTCATCTATGGAAAGATTTTTTCAACAAGTTCTATTCTAAAGAGTAACAGTTGATCAGATCTAGTTCTATATCTTCAGTATCTTTGTATTTATATATTTGGAACTCTTTGAACTGGGCCGTTTAGCACACAGGGTATTTTTCTCATAGGGCCTTTTTGACCCCAATGTATCGTTTGCAGACTTTGTGGATTTCAACGACCAAATAAGCCACAGATTAGAACTTACTCCTGCATTGTGATTATTTCCCCGATAACGGAATTGTCAATATACTACGGGACCACTTCCGTAATTAAATCTATTTGTTTTTCTCATAAATATGAAAAATTTGTACATCTAAATAGTTTTTTTTTTCTGATCATCTGCTGAAATAAACGTTGTCTAACGAGTATCGGTAAGTATTCAGTATCCGGCGGTAAAGTGCGGTGTAAAAAAATCAAAGTAATAAATATTTATCAAGTATATCTTTCTCTTTTTTGTCCTTTCTCTCTCTCAACGAAAGCTTGTTCAATAAAAAATATTGAATTCAATGTAAAAGTCTAAAGTTGTGGTTGTTTACTATATTCTCATTCATCAAACCCCAGACGAACAGTCTCGAGACGGTGCGATCAGTTTTGGAATTCCAAGTTGGACAGCTCTCCGTCTCGAGACGGTAAGTATTCCAAAGCTGTTTATAACAGACAGACCACCTGTGACAATAGACCCGCTGGCTTTACTCCTTGTCATGCTGAATTATAAATCCACAAGAGCCTTGAATCAAAATCAAAGGGCAGAAAGCACTGTAAGCACCAAATTTTGTTCAATATTTCTATCAAAAATTTAAATTCTAACCAATTCTGGCTTAAAAGGGACAAGCAAGTGGTATAGCAAATATGTGCAGGCTGATCTTTGTCTCTACCTCCTGTCAAAGCAGGAATATTCCAGGCTCAGCATGACAAGGGTTAATATCCCATAGGTCCTTTCAGAAGACGAAAAATCCGCAAAGATTTTTTGAGGTGTCCTACAGATCGGTTTTTGTTAAAACCCTACCCGTTTAAGCGAAGGCCGAGTACGTTTTAATTCCTTAAAAAGAAATCTTAAGATTTTCATAAGTGGCAATCTTAATCAAAAGAACGCCTTATCTTAACAAGAGCACCGCCCACGGGTGGTCAATACACATGCCAAGTTTCATGAGGATATTTTCAATAACAACAGAGATATGACCAAGGTTAAAGTTTGTCACGCCAACGCCTACGCCATCGCCGACGAGAACGACGCTCAGGTGATGATAATACCTCGGGTTTTCTCCGAAAACAGCCGAGCTAAAAATCTAAATAAATGAATCTTAAGAATCTCGACGAAAAGAACACACCTCAGAACATGTACAGAACTTTTATCCTGTCGTGTCCGATCATTTCCGTGTGCAATGAATGTGGGACTAGCTTAGGCCTCAAGCTTAGTCTAGGCCTCCAGCTTTCTGCCAGTGGAGCTAAAAATTTAGATTGGCTACAAAAAAGGTTAACCACTAAACAGATGGACACACAGATGATAGAAATGGACACAACTGCATATCTTTTCCCATTCGTGTTTTATTAAGCTGAGGAAAAATACATAAGATCTATGGAATTATAAGTATTTGATAATAAATCAACAATTTGACTGAAGCTTTTCTTGCCACATAGAGTATAGTTAGGACTATATACAAGTTCCTTTGTCTTACCTGTTGTCAGTGGAGCCAAAAACATTGCCTGCTCCGATAGAGAATATATTTCCAGTTTCAGGTTAATACATATGGTAATAACAGACACAAAACAAAATATTGAAGATTTTGCAAATGATAATGCTAAGGCTCCATCTTTATTAGTACATCAAGTTTTCTATAAAAACAGGTGACTTGATGATAAAAACATATAGGTCTAGGTTTATTACATTCATGTGCTATCTATAATTTTAAGAACAAGGGGTATATAATTTTAATGCTTAACCGATTCCCACTCAATGACACTTTTTGACGCCCCTCAAGATACACAATAGGGAAAACATCGTGTTAAATGAAGAAATTGCTAGTAACAAGCAATTTCTTCATTTAACTCGATGTTTTCCACCCAGAAAGTTGAAAAATACAAAATTTCATAAATTCATAATTGTTGTCTGCAACGCCTTTCAATTTGGACCAGTCTAAATCTTCTCGAAATTGGTTCAATGATGTTCAATTCAATAATGTCTCAAAATTTCATACAGTTTTTTTTTTTTTTTTTTTTCATTTGCATAAATCATCATATGGCATCGTTAAAGGTTATTGCCTCTTGCTTACCACGTGGAGGCAAGAATACAATTTTCAGTAAGTTATTTTTTCTCTCTTTTTTTGCAAGCAACTCTGTATAAAACTGCTTTATACAAGTATCATATATTTTTCATACACATCTATTGTCATTTAAATGTCTTAAGTAATATTATATTATGTGCTCAATGGTAGATATTTTGACAGATTAAAGATGGTTCATCAGGAAGTCTAGTTTATCTTTGACAACCTCTCTGATTCTGGGTTTGGATATATTGACTGTCAATTAAATTTATTCTTTTACCTTGTTAATTAAATTTGCATTTGCACAACTGATATATAATTGAAAAAATGAAAACCCTTTGCTCAAAAGAAGCATCTTTAATCTCAAGTGAAAACTTGTAATTTTAAATTCTGAGCAAATGAAATGTGTCTCTAAATATTACGTTTTTCCTATAATGGATCAATCTAATTTCAATATTATAGAGCGGCTTTTTTATAATGTAATATCTGTTCTGTACAAGTTTGAAAAGTATACAATTAAAATGTGTTTATTCAGTATTTTAAGTAATTTTACTTTTGTGTTATATGACAGAATCAATACAATTTTAGATGGAATTCTTCTTATAATTGTAGAATAGGGAAAATCTGATCATTATAGAAGAAAAACCCATGAAAATATCCTTCTTTATTGCAACTATCACACATTTATTTCTCTTTTTTTCAATTAGCTTGAATTTGGTGTAAAAACTCTATGAGTTATATCAAGGAAACTGATCTTGATCTTTGATGTGATCCTAAAACAACAGGGCACTTTCTTAGATGTGATCCTAAAACAATAGGGCACTTTCTTAGATGTGATCCTAAAACAATAGGGCACTTTCTTAGATGTGATCCTAAAACAATAGCGCATTTCTTAGATGAGATCCTAAAACAATAGGGCATTTCTTAGATGTGATCCTAAAACAATAGGGCATTTCTTAGATGTGATCCTAAAACAATAGGGCATTTCTTAGATGTGATCCTAAAACAACAGGGCATTTCTTAGATGATTAGCAACAATTATATGTTTCGCGATTGTAGGTTATAGAAACATCTTTCTGACCCTGATCTATCCCAATTTAACCCTTTCCCGTTTTTAAATATTTTTTGACCTGTCCAACTTCAAAGGTTTTGCAGACGAAAATTTATACTGGATTTAATTTGAGAAATAACTATTCAGTAGGGTAGAAAATATTGTGGAAAAAGAAGAAATTGCTTGTTACAAGCAATTTCTTCTTTTCCCACATTGTTTTCTTAAATATAAAATCACAAGGACGTAAAAACCAGTGATTGTACAGGAAAGTGTTAAAAAGAAAAGAATAAGGCTTGATGATCGTAAAAAATACTATGTTGATATATATTGAGACTTAACAAATTATCAATAGGATGGTTTGTGCCAAACATGAAATTCGACCAAGTGACATACTTTATGATCAAGCAAAATCCATGTTTGCTCTGGAATACATTCACAAAAATTGATCCAAAATTATGACCAACAGAACAAGAGGGCCGTTGGCCCTGGGGCACTCACCTGAGATAAAGGCTCTTTTTCTTTCAACAGTCTAATTTCATGTTAAGGTAAGGATTATGCAACAAGTGGGCCACACTTACATATAGAGACTCAAATGACTCAAAAGTCTGAATTACAAATTCCAAGGCTTTAGTGCTGATTTGAAAGAAGGAAAAAACTTTTTCCTCCCTCTGGATCCATGGGTTATAATTTCAGAAATATGAAAGAAGTCTGTGAGCTGATATTTCATACAAAATATTAAGGCTCTACGCCTTCTGGCTCAGGAGGATAAGATTCATAAAGGTTATTTTGAAAATTCACCTTTGTTGCCATGGCTACCAGAGTTTTTAACGGATTTCAATTTTTTTAGCTTTTTTTAAGGGGGACCACCTAAGAAACATTTCTGCCAAATTTGGTTCAAATCGGCCCCGTGGTTTGGGAGATGTCATTTATAAAAAAGTTCTTTATTTCTATATAAACCCTACCCCCTGGGGCTCCAACCCCTGGGGACCCGAGGATCATGATTTTAGCTATTCTGAAAGAGGTCATTATACTGATGCTTCATGCAAAATATCAAGGCTCTGCGCCTTCTGGGTCGGGAGGAGAAGATTTTAAAAGATTATTTTGAAATTTCACTTTTGTTGCCATGGCAACCAGAGTTTTTAATGGATTTCATTTCTTTCACCTATTTTTGAAGGGGACCACCTAAGCAACATTTCTGCCAAATTTGGTTCAAATTGGCCCAGTGGTTTGGGAGGAGATGTCATTTAAAAAATCGTTATTTATTTCTATATAAACCACACATCCCTGGGGCTCCACCCCTGGGGACACAAGGATCATGATTTTAGCTATTTTGAAAGAGGTCAATATATTGATGCTTCATGCAAAATTCCAAGACTCTATGCCTTATTGGTCAGGAGAAGAAGATTTTTAAGGATAATTTTAAAATTTCACTTTTGTTGCCATGGCAACCACAGTTTTTAATGGATTTCAATTCTTTTAGCTATTTTTGAAGGGTACCACCTAATAAAGATTTCTGCCAAATTTGGTTCAAATTGGCCCAGTGGTTTGGGAGGAGATGTTGTTTAAAGAAATTGTTGACGGACGACACACGACAGACCGACGCCGGACAAAATCTGATCACCATAGCTCACTTGAGCACTTCCTGCTCAGGTGAGCTAAAAGCAGGATTATTGATTACTGGAATAGAACAATCTTGAAATTCAAGCCGCCGTCATAGCGCAGTCGGTAGCGCGCCAGACTCCTAATCTTCAATCATAGGTGTCATGGGTTCGATCCCCGGCGGCGGCAAATATTCTTTCCGACAATTGTCTCTCACCAATGGGTTGATAATCGTAAACCTAAGTGGGATAGCAGCTGGGGGCTAGGAAAGAATGTAGTGGTAGTACTGGTGTGAGAAATACCAGGAATCCATTGTTAGGTGCTCCAGCCGCCGCGATATGACTGAAATACTGTTAAAAGCGGCGTTAAACCCCATTCAATTGAAATTCAAATTTCAAGGATTCCATAAATATACATACATATCACAAACAAGTAAGCTTATAGTCTTATTAATAATACAATTAAAGGTTCATAGCTGTCAAGAAGTCAGTAGACTAAACAAATCATCCACTAAGTGAACTTTGAGCTCTGATATTGCTTGACATTCATATGAAGCCTTTTTGACTGTTTGGCAAATTAAACATCGTAACTAGAATTTAATCCAGTTGTAGTAACGAAGTTTGGGATTCCAACCATTAATTTCAGCATTTTTTTAATAAATTATGTCAAATTAAACTGTTTGATATACATGTTGAACTATTTGTTGATTGATTTATTGCATGTAGTATAATGCCACTTTTAACAGTATTTAAGTCATATCACAGCAGCTGGAGAACCTGATCATGGATTTCTGGAATTTCTCACTCCAGTTGTACCACTACATCCCTTCCAAGCCTCTAGCTGCTCATCCCACTTTTACGATTATCTATCCATTAGTAGGAGACAAATGTCGGAATGGATATTTGCCACCAGTGTTGATGAAATTCGGGACCTGATGATTAGGAGTCTAGGCCTAGGTGAATTATTCGTTGGAGTGAGTGGGTGGGGCTATAGATACATCAATTTAACCCATTCCAACACAGTGGAATTTTAGACCCCGTCCAAATTGAAAGGAGCTGCAGACGACAATTTCAAGTTGATGGAATTTTAAATTTTTTCGTCTTTTTGGATAGAAAACATTGTGGATAACGAAGAAATTGCTTGATCCAAGCAATTTCTTCATTTTCCACAATGTTTTCCAAAGCTTTTTTGTTGAGGGGCGTAAAAAGGAGGGATTGAGTGGGAATGGGTTAACAGTTGATATGTTGGTGGTTTTTTTTACTATGACAAAAAATGACTATAGGTTTGGACTTGCTCCATCATTTGTGACCCGGTCTTTTTCAAGTTTAAATCTATATTTCACTGTTTTCCACTCTGGGTTTTCAACATTGACTGGTGTTTCTAAAGTTCTCTCCACATAATCACAGTTACCGTCTTTATCAACTAATATCACAGTGTTGGTTCTGGAAAGGAAGAAGAGAAACATTTTCGTTTTTCTAACTACATATTCATTTTGAAGCTGATACAAGTCTATTCTGCAAATTGAAACATACACAACAAGCAGCCTTTGACCTATTTCCAAACAACAAAATTTTGGACTGGTCCAAATTGAAAGAAGTTGCAGACGACAACTTAAGGTTTATGAAATTTTATATTTTTTCAATCTACTTGGTAGAAAACATTGTGTAAAATGAAGATATTGCTTGTTACAAGCATTTCTTCATTTTACACAATGCTTTTCCCAATTTTATTCTTGAGGGGTGTCAAAAAGGTAATTGTGTGGGAATAGGTTAACCCATTACCTGTCAATAAAGCCTATTGATGCCCCTGTAACATAATACTAAGGAAAACATTGTTAGAAATGGAGACATGTCTTGAAGAAATCCATTTCTCCTTTTCCAATAATGTTGTCTACAATAAACATTATCATTATCATTATTTTTCAAATTATACACACATTTAGGTGTCAATTGCAACTTCTTTCAATTTGGATTATTCCAAAATTTGTTGTAAGGGTACCTGGGTACCTGTATTGCTACAAACCCTGAATATACCATTACAAAAAACAAGATTTTTAACAGGTCTACTTCATGTAATTAATAAGAATTAGGCGCATCAACAAAATCTATGTTTTAATCCGTAATCTATGTCTTCAACCAATCAGAACTTCTTCAAGAAAGCTGATCATACCATTGTAATTTCAATTGATTTGACCCTTTAGTTCCTGAGGAAAAGACATTTTAAGTTTTCACTATTTACCATATGGGTATTAGCCGTGCCATAAAATCTGCATTTTTTAACTGATCAAATCTCATAAACCCTTCAGTTTTAACTTTATTCAATAAAGCCATGTTTATCAATCATTTGAATTTCCCTGGAAGAATCTGATAAATGCTTATCCTAGGCCTATTCCTGAAAAATCCAAAAGAAATCTACCACTTAGTTGCAGAGAAGAGGGTTTTGGTGAATGTCATGAAGCATAATTTCATGACAATAGCAAACTGCCCTTGGCCACTGTAAAATCTAGAATGCTTGTAGATAGAAAAATTGTATGAAGCCTGTAAATATGTGATCTTCAGCCGCTACATTGACCTTAATCTACTCCTGTTTTGCATAATTTTAGACCCGTCTCAATTCAAAGGTTTTGCAGACGAAAATTTAAAGTTGATTTTATTTGAAAAATAGCCACTTTGTAGGGTTCTGGAAAAAGAAAAAATGCTTTTTACAAGCAATTTCTTCTTTTTCCATAATGTTTTCTCAATTATATAATCACAGTGATTTAAAGGCCAGGGATTAACCAGGAAATGTTAAGCCTAAATTAACAAATGCTTCAATTGTCACATGTAACCATGGTGGAAAATAAGTGTGCAAATTAACATTGAAAAGAAATTATTCCCCCACCCCCACCCCCCCCAAAAAAAAAAATGATCTTTTTCAGTGGCCTTGGCCTTGAACCTAGATGATTTATTTATCTATTTATTATTGAATTTGAACAACAAATTTTCAATTTTGTCACAGCAGTGTTTACTTATTTATCTGCTTCCTGTGTATTCCCAGTACAAGGCAAGTGCTGCAAGTGCCTTACCCATGAATCCTTTCAGATTACAAGTATGCCCAGTAACTAATGAGCAACACTTATAATAACAAATATTTTGAATGGAACAGAAAGAAGTCGTTCATGATGAATAATAAATGAGCAAATTGATATTGAAACCTATACATACACAAGAGAATCATGATAGTCCTATATCACTCTCTTGAGTATGATAGTACAAGGCTTTATGATATATGATAGGGCTTTGATATTTGTGATATATCATTGACTATAAACCCTTAAAATGCTTCATAGAATTACACTTCTCTGAAAATAAGCCCCATGTAGGATTTCATTCAGCCAAATCATGACAGAAGACTTTGAATATATCTAATGAATCTATGACCATGAAATTGACATAAGCATTCACTTAATTGTTAAATGTTTGAAAAAATAAGAATTAAGTTTTCAGTTTAAGTTGGACAGGTGGACAGAAAAGCAATTGAAAAACAATGTGCAAAAAAATAATCAATGAGATAAAAGATCAGTTGTGAATGAGCTACAAAGACATCCTTACTGCAGTTTATTACAATGTATATATCATCTACCTATACCACAATCTCATTGTGTTAAATGGTATAATTCAAAGTCTTAATTGTGCAATACAACAAAAAGTGTCTTAATGGTGTCTACTCATTCAGAATCACCAAGAGGTCATAATGCATACTCATACATGATAATTGACCAACCGGCCAATCAAATCATTTATACAGCCTGGAATCGAGCTTAGAACTCCGACATTGGCTTTTTTGTGAAACGTTTTTGTTGGTTTGGCAACTTCAATGTTGTAACTACAGCTTATTCAAGCTGTAGTTACAATGTTTAGGTCACCAACCAACCATTTTACTTTTTGTTACAAGCTGAAGACTATTAATTTTGCAAAATAATGCCATGAAATATCGAAACGGGACTTACTGTCCAAGTATATTAGTGGAGCCAACACAGTAAGTAGGCGTGGCCAGTGATTGGTCAATTGTGAGCCCTTGCATATCACTTCCAATAGATATACTATCATTAGATATGATTTGACCCATTCCCGCACAGTGACACTTTTGGACCCCCCTAAAGAAAAACATTTTGGAAAACATTGTGTAAAATTGTGGAAAAAATCTGAATTCCATAAACTTTAAATTGTCGTCTGCAACTTCTTTAAATTTAGACCAGTCTAAAATTTTGCTGTCTGAGAATGGGTTTAATACTGTCATATCACAGAAAAAAATATTTTGTCACTGGACTAGAACTTCTTTCAACAATAGGTCATTACTCAGAAAAAAGTAAATGGACCAAACCCAAATGGAATATGCACATCTCTGCTTGAAACTGAGTACACATTAAAAACTTGAGTCAAATCCTTTCAGTAGTTCAAGAGAAAATGAGTGGACATTTTTTTTTCATCAAAGAGCCATTTAACATTTAAAATTAAATCAATTCTGATAGAATAATTTTGCAGCTAGATAAACGATCGTCTAGTGTAAGATGATCAAATAAGTAACATGGATGATCAAGTAAGTAACAGGGATGATCAAGTAAGTAACATGGATGATCAAGTAAGTAACATGGATGATCAAGTAAGTGACATGGATGATCAAGTAAGTAACATGGATGATCAAGTAAGTAACATGGATGATAAAGAAAGTGACATGGATGATCGAGTAAGCGACGAGTAAGCAAAATGGATGATCAAGTAAGTAACATGGATGATCAAGTAAGTAACATGGATGATCAAGTAAGTGATATGGATGATCAAGTAAGCGACAAGTAAGCGACATGGATGATCAAGTAAGTAACATGGATGATCAAGTAAGTAACAAGGATGATCAAGTAAGTAACATGGATGATCAATTAAGTACATGGATGATCAAGTAAGTAACATGGATGATCAAGTTAGTGACATGGATGATCAAGTAAGCGACAAGTAAGCAACATGGATGATCAAGTAAGCCACATGGATGATCAAGTAAGTAACATGGATGATCAAGTAAGTAACATGGATGATCAAGTAAGTGACATGGATGATCAAGTAAGCTACATGTATGATCAAGTAAGCGACATGGATGATCAAGTAAGTAACATAGATGATCAATTAAGTAACATGGATGATCAAGTAAGTAACATGGATGAACAAGTAAGTAACATGGATGATCAAGTAAGTAACATGGATGATCAAGTAAGGGACATGGATGATCAAGAAAGCGACATGGATGATCAAGTAAGTGACATGGATGATCAAGTAAGCAACAAGTAAGCAACATGGATGATCAAGTAAGTAACATGGATGATCAAGTAAGTAACATTGATGATCAAGTAAGTAACATGGATGATCAAGTAACATGGATGATCAAGTAAGTGACATGGATGATCAAGTAAGTAACATGGATGATCAAGTAAGTAACATGGATGATCAAGTAAGTAACATGGATGATCAAGTAAGCGACATGGATGATCAAGTAAGTGACATGGATGATCAAGTAAGCGACAAGTAAGCGACATGGATGAACAAGTTAGTAACATGGATGATCAAGTAATGGACATGAATGATCAAGTAAGTAGCATGGATGATCAAGTAAGTAACATGGATGATCAAGTAAGTGACATGGATGATCAAGTAAGTAACATGGATGATCAAGTAAGTGAAACATTTAACAACTAACACAGATGACAAAATTCTAGAATGATAAAAATGAAAGAAGTTGCGGATGACTTTTTAAGCTGATGGGTTTTTTTAAGAATGAGCACCGCCCACGGATGCCAACGCTTGGCTGGAGATGCTGGATAATGCAAAAATTCTAAGTTGGAAAGGGGGCATCTTACTCTTACAAAATTGCTTTTAAAGTTATCCCTTTTGATAGTATAGATAGCTCTTGTGATGGTCAATACACATGCCAAGTTTCATTAGGATACCTTAAATAACAACAGAGACATTACCATGGTTGAAGTTTGTCATGCCAAAACGTCAACACGAACTATGCCAAGGTGATCATAATACCTTTGGTTTTCTCCAAAAACAGCTGAGCTAAAAATGTTTTTCTAGCAAGACAACATCTTTGGAGATGAAAAAACAACAACGCAATTTACATTTTAAACAATATTTTTCAAATCCTTTATCTTGAAGGGCATAAGAAAAGGAATAGTATGGGATTGGTTAAATTATGAAACACGCAAAATGTTATGTTGATCTTGAAAAACATGACTGATAAATTGTCAACCAAGCAACATTCCAGTAAAATTTGGTTGAAATCCATCCACTGGTTTCTGAGAAGAAGATTTTTAAAGCTTTCACAATAAATGGAAATAATTTGTTTGTTTGAATGGGGTTTTACGCCGCTTTCAACAATCTTTCAGTTATATCGCGGCGGCTGGAGCACCTAACAATGGAATCCTGGTATTTCTCACACCAGTACTACCATTTCACCCCTTCCTAGCCTCCAGCTGCTATCCCACATAGGTCTACAATTATCGACCCATTGGTGAGAGACAAATAGTCAGAAAGGATGAGTGCCGCCATCGGGGATCGAACCCAGAACCTCTAGATTGACAGTCCGACGCACTACCAACTGCACTATGACAGCATATATGGAAATAAGGCCCCCACCCCATTTAAGCCTAGTTTTTCATCCAATCAAAATTCCCTGAAGGAATCTGATAAAGGGTCACCAAAGGAACATTCCAGTGAAATTTGGTTGAATTCTGTTCAGTACTTTCTGTGGAGAAGATTTTTAAAGGTTTCTCCATATATGGAAATAGTCCATGTTTTTCATCAAGCAAAATTCTTTGAAGGAATCTGATAAAGGGTCACCAAAGGATCATTTCCGTGAAATTTGGTTGAATTATGTTAAGTACTTTCTGAGGAGGATTTTTAAACTAACAGACAGACAGACACACGGATGGACACACAGCAGACACAATGCTATGACAATAGCTTGTGCCAGTGGAGCTAAAAACAATTGGGAGCATATTGTGGAAAATGAAGAAATTGCTTGGGACAAACAATTTTTCATTTTACACAATGTTTTCTACCCAGAAAGAAAAACCTAAAATTTCATCAACTTTGAATTGTATTCTGCAAAATCTTTGAATTTTGAGAAGTCTAAAATTTTACCATCTGGTAATGAGTTAAGAAGCCAATCACAGTGGACATACCTTGTACCATACTTGATGGATGGTGAAAACACGTTCAGGGCACTTCTTTCTTCTATTATACATCCGTCATCCGACCTTCCAACATCTTCGAACTGTTGTTGTAATTGGAGATCAGGAAAACATCTATAGAAGCAAGATTCTGTTAGAAATAGCATCCTTGCCTGACTAGCATTTTTAGGAGAAATTTGTTCATTTGATCTTAAACTGTAAACTTGATATTAAACCTTTCGTGGTTGTTTTGCAAAATCTTAGGCCTGTCCAATTTAAAAGATGAAAATGCAGATGAAAATTTAAAGTATATTTAATCTGAAAAATGACAATTCAGTAGTGTAGAAAATATTGTGGAAAAAAAAGAAATCACTTGTTACAAGCAATTTCTTCTTTTTCAACAATGTTTTCTCAGTTATAGAATTACAGGGAAGTAAAAATCACTCATTGACAGAACAACAGAAAAGGCTTAAAAGAAGTTGAGGAAGCATGTTAAATCTATTTTGAAATACATCCAAAAACGCTACAGATATGCTCTGGGCATGGGAATTTGGTCATTTGACCTTGATCTTGAAGCAGGGCTTTTTTCTAGAAATTGGGAAAAAGCCCTAGCCTCTTCATTTTGGGAAGTTTTCGCACATTTTTCAGAAGAATTGGGAATCATAAGTGTAATAAATGAAAGTAAAAGAGCAAGATTCATGCATCCTATTCAAGATTCAATGATAAATAACTATATTTAAGGGTCTTATCAGTAATAAAATGAATAGAAATATTAAACAAAACAAATTCTGAAGAAAATGAATCCATTTAATGCAAAAATAAGCTGTAATTTTGGGAAATTTCTCTGCCACAAGTGGGGAAAAAAAGCCTTTTTTTAATTGGGAAGTAGCCTTTTATAGGCCCCTGTTAAAGAACGGAAAAAAGCCCTGTGAAAGTAGTTCACCAAACCTTACACTCTGTACACCACCTCACTGAGTTGTAGAAGCATGTTATATTTACTTTGAAATTAGTCTACAGATATGCTCCAACATGGGGAATTGGTCATTTGACTTTGATCTTGAAGTTAGGTCAACAAATCTTGTGCTATGCTAATCATCTCAGATATACTATTGTGCAAAATATTTGAAAATTTGACTAAGCACTTGGGAAAAACAGTGGACGAGAAACAGCTGAAAGAATGACAACTTTGCAGCAGGAATTAACCTGTTCCCATTCAAATAATGCTTTTTGATGCATCTCAAGAAAAACAATTCAGAAAACTGTGGAAAATGAAGAAATTGCTTGAACTAAATTTAAAAGTTCACAATCTAATGAATTCACAAAATCTTACTGTGTTTTATCATTCAGTAGATCTATACATTTCTCGATCAAAATATCTTTTGATTCTATGTCCCCATAGTTCTGTAGAATATCTAAAAACTTTGTTCGGCCATTCTGTGTTTTACACCATGGTATGTTACAACTGTTTATACTGTTATCAACTGCAAGTGTCTCTGTTAAAAGAAAATCCGTAGCATTTACCTTCATCCTGTATACAGATGTTAGCCCTTGCCATGCTGAACCCGTAATATTCCTACTTTCACAGGATGTATGGACAAAGATCAGTCAGCACAGTCTGATCTACGTCTATACCACCTGCTTGCATTTTAAGCCAGAACTGGTTATATGATAAATTTTCAATATAAATAATGACTGATAGTTTGGTGCTTATAGAGCTTTCGGTCCATTGATTTTTATGCAATTTTGTTTTTGATTTATAATTCAGCAAGGCAAGGTTTAAGCAATTTCATGAAAGCATATATAACCCTTTCCTGTATAACAAAACTTTAGACGAGTCCAATTTGAAAGAGTTTGCAGAAGGCAATTTAAAGTGAACTTAAATGAACACTCTACTATCCTATAGGGCCATGACAGCGCTGGATCGCTCACATGAGATACTGCAAAAATCCAAGTATTGGCAAGGTTAACCAATAAACATACTCATAACCAGACTGTTTGTCATTTCCCACAATATTTTCTACTCTGTCTGATACAAAATTCAAAGACCTGACCTCTTAAAAACTTATCTACAACTTCTTTGAATTTGGACCATTCTAAAATGTTGTTGTCTGGTAATATGTAAATGTGATAAAGAATCACCCAATGGTCATTTATGTGTGAATTGGTTGGACGAAAACAAAGACTGAGATGAAGACTTTTGAAGAAAAACTTTAAGTATGGACACAAACACTCAGGAATAACAACATCATGAAAACAGCCCCTGGGCATTTGGCAAATCAGTCTAGCTAAGTGGCATTTTGGCCAGTCTGTCTAGCCCCATGGTAATTTGGTCAATCTAGCCCCTTGGCATTTTGGCCAGTCAATTTAGCCCCATGGTAATTTGGCCAGGCTATCTAGCCTCATTTCATTTTGATCAGTCAGTCTAGCCCCTTGGCATTTTCTCCAGCCAATCTAGCCCTATGACATTTTTGCCGGTCAATCTAGCCCCGTGGCATTTCTGCCAGTCAATCTAGCCCCATTGCATTTTGGCCAGTCAATCTAGCCCCATTGCATTTTTGCCAGTCAATCTAGCCCCATTGCATTTTGGCCAGTCAATCTTGCCCCATGGTAATTTGGCCATTCATTCTAAAAGTTGGTGTTATAGTTACTTACTTTGATGTAAGATCTTCCTTGAATGTTCAATACTGCTTTCAACATTATTCAAATAATAAAAACTTGGTGACTGTTCCCTGAAAAATAGATCACTGTGACTTTATTATACATGAGGGGCAATACACCCTAAGTTCTCACCTGAATCAATGACAACAAATGATAAAACAAGAGGACCATGATGGTTCAAAATCACTCATCTGAATCATCTGCAAATCCAAGTACTTTTTAGTAAAATAAAAAAAGAATAAGAAAGATGCAACTGAAGCCTAATAAATATAACAAATGTAAAATTTCGGCCAAAGTACGAAACCCTCAAGTAATGCTAAAGTACACACTAAGTATGAATGCCTTAGACTTTATAGTTGAATATATACTACTCAAAATTTCCTAAGGATTACCTTTTCCATCAATGATTTAATGCTCAAAACAAATCAACTCAAAAAAGATGTTTGCTATGCACAAGGATCTTTGGAAAAGATATACCCCCTAAAACCTGTTTCATTTTGCCTTGTATGTTCATGTTTTTTTGTACATTTGGCAAAACGTTACCACAAATTTTAGATTTATTTTCATTTAAATATTGATAGTCATTTAAGACACCATCTTAGTCAAGATGAGATGAATAAGGTCTTTGAGATGCTTCATTCTGGAATATCCCAAAGCATGTTACTATGTAGGGACTATAAGAATGCTACTGCTGTGGGCAATCCAGGCTTGGTTGCATTTAACAAGGGCACAGGATCACGTCACTTGGACCTGAAATTACTGGGCTCCGGTCCTGTTTACAGACGAGTCCAGGTTTTGTGTGGACATTACAGATACATGTGCTAGGGTATGGAGAATGCCAAATGAATGTTTTGCTAAAGATTATGTGGCAGAACATGACCTATTTGGCAGGGGCTCAGTCATGGTTAAGGCGGGAATAAGTGCTCAGGGGAAAACAGACCTCCTTGATATTGAAGAGAAACTAATGAAAACTGTTGACTTTATTGCGGTACAAGGACCCCTTTGATGGTAAAATCATTTTATAAAATGATGACGTGAATCCGGTGAAATCTGGGGACATCATTGTGTCAACACGGAATTTTTCATTAAATTTTCAGAAGGCCCCTTTTCCCATGATACTTGATATATCAAACCCACTTTCGAAAGGACAATCATTATGATGGTACAATTGTTCTCTGAGTGTTGTAGTGAATCCGATGAAAACTGTGGACTCAAGTGTGTTATTGAGGATTTTTCAATTAAATTTTCACAATCCTAAAAATCATTCTAAGAAATTAATAGCAGAGAATTTGATGAAAACTGTGGACTCTAGTGTGTAAACGATTTTTAATAGATTATACCATTAAATTTTCATAAAGCCCCTTTTTCCGTGTTTCAGAAGGATCGGACCAAATTTTGAAAAGAACAATCCTTATGATGGTACAACCAGTCTGTGAAAGTTTGAAGAGAATCCGATGAAATCTGTGGACTCTAAGAGTGTTAACGAGGATTTTAAAAAGATATTTTAATTAAAGATTCGTAAGGCCCCTCTTCTCGTATTTCTTGGTGGATCTGACCAAAATTCGAAAGAAGCGATCCTTGTAACAATACAATCAATCTGTGAAAGTATGAAGAGAATCCCATGAAAACTGCAGATTGTTAACAAGGCTTTTTTAATTAAATTTCAATAAGGCCCCTATTCCAGTGTTTCTAGACAGATCAGACTGAATTTGAAAAGGAACAGTTTTTATGATGGTACTATCATACTGAGAAAATTTGAAGAGAATCCGATGAAAACTGTGAACTCTAGAGTGTTAACAGGGAAAAGTTAACGGACAGACAGAAAACTTGACAGAAGTACGCACGGAAGCAGGACGCTATAGCTCTTCTGACCTTTGGCCAGTGTAGCTAAAAATAAGATGTGTTTTTCAATAAGTTTGGTCTGGAAACGTGACTTTGACTCGAGAGCTGACCCATTAATTTTGTGCCGCCAGAAAGGTCTCATAAAAGCTGTTTGGCAAGCAACTCAAAAGTTATGGTCAATATTTAGTTTTCTTTGACTATTTAGACATACAATTAGACAGACAAACATACTGGCAGACAGATATAAAATTATATTTTCCCTTATCTAATAATGCAGGGGTCTTAGATTATGTTAACCCATTCCCACTCAATCCCTCCTTTTTACACATCCCAAGAATGAAGCCTTGGAAAACATTGTGGAAAATGAAGAAATTGCTTGTATCAAGCAATTTCTTCCTTATCAACAATGTTTTCTATCCAAAAAGATGAAAAAAAATCAGATTTCATCAACTTGAAATTGTCGTCTGCAGCTTCTTTCAATTTGGACCAGTCTAAAATTTTGCTGTGTGGGAATGGGTTAAGTGATTCACTAATACAAACCTGAGATCAGTAAGAATGAGTTGGAATGGATTATAACTGGTTTGATCTGTAGCTACACTATCTAAGTATTCTTCACATGAGATCTTAGTGTTTGTTACGAAATCTGTAACTAAATTACCTGAAATGAAGATGAGATTGTAAGAAGTAGAAAAATTCATAATGTACTTGCCATTTACATCACTTTAACCTCTATTCTGTTAATTGACAATTCGCCAAAGCCAATCAAACAAGATGTATACATGGACAACATAGCTCACAGCAATTTTGCTCTGCCCATTTAAAATCACTTTTTTTGTCCAATCAAAATTCTGTGAAGGAATCTGATAAAGTGTCTCTCAAGGATAATTTCTCTGAAATTAGGTTGAATTCTGCTTAGTACTTCCTGAGGAGAAGATTTTTGTTTATTGAAAGACGCATAAACAAACAGACGCATGATGGACACTCCACCATGATCATATCCCGCTTGCTTTCAGTCAGTGGAGCTACAAATAACAAAAGACAATAACTGAAGTAGAGAAGCTTGATTGCTTGTATTACTCCATAGGCCTGAAAGTACTGATTAAGCAAATGGTGTTTCAATCATTATTGCCATATCTGGCAAATAAATCTAGAGAAGCATTTCAAGGTTTTCACTGTTTTACATGCGTCAAGTCAGGTTATGTAATATTTATTTAATAGTTTAGATGAAAAGGTTTTAACAAAATTTTCACTCTATACCATATATGGACAATAAAAGCCATGTTTTTCAACTGAATAAATTAATATGAAGGAATCTGATACAGAGCCACCTGAGGATCACTCCAGTGAAATTTTGTTAAAATCCCTCAACAGGTTTCTGAGAAGAAGATTATCACAGTTTTCAGAATATATTCCATAAATGGAAATTAGCTCCAAAAGCCATATTTTTCATCCAATCAAATTCATTGAAGAAATCTAATAAAAAGCCGTCAAATGATAATTCCTGTGAAACTTTGATGAAATCGATCAAATGTTTTCTGGTTTGTTTTTTTCCTTAATTTTTCACTATATACCATATATGGAAATAAGCCTCGCCCATGAAACCATGCTTTTCATCCCATCAAAATTCTTTTACATAATCTGATAAAAGGTCACCCTAAGATCATCCCTGTGAAATTTTATTGAAATCTGGTTTCTGAGAAGAAGATTTTCAAATCTTCCAATATATATTGAAATTAGTTCAACCCCTATCAAAGCCATGTTTTTCATCTGATCCAAATCCTTTGTATGAATCTTATTAAGGGTCATCCAAGGATTATTCCTGAAAAAATTGGTAAAAATCAATCAAATGGTTTCTGAGAAGAAGAATTTTACAGCTTTCATCATATATGGAATTAGCCCCCCCCCTTTCAAACCATGTTTATCATCTGATCTAAAATCTTAGAAGGAATCTGATGAAGGGTCACCCAGGGTCATTTCTGTGAAATTTAGTTGAATTCTGTTCAATACTTTGTGAGGAGAAGATTTTCATAGTAAAAGTTTACAGACAGACAGGCACACACTCATGCGACACCCCACAGACACCATGCAATAACAATACCCCATGCTTCAGCCAGTGGGGTTACAAATTAAGCATAGAAGAGTTAAGTTTCTTGCGCACTGCACCTCCTCTTGAGGAAATTTCATAATTACAGCTAATTCTAACAAGAGGCCCATGAGGGCCCGAGAGGCTCTACTGGTTATCAAGTTTTCCGTTAAAGAAATCTGATATTTAACCCATTCCCACACAAGCCCTCCTTTTTACGCCCCTCAAGAAAGAAGTTTATGAAAACATTGTGGTAATTTCTTCATTATCCACAATGTTTTCTATCCAAAAGGACGAAACATTCAACTTGTCGTCTGCATTTTCTTTCAATTTGGACTAGTCTAAAATAGTTTTGTGTGGGAATCAGTTAAGGAAGTTAATTGCTTAAGAAGAATGCATAAAGGAAAAAAATCGACTTTATCCCATTTATCATTTTGAGCAACAATCCTCAAGGCCCCTTTTCCTGTGTTTCATGATGGATCCACTCTATTTCCAAAAAGAAGTTTCCATATGACTATACAATCATAATGTGAAATTTTCATCAGAATCTGACATTAATTGTGGGCTTTATAACATAAACAGGATTGTTTCAAATGAAAATCTATAAGGCCCCTTTTCCTGTGTTTTCTGATGGATCAATTTCATTCCAAAAGGAACTTTCCTTACAACCTCACAATTGTCCTGTGAAATTTAAAAGACAATCTGATAACGATTGTGATCTTCATCACATACACAAGAATGATTTGAATAATAATCTGTAAGGCCCATTTTCCTGTGTTTAGAATGCCACTATCATTCCAAGCATCTTTGAAGAGAATCCAATAAAACTGTTGACTTTATTGGGTTAAGATATTAAAATCAAGTTCTCATAAGGCCCCTTTTCCCGTGATATTTTTACTGTTGGTTTTATCATTCTGTGAAAGTTAAAAGTGAAATATGGGGACTTCATTATGTTAACTAGGATATTTAAACAACAGGAACATGATGATCCTATATTGCTCCACTGAGTATGATGGCCCAAGGCTTTATGAGATAATATACAAAATATCAAAGCCCTACATCTAATCCTTTTGGAGAACTAGATTTTTAAAAGATTTTCTCCTTTAATCCAAGTTTTAGTGAAGATCCAACCATATTGAGCTAATTTCAAGGGTCAATACGCATTAATACATACGAAATATCGAAGCTCTAGGCCTAATGGTTTAGAAGGAGAACATTTTCCATGATATCCTTCATTACTTCTTTCTGGTATTGCACAAAAAAGCGCTTATTTTCAGAATACAGTAATTCTATGAAGTATTTTAGTACAGGGTCAATAGGTATTATTACACACTGAATACTAAAGCCTTTGGCCTTATGGTTTGGGAGAAGAAGATTTTTAAAGTTTTCCTTCTTTATTTCTATGTAAAATCAGGGATCGCATAGAAAAGGGCTATTTTTCAGAATACGGTTATTCTTTCAAGTATTTTGGTAGAGGGTCAACAGATGATGATTTGTACCAAATATCAAAGCTCTAGGCCTCATGGCTTGGGAGGAGAAGATTTCATCATGGAGTTCTTCATGAATTTTGAGTCTTTGAAGTTTTTTGAAAGATCATGACCTAAGGATCATTTATGTGAAGTTTTGTTGAAATTCCATTGTTAGTTTAGGAGGAGAAGATTTTTTAGTAATTGTGAACAGACGGACGGACGATGACCGATCACAATAGCTCACCCAGAGCACTTCGTGCTCAGGTGAGCTAAAAATAAAAGAAATCATATGGCCCCTTTTTACATGATACTTGATGGATTGTACCCAGTTCTGAAAAGAACCATTTAAGTGATTGTACAATCATTCTGTGAAATTTTAAAGTGAATCCGGTGAAATCAAGGGACATCATTGTGTTAACTAGCATATTTAAAAAAGTTTTTCATAAGGCCCCTTTTTATGTGATACTTGCCATAATAAGATCCATTGCCAAAATCAACAATTGTAATGATGGTACAATCAATCTGTGTAATCTGCGGAATTTATTGTGTTAATGAGTTTATAGTGCAATCTTCATAGGGCCCCATGATACTTTAAAGAACAAACCAAATTTCAAAAGGAACAATTCAAATGAAGGTACAATCATTCTTTTTAAAGTGAAAGAGAATCAATGAAATTAGTGGACTGAAATGTGTCAAGAATTTTTGGTAATAAATTTTTCATAAGGCCCCTTTTCTCATGAAACTTAACAAATCAGACCAAATGTACAAAGGAACAATCCTAATGATAGATAGTTTGAAGAAAATGATAAAGACTGATGACTTTATTGTGATAATGATGTTTTTGTAATAAAGTTTTCATAAGGCCCCTTTTCTTGTGTCACTTAAGATCAGACACAATTTACAAAGGAACAATCTAAATTATGGTACAATCTTTCTATTAAAGTTTGAAGAGATTCTGATAAAGACTGAGGACATTCTTGTGTTAATGAGGATTTGGTAATAATTTTTCATACAGCCCCTTTTCCTATGATACTAGACAGATCAGGCCCAACTTGGGAAGAAACAATCCTAATGATGGTACAAACATTCTGTAAAAGCTTAAACAGAATCCCATGAAAACTGCAGACTTCACCTTGGTGTAAAGATTTTAAAATAAATTTACATAAAGCTCCTTTTCCTGTGATACTTGAAGGATTAGGTCTCATGTCAGCATCAACAACTGTAATTATTGTACAATGATTCTGTGAATGTTTGAAGAAAATCCAATGAAAGCTCTGGACTAGGTTACAAGGATTATAGATAAAATTCTCAAAGACCCCTTTTCCCATGATACTAATGATGGAACAATCATTCTGTGAAAGTTTAAACAGAATCTGATGAAAACTGTTGACTTTATTGTGGTACAAGGATTTTAAAATTAAATTTCATAATTCTTCTTTTTCTGTGATACTTGAGGGATCAGGTCTAGTGTCAACATCAACAATCATTATTATTGTACAATTATTCTGTGAATGTTTGAAGAAAATCAGATGAAAGCTCTGGACTTGGTAACAAGGATTTGTAAATGAAATTTTCATAAGGCCCCTTTTCCCATGTTTCTTGACAGTTCAGACCCTGTTATGAAGAGATTGATCGTTATGACCTTAAAATCATTCTGTGAAAGTTTCAACAAAATCTTATCAAGTTTTGGCTTCATTATGTTAACAGGGATTTTTTTATTTAATTTTCATATAGCCCCTTTTCCCATGTTACTTGATGGAGCTGAATCTTTTCCAAAGGGAACTATACTTAAAAAGTATAATTATTCTGTTCGAGTATGAAGACAACCCCATCTGTGGACTTTAAAGCATTAAGTATTTTTAATTAAATTTTCATAAGGCCCCTTTTCCCGTGTTTCTCAATGGATCAGACTTAATTTGAAAGGAACAATCCTTATGATGGTACAGTAATTCTGTGGAAGGTTTTTAAATAAATTTTCATAAGGCTCCTTTTCCCATGTTTCTTGTTTGCATTCCCCTTGATAAGATCTATCCATCAATGAAACTTCGCAATCATAGGTTCTATACTTTCAAAGATATGCTCTGGACAAAATTCAAGTCAGATAACAAAAAAAGGGCAACAACTTAAAAGTAAGCAAGGTAGAGTTAAGTTTCTTGTGCACTGCATTCTGTATTCATGCAATAATTACAAATGCCAAATGATTACAATTGCCAAATCGGACAAGGCTTGCACAGACATCCAGGTGTCATGGGTGATTACATTATAGGTCCAGTGTTTGACAGGAGATAACTAGAGCCTTTTGAGGGCCTGTATCTTCAACAGGCCTGATTGTACTGACAAAGCTAATGGTGTTTTCAGGAATCATATTCACCATGTGTGGCAAAAAAATCTTGTCATTGAAATCATTTAATATTTCAACCTTTTATATTGTTTTACAAAAGTCAATTGATTTACCAAGTCAGATGAAAAAGGTATTCACAAATTTTTCAAAAACTAGAGGCAGTTGAGCGCCTGTATCGCTCCACAGGCATATGTGTACTGATTAAGCAAATCTTTGCAAGAATTGAATATAAACTGAATACAAGGAAAATAAGTCTAAGTCATTGAAATCTTTGAAATAGTTATAGAGAACCATTTCAAATTTTTCATTGATTTTACAAGTCAAGTTATGTAAAATTCATTATGTAGAATTTTCACTGTATACCATATATGGACATAACCCACCACCGTAATGGCCATGTTTTTCAACCCATCAAAATTATATATAGGAATCTGACAGTCATCTGAGAATCATTCCTGTGAAATTCAGTTGAAATCCATCAACAGGTTTCTAAGAAATTTATAAAGTTTTCAGTATATACCAAATATTATAATCTGATAAAAGGTCACCCAAGGTTCGATCTGGTCAAATCCATCAACAGGCTTTTGAGAAGAAGAAATTCAAAGCTTTTACCATATATGGCAATTAGCCCCGCCCATCAAAGCCACAATTTTATCCGATCAAAAACATTTGAAGCAATTCCATAAATGTTCACCGAAGGATCATTCCTGTGAAATTTGGTTGAAATCCATCCATCGATTTCTTGAAGGAAGATTTTCAAAGCTTTCACCATATAAGGAAATTAGCCCGCCCATTAAAGCCATATATTTCATCCAAACAAAATTTTTTTGGAGGAATCTGATAGAGGGTCACCTAAGGATCATTTCTGTGAAATTTGGTTGAAATCTATCCACTGGTTTCTGAGAAGAAGATTTTCAAAGCTTTCAACATATATGGAAATTAGCCTTGCCCATTACAGCCATGTTTTTCATCCGGTCAAAATTCTTTGAAGGAATCCGATAGAGGGTTACCCAAGAATCATTTCTGTTAAATTCAGGTGAAATAAGTTTGGTACTTTCTGATGAGGAGATTTTTAAAGGAAAAGTTTACGGACGAATGCACTCTCGCACACACACATGACGGACACCAAGTCATGACACAAGCTCTCTGGCTTTCAGCCAGTGGAGCTAAAAATCCATGGATACCATATATGGACATAAACCACAACCTTAATAGCCAAATTTTAAAGTAATCAAAGTTAAAATGATGGAATTTGAAATAGAGTCACCAAAGGATCATTCCAGTTAAATTTTGTTGAAACTGATGTCTAAGAAAAATATTGTCAAAACCTTCACAATGTATGAAAATTTGCCCCACCCATTAAAGCCATGTTTTTCGTCCCATCAAAATTCTTTGAAGAAATCTGAAAAAGGGTCATCGAAAGATCATTTCTGTGAAATTTGGTTAGCCCATCCACTGCTTTTGAGAAGATTTTCTAAGGTATCACCATATATAGAAATTAGCCCCATATATTTAAGCCATGTTTATCATCTGATCAAAATTCTTTGAAGGTATCAAATATTGGGTTACCAAATGATCATTCCTGTAAATTTTGTTTGAAATCCATCCAATGATTTCTGAGAAGAATATTTATAACGGTTTCTTCATATATGGAAATTTGCCCCGCCCATTAAAGCCATGTTTTTCGTCCCATCAAAATTCTTTGAAGAAATCTGAAAAAGGGTCATCGAAAGATCATTTCTGTGAACTTTGCTTAGCCCATTCACTGCTTTTGAGAAGATTTTTTAAGGTATCACCATATATGGAAATTAGCCCCATACATTTAAGCCATGTTTATCATCTGATCAAAATTCTTTTACATAATCAAATAAAAGGTCACCCAATGACCATTCCTGTAAAATTTGGTTAAAATCCATCCACTGCTTTCTGAGAAGAAAATTTTTTTGGGTATCATCATATATGGAAATTAGCCCCGCCCATTAAAGCCACGTTTTTCATCTGATCAAAATTCTTCTTTGAAGGAATCTGATAAAGGGTCACTTAATAATCATTCCTGTAAAATTTGGTTGAAAGGTTTTGCCATACAGACAGACTCATGACAATAGCTCACTGGCTTTTTGTCAGTGGAGCAAAAAAATGAAGAAATTTGCTTGCAACAACTAATTTCTTCATTTCTACCTATCAAGTTGAAAATCTGAAATTTCATAAACTTTGAATATTCATCTACAACAAGTTTCAATTTGTACCAGTCTGAAATTTTGTAATCTGGTAAGGCCTTAAATCATACTGCCTGTAACCCATTATCCTTTAAATGATTCCAGTAAGTACCCACAACCTCAGGTTTTATAGAGGAACAACATTTTTAGAGTGACATTTCTCCCTCCTATCTTGATATCTGATCATACCTCTCCCCTTTTTATTCGGCTCCTGGATAGCCAATATATTCAGTAACACAGCTACCTGTCCTTGTCTGTTCATTCCAAGCCATGTTCCACCTTCCCTGCCAGGTTCTAGATCGATTCCTAAAAAAAAACCACATACAACCTATCAGGACTACTGTGTGATGCCTATTACCAGCAGCTCTATGGAGATTTATTGTCAAAACAAATTTAATTTGATAGAAGTTAAGTTTCTTTAAAAACAAGATGTGTTTGTGAAACACAATGCCCCCGCAACAGGACTTAACTATGAAAAGTGATGTTGACTTGTATATGAGTTTTAATAGAGTATTTTAGTGAAAGCGACAAGGAAATTTTTTTGGCATTTGACCTTGATATGTGGCCTTGACCTTATAACATGATCTTTACCTTGACATGAGAGATGCGTATTATGGAGATGTATCATCATGCCAAATATAGGCATTGTATCTTGAATAGGCTGGTAGTAATTGGCAATGTAAAGTTTTTCGGTTAAGTTTTGCAGACAGACAGACAGATGGAATGAATAAATGACTGACAGACAGACAACAGTAAAACAATATGCCCACCAATTTTTCGATGTGGCGGCATAAAAATAAGGTTCATGTGAAAATGTATACTCCTAACTTGAGTGAAAAACTGAAGAAATATTAGAGAAATTACAAAAAGGTCAAAGTTTAACCCTTGTCATGCTGAACCCGGAATATTCCGGTTTTGACAGGAGGTGCAGACCAAGATCAGCCTGCACATAAGTGCAGTCTGATCTTAGTCTGCACCTCCTGTTTGTACTTTTCCTGCCAGAGTTGTTTATAAAATTGATTTGTAAAAGAAATATTGATTTTTTAACAACAAGTTCTATCGGTGCTTTCAGCCCTTTGATTTTAATACGATTCCGTAAGGGATTTTATACAGCATGACAAGGGTTAAAAAAAAAGTAAACCTATTATGAACCTGATGACACAAAAGTTATCAAAGGCATTTATTATTCAAGCTAAAATTTAACTTTTACTACTGAGCACAAATTTATCCCCTTCTTATCCTTGTCATGCTGAATAAAACCCTTTTATGAAACTTCATCAAATTCTAAGGGCTGAAAGCACTTTTAAGACCTGATGGTTGTTAGCATTTTATAAATCAAGTAGACCAATTATTGACTTTTGACCCACATTACCACATGACAATATGATACTCCCTAGAGTCAAAGATTACATTTGTATGACGGTCAAAGGTCAAATTACTTATGATTTAGATCGAGGAAAAGGTTTTCAATCTAATTGAACTGTTACCTTGACCTTTTACCAATGTTGCCAATAGGGCACATACTTTGATCATTGGTAACAATTATACACTGGTTCGTGGTTGTAGGTCAATTGGTTCTAGAGTTAGAGAATGGAATTGAAAAGTCTGCAGACAGATGAATAATTTGATTAATTGAATGGGTTTTAATGCCACTTTTAACAGTATTTCAGTCATATCTTGGCCGCTGGAGCACCTAACAATAGATTCCTGGTATTTCTCACACCAGTTATACCACTACATCCTCAAAACTAAGGCCACCCAAATTCTTATCTGTTTAACCCTTTCCTGTTTTTCAAAATTTTTGACTTGTCCAATTTCAAAGAAGTTGCAGACGAAAATTAAAGGTGATTGCAATTTGAAAAGTAACCAACCTTCAGGGTAGAAAATATTGTGGGATAAGAAGAAATTGCTTGTTACAAGCAATTTCTTCTTTTCCCACAATATTTTCTCAAGTATAAATACTCAGGGACGTAAAATCCAGGGATTAACAAGGAAAGGGTTAAAAACCAGCGACAAATACAGGTAATACAAAAATAAACTTATAACATCAGAGGGAAAATCGCTATAAGATATAAACTGACCTCCAATCCACAAATTATCGTCACCCCTAAAGTTGGCAGGATCTGTGGGTCTCTCCCAGTATTCATCTCTATTGCTGATCAGCACCATTTTATACCCAACTTGATGGTCTGTTCCATCATTCAGAAACATAAACAACATACACATCTGGAATAGAATAAACCTTTTACCAAAAGGCAAATAACCCAATTAATGTGAGTTTTCTATAAAGAAAAAGTATCCCATTATTATCGTGAGGCAGTATTACTACACTTGACAGTCTGTCACCTGATTTTTAAACATGAAAATCATACATATATAATTCAATTGTTAGTTTCCTCTATCAAAAACGAGCGATATGATTGGTCGAAAAATTTAATTCATACTTCCATGAACAAAATTTTAAGCACGCAGCCACTTTGTATGCTTCCGCACAAATAGTTCCATACAAAAAGGTATCAAAATTTGTAAAGTTTTGCTTTTTTGCTGAATGCTATTAAATTATAAGAAATGAAGGGAATATTTTTTGTTTTCATGGAGGTATGAACCGAAAAACCTAATCACACAATGTATGAATCCGTTTCGCTCATTCCCATTGATAGTTTAGGAGGACTTGGGCACACAAAACATAGTGATTTTCGTTCAATTCAAGGGCAGATAATTCAAGATAATTCAAGAATGACTGGAGAGATTTTGAATTTCAAAGGTCTTATGCACAACTAGACATCATAGGGAGTAATTGTGCCAAGTTTTATTCTCCTTTGCTTAACAAATTGGTGCAATTACAGAAGGATAGAAAAAATCTTACAAATTCAATACTGAAAAATAAAAGAAACAAAAAGAGAAATAAAATGTCAAAAAAAATCCTTTAAAATTTTTGGGGCTGGTTACAGGGGCCGGTTTGACCGAAAGAAAATCGATGATGGGCCAGGTTAAATTACAAGGTCACAAGAACCATATTATATTGTCTCAAATAAATGCCATTCTCCTGCTGAAAGCAAGAGTGAAATATGAGCACCCTAAGATGAAAATGACCAAGAAAGAAAAAGTTAAAGTTTTTGTTAAAAGGTCAGCGGGTCAAGGTCATTATCTCAAGAGGAAGCCAACAATGTAAAGAATGCATCGGTGAAATATGAGCTCCCAAGTTATAAAGAGTAAAAAAATCTTTAACTTAATGTGGGTGTCGTGGGTTGCAGACACCAATATCCAATGGAATGAGATGATTCTTTCGAGACTTTTACCATAGGTGAGCTAAACAAGAGGGCCATAACCCTAAATTGATCACCTGAGTTGAATGTCTCAATTTTTTTATTTAATTTCATTGATGACAATTGATTGGGCAAAAAAATGGGGCCTCTAGAGTGCATACAAGGTTTTTCTAAGATTTGACCCTGTGACCTAGTTTTTGACCCTAGTTGACTGAGTTTCGAACTCATACAATATTTTACCACAACAATCATTCTGACCATATTTCAGGTTGATGAGGCAAAAAATGTGGCCTCCAGAGTGCATGCAAGGCTTTTCTAAGGTTAGACCCTATGACTTAGTCTTTGACCCCAGTTGACCCAGTTTCGACCTTGCACAAGATTTTATCGAGACAATCATTCTGACCAAATTTCGGGTTGATCAGGCAAAAAATGTGGCCTCTAGAGTGCACACAAGGTTTTTCTAAGATTTGACCAAGTGAGCTAGTTTTTGACCCCAGTTGACAAATATCCAACTCACACTAGGTTTCATCAAGACAATCATTCTGGTCAAATTACAGAACAATTGGGCAAAAACTGTGGCCTCTAGAGTGCTTACAAGTTTTTTCTTAGATTTGACCCAGTGACCTAGTTTTTGACCCAAGTTGACCCAGTTTCAAACCTGAAAGAGATTGCATCAAGACAATCATTCTGACCCAATTTCAGGTCAATTAGGCAAAATGTGGCCTCTAGAGTGCATACAAGGTTTTTTCTTAGATTTGACCAAGTGACCTAGTTTTTGACCCCAGGTGACCCAGTTATCAACTTGTCTGAGACTTCATCAAGAAAATCATTCTGATCAAATTTCAGGTTGATCAGACAAAAGAAGTGGCCTCAAAAGTGCATACAAGGTTTTCTAAGAATTGACCCAGTGACCTAGTTTTTTACCAAAGTTGACCTAATTTGGAACTTGTTCGAGATTTCATCAAGACAATCATTCTGACCAATTTTCAGGTTGATTGGGGGAAAAATGTGGCCTAATACAAGGATTTTTCTAAGATTTGACCCAGTGACCTAGTTTTTGACCCAGTTGACCCAGTTTCAAACTCTCACAAGATATCATCAAGACAATCATTCTGACCAAATTATAGATTGATTGGGAAAAAAATATGGCCTCTAGAGTGCATTCAAGGTTTTTCTAAGATTTGACCCCGTGACCTAGTTTTTGACCCTAGTTGACCCAATTTCAATCTTGTACGAGATTTGATCAAGACAATCATTCTGACCAATTTTCAGATTGATTTGGCAAAAAATGTAGCCTCTAGAGTGCATACAAGTTAAATGTTGACGATGGATAACGAACATTGCATGACGCACGACAGACATCCACCTTACCATAAAAACTCACTTTGGGCACTTCGTGCTCAGGTGAGCAAAAATTGCATTTTGAGGGGTGGGCAATTTTGGGCCACTGTCATGTTATTTGTTTATAACATTAAGAATTCTATGGTTCCAATAAGATATTGATTCCAAAGTAAATAATAACTCAAAAAGTGTGGTGTCCGTGGTCGAAAGGTAGAGTGTCGGCTTCCCGATCCAGAGGTCCTGAGTTCGATTCCCGGGAGCGGCTATCGATCTTGGTTCTGTCATTGGCCCACACTTTTGGCGCGAGTACTGGTGCATTTTCCAGGAAGCAGAATCGAGAGGGATTAATCTAAGTTGGAAGAACTTGTTTTCCCAATCGATGTAAAATAAATAGGTTTAAACCTAAACAAAAAGTGTTTAAAACTACTTTTATATACAAGATGTACATTCTACAGTATAACAATAATAGAATACAAAGAGTATAAACTCTAGTATCTCATTTGACTCATTCTCAATCCGTCTGATTGTGATGGTACTTATATACGTATCTATATTAAGAAATAGTCATCTGCCTTTGGTAATACTATTCTTAGAAATATAATATCATATCTTCCTTCTTTTTGAAATTAAAATGTAAGCCTTAGTAAACTACTGAGTTTTCAGCACTGTATGTCAGTTGGATCTGAGTTTTACCTTTGTGGGTCAGTTTATCTGGACAAAAATCCTTTTCCAGTGTGAATGATTTTTAGTGGTTTTGTAGGACAAAACCGGTATTTCAAATCGATCAACTGGAAACAAGTTTTTACGCTTTTCCGCTCATTTCCACGCATACTCATAAACTTGAAGTGATAATCTATGTGATCGCCTCCATCTTGTTTCATGGCTGATGAAGAAAATAACTTACTTGCTGAATGCCAACAGCCTCCTTATAGTCATGAATATCAAGGAAAATGGTTTTTAACTTCGACTTAATATATCCATGGTAAATTGTCAAATGATTTGTCTAAATGAGTGAACTAATTTCCATGCGTTTCAAGTTAGAAACTAGGTCAGTGGTTAGTGGAATAAGCCAATACATGTAAACAAACTCCTAATCCTGTCTGTTAGTTTTGACCTGGCAGGACTGAGCAAATTTACACCCAATATACACAGTACATGAGTATATGTTTCAAGTTACAACCCTGTTATAGTAGCGATTCAAGCGCCTATTTGACACCACCAAATAAAACACCCTTTTACCTCTCTAATTTGACTATATCTTTGAAACAGACATGTAGTACTTCAATTGTAATAATAATATCCTCAATGCAAAAAGAAATGAATGTTAACTTTGACTTTTTACCTTTCATCATTTAACCTTTTACAATATAACCACAAATTTTCAGGCACTGATGAAATAACATTAAAGAAAATATTGTGATTAAATCAAAATAGCGATTTTGGTAGACAGTAAAAGGGTCGTGATTGATTGAATGGTACGCAACTTTTAATAGTAATTCAGTTATATTAGGGCGGCTGGAGCTCCTAATCATGGATTCCTGGTAGTTCTCACACCAGTACTACCACTACAACCTTATCAAGCCTCTAGCTGCTCATCCCACTTAGGTTTATAATTTACTGACTCATCTTGATTATACATGCTGGCATTTTTGAGCGCGGTTACTGATTAGCCAGCAAAAACACTCTCAGGACTTTCAGTCCTTTGATTTTTATCAGGGAGTTCCCACCTGTTATAGGATCTTGTTAATGAAAAGTAATTTTAAAGTAATACAAACCAAAAAGATAAAATTGATATGAGACATATTTTCATTAATATTAATTAATGAGTACTATTGGTTTATTGGAAAAAATATGGTAATTATGATTTAACCCATGTCATGCTGGACCCAGAATATTCCGGTTTTGGCAGGAGGTATAGACCAAGATCAGCCTGCACATAAGTGCAGTCTACTCTTGGTCTACACTTCCTGCTTGTACTTTTCCTGACAGAGTTCTTTGTGTAATTGATTTCTAAATGATATATCGATTTTTGAACAATAAATTCTACCAGTGCTTTTTGCCCTTTGATTTTGCATCAATTCAGTAAGGTAATTTATACACAGCATGACAAGGGTTAATAAGAAGACATAACGAAATCACCTTTTTTGCAAAATCTTGATAATTTCAGTTCACACTGATTAAGATCAAAGTGGCTTGGATTCCGCAATATATACCGTTCTGAATGTTGACCTGTCATCTACTATTGTTGTTGTTTTGGATTCTTTCGTCGGGTAAATGCAATTTCTGACACTTTGACAGCCCCATGTTAACAGACGACAGGCGTTTGAGACATGTGGAAAAGTAAAGAAGCGCCTTGTTACAAATTGCGAAATTTTCTAAATGTCTTTGGTATATATCCAACAATATGATCAGAAATTCATCAAACTATCAGACAATAAAAAAAGCCGACCCTCTTGTGATCTGCAAACCTAGCTAGTTTTTTTACCGGAAGTAAATCCACTAAAAGTGAAAGTAGCTCATGGACTTCCGGGATGGCTTCTGTAGAACCAGAGATAATTTTGACAGACAGATTGAGAGAACAGATAGGAACGGTACTACAGAAAGATGAAATAGATATTTCCCTGAAAAAAGAACTCAAAGAATATGTGAAAACAGATGGTATTCCCTTCCGACTTGTAACACAGGTGCATGATGTCTTGTCATGGTCAGGTGACGGTAAGGTTTTAGTTGTCATCAGGAATGTTCTACCTACCTGGTTCTGTAGTGAAACTTCGTAGTCCCCTCTGGTCTTTTATGCCCTTCAATTCAGTTTTCTTTTAGTCTCCGCACCAGTTTGGCTAATTAAATCTTCTTTGTTGCTGAATGCCCTGTTAATTTATCACTATATAATTCAGCCAAAAAACTCTTATCTATTGCACACTTTTAGGTAGCTGCGATATCATAGCTCTCTATCTGATAATCAGATTGTCAGAAAGAGGGCTTCGATATCACAGGTAACTTGAAGGCTATCAAGGACGTTGCGTTCACTACATTGGTTGTAAGAGAATTTGTTGATAACATGAAAAGAATGAAGAGAAGTATTTGTATTTGCCCTAGGTTTTTCTTATAAGTAGATATAAATTTTTTATAATCGAGGCCATCCATACCATGGGCCAGCTTATCCAACTGTATCAAGTCACTAAGATTCCTTCTGTAAACTAAAGATGGCTAATTCAGGTGTTCCAGTTGTTGTTCATAAGATAGATGAGAGATTTCTTTCACAAGTTTGGTGGCTCTTTTTTGACAGTTTTCATAGATTAAATGTGTTTCTTTAAAAATGGGGGTTAAATGGTTTATCCATAATATATAGTCTTATAAGTGGGAACCCTTTTAAGTGCTTCATATAACATTAAAAATGTTTGTTCATCTATGAAAGAAATTACAGGTCAGATATGGTGTAAATTGGAGAACACTCATTTTGTCTGGATGGTATATTTGGATGAGCCCATTATCATTCAACCCATTCTATACAATGATGCTTTTTGACACCCCTCCAGGAAGTAATTGGCCCTACCCATTGACTCCGTCAAGAAGTTACGCTTCGATTTTAAAAGGCTTTATTTTTCAAGATTTATAGCCAGTAGCATGTGATAAAAAATTAGAATGCTTGATTGGCAACCTAAACATTGTAACTGTAGCTTGAATAAGCTGTGGATACAACATTAAATTGGCAAACTAGCAAAAAAGCTTACCAAAAATGGCAACCAGTGTTGGAGTTCAAAATCAATGCTTGTCTAAGTAAATTATTTAATTGGTCGACTGATTTTTTGATTAACAGCAGCGTTTGGTCAGTTAGCAGGATTTAGACGGATAAGTCTAAGTTGTAAGATCTTGATTTCCAAATGATGTATGGAAACAGACCAAATATTTTATGGGTGTTTGGATTGTGCTCACAGATACCAGGTGACAGAGAAAAAGTGTACATGTATTTCAGAAAGTCCATTGCATTTCATTGTTTTGTGTGTATCAAAACTTCTATAGAATGTAAGTAACAAAATGAAGTAGTATGGGTTTGAAACACCTTTCAAGAAGATGATTCCTTTAGGCCGAGTTTTAATTAGGAAAGAAACTTAACTCATTACAACACAACAAAATCTTACACTGGTTCATGTTAAAAGAAGCTGCAGACGACATTTTCAAGTTGGTGGAATTTAGAAAATATATGCCTTGAAGGGTGGAATCTTGATACAAGCAATTTCTTCATTGTCCACAATGTTTTCCAACATTTTTTTCTTGAGATGCATAAAAATGCTGGATTAACCCATTTCCACACAAAAACACTTTTTGACACTGCCAATTCTTGAATTTGGACCAGTCTCAAAATTTTTCATCTGGTAATGAGTTGAGTCAAATTTGTGACTTTTGTCTAGAACAGAAAGTAAACAGCAAAACAAGATTCAAATTCTGATAATGAACACATGTTCAATATTTGTATAACCTTCTAATTATATTTCTTTCTTTCAGATAAGAAAAAACTTTATCTTCATGAAATGTTGGAGGGAAGTTCTCTACACATTCCAGAGTATAAACCACCACCCAGGGTAATTATGGTTAATGCAATCATTTAACCCTTATCATGCTAAATAAAATATTTTCAGAACTTCATTAAAATCAAAGGACTGAGAGCACTGGTTGTACTTGTTCAATGGTCAATACATATCTTTTGAAAATTAATTTCATGAACAACTCTGGTTTGAAAAGAAAATGCAGGAGATGTAGACTAAGATCAGACTGCACTTATGTGCAGGCTGATCTTATCTAGACCTCCTGCCTAAACTGGAATAATAGGGGTTCAGCATGATAAGGGTTAACAGATTGATTGATTGAATGGGGTTTAACGCCACTTTTAACAGTATTTCAGCCATATCACTGCGGCTGGAGCATCTAACAATGGATTCCTGGTATATCTCACACCAGTACTACCACTACATCCTTTCCTAGCCTCCAGCTGCTATCCCACTTAAGTTTACGATTATCCCCCCATTGGTGAGAGACAAATGTTGTAAAGGATATGTGCTGCCGAACCCATGACATCCCATGATTGAAGATTGAGAGTCTGATGTGCCCCTGACTGTACTAGGATGGAGGCTAGGGTTGATAGAACCCCTATCTGAGTTGTTTCACCTAATATATCATTTGTTTGACCATGCAAATAGAGATACCTCTGTCTGTAGGTGTATGGGTTTGAATCAATTTCTTATCTGGAGCACATCTTCTACATTATTCCATTACCTCATGACACTATTTTAGACTGGTCCAAATTGACAGAAGTTACAGACAACATTTTTTTAATTTGGTTTAATTTTAAAAAATCTTTGTCTTTTGGGTAGAGAACATTGTAGATGATTAACCCTTTCCTGTTTCTCAAAATTTTAGACTGGTCCAATTTGAAAGAGGTTGCAGACGACAATGAAAAATGCATGCAATTTGAAATCTGACCATCCTATGTGGTAGAAAATATTGTGGGAAAAGGAGAAATTGCTTGTTACAAGCATTTTCTCCTTTTCCCACAATGTTTTCTCAAGTATTAAATCACAAAGACGTAAAAACCCGGGTTTGTCCAGGAAAGGGTTAAAAGATTACTTGTAACAAGCAATTTCTTCATTTTCCACAACATTTTCTAAAGCTTTTTCTTGAGGGGCTAAAGAAAGTGGGATTGATGGGAATGGGTTAATTAAGGGAAATTGATGTATTTCAAAATAACTTTTGGCACAGTTGAAGAGTACAAGTGTCATCTGGAAAGTTCTTTTGGATACACCAAAGTTCAAGGTCACAAGTGAAGGTCATGTGATAAGCAACAGAGTAGGGGCAGCTGCTTTGGTGACACATTTCTTGTTTGTTTATATTTTCTTGTGACAAAAAATGACCCTCAATTCAAATGTCTCTTCAAAACACTGGTCTGTGATTCCTGAGAATACATAACTTGTGACAGATGCTAGATTTAACCCATTCCAAGACAGCAAAATTTTAGACTGGTCCAAATTGAAAGGGGTTGCAGATGACAATTGAAAGTTCATGAAATTTGGGGGGGGGGGGGGTTTGGTAAGTGTCTGGGTAGAAAACATAGTTATCATGAAGACTTTTTTCATTCTACACAATGTTTTCCAAATTGTTTATCTTGGGGAGCTTCAAAAAGTGTAATTGTGTGGGAATGGATTTAATCTAAAGTTTAATTTGTTTGCCCATATAAGAATAATAAGTAGGGAATAACATCTTATGATACTTATACAACATCTTGTATTTGCTTTGAGCTTCAGGGGAAAATTTCGATATTTCATGAGAACAATAATTGTGGAGTGGAATATCAAATTTTGCTTTGCAGTTAGAAGCAAATATTAGATGTTGTATCAGTATCATAAGATATATTTCATTTATTATAAATCTTTGTTTCTTCTAGATTAGATTCAATGAAATAATAATAAATCTGTATTTCTACAAGTATTTCTCTTCTCTTTTACCATTCTGGTTATGTTTATTCAGATTATTACATCATCTGTAGAATTCAAAATGACGTCATATTGGACTACCTTATATGGAATGTATTTGACACTGATTTTTAGCTCTACTGGCGAAGGCCACTAGAGCTATAGCGATGGCTTTTTCCCGTCCGGCCTTCCGTCCGTCCGTCCGTCGTCCGTCCGTTAAACTTTTCCTCGTTTACGCGATAAAGTCCACAGTTTTCATCGGATTCTCTTCAAACTTTCACAGAATGATTGTACCATCATAAGGATCGTTCCTTTCGAAATTGGGTCAGATCCGTCAAGAAACACGGGAAAAGGGGCCTAATTAAAACTTAATTAAAAAATCTTCATTTACGCGATAAAGTCCACAGTTCTAATCAGATTCTCTTCAAACTTCACAGAATGATTGTACCAACATAAGGATCGTTCCTTTCGAAAATGGGTCTGATCCGTCAAGAAACACGGGAAAAGGGGCCTAATGAAAACTTAATTAAAAAATCTTCGTTTACGCGATAAAGTCCACAGTTTTCATCGGATTCTCTTCAAACTTTCTCAGAATGATTGTACCAACATAAGGATCGTTCCTTTCAAAAATGGGTCTGATCCGTC
The DNA here is from genome assembly GCA_946902895.1 of Fragum fragum. NCBI lineage: Eukaryota > Metazoa > Mollusca > Bivalvia > Cardiida > Cardiidae > Fragum > Fragum fragum. The sequence continues at coordinate 4,167,722 of OX336376.1, read as the reverse complement.
AAGAAACACGGGAAAAGGGGCCTCATGAAAATTCATTAAAAATTCAATTCAAAATCCTCGTTTATGAGATAGAGTCCACTGTTTCATGAGATTCTCTTCAAACTTTCACAGAATGATTCTACCAACATAAGGATCGTTCCTTTCGAAACTGGGTATGATCTGTCAAGAAACATGGGAAAAGGGGCCTTATGAAAATTCAATTAAAAACTCCATTAAAAATCCTCGTTTACGCAATAGAGTCCACCGTTTTCTTCTGATTCTCTTCAAACTTTCTCAGAATGATTGTTCAAACATAAGGATCGTGCCTTTCGAAAATGGGTCTGATCTGTCATGAAACGGGAAAAGGAGCCTAATGAAAATTTAATTAAAAAATTCTTGTTAACACTCTAGAGTCCACAGTTTTCATTAGATTGTATTTAATTTTTCACAGAATGATTGTACTATCATAAGGATTATTCCTTTTGAAATTTGGTATGATCATTCAAGAAACACAGGAAAAAGGGGCCTTATGAAATGTTTAATAAAAAATTCTCATTAATAATCTAGAGCCAACAATTTACAACAGATTCTCTTCAAACTTTCACAGAATGATTGTACCATCATAAGGATTGTACCTTTTGGAATCGGATATGATTCCTCAAGGACCACGGGAAAAAGGGGCCCGATTAAAACTGGATTGAAAAAGTCCTCTTTAACACAAAAGAGTCCATAGTTTTCAACAAATTCTCTTCAAACATTCCCAGAATGATTATTACATTAAATGGATTGTTCCTTTCAGAAGCAGGTTTGATCCATCAAGTTTCATGGGAGAAGGGGCCCTATGAAAATTTAATAAAAAAATCTTAGTTAACACGTAATGGCCCTAGATTTCACCTGATTGACTTCAAACTTTTACATAATGATTGTACCATCATAAGGATTGTTCCTTTCAAATTGGGTCTGATCCATTGAGAAACATAGGAAAAGGGGCCTTAGGAAAATTCAATTAAAAAAATCTTAATTAATGCTTGTCCATGGATGAGATGGGGTTGTCTTTATACTCAAACAGAATAATTATACTTTTGTAAGAAGAGTTCCCTTTGGAATTGGTTCAGATCCATCAAGTAACATGGGAAAAGGGGCTATATGAAAATTCAATTAATAAAACCCTGTTAACACAATAAAGCCCACAGCTTTGATCAGATTTTGTTGAAACTTTCACAGAATGATTGGAAGGTCATAACTATCATTCTTTTCATAACAGGGTTTGAACTGTCAAGAAGCACAGGAAAAGGGGCCTTATGAAAATTTCATTTATAAATCCTTGTTACCAAGTCCAGAGCTTTCATCGGATTTACTTCAAACATTCACAGAATAATTGTACAATAATAATGATTGTTGATGTTTGCATTAGACCTGATCCTTCAAGTATCACAGGAAAAGGAGCCTTATGAAAATTTTATTTTAAAAATTTGACACCAAGATAAAGTCGGCAGTTTTCATCAGATTCTGTTCAAACTTTCACAGAATGTTTGTACCATCATAAGGATTGTTTCTTTCCAAATTGCGCCTGATCTGTCTAGTATCATAGGAAAAGGGGCTGTATGAAAAAGTATTACCAAATCCTCATAAACACAACAATGCCCTCAGTCTTTATCAGAATCTCTTCAAACTTTAATAGAATGATTGTACCATCATTTGGATTGTTCCTTTGTAAATTAGGTCTGTTTGGGAAAGTGACACAAGAAAAGGGACCTTATAAAAATTTTATTACAAAACATCATTATTACAATAAAGTCCTCAGTCTTTATCATTTTCTTCAAACTATCATTAGGATTGTTCCTTTGTACATTGGGTCTGATTTGTTAAGTTTCACAGAAAAAGGGGCCTTATGAAAATTATGTTACAAAAATTCTTGACACAATTCAGTCCACTGTTTTCATTGATTCTCTTTAACTTTTAAAGAATGATTGTACCTTCATTAGAATTGTTCCTTTTGAAATTTGGTTTGTTCTGTAAAGTATCATGAGAAAAGGGGCCCTATGAATATTTCACTATAAACTCATTAACACAATAAATTCCACAGATTAAACAGATTGATTGTACCATCATTCCAATTGTTGATTTTGACAGTGGATCTGACTATAGCAAGGGTCACATAAAAAGGGGCCTTATGAAAAACTTTTTTAAATATTCTGGTTAACACAATGATGTCCCTTGATTTCACCGGATTCACTTCAAAATTTCACAGAATGATTGTACAAATACTTAGATAGTTCTTTTCAGAACTGGGTACAATCCATCAAGTATCATGAAAAAAGGGACGTATGATTTTTTTTTTTTTTTTAAATATTCTAGTAAACATAATGAATTTCCAATATTTCATCAGATTCACTTTTAACTTTCATAGAATGATAAAACCAACAGTAAAATATCACGGGAAAAGGGGCCTTATGAGAACTTGAATTTAATATCTTTGTTAACACAATAAAGTCAACAGTTTTATTGGATTCTCTTCAAAGATGCATGGAATGATTGTGGCATTCGAAACACAGGAAAAGGGGCCTTACAGATTATCATTCAAAACATTCTTGTGTATGTGATGAAGATCACAATCATTATCAAGTTGTCTTTTAAATTTCACAGGACAATTGTCAGGTTGTAAGGAAAGTTCCTTTTGGAATGAAATTGATCCATCAGAAAACACAGGAAAAGGGGCCTTATTGATTTTCATTCAAAACAATCCTGTTTATGTGATTAAGTCTACAATTATTGTCAGATTCTGATGAAATATTCACAGAATGATTGTAGGGTCATAAGGTAACTTTCCTTTGGAAATGGAGTGGATCCGTCATGAAACATGGGAAAAGGGGCCTTGAGGATTGTTGCTTAAAATGATAAAGGGGATAGAGTCCCTTTTTTTTCTTTATGCATTCTTCTTTGAGCAATTAACTTCCTTAAATATCAGATTTCTTTAACGGAAAACTTGATAACCAGTAGAGCCTCTCAGGCCCTCATGGGCCTCTTGTTTTCTGAAGTATCTGATTTTGTCTTTGTGGAGTGTATATATTTTACAAGGAATATTTGTAGGTATATGGTAATTAATAAAGATTGTGATGCAGATAGATATGTCAAGATATCCAGAGGGTTTAACCCATTAGCAAAGCCCAGATGACAAACTTTAAGACTGGTCCAACTTGAAAGAAGGTGCTTCAAATATTTTTTTGATCTGAAATATTGTCAAAAAGGAAGCAATTGCTTGTAACAAGCAATTTCTTCATTTTCCAATCTTTTTTTGAAAGCTTTATTGATTGGTGAAAGCAAGATTGTGTGGGAATAGGTACATGTAAATGGAAACACAACACACAAATGTATCATAATTAAACAGTTCCCACACAATTCTGCCTTTATATGACCCTCAGGTGTTGTTACAGACTACCAAAGTCTTACATGAATTCAGTCCATAATGTTGTCTTTGTTTACCCTTTCCTCTTTTGCAAGATTTTAGACATTCCTAGTTCAAAGGTTTTGAAGATGAAAATTTAGAGTTGATTGAATTTGAAAAATATTCATTTAATAGGGTAGAAAATATTGTGGAAAAAGAAGAAATTGCATGTCACAAGCAATTTCTTCTTTTTCTACAATGATTTCTCAGTTATAGAATTTAGGGTTGATGACCCCCTGATTGTACAGGAAACGGTTAACTTGAATCCTATCCATTAACTTACAGGATCCCGAGTTAGAGGCAAGATGTAAAAAACTTAGGTTAGAACAAGACAACAAAAGATATAAAGAAATGGTGAAAAATGTTGATAAACAAGTAAGTAGCTTTGTCATCTAATTGACCAATTGGGACTGTCAATCAAATTACCAGTTCACTAATGAAATCATTCATAAAGACCAGATAAGAGTTTTGAACTCCTACATTGGCTGCCATTTTTGTTAATCTTAACATTCGTTTGGCTGCTTATCCAAGCTGTGGTTACAGCCTTGAAGTCGCCAACCAACTATTCTACTTTTTGTTGCATGCTTTTGGCCATAAATTTTGCATCAAAGCAGAAGGTCCCGTCGGAATCAATGGGCGTGGCCAAAGGAGTAAATTGGCGGAGTCATCGATTGGTCAATTGACCGATTGCTGGCCAAGTTCTCTGTGGCTTTGACATAGCAGTTCAACTAAGGTAATAAACATTAACCTTTGTCATGCTGAATAAAATCCCTAACAGTATGTCATGACAATCAAAAACAAGTATCTGAAAGCACCGGGAAAGCCCTTATTATTTGTTGCTATTTCTTTTGTTAATCAATTTTTATAAATAACTCTGGCTTAAACTGTAAAGCAGGAGGTTTAGACTAAGATCAGACTGCACATATGTGCAGGCTGATCTTTGTCTTTACCTCCTTCAAAAACAGGAATATTTCAGATACACTATCACAATTAATGGAGATTATTTTATGAAGTATTTGGTTTTAGACACAAAATCAAAGGCAAATTGTTGGTTGTCGACCTAAACAGTGTAAGTACAGCTTGAATAAGTTGTAGTGGTGACGTTTTAGTGCAAAACCAACAAAAACATAAATTCCTAAGTTTGAAGTTCACTTGAGACATGAAGAGAATATCTTTGTCTTCATGGAGTTATGAAACAAACTCTAATCACACCATATGAATATGCAAAAGTATGAAACAGAAATCCTAATCATTCAGTATGAATACATAAAGCAGATTCATACATAAGTGTGATTTGGTTTTTCGTTTCATACCTCCATGAAATCAAAAAAAATTATCTTCATTTCCTACAATTTAGTTGCATTGAGCGTAAAAAGCAAATATGTTACAAATTTTGATAGCCGCCGACATAGCGCAGTTGGTAGCGCGTCAGACTATCAATCTAGAGGTCCCGGGTTCAGTTCCCAACGGTGGTACTCATCCTTTCTGACTATTTATCTCTCACTAATGGGTCGATAATCGTAGACCTATGTGGGATAGCAGCTGGAGGCTAGGAAAGGATGTAATGGTAGTACTGGTGTGAGAAATACCCGGATTCCATTGTTAGGTGCTAAGCCGACGCTATATAACTGAAAGATTGTTGAAAGCGACGTAAAACCCCATTCAAACAAACAAAAACAAATTTTGATACTTTTTTTTTGTGGAACCATACAAAATAGCCAAGTACTTAAAAGTTTATTCATTTAGGTATGAATTTTGTTTTTTGGTCAATCAGAGTGATAAGACCAAAAGTTGAATTATTTCCAGTCTAAATCAATGACTTGATTGGTCAATTGATTTTTTGATTGATATCCAATTCTGCAAAAGAAGTATTTAGATGACATGGGATCCAGTTATTGTTGGTATTTTAATCCATTCCCCCACAATAAAATTTTAGACCAGACCAAATTCAAAGAAGTTGCAGACAACAATTTTAAATCGATGAAATTTTTCAAATCTTTGTCATTTGGGGTAGAAAACACTGTTGATAATGAAGAAATTGCTTGTAACAAGCAATTTCTTCATTGTCCACAGTGTTTTCCAAACCTTTTAAGTTATGGGGCATTTAAAAGCGTCATTTTGTTGGAATGGGTTAAAATGAAAATGTAAAAGTACATGTTGTTTACTTTTCTACATTCAAAAAATTTTAAAAAAGAGTGAAATGAATCAACAGTTGTGAAGACATTTTGCTTGGTATAACTATTGTTGATCCTTTTTTCTGTTCCAAAACCGTCCTTTTCAAAAGCAGTATTCATTCATCAAAATTGCTGGATTTTTAGGCCTCCTGCATTGGTAGATACATTTGTATGTGTAAAGTTTTTGCCCTTTCAGTTGTACCTTAACCAATCCCTTGCATTAGTGCTTTTTGACGCCCCTGAAGAAAAAATGATTGTAGAAATCATTGCGTAAAATGAAGATATTGCTTGTAACAAGCATTTGCTTCATTTCTACATTGTTGTCAAGCCCAATTGTGGTGAGCAAGACATAGTTGTCACTATGACAAGTCGATGTATGTGTGTTAGTGCGTTAGTCCGTCCAAATTTATCTGGACAATTACTCCTACATTTATGGATGGATTTCAAAATTACTTGGCAAAATTATTCTCCATCATGAGTAGATGTGCCATTTGAAAGAATTTTTGGGATAGTTCTAATGTCAAGGTCACAACTCAAGGTCAAACACTAAAATGGTGATTGTCAAGAGCATTTCTCCTACAATTATGGATGGATTTCAAAATAAATTGGCACAATTATTCTCAATCATGAGATGATGTGCCAATTATAAGATTTTTTGGGATAGCTTTAAATTCAAGGTCATAGCTCAAGGTCGAACTAAAATTTTGCTTGTGCTTTTCCAGAGCATGATGCCTACTTGACTTTGTGGTCTCAACAGCAGTTATCCTAGGACAACCACCTAGTTTTAAGCAATGGCCTTTTACCTGGTACCGTTTTTCAAAATAAAGTGTCAAGATATATCTATACAAAAACTGTAGTGATGGGTAATTTTTGTTAAACAAAGACATCTTATTGGATATGACATTTGTGATATTTTAACCTGTTACCAGATGGCAAAATTTTAGATTGGTCCAATTTGAAAGGAGTTGAAGATGACAATGTAAAGATTGTGAAATTTTAGATTTTTTCAACTTTCTAGGTAGAAAACATTTGTAAAATGAAGAATTGCTTGTAACAAGAAATTTCTTCATTTAACACAAAGTGTTCCCAATTGTTTTTCTTGAGCGGCGTCCAAAAGCGTCAATGTGTGGAAATTGGTTAAAGAAAAGGGAACATCTGTCTTTGAACTAAGAAGTGATTATATATTGATCAGAGTTAGATTGCACAGTGTTTGAAGGCCAAACAGGGTCCTGTTCTTTATCCATATAATTGTCTAAGTGAAGAATATATATAATCCATTTACCACCTTTGGCCTACTTTCTGAAAAAAAAATGACATCATTTACTAAATATACCTGATTAAACAAATTACATGTAAATACTAAACTTATGATGTCCCTTTACCTAGTTATTCTTTTTATGCCCTTGCATCAAAAGATTAACCCATTCCCACACAATGACGCTTTTAAACGCCCCTCAAAATAAAAGCTTTGGAAAGCATTGTGAAAAATGCAATTTCTTCATAATCCTCAATGTTTTCTATCCAAGAAATTTAAAATTCCATGAACTTGAAATTGTCATCTGAAACTTCTTTCAATTTGGACCAGTCTAAAATTTCACAATGCGGGAATAGGTTAAGGCATATTGTTTTACCATTGACCAACTGGCAGTCTTCAAAACATAACCAAAAAACCTAACATTTACAATTACTATAATCCATTACCACACACCAAAATTTAGACTAGTCTTATTTGGAAGAAGTTCCTGACAAACTATTTAAAGTTTGTGAAACTTTACAATGTTTTAGTCTTTTGGTTGAAAGCGGGCTGTGAAGAAATGGGTTAAGCCTATTCAAGATACAATGCTTATATCTGGCATGAGGATAGGTTTTATCAATGCGCATCTGCAGATACCAAGGTCAAGGTCTTAGGACAAGGTGAAGGTCAAACTACCAAAAACGACTGTTATGAGGGCATGTTGTTTCACAAACAGATTTTGTTTTCTTATGAAAATGAAATATCTATAAGTATGTCATAACCCTAGAATTCATGCTTAGGATGTTTTTTTCACTCAAACCTTTCTGGATAGATATGTTAATATTTAATCCATCATCATTTTCATAAGTACTTTGGCTTGGGTTTTTTAACATTTACATTTCTATATTTTTCTCTTTCAGAATAAAGACTACTTTTCAGCTGGAAAAGATGGTAGGTTTTGATTTTGGAATTCTGATACTATATTCAAATTTTCTGAGGATATGAATTTCTGGTGCCAAAATCAAATGCCTATGGGGTAGTGGACAAGGTCTAGTGTTAATGGGCTGGAATCCGGTGTCAGTTCTTCCTTGTTAGATTCGTGGCTTCTCCAGTCATTTGGATGAGGCTTTAGACCCTCTGTCAAATTACGTAAAAAAATGACTACTTTGAAAATTAGCGATATGTTCTGTGATCTCAGATTTACATACACAGGAATAACGAAGGTAATCTTTAAAAAATTCTTTTCCCAAACCATAAGGCATAAAGTCTTGCAATTTGGTACATAGCATAGTTTATTTACCCTCTACCAAAATACCATAAAAAATGACTCAACTCTTAAGATTAGCCCTATATTGTTGGCTCTTGGATTTACATAGTATTAAGGGAGAAAATTTTTAAAATCTTTTTCTCTCAAACCATTAGGTGTAGAGCTTTGATATTTTCTTTATATCATAACACCTTGAGCCATCATACTCAGGTGAGCAATACAGGACTATCATGGTCCTCTTGTCCTTACAATGTGGCATAGTTGTTGTCTATCACATGTAGATGTTCCATCTGATACAAATTTTGAGCTAAGTTCAAGGTGACAGATCAAAATTAAATGTTTGAATTAAGCTTTGGTCAAGCATTTCTACTACTTTATGGATGGATTTCTAAATAAATTGGCATTTGTTTTTCTTAGTCAAGAGTAAAATTGATGTGCTATTTTAAACAATTTCTTTTGACAGCCTCAAGATCAAAAGTAACTTCAGTCCTTTGATTTTAGTTCAATTCTGTACAGGATTTTATTCAACATGACAAGGGCTAAAAAGAAAGACTAAAAAGAAAGACTAAAGGGCATTTGTCATGGGTATTAGATCTCATTTCAAGTACTTCTCATCTGAAGTAATTTGTTTTGTTTTGTTTTCAGTGAAAGAGATGAACAGACAAATAATGTCCGTGGTTAATTTTGTTGTGACAGTTTTGGGAGCATTTGCATTTGGATATAAGGCAACAGAATTCACCTTTTATGGCAGTAATGTATTTGCTATGGTGGGTATAGTTATTTCATTGCATAAAAGCACATTAGTCATGCTCATTGATTTTTTTCCAAATTTAATATGCCAAACAGCGGCTAAAGAGAGTCAATATAACCCTTGTTGTGCTGAATTGTAAATGAAAAAGAGAATTTTTTTGCGATATAATCAAAGGGCTGAAAGCACTGGAAGCACCAGAGTATGGCTCAATATTATATTGAAAATTTATCTTATAGCAAATTCTGGCTGAGAAGGACAAGCTAATGGTATAGACTAAGATCAGACTGCACATATGTGCAGACTGATCTTTGTCTATACCTTCTGCCAAAGCAGGTTTAGCATGACAAGGGTTAGCAAAAGTTTTTCTGATGGATGGATTTTGTCAGCTACTTTAACCTAAAACATTTTAGCCAAGGACAATTTTAGGAAATGTTCAATGTAAAATGATTTAACATTTAGTATACCCTGTCTGTTTGTTTGACTGTCTGTCGTTGGACTTATTTATTTCATTGCTTTAACTCCAGAAGCAGGTCTTTGAAACTCTTTACAAATATCAATGACCGAGGAGGTATTGATTTTGGATAACATAGTATAAAGGTCAACTGTGCTTCATGAGTGGGGTGGGGTAGGGGTATAATTCCACTTTGTGACAATTCTAGTGAATAGTTAGGTGATATGATAACATGTTCTGGATAGAAAAAATTTACCAGTGTCAATAATTAGTCTAAACTTAAAACCATGACAAGATGGCATAATTTTAGACTGGTCCAAATTGAAAGGAGTTGCAGACGACAGTTTAAAGTTCATAAAATTTTAGACTTTTTCAACCTTCTGGATAGAAAGCATTGTGGAAAATGAAGAAATTGCTTGTTGCAAGCAATTTCTACATTTTCCACAATGTTTTCCCAATTATTTTTCTTGAGGGGCTTCAAAAAGCGTTATTGTGTTGGCATGGGTTAAAACAGTCACAGAGAGAAGTATCCAGGTTTTGAGATTTAATTTACAGATCACTGCCCCCCCCACCTCACATCTGATCGGAAGTTTGACTTTGACATTAAACAGCATCATTTTGCAATATGTATGGCCAGTAATATGTACCTAAAAGGTAAAATGATTGGTATATGACCTAAACATCATCAGATCTCTCCCCCCCCTCTGCCTCTGATAGGAAATTTGACTTTGACATTAACCCATTCCCACACGATGAATTCTAATCCAGTCCAAATTCAAAGAAATTGCAGACAACAATTTTAGGTCGATGAAATTTTTAAAATCTTTGTCTTTTTGGGTAAAAAACATTGTGGATAATGAAGAAATTGCTTGTAACAAGCAATTTTTTCATTTTCCACAATGTTTTTCAAAGCTTTTATATTGAGGGGCGTTAAAAAGCTTCGTGGTGTGGGAATGGGTTAAACAGTTGGAAGTTCAACTTTGACATAACACAGTATTATTTTGCAATAAGTATGGTGAGTAGCATGTACCAAAAAGGTAAAATGATTGGTATATGACCTAAACATCATAATAAAAACTGCATAGGCTGTAGTTTCAATGTTTAAGTCAACAAACCAGCAGAAATGCTTAACATCAATGTTGGAGTTCAAAGTTCACTACTAGTCTGGTGAATGCTTGATTGATCAAAAGGTAGTTTAATTGCTTCAGGGAACTGCCTGCAACAATACTTCACTTTTACCTTGGCATTGAACAATTATTAAAAGCAGGTGTGACCACTCTTATTTAAGCCTTGCTTTTAACCCTTTCCTGTTCAATTCAATGGTTATAACATCCCCGTGATTTTATAAAAGAGAAAAAATGTAGAAAAGAATAAATTGCTTGTAAGAAGCAATTTCTTCTTTTTACGCAATATTTTCTACCCTACTGAATTGTTTTCAAATTAAATCTACTTTAAATTTTTGTTTGCAAAAACCTTTGAATTAGGACAGGTCTCAAATTTTGTAAGAAACAGGAAAGTGTTAAAAAAATTCTATTTTGAGTGATGGCAATACACATTTCCACTTTCAGCAATTAGGAGCAGGACTAACTCTAGCCACTGTTGTGTTCTTTGCTGATCTCTACTTTCTATTGAAAGAATCGGAATGAGAGTACAATATAGGTAGTGTGTAGTTGGAAGATTTAGATCCAGAAGAATTATCAACAAGCATAGGAAAGGAGGTGACACTTGGAATAATACAGGAGAATAGAGATTCAGGAAAGATTGAAGGAAAACACTGAAAAATATTTGAAAACCTTGTATATTGCTGAAAAAATGTTAAAGACTAGAGTGTTGGCTGATCCTTGTCTATGCTAACTATAGATAGAGGACTGTTTATTCATCAATAAACAATGGTTAAACCCATTCCCAAACAATGCTTCATAGCTTACTGAAGCACAACGTGCACAAGTTGAGCTATTGCAATGATCAAATATCAAGTGTCTGGTAGTGTTGAGTGTTGTTCTCTGTGTTGTTGTTGTGTTCATGCCTTGTGTTTCTGTAAATGATTTCTTTAAACATCCTCTCCTCGTCATTCAGTGGTCTAATCTTGATGAAATTTGGCGGGAATTTTCCTTATTTGATGCTCCTTCGAAATTGTTAAAATAATTGAAATCCACCCTGAACTCATGATTGCCATGGCAACAGAAAGGGTGAATATAATTCAATCTTTAAAAATCTTATCTGAAACAAGAAGACTTAGAGCTTTGATATTTGGTATGCAGCACCTCCTATGCAGCATCTAGGGGAGCACTATCAAATTTGTTCATATGGGTCCTATTTGGGCTCCACCTTGGCACACCCTATCTTAATATAGATACAAAGAGGGATATCCTAAAAAAATCTTCTCCGATGAAACCAGAAGACTGAGAGCTTTGATGCCTTTGGATCATATTTGGGCCTCGCCCAGGTGCACCCTATTTTATATTGAAACAAAGGGGGGAAACTTAAAAAAGTTCTCTTACACCAGAAAAATTATATTATTGATATTTGGTATGCAGCATCTCATAGGGGATCTCTATCAAATTTATTCATATGATGCCCTTTTGGACACATTTGGTCTCTGCTTGGGTGCTCCTTATTGTAATATAGATACAAAGCAGGTAAACTATAAAAAGAAAAAAACTTCTTTGCTGAAACCAGAAAGCTTAGAGCACTGATATTTGGTATGTAGGATCTCCTAGTGAACCTGTATAATGTTTCTTTGTGTGATGCCATTTGGGTTATATTTGAGCTCCACCTGGGGGCATCTTTTTCAAACATACAAAAAAGAAGGACAACTTTAAATATCTTCATTGTCAAAATGAGAAAACCTAGGGTATTGGTATTTGGTATTTAGAATCTCTAAGTCTAAGTCTACCTCTACTAGGATATTCAATCAACCACACACTATTTTAATGTAGAAAAAAGTAGAAAATCTTAAAATCCCTCTGGTATACTCCATTTGTTGTTGACAAGATAGATGGAAATCTTCAAAACTTTTCTCCTCTAACATCAGAAATGAAATTGATATTTGAAGTGTTGAATGTCAACGTGAATTTTTTTATCACATGATGCCCCTCTTAACATACTTGAACTCCACCTGTAGATCCTTTTTGTCATACACTGCCAGAGGCAGACAAATATTGGCGTCATCTCTGTCAGTATGTCAATCCGTGCATACATCCACTTTTCTCGAGAGCGCAACTCCTCCTAAGTTTCTAGATGGATCTTTTTGAAACTTGGTCAATGTAATCACCTTCATTGGTAATTATGCATGAAGTAAGGATTTTATGGTTCATTGATTTTTGCCTCAGTTATGCCCTATTAAAACTTAGTCTCTAAGGCTTATTGAAATTGCAGCCTTGCGAACGCAACTCCTCCTAAGATTCTGGCTGGATCTAAATGAAACTTGATGGATGTTATCACCTTAATTGGTTGATGTGCATGAAGTAAGGTTTTGCCTCAGTTATTCCCCCTTAAAACTTAGTCTCTAGGGCTTATTGAAATTGCAGCCTTGTTAATGCAACTCCTCCTAAGTTTTTGGCTGGATCTAAATGAAACTTGGTGGATGTTATAATCTTATTTGGTAGATGTGCATGAAGTAAGGATTCTATGGTTCATTGATTTTTGCCTCAGTTATTCCCCCTTAAAACTTAGTATCTTGTTCTTATTGAAATTGCAGCCTTGTGAACGCAACTCTTCCTAACTTTTTGTCTAGTTTAAATTAAACTTAGTCAATGTCATCACCATAATTTGTAGGTGTACATGGATCAAGGATTTTATCGTTCATTGATTTTTGCGAGAGTTATGCCCCTTGACACTTAGTCTCTTGGCCCATTCAATCAATCAAACATAAGAAACAGTTTGAACTTGACAGTTTAAACAGGTAGTCTGCAAGTGTTTGAATTTGGTTCTGTCAAAATAAGTAGTGTGTACAATTATTTTTTCGTGAAACAGCAGCAAAGTGGTGGTGTATATTGTGACTATGGCACTCTTGTTTACATAGAAATGTAGGTTGAAATATTAATATGATCCTTTTTTTGACTCATCAATTTATTTAGAAACTTATTTGGAAGAGAATCTGATTCAAAATCTCCTTAGACAAGTCACCAAGCATAAAGATTTCATATAATTTAGACGGTTAACAGCTGGTGACTCTCTACTAAATTCAAATTAATTTTCTCAGGTGAGAGCTTTTGTCTTGTTTTTATGCCCATGAAATTCTAAAACCAATTTGTGTTGAAATGGCTTAAGTGAATCATAGATCATACTGCCGGTATGCCTGTATGTATGTTGTACTCATCTTGTGATTTATATAAAAAGAAAATGGACTGGAATTGAAATACACAAAGGTTTGCTTCAATTCATGACCATAAATTGAATAAACAATTTATAAGCTATGCTTGTTACTAGATTTAATTCTATGATAATTTGTGATGTAATTCAGATAGAAAATGATAAAATGAGTCCTCGTCAATTGACGGATCACAGATGTAAATCAAATAATCGACCAATCAAATCATTCAATTAAATATAATTTATTTGTTAGTTTCGTCTATCAAAAACGAGCGATCTGATTGGTCGAAAAATTTAATTCATACCTCCATGAACAAAATATTGAGTACGCAGTCATTTTGAATGCTTCCGCACAAAATAGTTCACTACAAGAAGGTATCAAAATTTGTTAAGTTGTTGCATTTTTCGCTCGATGCTATTAAATTATAAGAAATGAAGATAATATTTTTTGTTTTCATGGAGGTATGAACCGTAAAAACCTAATCACACAATGTATTAGTACAGTGTGAATAGGTTTTTCGGTTCTTACCTCCATGAAAACAAAAAATATTCTCTTCATATCTTAATTGAAGTAAACTGTAAACTCTGACAATGGCCGACATTTATGTGAAGTATTCCCATTGGTTTGGTAACTTAAACATTGTAAGTATGGCTTATTCAGGCTGTAGTCAAAATGTTTATGTCACCAACCAATTATTTCATTTTTAGGTCACCTGACCAAATGGTCATGGTGACCCATTGCAATCATCGTTTGTCCGTCGTCGTGCGTCGTCCGTCGTCCGTCGTCCGTTAACTTTTAAACATTTTCATCTTCTTCTCAAGAACTACTAGGCGGATTTCAACCAAACTTGGTAGAAAGCATCAATGGGGAATGCCAATTCAAGTTTGTGAAAATAGGGGTCCTGGGGTCAAAGGGGCCCAAATAGGGGCCAAAAAGGGGTAATTTTTGGTACTTCTTTAAAAATCTTCTTCTAATAAACCGTTAATGCCAGAGCTTAAATATTTTGTGTGCATGACAACTAGGACAGGTATATTATAAATTGTGAAATTCATGCCCCTGGGGTCATGTATGGGGCCACACCCAGAGGTCAAAGTTCATCATGTTAAAAAATTCACATTTTCATCTTCTTCTGATGAAGTACAAAGCCAATTTCAACAAACTTGGTGAAAAGCATCATTTGGTAATGGTTATTCAGATTTGTGAAAATAAAAAGGCTGTGGGGTCAGGGGGCCCTAAAATGGGGACCAAAAGGGGGTCATTTTTGGTAACTTTTAATTATTTCATCTTCTTCTCAAGAACTACTGGGCGGATTTCAACCAAACTTGGTAGAAAGCATCATTTGGTGATGCCCATTCAAGTTTGTGAAAATAGGGATTCTAGGGGTCATAGGGGCCCAAATAGGGGCCAAAAAGGGGTAATTTTTGGTACTTCTTTAAAAATCTTCTTCTAATAAACCGTTAATGCCAGAGCTTAAATATTTTGTGTGCATGACAACTAGGACAGGTATATTATAAATTGTGAAATTCATGCCCCTGGGGTCATGTATGGGGCCACACCAGAGGTCAAAGTTCATCATGTTAAAAAATTCACATTTTCATCTTCTTCTGATGAAGTACAAAGCCAATTTCAAACAAACTTGGTGAAAAGCATCATTTGGTAATGGTTATTCAGATTTGTGAAAATAAAAAGGCTGGGGGGTCAGGAGGCCCTAAAATGGGGACCAAAAGGGGGTAGTTTTTGGTAACTTTTAAATATTTCATCTTCTTCTCAAGAACTACTGGGCGGATTTCAACCAAACTTGGTAGAAAGCATCAATGGGGAATGCCAATTCAAGTTTGTGAAAATAGGGGTCCTGGGGTCAAAGGGGCCCAAATAGGGGCCAAAAAGGGGTAATTTTTGGTACTTCTTTAAAAATCTTCTTCTAATAAACCGTTTATGCCTGAGCTTAAATATTCTGTGTGCATGACAACTAGGACAGGTATATTATAAATTGTGAAATTCATGTCCCTGGGGTCATGTATGGGGCCACACCCAGAGGTCAAACTTCATCATGTTAAAAAATTCACATTTTCATCTTCTTCTGATGAAGTACAAAGCCAATTTCAATCAAACTAACTTGGTGAAAAGCATCATTTGGTACTGATTATACAGATTTGTGAAAATTAAAAGGCTGGAGGTCAGGGGTGCCTAAAATGGGGACCAAAAGGGGGTCATTTTTGGTAACTTTTAAACATTTTCATCTTCTTCTCAAGAACTACTGAGGGGATTTCAACCAAAACTTTTTCTAATTCTTTCAAACAAAATCACTTGTCTTGGTGCTCTTTTACTCAGGTGACCGTTAAGGCCCACTGGGCCTCTTGTTTTGTTACATGGTACACGGCATAAATTCTACAAAATAATGTAGATTGATATCAAAGTGGTCTTTAGAGTTATGCAGGCGTGTCCGACAATCCATCAATTTTAGCTGGTAATTCCTGAATAAATCATCTTTTGGACAATTTGTATTGGCTTAGGCCTAGGTTAGCCCTAGGTTTACCAGTTAATGTATTTATACTGCAGGAGTGACATGATGGGGCAGGTTTCGGTGATCTGTCAATTTCAAATATGGTTTCAGGAATGTACAACATGCTTAGGAATCATTGTTACGATAGAAGGAACTCAAATTAACCCTTTCCTGTTCTATCCATGGTTTTTGTTATTTCTTTTTTTTCCACAATATTTTCTATCCTATTTTCCAAATTTAAACCACTGCAAATTTTCATCTGCATAACCTTTAACCCATTCCAACACAACAATATTTTAGACTGGTCCAAATTCAAAGAAGTTGCAAACGATAATTTTAAGTTAGTGAAATCTTTCAATTCCTTGTCTTTTGGGGCAGAAAATATTGTGGATAATGAAGAAATTGCTTGTAACAAGCAATTTTTCATTTTCCACAATATTTTCCAAAACTTTCATATTGAGAGGCGTTCAAAAGCGTCACTGTGTGGGAATGGGTTAAATAAGGACAGGTCTTTAATTCTGTAAAAGAGGATTGGTTGAATTATTTTACAATAAAAGGCTGTTGTGCACTGTACATCTGCAAAGGGAGAATTCAAAATGTTCTTTTTATTTCCTCTTAGTCATCGTGCTGGAATTGAATAATGACTTTGGAGGTTTCTGTTCCGAATAGTTTTTACGAATTATTATGATTTATACTAGAATTGCATCATTCAAATAACCACATTTCAATTGGCTACTCCTTCCTTACCTTATATTTTCAGTAATTTAGAATTTATTGTTTAACCCTTTTCCCGCTTTGTAAAATTTTAGACCTGTCCAAATTCAAAGGTAGTACTGGCGCAAGATAAACCAGGAATCCATTGTTAGGTGCTCCAGCCGCCGCGATATGACTGAAATACTGTTAAAAGAGGCGGTAAACCCCATTCAATCAATTAAACAACCAAATTCAAAGGTTTGGCAGACGAAAATTGAAAGTGGATTAAATTTGAAAAATAACCATTCAGTAGGGTAGAAAATTTGGGAAAAAAGAAGAAATTGCTTGTTACAATCTTTTTTTTTCTTATTATTCTATAACATTTTCTCAATTAAAAAATCACAGGGACGTAAGAACCAGGAAATGGTTAAAATTGGAAAACTTGTTGCAAGCAAACTTTCCCTTTCTGAGAATGGTTTTAGTTCACCCAAGCAAACTTTCCCTTTCTGAGAATGGTTTTAGCTCACCCAAGCAAACTTTCCCTTTCTGAGAATGGTTTTAGCTCAGCCAAGCAAACTTTCCTTTTCAGAGAATGGTTTTAGCTCACCCAAGCAAACTTTCCCTTTCTGAGAATGGTTTTAGCTCACCCAAGCAAACTTTCCCTTTCTGAGAATGGTTTTAGCTCACCCAAGCAAACTTTCCCTTTCTGAGAATGGTTTTAGCTCACCCAAGCAAACTTTCCCTTTCTGAGGATGGTTTTAGCATCTTTAAACATCTTCTCTTAACCATTTAATGTTCAATCCCTGGTTTTTACGTCCCTTTGATTTAATACTTGAGAAGAAATTGTGGAAAAAGAAGCAATTACTTGTAACAAGCAATTTCTTCTTTTCCAACAATATTTTCTAGCCTTTAACTTGGTTACTATTCAAATTGCCCCAAATTTTAATTGTGACTGTCGTCTGCAACTTCTTTCAACTAGTCTTTGCACCAGTCGAAACTTTCGAGAAACGGGAAGGATTAAACCACTCAGCCAATTGAACCACACTTGGCAGGGGTGTTCCTTGATTGACCCTTTTCAAAACTTGTTCTTGGAATTTTGATTGGCAAAAAATGTGGGTGTTGCAGGATGGGCTTATCGGACTTGGAGCAGTCATGGAGTAATCTTAAAATCTTTACCTTCTAAACCGCTGATCCAATGTAGACCAAACTTGGCCAGAATGCTCCTTGCGTCACCCTTTTCAAAACTTGCTAGTGAAATTTTAATTTGTGATAAAACGGAGATGTGAAAAGGCAGGCAGAGCCCAAGCTATCAGACTTACAAAATTCATGAAACAATTCTCAGGTGAGTGATTTACGACCACTTTGGCCCTACTGTTCAGAAATTACTTTCTTTTGAGTTCTATAACATTTACAAATGACTTTCGGCATCCCAATAATTTTTTTCATGAATCAAAATTGTAGGGGAGGATCAATTGTAGGTGAAAATTTATTTTGAAATCTTATCGTATAAACAACTCGGGCTCGAAGGTACAGGTAGGAGGTTTAAATAAAGATCAGCATTCAAATATGCAGGCTGATCTTCGCCTATACCTCAAGCCAAAAACAGGAACATTCCGGGTCCAGCATGACAATGGTTGATACCCCCGAGGAAGCTTCAGAATAGCGAGCACTAAAAGGACCCTAAAAGACACTAGAAAATAGTTTGATTCGTGGATGACCACACAAATATGGAGGGAAAAGCTTATTCCAATCCCTTTTCAATACTTTTGGAAGATATTGTAATTGGAACCTTCTGTAAAATCCCCTTCGAAAATATTTCCATGTCTTCAACTTACCCAAAGTACAGTCAATCTTCCTAGAGCGACAACCTCTATTAAAAGACCACTTGAATTAAGCGACCACTATCGCAATTCCTTCTTTCAAAAATATAGATCACATAAGAAATAGTTGTATTTGATCATCACATTAGAATCGTCTCAAAAGTAAAGAATTTAGCGAGAATTTTGTAGGGATTTATCAAAGCTTTCGAATCAATCTTTCACATATTTCACTGAAATGTGTTTTAAGCGACCATTCTGTATAGCGACCACTTTTTGGTCGTCCCTTGAGTGGTCGTTTGATATAAGATTTACTGTAGATTTGAACCTCATGTGACTGCGGCCATAGCGCAGTTGTAGCGCGACATAATCTCAATCATGGGGTCCGGGTTCGATCCACGGCCGGGGCGTATATCCTTTCCGTCATTTGTCTCTTCATTTCTTCTAATTTAATGCCATCAAGTAAAATAAAGCAAATACTTTACTAGCTTTTAAGATTTTATGAATCTGCGTAGTACTCGGGGACACGCTCAAAACTTTATTCTTGAAAGTATGAAAAAGCAAATGAACCAATCAAAACGCTTGAGTTTTGATATACAAAACTGAAATAAAATTATGTAGATTACATGTGTGACGCTTTTCACTATAATTTCATCCCCTGAATGTTGCTTTCTATTGTTAGTTCTTACGCAATTCACAGTATTTTCTGTGACATTGTTTTAACTCTGAGAGCCAGTTCTTTGTATTGGGTTGTCATTTAAAGACTTTAAGCTTAAATGTTTTACGGCTAATTTGGATAAAAACTCAATTAAAAAATTTCTTGTTAAGAAAGATGTCAAACATTCAACCCTGAACCAGGACATGTTATTTCAAACACTTCATGGCATTATGAACATTGCATATATCCTGATTTAGTCGTAAGAAATATTATTTTCTTGTTCAGTCAGACATTTACAAAATATGGTATACCCACCATTGTAAAACCTTTGATAATATGGATTCGGGCACCGATTTTTCCTAATGGTGCTTTTTACTGTTGTGTTTTAGGATAGTGGCCACCTGGATATGTCCTTTTGCAGAGCTCCAATCTTTGTAATGGTCATATCCAGGAAGCACACGAATAATTGAATTGCGCCGTGATACAACGGAAAGATCGTTTAACCTTTTCCCACAAAGCGATGCTTTTTGACACCCAAAAAGAAAAACAATTACGAAAACATTGTGGAAAATGAAGAAAAGGCTTGTAACAAGCCATTTCTTCATCAACCATATTTTTTTTCTATCCAACTAGACGAAAAAATTAAAGTGCCATCCATTTGAAATTGTCGTCAGCAGATTCTTTCAATTTGGAGCAGTTTAAAATTTGGTTGTATGGGAATAGGTTAAAGCGACGTAAAACTCTATGTAATCGTAAGTTTCACGTGTGGTTGTTTTAAATGAAGACTGGTTCTTCTACCTTCAATAATTCTTCTACTTAATCTGTTCTGAATCCATAAGTGGTTTTGTTCCTTTTTGCGTCACTTATAACTAATTGGTATCAATAACCTTATGGTATAACAATGAAAGGGTCACAAGGACGCTTGACCTCTCTTTGGGACATGGCCCTCAAAATCCATTGATTGGGAGATATTTTATCAAAAGTTGAATGATTTCAAAATTGCCTCAAATCAAATGTATGTTTATGTATGTCTACCATTTAATGATGAAAAATATTGTAAGGATACCATAAATGAAATAGATCTAGTGAAAAACATTGTGCAGTTTAACTAAGAAAGATGACTTGAGGAAATTAAATACTTACGTGTTGTTTTTATTCGCAATTGTCAATTAGTAGCACTTTGCATTTACACAGTGAGATAAATAGCCTACAAGATCTTTATGTATAATTGTAAACAGATTTTTCTTTTAAACTTTAACAAAATGGTAGCAATACTAAGGTTTCGAATTTGTATAATACTAGCGACTGTATCACTTCTAAGTGCTTTGGAGTGTCCATATTTTGATACAGTCTCGAATCAAAATAAAACCCTGAACAACACTTGTGACATGAGTCATTGGCTGCACTGGGATTGTAGCTCTTGTTACAACGGAAACTCTAACCAAACCGTGGTCAGATACAAAGTCGTCTGTTGTCCTATAAAGAACATCACTGCCTGTCGCGACAAATGCAACACAACCGAGGCTGATGATACCGATTATGGAATTTGCACGCATTCATGTCCAAATATATCAACGGTCGTTCTTTCAAACACATATAATAATTCTACATCTGTGTCGACAGCCGCTAAAAGATTAGCAACGTCGTCATTAAGAACATTAAACATTTCTGAAACGAAAACTGCGATTCTCTTGAGGACCAGAACGACATCAACACCAGGAACTTCAACAAGTACACGTAGCTCTACCATCTATGAAGCCGTCTCGTCCGGAATTTCAAACAAATTTAATTCAGCAGCGAATACTAAACCTCTCACAACATCTTCAGTTGGGACCTCCAAGACGCCAAATCTAGTGAATATATCAAGTACGCACGGTATTCCCACCTATGGAGGAACATCTTCTGGAATTTCAAACAGTTTGAATAATGCAGGGATTAATATTTCAAGCTTAAAACCTCTAACAACGCCTTCATCCGGCACCAGTAGGACATCAACACCAGTGACCTTACCGAGCACACACAGAACACCTCAACATGAGGCTAACTCGTCATTTATGTCAAACAGTTTTAAAACTGCAGCCCGAAATATGTCAAGTTCAATACCCCAAACAACGCCTTTATTGAGGACTACCAAGATATCAACATCATTGGCTTTACCAAGTACTCACAAAACATCCTCCTATGGACCAAATGTCTCAGGAGTATCGAATAGTTTGAAAACCGCAGCCCAATATAATTCAAGCTTAAAACCACCAGGAATGACATCATTGTATATCGGGTCCATCAAGACATCAACACCTGTGACCTTACCGAGTAGTCGAAAAACATTCTCCTATGGAGTTAACTCGTCTGGAGTTTTGACCAGTTTGAAAACAATAGTGCAAAATATATCAAGTCCCAAGCCTCTCACAACGCCATCCTTGCTCAATGGTTCAATTAAAAAATCAACACCAGCTACCTTACCGAATACACACATGACAGCCACCAATGGAGCAAAGTCGTCTGAAATATCAAACAGTTTGTACGCTGCAACACAAAATATATCGAGCTCAAAACCTCCCCTAACAACGCCTTTATTGAGAACGACCAAGACATCAGCACAAATGACTTTACCGAGTATACATAGCACACCAACTCATGGAACAAACTCGATAGAAGTGTCAATTAGTTTGAAAACTGCAGCGCAAAATATGTCAAGATCAAAACCTCAAACAACAACCGTAGCAGCCATTCCCGGCAGTTTGGAAACTCTAGCCCCTAGATTTATCGAAACTACAACTTCGAAACACGCTGCATTTACAAAAGCAAGTCGTTCTAGTTATTATGACGTTACGAAGGAATCGTTCAATTCTAATTCAACTTTGGGAAATATAATAGACAATCATGGTGATGGTTTAAATGACACAGTAAGTTTTACAGTACGCATCGATGAAATAGTGATAACGACAAATTCGAATGAAAGGGCTGGTGAATCTGATCACACAGGTATGAATACACACAACTTTACACGTTACATTTGTTTTATTGTCAGTGGATGACTAAAATATCTTGACCAAAGATTTCTTCGAACTGTATTTACGATGTTTTGGTCGCCACCCTATGATACTTGTTACATAACAAATCTAAGGACTAATCGTTTCGAGAGTCGCTGGTGAACAAGTTTTTACTATAGGGGACCAAATATTCAATTCCTAAACAAATATTTGTACTATGCTTCAAGACATTTGATCCAAAGCTGTAGCCTAGAGATTGCGAAAAGTTTTTTTTCTAAGAATTTACCTAGTGCCCGGCGTTTAACCCATTCCCACACAGCAAAATTTTAGACTGGTCCAAATTGAAAGAAGTTGCAGACAGCAAATCAAAGCTGTTGAAGTTGTAAAAAATCTTTGTCTTTTTGGGAAGAGAAACTTGTGGATAATGAAGAAATTGATTGTAACAAGCAAATCCTTCGTTTTCCACAATGTTTTCTTAAGCCGTTTTATTAAGGGGCACAAAAAAGAGGGATTGAGTGGGAATGGGTTAACCAAATTTATCCGCTATCACACTTTTCCACGGTTCTCTTATATGTTAACATTGTAATGAAGTTTTCGACATTTGACCAATCGCGACTTTAAATCAAGAACTCATTCGATCATTCAAATCATTTATTCAGCCCAGAATTGACATTTGAGTTCCGACATTGGCCACCATTTCTGTAATATATTTTTGTTGGTTTAGAGACTTCAGTAGGCTCGCTATTAAGCGTTTCCTGCTTAATCCCTGGTTTTTTTGTTCTTGTGATTTTGTACTTTGAAAAAACATTGTGGGAAAAGAAGAAATTGCTTGTGACAAGCAATTTCTTCTTTTTCCACGACGTTTTCTACACTGTAGGTTCGAACCTACTTTTCTTGGCTCAAGAATTCTCGACTATAGTCCTCTAGCTATTGCTCTACATTTGGACTTGAAGCACAATTACCATTTAAAAATGTTCTCGTGTTTAACACTTTCCTGTTTAATCCCTGGTTTATACGTCCTTGTGATTTTGTACTTGAGAAAACATTGTGGGAAAAGAAGAAATTGCTTGTTACAAACAATTTCTTCTTTTTCCACGACGTTTTCTACTCTGTAGGTTCGAACTTACTATTCTTGGCTCAAGAATTTTCGACAAACAATTTCTTCTTTTTCTACGGCGTTTTCTACTCTATAGACTGGTTACTCTACACATTTCACTTACTATCCATTGTCTTCTGCAACTTCAAGTCTAAAATTATGAAAAACAAGAAAGAGTTAATAAGTCTCCGATGTCGTAGGTGTTGAATTCCTCTTTATTGACGGATCGACATAAGTATGAACCATTTTTAGCTCTACTGGCCGAAGGCCACAAGAGCTAGTGCGATGGCCTTTTCCCGTCCGGCGTCCGTGCATCCGTCCGTCGTCCAACCGTTAACTTTTCCTTGTTAACACTATAGAGTCCACAGTTTTCATCCGATTCCCTTCAAACTTTCTCAGAATCATTATACCATTATAAGGATCGTTCCTTTCGAAATTGGGTCAGAATCCCGGGAAAAGGGCCTAATTAGAATTTAATTAAAAAATCTTCGTTAACACTCGAGAGATTTCTTTTTATTCTCTTCAAACTTTCACAGAATGATTGTACCATCATAAGGATATTTCCTTTCGAAAATGGGTATGATCAATCAAGAAACATGGGAAAAGGGGCCTTATGAAAATTTAATTGAAATATCCATAAGAAATCCTCGTTAACACTCTAGAGTCAACAGTTTCCATTTGATTCACTTCAAAATTTCACAGAATGATTGTACCATCATAAGGATCGTTCCTTTAGAAAATGGGTCAGAAACACGAGAAAAGGGGCCTTATGAAAATTTGATTAAAAGATCCTCGTTAACTGTCTAGAGTCTACAGTTTTCAATTGATTCTCTTCAAGCTTTAACAGAATGATTGTACCATCATAAGGATTGTTCCTTTCGGAATCGGGCATGAACCGCCAAGAATCACAGGAAAAGGGGCCTAATTAAAATTTAAATAAAAATCTATAAAGAAATCCACGTTAACACTCTAGAGTCCACTGTTTTCATCGGATTCTCTTCAAACTTTCACAGAATAATTGTATCATCATAAGGATCGTTTCATTCGAAATGGGGTACGATCCGTCAAGAAACATTGGAAAAGGGGCCTTATGAAAATTAAATTAAAAAATCCATTGGAAATCCTCGTAAACACTCTAGAGTCCACGAATGATTCTCTTCAAACTTTCACAGAACAATTGTACCACCATAAGGATCGTCCCTTTCGAAATTGGGTGTGATCCGTCAAGAAACATTGGAAAAGGGGCCTTATGAAAATCTTATTAAAAAATCCATTGGAAATTCTCGTTTACACTGTTGAGTCAAAAGTTTTCATCGGATTCTCTTCAAACTTTCTCAGAATGATTGTACCATCATAAGGATCGTTCCTTTTGAAATTTGGTCAGATCTTTCTAGAAACGCAGGAAAAGAGGCCTTATTAAAATTTGTTTTAAAAAATCCATTGGAAATCGTCTCTAGAGTCAACAGTTTTCATCGGATTCTCTTCAAACTTTCACAGAATGATTGTATTATCATAAGGATCGATCCTTTCGAAATTGGGTATGATCCGTCACAAAACACAGGAAAAGGGGCCTTTTGAAAATTTGATTAAAAAAATCCTGATTAATACTCTAGGGTCAACAGTTTTAATCGATTCTCTTCAAACTTTTACAGAATGATTGTACCATCATAGGGATCGTTTTTTGCAAATTCGGTCAGATCCGTCAAGAAACACGGGAAAAGGGGCCTAATTAAAATTTGATTATAAAATCCTCTTAACATTCTAGAGTCCACAGTTTCCACCAGATTCTCTTCAAACTTTCACAGAATGATTGTACCATCATAAGGATCATTCCTTTCGAAATTGGGTATTATCCGTCAAGGACCATGGGAAAAGGGGGTCTTAAAAAATTTGATTAAAAAAATCCTTGTTAACAAAATAGAGTCCATTGTTTTCAACAAATTATCTTCAAACATTCACAGAATGATTATTACATTAAATGGATTGTTCCTTTCGGAAGTAGGTTTGAACCACCAAGTATCGTGGGAAAAGGGGCCTTATGAAAATTTAATAAAAAAATCTTAGTTAACACATCATAGCCCCAGATTTCACCTGATTGATTTCAAACTTTCACAGAATGATTGTACCATCATAAGGATTGTTCCTTTCAAATTGGGTCTGGGCCATTGAGAAACATGGGAAAAGGGGCCTTAGGAAAATTCAATTAAAAAAATCTTAATTAATGCTTGTAAGTCCACAGATGAGATGGGGTTATCTTTATACTCAAACAGAATAATTATACTTTTGTAAGTATAGTTCCCTTTGGAATTGGTTCAGATCCATCAAGTAACATGGGAAAAGGGACTATATGAAAATCTAATTAAATAATTCCTGCTAACACAATGAAGCCCACAGCTTTGATCATATTTTGTTGAAACTTTCACAGAATGATTGTAAGGTCATAACGATCATTCTTTTCATAACAGGGTTATGAAAATTTCAGAAAGTCCAGAGCTTTCATCGGATTTTCCGACATTCACAGAATAGTCGTACAATAATAATGATAGTTGATGTTGACATTAGACCTAACCCGTCAAGTATCACAGAAAAAGGAGCCTAATGAAATTTAATTTTACATTAAATAAAGTCCACAGTGTTCATTGGATTCTGTTCAACTTTCACAGAATGATTTTACCATCATGAGGATTGTTTCTTTTCAAATTGGGCCTGATCTGTCTTGTATCATGGGAAAAGGGGCCTTTTTAGAATTTTATGTACAATCCTTGTTACCAAGTCAAGAGCTTTCATTGGATTTTCTTCAACCCTTCACAGAATCATTGTACAATAATAACTTTTGTTGATGCTGACATGAGACCTGAGCCTTCAAGTATCACAGGAAAATTTATGAAAATTTTATTTTAAAATCTTTACACCAAGAAAAAGTCCGTAGTTTTCATCGGATTCTGTTCAAACTTTCACAGAATGTTTGAACCATCATAAGGATTGTTTCTTTCCAAATTGGGCCTGGTCTGTCTAGTATCATAGGAAAAGGGGCTGTATGAAAATTATTACCAAATTCTCATTAACACAAAAATATCTTCAGTCTTTATCAGAATCTGCTCAAACTTTAATAGAATGATAGTACCATCATTTAGATTGTTCCTTTGTAAATTAGGTCTGATTGGTAAAGTGACACAAGAAAAGGGGCCCTATGAAAATTTTATTACAAAAACATCATTATTACAATAAAGTCCTCGGTCTTTATCATTTTCCTCAAACTATCTATCATTAGGATTGTTCCTTTGTACATTGGGTCTGGTTTGTTAAGTTTCACGAGAAAAGAGGCCTTATGAAAATTTATTACAAATATTCTTGACACAATTCAGACCACTGTTTTCATTGATTCTCTTTAACTTTTACAGAGATATTGTACCTTCATTAGAATTGTTCCATTTAAAATTTGGTTTGTTCTGTAAAGTGTCATGGGAAAAGGGGCCGTACGAAGATTTCACTATAAACTCATTAACACAATACCACAGATTACACAGATTGATTGTAACATCATTACAATTGTTGATTTTGACAGTGGATCTGATTTAGGCAAGTGTCACATAAAAAGGGGCCTTATGAAAAACTTTCTTAAATATTCTAGTTAACACAATGTTGTCCCTTGATTTCACCGGATTCAAAATTTCACAGAATGGTTGTACAATCTTTTGAGTTGTTCTTTTCAGAACTGGGTACAATCCATCAAATATCGTGTAAAAAGGGGCCATATGATTTATCTTTTATCCCCCGCCTTTTCGGCGAAGGGGATATAGTAATGGTCTCCGTCCGTCCTTCCGCCATTCCGTCATTCCGTCCTTCCGTCACTAAACTTGTCCGGAGCATATCTCTGAAAGTAAAATTGCTATCAACTTGAAACTTCATAGGTCGATAGATCTCATAGAGGAGAAGTGTAGTGCACAAGAACCACAACTCTTGCTTGCATATTTTTTTAGTTATTGCCCTTTGTTGTTTTAAACACTTACATTTTGTCCGGAGCAAATCTCTGAAAGTATAATTGCTATCAATTTGAAACTTCATAGGTGGATAGATCTCATTGAGGAGAAGTGCAGTGCACAAGAACCACAATTCTTGCTTGCATAATTTTGGAGTTATTGCTTCCGATTACTATCAAGCTTTTATGGCGGGGGATGGACATGTCCGACATGGCTCTTGTTTTAAATATTCTAGTAAATATAATGAAGTCCCCCATTTTTCATCGGACTCACTTTAAACTTTCACAGAATGATAAAACCAACAGTAAAATTTCACGGGAAAAGAGGCCTTATGAGAACTTGATTTTAATATCTTTGTTGACACAATAAAGTCATCAGTTTTATCGGATTCTCTTCAAAGATGCATGGAATAATTGTGGCAATGGAAACCAAGGAAAAGGGGCCTCACAGATTATCATTCAAAACATTCTTGTGTATGTGATGAAGTTCACCATCATTATCAGATTGTCTTAAAAAAATCACAGGACAATTGTCGGGTTATAAGGAAAGTTCCTTTTGGAATGAAATTAATCCATCGGAAAACACAGGAAAAAGGGCCTTATGGATTTTCATTCAAAACAATCCTGTTTATGTGATAAAGTCCACAATTATTGTCAGATTCCGATGAAAATTTCGAAGGATGATTGTAGGGTCATATGGAAACTTCCCTTTGGAAATGGAGTGGATCCGTCATGAAACACGGGAAAAGGGGCCTTGTGGATTGTTGCTCAAAATACTAATGTTGATAAAGTCCAATTTTTGTTTCCCTTATGCATTCTTCTTTAAGCAATTAACTTCCTTATATATCAGATTTCTTTAACAGAAAACTTGATAACCAGTAGAGCGTCTCAGGCCCTCATGGGTCTCTTGTTGTTTGTTTTGCGACTTAAAAGTCGTAACTTCGGCGTCTGATGGTTTTTACGTTCTATGACGTTATCTAAAATTTAAGATTTTCGATTCGATTAGGAAGATTTCGATAAAATCTAACAAAATTCCTTCAAATGTGATTTTTGTTTCTATAAAATGTAATTGACAATTAACGGGATATGATGGTTTTTACGTTGTATTACGTTATCAAAACTTTGAGATTTTCGATTCGATAAGAAGGAATTCGATAAAATCTAACTAAATTCATTTAAATATTTCCTTATACACTCGCAAAGATACACTATAACTTACTATGATATTTCTTTCCGTGTTTAACCCACTACCATACAGTGTCGCGATTAGACACTCTGGAAAATATAATAGGGATACATTGTATAACAACCTTTTATTTTTCTTCTCCTCACAACATTTTCTCCTTATACTCCAATTATTAGGCAATTTAGAATATCATCTGCACCGTCTTTGAAAATGGACCAGTGTAAAATTGTATCCTCTTTTAATAGGTTAAATAGATATATATTTTTTCATGAGGGGGCGCACGCTCTAAGATTTAATAAAAACTCGATTAAATGACATCACTAACGAGTACTTGTTCGTAGTTTTCTAAAGACTTATCATATTTTTATGGTCCCCGAGGAACGAGCATATAGCCGCCGCTACCTCTGTCCGTCCGTCATTCGTCCGTCCGCCTCGATATCTCCACGACCTTTTGGCAAAATTTGACGAATCTTCACATGTGAATTTCATATGATATTGCGCCGACGCTTTTTCCCCAGTTTTGGATAACTCCAAGGTCACTGTTCAATGTCAAACATTAAAATTAACCTTGACCAGAGCATAGCTCCTTCAATTATGGATGGATTTCAAAATAATTTGATAATGTTCTCTAACATGAGTAGATGTGCCAGTTGAAAAAAAATCAGATAGCTCCTAGGTCAAGGTCACAGCTCAATGTCATATAAAAGATTAAGCATGTCTTGAGCAAAGCTTATAAGCTTAAGCATTGCGACTCTAAAACATGGTCACACCGTCAGAACAGGGCGTCTCAAAAACTCTGGTCGAATTTTCATAATCGGGGCGACTCCCAGCTATGATCTCATTTTCTTAACTCTAAAACCATGTTCCCTAGATCATGATAGGGCAATTCCAAAACCATGTCATAATACTGGATCTTTTGGATTCTATCATATTTGCGTCTCTTCAAATCGCCGTTTTTACCCTGGTCAACCTATTTTATTAATTCGTCTACCATTATAATAATAATCTTTAGTTTTTTTACTTAAAATGTTCTATCTAAGATTTAGACAACGGTGTGAATTATTTTCAAGAAACGGTGGAAATCTACAGTCTAAAGACTGAGGGTAGATTATTGGAAATTCCAAAAAATCGCCGATTTTATTCAACTATTAAGTATTCGATATACTTGACACATTTAAAGGTTTTCATCTTGGAGTTTTATCGCGAAAATCCTAGGGGTTTTGTTACAAGTCACTTGATTTTTGGTGGTTAAGATTACAAGAATGCACGAAATATTGAAAATAATGATAATCCTAGAAATTTTGAATTTTTCTCGTTATTTTATTTCTTTCATTGTATATTTCTTTGTTTATTTTCATTATTTAGGTTTGTCTTCCACTGCCGTAGCCGCGATTGCAGGATGTATTTCAGCTGTTGCCCTGGCAAGTATCATTCTTGGAGCAATTTTGATAGTCAAAAGAATAAAAAGAAGAGTGGAACCATTTGGACAGGATTCGGAAGTCAATGAGACGCTTTATTAGAGATCAAGTCGAGATCAAATTTACACAAAACACGTTGAAGGAGACTTTCTAAGGATTTCGTTTAACAATTGACCAATCGCGGCTGTCGATCAAGGAATAAAACGACCAATCAGATCATTTATTCAGCCCGGACCTGAACTTATCAACTCCAACATTGACCGCCATTTTTGTTTACCTACATTGTTGGTTTGGCGACTTAACCTCGTAACTACAGCTTATTTAAACGCCTTTTTTAATTCGAGAGACCAACTATGATTGACCTCTGCTGAATCCGCAGGTCACTAGGTAAAATCTTAGAAAAACCATGTGTGCAATCAAGAGGCAATATTCTTGGCTAAATTGAATTGATATTTGGTCAGAATAATTGTCTGCATAATATCAAGGTCAAGTTTGATATTGTGTTAAAACTAGGTCACTAGTTCAAATCCTAAAAATAATCCTGTGAGCACTCTTGAGGTCCAATTTTGGCTCAATTGAATTGATATTTGGTCCGAATATTAGTTTCGATGATATGTTAGTTAAGTTCAAATTTTGGTCACATTGAGTCAAAACTCGGTCACAAGGTCAAATCTTACAAATATCTTGTTTTTCTCTGGAGATCATAATTTTGGGTCAATTGAATTTTGGCCAGGATGTTTGTGTCAATGCTATTTTGGCTAATTTAGACTTTGGTTGGCATAGGGTAAAAAACTAGGTCACTAAGCTAAATCTTAGAAATTTTTTACACCCCAGAGGCCACATTTTTGGCCTTATTGGTTTTATATTTGGTCAGAAAACTGTTTCAAAATATCTCAACCATGTTCTAACTTAGGTCTATTGGGGTCAAAAGCTAGGTGAAATCTGAGCAAACCATTTTTACTCTAGAGGCCACAGTTTTTATTCAATTGACTGGATATATATTCAGATGTTTGTCTTAACAAAAATCTTTGTCAATTTTGATATAAGGTCACATGAGGGCAAATGCTAGGTCGCAAGGTCTAATATAAAGAAAATTTCTTTCCAATTCACTTACTACTTTTCTTGTACAAATACCTTGGAACTTGGTAAGAATGCTTGTCTGTGGTTTCTTGGACAAGATTTGATAACAGGTCCTTTTGGCTAAAATAATGTCACTTGTGCTACTTTACTACTATACTAATAGGCTCGGGTAAGCGCATTAGGGCCAATGGGTCTCTTGTTTATTAAACGCTCTTTGGCTCTCGTACGGAAAAAAATCTCGACAAAAGGAAACCTAAAATATTCATTAAAATTGTTCACATACCTCTCTATCAATAATTTCAGAATATTTCGAAATATCGTAACATCAGAATTTTTGCGGAACAGACAACGAAAATAAGTCCCAAAAGTATCTTATATTGCCAATATAAGAAAATTTTTGAGATCTATTATAGCGGGTTTGTGACCTATTCTGAAATTATTGATATAAAGGTCTGTGAACAATGTTAACACGGCTTTTAGGATTCCTCTTTGTCGGGAATTTTGTCCCTGTTAGAGCCATAGCGCCTTTGAACCAAGTCCTATATAAATGGTTGAAAGATACAGGATCAAAGTTGGCATAGTCGGATATGGTACTTTGTCATTTACTCGCAACAAAATGACATGTTTGCTGGGTCATCCGGTGATACATTTCTAGTCTATTTTATCAATCACCTCCCCTAACTGAAAAAGGCAATACTACGACCCTAGCTTTTACAAAATAATACAGGGTAAGATAGAAAGAAGATTGATTAATAGAAAGGGGTTAAACGCCACTTTTAACAGTATTTGAGTCTTATTGTGGCGGCTTGAGCACCTAACAATGGATTCCTGGTATTTCTCACAATATTTATTACCACTACCTCCTTTACGAGCCTCCAGCTTCTCATCCCTCTTAGGTTTACGGTTATCCACCCATTGGTGGGAGACAAATGTCGAAAAGTTTATGCCGCGACCGTGGATCGCACTGGACCACATGATTATGAATCTGAAGCGCTAAAAATTGCACAATGGCCACGGACCAGATAATAAAAATACATTTATCGACATTTTGTAAGTAAACTCTCGTAGTCCAAGCTTATTCAATCTGCAGTTGCCATATATTGTTCTCCAAACGAAGTTATCTGTTTTCCTTCAAGGGAAAGTAAAACATCACGCAAGTCCAAAAAATGTAAACAGCTCCAGTTGAGCAGGTTCGCATTTGATGGTTCGCTCGTCATTCCCACTTAACTCCAACAGGAAGTTCCACTTAGATGTTAAACGGCGATACTTTGCAGAACTTATGACCAGTGACATGTAATGGAATAGTAAAATGATTGGTTGGCGACATAACCATCGTAACTACAGTTTAACTCAGCTGTTGCTAACGACAAGTTCACAAAACAAAAAAATGCTTCACATAAACGTAGGGAAACCTTAGAGTGCATAGTTCTCCTTCGTTCTGAATGGATGATTTGATTGGTCGATTGATTCTTTGATTGATATTACGATCGTACAATTGACCAATCGTAGGTCCCGCCCACTTACTCCGTTTGCCCCGCCCATTGACTCCAACAGGAAGTTCCATTTCGATTTTGCAAAGTTTATGACCAGTAGCATATAACAAAAAAGTAGAATGGTTGGTTGGCGACCTAAATGTATTAAACGTTTATTTTTGATTAGTTCTCTTAACTTTATCGATTTATATCATATAGTGATAACCTTTGGATCATAGGTCAATTGGACAGATAATGTTTCAAGTGTCTGTTTGACCTGGACAGGCCATGGCCATACAACTTCGTGCGAAAAAATGCTGATGGACTGCCGCCTTATAGGTATCAATTGACTCACTATTGTAAGATTTGATATTAGTTTTGTCTATCAAGAGTCAAACTGAATCTGGCTGATTTTTTTCATACTTTAATAATTTAATTTTTTGTTTCGTCTATCAAAAACGGGCGTTCTGATAGGTCGGAAAAAAATATTCATAACTCCATGAACAAAATTTTCAGCATGTAGTGATTTTGTATACTTCCGCACCAAATAGTCACATACAAAAAGGTTTCAAAATTTGTAAAGCCATTGGTTTTTTCGCTGGATGCTATTAAATTATAAGAGATGAAGAGAATATTTTTTGTTTCCATGGAGGTATGAACCGAAAAACCTAATCACATATTGTATGAATCCGCTTCGCGTATTCATACAGTGTGATTAGGTTTTTCGGTTTATACCTCCATGAAAACAAAAATATTCTCTTCATCTCTTAAATGAACACAATGTCAATCACGCAACTATTTTGTATGCCTGCGCACAAAGTAGATCCATGAAATTTACTAGAAAAATGTTTGCTTTAAATTACTTGTTGGTATTGAATTATTAGATATGAAGTGATGAAGAGAATATTTTATTTGTTTGTTTGTTGAGGTATAATCTAAAAACCTATGTATGCATCGACATCGGGTATTCATACATGCAGTGTGATTACGTTTACAGGTTCAGACACCAGAGAAAACAAAAATCTCACGCAGACATTTCGAATAGCTTATGAATATCTCCGGTTAGTTGGTACATCCGCTAATCAGTCTTCTCCGATATTGGCCGACATTTGTATAAGCATTTTTGTTGGTTTGGAGAACAAAACGCCGTAGCTAAAGCTTATCCATGGATTGTTGCTTTTTAAATTGAACTCACTGACTTTATAATGTCTGCTACGCCTTTGAACTTGGACAAGTCTAACATTTTTGAAAACAGTAAAGGCTTAAGGAGATGAAAACTTGTTTTCAAAAGTCCTGCGATCGCTCGAAGGAACTGATCGCTGGTCGGCTCGACTAATATCAAACAAAGTCAGATGGCATCGATTGTTGTTAGGAACACAAGATAAAATGCATAAATATTTTTGCGACCTTTACATCATAACTACATCATAAATGAGACTATTATGTCGACAAACGAAGAAGAAAGCTTGAGTGACGAAGGTCAACATGCAATACGGACTTAATTGGTTTATTTGATTGGTTGATTTATTTTGATTAATATTCGTTATAATTGTAATAACTGTTGTTGTTGTTGCTGTTGCTCTTGTTGTTGTTCTAATAAATCGGAACTGTAACGTGAAATAACGAATTGTAAAGAACCGGGTCCAGCATAGATCAATCATGATTGGTCTTTCGAAATGATAAATACGTGACCAGAAATCTGATGGAAACACTATGAGACTTTATTTTAGATCGGACCCGACCTAGGTCAATTTACAGTATTTCGAAAGTAAACATTTAGTCAAAGGTTCCTGTTTTGCAAAATTAGACCTGTCAAAATTCAAAGGTTTTGCAGACGAAAATTCAAAGCGGATTTAATTTGAAAAATAACCATTCAAAAGGGTAGAATATATTGTGGAAAAAGAAGAAATTGCTTGTTACAAGCAATTTCTTCTTTTTCTACAATGTTTTCTCAATTATGAATTTACAGGGACGTAAAAACCAGGGGTTAAACAGGAAACGGTTAAAGAGATTCACGTATTCATACAGTGTGATTAGTTTTTAGCTCTACTGGCCGAAGGCCACTGAGCTGTAGCGATGGCTTTTTCCCGTTATGCGTCCGTGCGTCCGTCCGTCCGTCGTCCGTCCATTAAACTTTTCTTTGTTTACGCGATAAAGTCTACAGTTTTCATCGGATTCTCTTCAAACTTTCACAGAATGATTGTACCATCATAAGAATCGTTCCTTTCGAAATTGGGTCAGAACCGTCAAGAAACACGGGAAAAGGGGCCTAATTAAAACTTAATTAAAAAATCTACGTTTACGCGATAAAGTCCACAGTTTTCATCGGATTCTCTTCAAACTTTCAAAGAATAATTGTACTATCATAAGGATCGTTCATTTGGAAAATGGGTATGATCCGTCAAGAAACACGGGAAAAGGGGCCTTATGAAAATTTAATTAAAAATTCAATTAAAAATCCTCGTTTACGCGATAGAGTCCACAGTTTTCATCGGATTCTCTTCAAACTTTCTCAAAATGATTGAACCATCATAAGGATCGTTCCTTTCGAAAATGGGTATGATCCGTCAAGAAACATGGGAAAATGGGCCTTATGAAAATTTAATTAAAAAATCCTCGTTTACGCGATAGAGTCCACAGTTTTCATCAGATTCACTTCAAACTTTCACAGAATGATTGTACCAACATAAGGATCGTTCCTTTCGAAATTGGGTTTGATCCGTTAAGAAACACGGGAAAAGGGGCCTTTTGAAAATTCATTAAAAATTAAATTAAAAATCCTCGTTTACGCGATAGAGTCCACAGTTTTCATCAGATTCTCTTCAAACTTTCTCAGAATGATGATACCAACATAAGGATTGTTCCTTTCGAAATTTGGTATGATCCGTCAAGAAACATGGGAAAAGGGGCCTTATGAAAATTTAATTAAAAAATCCATTAAAAATCCTCGTTTACGCAATAGAGTCCACAGTTTTCATTGGATTCTCTTCAAACTTTCACAGAATGATTGTACCATCATAAGGATCGTTCCTTTCGAAATTTGGTATGATCCGTCAAGAAACATGGGAAAAGGGGCCTTATGAAAATTCAATTAAATATTCCATTAAAAATCCTCGTTAACACGATAGAGTCCACAGTTTTTATCGGATTTTCTTCAAACTTTCTCAGCATGATTGTACAATCATAAGGATCGTTCCTTTCGAAAATGGGTCTGATCTGTCGTGATACAGGGGAAAAGGGACCTTATGAAAATTTAATTAAAAAATTCTTGTTAACACTTTAGAGTCCACAGTTTTCATCAGATTGTATTTAAACTTTCACAGAATGATTGTACCATCGTAAGGATTGTTCCTATGGGAATTCGGTCAGATCAATCAGGAAACACGGGAAAGGGGGCCTCATTCAAATTTAATCGAAAAATCTTTTAAGAAATACTCTTTAACACTCTGGAGTCCACAGTTTTCATCGGATTCCCTTCAAACTTTCACAGAATGATTGAACTATCATAAGGATTATTCCTTTCGAATTTTGGTATGATTCTTCAAGAAACACAGGAAAAAGGGGCTTTATGAAATGTTTAATAAAAAATTCTCATTAATAATATAGAGCCCACAATTTTCAATGGATTCTCTTCAAACTTTCACAGAATGATTGTACCATCATAAGGATTGTACCTTTTGGAATGGGATATGATTCCTCAAGAAACATAGGAAATGACTCTAGAGTCCACAGTTTTCATCTGATTGACTTCAAACTTTCACAGAATGATTGTACCATCATAAGAATTGTTCCTTTCAAAATTTGGTATGATCAGTCAAGGACCACGGGAAAAAGGGGCCCGATAAAAACTGGATTGAAAAAGTCTTCATAAACACAAAAGAGTCCATAGTTTTCAACAAATTCTCTTCAAACATTCCACGAATTATTATTACATTAAATGAATTGTTCCTTTCGGAAGTAGGTTTGATCCATCAAGTTTCATGGGAAAAGGGGCCCTATGAAAATTTAATGAAAAAATCTTAGTTAACACATAATGGCCCTAGATTTCACCTGATTGACTTCAAACTTTCACATAATGATTGTACCATCATAAGGATTGTTCCTTTCCAATTTGGTCTGATCCATTGAGAAACATAGGAAAAGGGGCCTTAGAAAAATTCAATTAAAAAATCTTAATTAATGCTTGTAAGTCCACAGATGAGATGGGGTTGTTTTTATACTCAAACAGAATAATTATACTTTTGTAAGAAGAGTTCCCTTTGGAATTGGTTCAGATCCATCAAGTAACATGGGAAAAGGGGCTATATTAAAATTCAATTAATAAAACCCTGTTAACGCAATAAAGCCCACAGCTTTGATCAGATTTTGTTGAAACTTTCACAGAATGATTGGAAGGTCATAACTATCATTCTTTTCATAACAGGGTTTGAACTGTCAAGAAGGACAGGAAAAGGGGCCTTATGAAAATTTCATTTATAAATCCTTGTTACTAAGTCCAAAGCTTTCATCGGATTTTCTTCAAACATTCACAGAATAATTGTACAATAATAATGATTGTTGATGTTTGCATTAGACCTGATCCGTCAAGTATCACAGGAAAAGGAGCATTATGAAATTTAATTTTAAAATCATTGTACCACAATAAAGTCAACAGTTTTCATCAGATTCTGTTAAAACTTTCACAGAATTATTATTCCATCATGAGGATTCTTTCTTTTCAAATTAGGCGTGATCTGTCTGGTATCATGGGAAAAGGGGCCTTTAGAGAATTTTATCTATAATCCTTGTAACCGAGTCCAGAGCTTTCATTGGATTTTATTCAAACCTTCACAGAATCATTGTACAATAATCACGATTGTTGATGCTGACATGAGACCTGATCCTTCAAGTATCACAGGAAAAGGAGCCTTATGAAAATTTTATTTTAAAAATTTGACACCAAAATAAAGTCTGCAGTTGTCATCAGATCCTGTTCAAACTTTCACAGAATGTTTGTACCATCATAAGGATTGTTTCTTTCCAAATTGGGCCTGATCTGTCTAAAATCATAGGAAAAGGGGCTGTATGAAAAATTATTACCAAATCCTCATAAACACAACAATGCCCTCAGTCTTTATCAGAATCTCTTCAAACTTTAATAGAATGATTGTACCATCATTTGGATTGTTCCTTTGTAAATTAGGTCTGATTGGTTAAGTGACACAAGAAAAGGGACCTTATAAAAATTTTATTACAAAACATCAGTATTACAATAAAGTCCTCAGTCTTTATCATTTTCTTCAAACTATCATTAGGATTGTTCCATTGTACACTGGGTCTGATTTGTTAAGTTTCACGGAAAAAGGGGCCTTATGAAAATTTTGTTACAAAAATTCTTGACACAATTCAGTCCACTGTTTTCATTGATTCTCTTTAACTTTTAAAGAATGATTCTACCTTCATTAGAATTGTTCCTTTTGAAATTTGGTTTGTTCTGTAAAGTATCATGAGAAAAGGGGCCCTATGAAGATTTCACTATAAACTCATTAACACAATAAATTCCACAGATTAAACAGATTGATTGTACCATCATCCAATTGTTGATTTTGACAGTGGATCTGACTATAGCAAGGGTCACATAAAAAGGGGCCTTATGAAAAACTCTCTTAAATATTCTGATCAACACAATGATGACCCTTGTTTCACAGGATTCACTTCAAAATTTCACAGAATGATTGTACAAATACTTAGATGGTTCTTTTCAGAACTGGGTACAATCCATCAAGTATCATATAAAAAGGGGACTTATGATTTTTTTTAAATATTCTAGTAAACATAATGAATTCCCAATATTTCATCGAATTCACTTTAAACTTTCATAGAATGATAAAACCAACAGTAAAATATCATGGGAAAAGGGGCCTTATGAGAACTTGAATTTAATATCTTTGTTAACACAATGAAGTCAACAGTTTTATTGGATTCTCTTCAAAGATGCATGGAACAATTGTGGCATTCGAAACACAGGAAAAGGGGCCTTACATATTATCATTCAAAACATTCTTGTGTATGTGATGAAGATCACAATCATTATCAAGTTGTCTTTTAAATTTCACAGGACAATTGTCGGGTTGTAAGGAAAGTTCCTTTTGGAATGAAATTGATCCATCAGAAAACACAGGAAAAGGGGCCTTATTGATTTTCATTCAAAACAATCCTGTTTATGTGATAAAGTCCACAATTATTGTCAGATTCTGATGAAATATTCACAGAATGATTGTAGGGTCATAAGGTAACTTTCTTTTGGAAATGGAGTGGATCCGTCATGAAACATGGGAAAAGGGGCTTTGAGGATTGTTGCTTGAAATGATAAAGGGGATAAAGCCCCTTTTTTTCTTTATGCAATCTTCTTTGAGCAATTAACTTCCTTAAATATCAGATTTCTTTAACGGAAAACTTGATAACCAGTAGAGCGTCTCAGGCCCTCATGGGCCTCTTGTTTCGGTTCATACCTCCATGAAAACAAAAATATTCTCCTAAATCATTTTGTTACGACACTTGTCAGCCTGGTGACCCTTTGACAAGGGTCGACGAATTTCGGACTTCCTGGAAAACCCGTTTCAGCCTGTAGTCACATAATTGATGGATCGCTGGCCCCGCCCACTGACTCCGCTCACCACGCCCACTGACTCCGCTCACCACGCCCACTGACTCCGCTCACCACGACCACTGACTCCGCTCACCACGACCACTGACTCCAACAGGAAATTCCACTTCGGTATAAAACGGCATTATTATGTAAAAAATATGGACGGTAATATGGAAGAAACAGTAAGATGGTTTGTTGACGACCTCAACGCGAATAAGCTGCAGTTACGATATTTAAGTCACCAAACCAACGAAAAGGCTTAAAATAAACGTCGACCAATATAGGAGTTCAAAATTTACTTCCTGTTCAAATGAACTAATTGATTGGTTGATTAATTCTTTGATTGGCGTACGCGATCGGTCAATACCGACCATCTGGTACTCAAGGAAGTTGAAGGGAAGTCACTGATACAATCTTATATTTAACTTTTTCCCATAGGTTATTGCCCTTCTGAAAGAAGCCGGTCATTTGCTGAATGGACAAGTAAGCCATTTTAGAAAGCGCGGCATTCCTGTCAGATGGACTTATCAATTACATCTACAGTAGATAAGATCTAACCCATCACCAGACGAGAAAATTTTAGACTGGTCCAAATTGAAAAGGGGTTGCAGACGACAATTGAAAGTTGAGGAAATTTCATATTTTTCAACTTTTTTGGTAGAATAAAATTGTGTAAAATGAACAAATTGCTTGTAACAAGCATTTTCCTCATTTTACACAATGTTTTTCCAGTTGTTTTTCTTGGGGGGCGTCCAAAAGATTCGATGAGTGGAAATGGGTTAAAGATCGTTCCATCCGGCCCACATTCGGGCTTTCTCCAGAAGTTCCTCTTCATAATCGATATACTCCTTATAATGTATGTTGCCCTTATTGTACTTGTAAATACTTGGTTGAAAATAAAGAATTGTTCTATTCTGTTCGGATTTATTCATAAAAGCAAGGAGTTTGCAACGTTTGAGAACATTAGATAAAATTGATCTGAATCGTCTAATCATATTTAATCGTGAAGTTTTCAATCAATGAACCAAACTTTTCTTATTCAAAAACATCATTCAAAACAACAATGTCTTTGTGTGTAGCTGAAATAATAGAAGTGGTGATTTAACCCTTGCCTGTTTTTTTGAAATTTTAGACTGGTCCAATTTAAAAAAAGTTGCAGACGACAATGAAATATGCATGCAATTTGAAATCTGACCATCCCATGAGGTAGAAAATATTGTGGGAAAAGGAGAAATTGCTTGTTACAAGCAATTTCTCCTTTTTCCACAATGTTTTCTCAAGTTTAAAATCACTGTGACGTAAAAACCAGGGATTGTGCAGGAAAGGGTTAAGCAATGAAACCGACGATCCATTGACAGATCGCGCCTGCCAATCAATAACCAATCGACCAATGAAATATTTGATGAAGACCGGAAGTGAGCTATGACAATGGCCAACATTTATGTGAAGCATTGTTTTTGATTTGGCGTCGTGTACGTCGTAACTACAACTTATCTTGTGAAAAAGGGATTTCTTCATTACGTACATTGTTATCTATCCATAAGACAGAAAATTTGAAATAGCAGCGGAGGTTACTAACTATTGTTCATGCTCGTTCATGACGCCCTCGCCTCTTCATTATAAATTAATTATAGAACCGTTTTCTTTCTGAATACCATAATTGCGTTTAAGTTATCGTTTTTTTTTGTTTGTTTGTTTGTTTGTTTGTTTGTTTGTTTTTTTTTTTTGTTTTTTGTTTTTTGTTTTTGTTGTTGTTGTTGTTGTTGTTTTTTTGTTTTTTTTTGTTTGTTTTTTTTATTTTGTTTGTTTTTCGCACGCTTTTAAGCTCTACTGGCTGAAGGCCACTAGAGTTATTGCGATGGCTTTTTCCCGTCCGTCCTCCGTCCGTCGTCC
Source organism: Fragum fragum (assembly GCA_946902895.1). NCBI lineage: Eukaryota > Metazoa > Mollusca > Bivalvia > Cardiida > Cardiidae > Fragum > Fragum fragum. The sequence continues at coordinate 4,126,690 of OX336376.1, read as the reverse complement.
GTCCGTTTAACTTTTCCTTGTTAACACTATAGAGTCCTCAGTTTTCATCGGAATCCCTTCAAATTTTACAGAATGGTCGTACCATCATAAGGATCGTTCCTTTCGAAATTGGGTCAGATCCGTCAAGAAACGCGGAAAAGGGGGCCTAATTAAAACTTGATTAAAAAATCCTCGTTTACGCGATAGAGTCAACATTTTTGATCGGATTCTCTTCAAATTTCACAGAATTATTGTACCATCATAAGGATGGTTCCGTTCAAAATTGGGTATGATCCGCCAAGAAAGACAGGACAAGGGGCCTTATGAAAATTTAATTAAAAAAACCTATAAAGATAGAGTCCACATTTTTCATCGGATTCCCTTAAAACCTTCACAGAATGATGGTACTATCATAAGGATCCTTTCTTTCGAAATTCGGTCAGATTTGTCAAGAAACACGGGAGAAAGTTGCCTTATGAAAATTTAATTAAAAAATCCTCGTTAACACTCTAGAGTCCACAGTTTTCATTATATGCTATTCAAACTTTCTCAGAATGATTGTACCAACATAAGGATCGTTCCTATCGAAATTGGGCATTATCCGTCAAGAAACATGGGAAAGGGGCCTTATGAAAATTTAATTTAAATTTCCATAAAAAATCCTCGTTAACACTCTAGAGTCCACAGTTTTCATCGGATTCTCTTCAAGCTTTCACAGAATGATTGGACAATCATAAGGATAGTTCCTTTCGAAATTGGGTATGATCCATCAAGAAACACGGGAGAAAGGGGTCTCATGAAAATTTAATTAAAAAATCATTGTTAACACTCTAGAGTCCACAGTTTTCATCGGATTCTCTTCAAACTTTCTCAGAATGATTGTATCATCATATGGATCGTTCATTACGAAATTGGGTATGATCCGTCAAGAAACATGGGAAAAGGGGCCTTATGAAAATTTAATGGAAAATCTATAAAGAAATCCTCGATAACCTCTAGACTTTATAGTTTTCATGGGATCGTCTTCAAACTTTTACAGAATTATTGTACTATCATAAGTATTGTTCCTTTCGAAATTTGGTTTGATCCGTCAAGAAACACAGGAAAAGGGACTTTGGAAAATTAAATAATAAATCCTCATTAATAATATAGATTCAACAGTTTTCATCGGATTCTCTTCAAACTTTTACAGAATGATTGCACTATCATAAGAATCGTTCCTTTAAAATTGGGTTTGATCCGTCAAGAAAAATGGGAAAAGGGGAATTTTGAAAATTGATTACAAAAATCCTTGTAAACTCGATAGAGTCCACAGTTTTTAACAAATTCTCTTCAAACATTCACAGAATGATTATTACATTAAATGGATTGTTCCCTTCGGAAGTGGTTTTGATCTATCAAATTGCCTGGGAAAAGGGGGCCCTATGAAAATTTAATAAAAAAAATCTTAGTCAATACATCATGGCCCTAGATTTCACCCGATCGACTTCAAACTTTCACAGAATGATTGTACCATCATAAGGATTGTTCCTTTTAAATTGGGTCTGATCCATCGAGAAACATAGGAAAAGGGGCCTAAGGAAAATTCAATTACAAAAATCTTAATTAATGCTTTTAAGTCCATAGATTTCATGGGGTTGTCTTTATACTCAAATAAAATAATTATACTTTTGTAAGTATAGTTCCTTTGGAATTCGTTCAGATCCATCAAGTAACATGGGAAAAGGGGCTGTATGAAAATTCAATTAAAAATTCCCTGTTAGCACAATGAACCCCAAAGCTTTGATCAGATTTTGTTGAAACTTTTACAGAATGATTGTAAGGTCATAACGATAATTCTTTTCATAACAGGGTTTAATTTAGACCGGTACCGCCGTCGACTTTAATAAGGCTTTATTAAAGTCGACAGTGGTACCAGTCTAGGTTTAATTGGTCAAGATAGCGCGTCGGACTGTCAATCTAGAGGTCCCGGGTTCGATCCCCGACGGCGGCACTCATCCTTTCCGGCTATTTGTCTCTCACTAATGGGTCGATAATCGTAGACCTATGTGGGATAGCAGCTGGAGGCTAGGAAAGGATGTAATGGTAGTACTGGTGTGAGAAATACCAGGATTCCATTGTTAGGTGCTCCAGCCGCCGCGATATAACTGAAAGATTGTTGAAAGCGGCGTAAAACCCCATTCAAACAAACAAACAAATTAATAAGTCAAGAAACACGGGAAAAAAGGCCTAAGGAATATTTCATTTATAAATCCTTGTTACCAAGTCCAGAGCTTTCATTGGATTTTCTTCAAACATTCACAGAATAATTGAACAATAATAATGATTGTTGATAATGGCATTAGACCTGATCCGTCAAGTATCACAGAAAAAGGAGCATTATGAAATTTAATTTTAAAATCCTTGTACCACAATAGAGTCACAATTTTCATTAGATTCTGTTTTAACTTTCACAGAATGATTGTTCTATCATGAGGATTCATGCTTTTCAAATTAGGCCTGATCTGTCTAGTATTATGGGAAAAGGGGCCTTTTGAGAATTTTATCTATAATCCTTGTAACCAAGTCCAAAGCTTTCATTGGATTTTCTTCAAACCTTCACAGAATCCTTGTACAATACTTGCACTTGTTGATGCTGACATGAGACCTGATCCTTCAAATATCACAGGAAAAGGGGCATTATGAAATTTAATTTTAAAATCATTGTACCACAATAAATTCAACAGTTTTCATAAGATTCTGTTTTAACTTTCATAGTATGATTGTTCTATCATGAGAAATCATTCTTTTCAATCAGGCCTGATCTGTCTAGTATCATGGGAAAAGGGGTTTTTTGAGAATTTTATCTATAATCCTGGTAACCAAGTCCAGAACTTTCATTTGATTTTCTTCAAACTTCTCAGAAACCTTGTACAATATTTACACTTGTTGATGCTGACATGAGACCTGATCCTTCAAAAATCACAGGAAAAGGGGCATTATGAAATTTTATTTTAAAATCCTTGTACCACAATAAAGTCAACAGTTTTTATAAGATTCTGTTTTAACTTTCACTGTATGATTGTTCTATGAGGAGGACTCATTCTTTTCAAATTAGGCCTGATCTGTCCAGTATCATGGGAAAAGGGGCTTTTTGAGAATTTTATCTATAATCCTTGTAACCAAGTCCAGAGCTTTCATTGGATTTTCTTCAAACCTTCACAGAATCCTTGTACAATAATTACGATTGTTGGTGCTGACATGAGACCCACAGTATCACAGGAAAAGCGGAATTATGAAAATTTTATTTTAAAGTCTTTACACCAAGATAAAGTTCGCAGTTTTCATCAGATTCTGTTCAAACTTAAACAGAATGTTTGTACCATCATTAGGATTGTTTCTTTCCAATTTGGGCCTGATCTGTCTAGTACCATAGGAAAAGATGCAGTATGAAAAATTATTACCAAATCTTCATTAACACAAGAATGTCCTCAGTCTTTATCAGAATCTCTTCAAACTTTAATAGAATGATTGTGCCATCATTCGGATTGTTCCCTTGTAAATTGGGTCTGATTTGTTAAGTGACACAAGAAAAGGGGCCTTATGAAAATTTTATTACAAAAATATCATTATCACAATGAAGTCCTTATCATTTTCTTCAAACTATCTATCATTAGGATTGTTCCTTTGTACATTGGGTCTGATTTGTTAAGTTTCACGAGAAAAGGGGCCTTATGAAAATTTTATGACCAAAAATTCTTGACACACTTCAGTCCACTGTTTTGATTGATTCTCTATAACATTTAAAGAATGATTGTACCTTCATTAGAATCCTTTTGAAATTTGGTTTGTTCTGTAAATATCATGGAAAAAGGGGCCATATGAAGTTATCGCTATAAAATCATTAACACAATAAATTCCACAGATTACACTGATCAATTGTACCATTATTACAATTGTTGATTTTGATAGTGGATCGAATAAATACGTGCGCATGCGTCGTGCAACTAACAGCTGTTTTTTCTCTTCCTTTTCAGATCGTGAAAATTCTAAATTAAATATATTTTTCGGCTTCAGGGATTGTCCTAATTGACGCAAGAAGATACTCCAATCATTTTTGGAGGTTGTTCCATACATCAACTTAGAATATTTACAGATAAAACGATTTTTAAAGTATTTTCATTTTTCTAGATCCGGTGACCTCCCCTTGTGCCACGAAAACCCATAACAATTTTTGTTTGTTTTGAAAAATTTTGAAAATGTTTACAGGTGTATTAGCCCCGATTCTTATTGCAGCTTTTTGGCTCAGCATCCAGATAGGTCCAGATCCAACCACAGAACATCAACCAGTAGCCTTTATTAATCCAAATGTACTAAAACCTAGTAATTTGTATGTTTGTGCCTGTTTTCTGAAATCAACACGGTGGTCCGTCCCGGTCGAGAAACACACAAGAAACTCTTCGCTAACATATTTATTTCTTCTCTTACTGTCTTTGTCTGCAGATGTAGAAACAAATTCTGGCCCTGAATTTTCATGTGGTTCATGTCAATATGAGGTTCTTAACGAAGACAATGCTGTTTAATGCGACACCTGCCAAAGATGGTTCCACGTCAAATGTCAGGATATTACTAATGAAACATATTTTGATCTTGTAGCTCGAGACACATCATTCTCCAAGATCTGCTCAATCTGTGAAGCCCAAAATGTCTCTAGATATTCAAATCTTTCAATTTCTTCTTTTTCATCTCATAATAGCTACAGTGTTTTGAGTGAGCAGTCCAACTTACAACATCCAAGTACCACCTCCGGAAATACAGTACAGAGACAGAGAAATAATATTCCTTTTCAGCTTAAAGTAATTTCAGTTAATTGCCAGTCCATTGTCAACAAAAAAGCAGAATTTCTTTGTATGATAGATCAACATAAACCTGATATACTTGTAGGTACAGAATCCTGGTTAAATAGACACCATGCAGATTGTGAATTCTTTCCAAAATCCTTAGGTTATACACCCTTTAGATTAGACAGGTCAACCAAAGGTGGGGGAGTATTCATCCTGGTTAAAGATACTTTCCTTGCAACAGAGCAGAAACAACTAAAGACTGATTGTGAAATTATTTGGATTAAATTACAGGTCAGAATATGTAAACCTCTTTATATAGCAGCCTACTACAGACCGAAAGAATCAGACATCCACAGCTTTAACGAGTTCAAAAAGTCCTTAGACCTGACAGGAAACCTTAAAGGATCTTTTTGTGTGCTAGGTGATTTTAACTTACCAAAATTCTCATGGAACTGTGATCATATACCAGTGTTTAAGTCAGGATGCAGTTATACCAACTTGTATGAAGAATTTATGGACTTGCTTTCAGATTTCAACCTCACTCAGATGGTAACAGAAAACACCAGAGGAGAAAATACACTGGACCTTTTCCTAACATCAAACCACACCTTAATTAAAAATGTAAAATGTCTTCCAGGTATATCGGACCATAATATTGTCTCTATTTTTGCAGATACAAAGCCACAGATGACAAAACAACAACCTAGACAGGTTCATCTGTACAAAAAAGCCGACTGGGGTAGCTTTAAAATCTACATGGAGCAAGTTAAAAATGAAATTCTGAAAGATCATCACTCTAATTCTGTTGAAGAAATTTGGTTAAAATTTTCAGATGCAATCTCCACAGGTATCGAGAAGTATGTTCCAACAAAACGACTTGGCCACAAGAGATCTCTTCCATGGATTACACAGCCTATAAAACGCCTTATCAGAAAAAGGGATCAACTCTATTTCAGATTGAAGAAAGAAGGAAACAACAAGATGAAGACTGCTCTCAAGGCTCTAAAAGGAAACATCAAAAATCAAATAAAAGTTTCCTATATTAATTATATTGAATATATTTTAGGCCTAGATGGAACCACTGAAGACAAAGAGAAAGCCACAAGATTTAATAATAAGAAACTTTTCAGTCTGATAAAGAATGCCAAGCAAGACGCAACCGGAGTAGCCCCTCTTCTCGATAAAATTTCAGGTTCCATCAAATTGGACAACACAGAAAAGGCAAATATCCTAAATCAACAGTTCCAGTCAGTCTTCACTCCAATGACACCAATTTCTTTGGCTAAGTCCTGCCTTTCATCTATAAGACAAAATGTATTCTCTTCCTCTACAGCAAATACCCAGTTATGCCGAACATTACTATTTGCACCAGTGGTGTACAAAAACTTATTTCCAACCTGAAACCAGACAAAGCAGCAGGACCAGACAACATCAAACCTCTTGTACTAAAAAACTTATGTTATCAATTTTCCCCAATCTAACAAATTCTCTTTCAGAAATCCCTAGACACAGGCACTCTTCCCTAGGTTTGGACAAAAGCAAACGTGACTCCACTCTTCAAGAAAGGAAACAAAGAAGATCCTGCAAATTACAGACCTATATCTTTAACATGTATACTGTGTAAAGTTCTAGAACATATTGTAGCCTCAAATCTAACTGAACATTTTGACAAAAATAATATCCTTTATGACTTGCAGCATGGTTTTAGAGAAAGGCGTTCATGCGAAACCCAGCTACTTCAACTGACCGACCATCTTGCCAGAAACATGACTGAAGGAAAACAAACTGATCTAGTTTTGTTAGACTGCAGCAAGGCTTTTGACAAAGTTAGCCACTTAAAACTTTTCTATAAATTGCAGGAACATGGTATTAACAATGCTACCCTTTTGTGGATTAAATCTTTTCTAATAGGCAGAACACAAAAAGTAGTCTTAGAAGATTGGTGCTCATCAGAAGTACCAGTCACGTCTGGAGTACCTCAGGGATCTGTACTTGGCCTTCTTTTGTTTCTTTTGTATATAAATGACCTTCCAAATAACATCACATCCCAAGTTCGTTTGTTTGCAGATGACACTGCCGTTTACCTAGCTATAAACAACAGACAAGACTGTTTGACCCTACAAGAAGATCTAGACAAGTTAATGTGTTATTTTAATGGCGGACGTGGTTCGACATTTTCAGTCAGTTTGTTAAGCGGTTTTATGGATTTTCTAGTGTGTAACGCTTAAAATAGATACCGCAATTACGTGTGGGAACGTTGTTTCTTCAAGGACTTTTCGTTAGTTTTGGTGTTTTGTCGTTTTTACGACTTGGTGGGTTTTTTTCCCTGAACGCGCGTGGTGTGTTCTTTCTTTTGCTTTGCGTAAATAGCTATATCGTGGATATGGCAGACAATAAAACTCAGTCATCGAAGGAAAAGGTGGATAACGCACCGAAAAAAGCTAGTTCTGGGGGAAAGAAACCCGTTCCTTTGCAGAAGGAAAAGGAAGACTCGCAAGTCTTAGAAATGTTGAAAGAAATGAAAGCGAAAATGGAAAAATCCGAGGAAGTGTTGAATACGGTCTCAAAAAGGGTCGAGGACCTGGAAAAACACGACCATTATGATGACTACGGACAGTTTGGTCAACATCATTATGAATATGATGATTATTACGACGCAGAAGGCTTTCACGAGACTGAATTTTTAGCCTCAGCTTGTCCGGAGAAAAGATCGTACGAGGATAGTGATAGTAATAATAATGAAACTGCCATAGACAGTCGTTTCTCATCTCTTGCAAAGAGATTTAAAGGACAAGAGGTAACTGATAAAGATTTGGATCCTTTTTTGGCCTCTAATGTTACAGATTTGTTCCGCAAAGGGATGGAAGAAGAACAATACAATGATTTGTTAAAAGATCCAAAATTTTCAAGACCAGCTAACTGTGAGGGACTCTCAGTTGTGAAATGTAATCAGCTGGTGTGGGATTTAATTTCTGAACCACAGATAAGAAATTACAGAATGTGGAAACTTCCGTTATTAAGTCGGCAACTATTTTGGCTAAAATGGTTGACCAAACTGCAAAAGTTGAGAAGAAATTGAAAGAAAAGGAGTGTGAAGACATTTCTTTCATTATCGACCATTCCAATGAAGCTATGGCTCTCCTTGGTCATGCAAACCGCCAAGTTAATTTGCTTCGCAAAGATTTATTGAGGCCGGAGCTGAAAAATGAATATGCTCACCTTTGCAACCATACAGTGCCATATACTACCCAGCACTTTGGGGACGATGTCTCCAAGGCAGCTAAAGAAATTGAAGATGCTGCCAAAATTGGGAACAAAATGCAATTCGGTCAATTTAGAGGTGGATTTAGAGGGAACCGGAGTGGTTTCCGTGGAAAGCCCCGAATCAGACCTTGGTCCAGAGACTTTGGACGGGGTCGCCATTATGCTGGACCTTCAAATCAGTTCGGAGGAGACTCAAAAAAACAGCCAAAGAGGGGAAGCCTGAGGTTCCCCATGAAAAACTAGACAATTCATAGGTATGTACATTTTTAGCTGATAGAATTAAAAACTTTTTATTAGAATGGGAAAAATTGACAAATGATCAAACATTTTAGATATGAATGAACATCTTCACATAACTTTCATAAATGATAGTCCACCTTGTCAGCCTAGATTAATATGTCACATATTTAATGAAAAAGAAACCACTATTATTGAGAAAGAAATAGAGAAACTGTTGTCTCAGAAAGTAATTGAACAAGTTGAATATGACGAGGACCAGTTTATTTCCCCAATCTTTATCAGAGAAAAGAAAAATGGGGAATTTCGATTAATATTGAATTTGAAAAAATTGAATGAGCATATTCCATACCAACATTTTAAGATGGAGACCTTTGAGATAGCTTTAACAATGATAACTAAAGACATGTTTATTTGCAGTATCGATATACGGCATGCGTATTATTCTGTGCCCATTGCAAAAGAGCAAAGAAAATGTGAAACAAAACATTTATGAATTTACTTGTTGTCCGAATGGATTATCGTGTATGCCTCTGAAATTTACAAAGCTTCTCAAAACAGTTTATGCAAAATTGAGAACTGATGGTCACGTTTGTACAGGCTTCATTGATGACAGCCTTTTAGGTGGAAATACCGAACAAGAATGTTCAAATACTTTTGAGACAACAGGCTCTCTATTGCGAAATTTGGGTTTCATGCTCAATCTGAAAAAATCAATCACTGTACCCACCCAAAAATTATGTTACTTGGGTAATATAATCGATTCGGGAAAATGTTGGTTACTTTACCGGAGGAAAAAATGGATCGATTTGAAAGGGAATGTAGAAATTTGTTTCAAAAAGAACAAGCAACTATAAGGAAAGTTGCTCAAATCATTGGAATTATTGTTTCAAGTTTTTCTGTAGTAGAATATGCTAAATTGCATTATAGGCAACTTGAAAGAGGAAAAATGTGTGCGCTTAAAAGGAACTATGGTGACTATGAAGCTTTTATGTTAATATCAGAGAGCATGAAATGCGAGCTTGCATGGTGGTTTACCAATGTACATACCCAATACAGGCGCATTGACAAAGGAAATGCACAAATTTGCATCTCAACTGATGCTAGCCTTTTTGGCTGGGGAGCTGTCTGTCAAAATTCACAAATCAATGGTCGATGGACAGATGTTGAAAAGCAAAAACATATAAATGAATTAGAGCTTTTGGCAATCTTGTTTGCACTTAAATCATTCAAAAGTCTTGTAGCTAGTAAACATGTTAAAATTTTGACAGACAGCACAACAGCTGTGTGCTACATAAATAACATGTGACAACGTAAGCCGAGATATTTGGGAATTTTGCATTGAAAATAACATTTGGATTACTTGTTCTCGTGTTGCTGGTAAAGAAAATGATGCTGACAAGCCATCTCGGGAATTTAATGATCGCACAGAGTGGTCATTATCTGTCAAATATTTTGAATTGCTTTGTGATGTCTTTGGCACTCCATCAATTGATCTTTTTGCATCAAGATTGAATACTAAGGTGAAAGTGTACTGTGCCTGGAAACCAGATCCAGGCGCACATTATATTGATGCATTCTCGCTGAATTGGTCAGAATTTTCTTATTGTTATATTTTTCCACCCTTTAGTTTGCTACCAGCCTGCGTTCGCAAGATCAAACAAGACAAAGCCAGAGCTTTGGTGATAGCTCCAATTTGGCCAACACAAACATGGTTTTCCATTCTGATGAAAATACTAGTTCAAGAGCCAAAGATTCTTCCCAGGAAGACAAACCTTCGACTTCCACATCTAAACATGGAACATCCGCTACAGAAAAAACTAGTTCTAATGGCATGCAGTGTGTCAGGACTGCCTACAGAAAACAAGGGTTTTCAAGGTCAGCTACCAGAATTATCATGTCATCCTGGAGAAATTCAACAAAACGCGAATATCAGTGCTATATTTCGAGATGGATTCAGTACTGTGATCAACAACAAATATCTCAGGTTTCAGTTTCTATAAAATATATAATAGAATTTCTGACAGAACAAAACAATAAAGGGTTAGGTTATAGTTCATTAAATACTGCAAGAGGAGCTCTCTCTTCTATGGGAATTAGAGTTGAATCTTTTCCGGCTGGATCACACCCGACAGTTGTCAGATTTATGAAAGGTGTGTTCAATCTTAGAACACCAACACCTCGACACTCAGACACATGGAATGTTAACTTAGTGCTGAAATACCTTATGAAACTTTCACCGGTAAAAACTATTTCTCTCAAAGATTTACCATTAAAATTAACTATGTTGTTGGGACTTACGAACGCAGCCAGAGTACAAACTTTACATGTTTTAGGTTATAAACAGTTAAAAAAGTTCAGTTCAGGTTATTTGTTAAAGTTCAATAATTTGTTAAAACAAAGCCGGCCGGGCTTTGATCAAGACTCCCTCATGCTGAGGGCTTACCCTCCAGATAGGAGGCTTTGTGTTGTGACTGTATTAAAAGAGTATTTATTTAGAACCAAGCCATGTAGGAAACATGGTGGAGATGACAATTTATTAATTAGTTATATTAAACCGTACAAACCTGTCACACGTGATATAATAAGCAGATGGATTCGTGTTGTTATGACTAGATCTGGAATCGACGTTAAGAAATTTGGAGCTCATACAATTCGCGCTGCTTCTACATCAAAGGCAAAAGCCATGATGGTACCAAATTCAGACATTATGAAGGCAGCAGGATGGTCTCAGGAAAGTACCTTTGCAAAATTGTACAATAAACAAATCCAGGACAGCAGTTTTGCAGATGCAGTACTGAAAATGTAGTCTTTTTCCACTCAGGTAAAAATTGTGTTAACATGTTTTAATGGTTTAATTTCAAAATTCCACAGTCGTATGCTTTGAAGTCTCATTTAATGACGACTAAACCTTTGCGAAATAGAATAGGAAAATTAAACGAGACTTACCTTGGTTTAGTCGATGTTTGGTTGAAATTCTATGAGCAAAGTGAGTTTTGGAGGCATTAAATGCCACCCACCCTCCCAGCTTTATAATAAGTTGGCAGTATAAGGCTTGATTTCTGCTACCTTATAGTACTGGTGTGACTAGTACTCCCGTACAATTTTGACTTTGAAAACTGACTGCGCATGCGCGGCACAAATCTCATTTAATGCCTCCAAAACTCAATTTGCTCATAGAATTTCAACCAAACATCGACTAAACCAAGGTAAGTCTCGTTTAATTTTCCAATTGTACAGCAACCTGATATTGCAGCGTTCAAAAAGAGTCTTGATTCTTTTCAGATAGTGAGCCGTCCCTGAATGACCAAAATATGTTTTATCAGCTCTTTTAATCTACCACTCACAATACATGTACTTTTAAAAAATTGCACCCTAACAAATGTCTAACAGTTTTTATTCCAGCACAGACGCGCACCTTCCAGTAATACCCGAAAGGGGAGTTGGGCAGTATATATAGATAGATAGGATCAGATTATGGCAAGTGTCACATAAAAAGGGGCCTTATGAAAAACTTTCTTAAATATTCTAGTTAACACTATGATGTCCCTTGATTTCACCGGATTCACTTCAAAATTTCACAAATCGCTTAAATGGTTCTTTTCAGAACTGGGTACAATCCATCAAGTATCATGTATAAAGGGGCCTTATGAATATTTTTTTTTAATATTCTAGTAAACATAATACATGTAAAGTCCCCATATTTCATTGGATTTACTTTTAACTTTCACAGAATCATAAAACCAACAGTAAAATATCACGGGAAAAGGGGCCTTATGAGAACTTGATTTTAATATCTTTGCTAACACAATAAGTCAACAGTTTTATCGCATTCCCTTCAAAGATGCATGGAATAATTGTGGCATTCGAAACACAGGAAAAGGGGCCTTCCAAATTGTCATTCAAAACATTCTTGTGTATGTGATGAAGATCACAATCATTATAAAATTGTCTTTTGAAATTTCAAAGGACGATTGTAGGGTTGTAAAGAAAGTTCCTTTTGGAATTAAATTGGTCCATCAGAAAAAACAGGAAAAGGGGCCTTGTGTTGATTTTCAACCAAAACAATCCTGTTTATGTGTTCAAGTCCACAATTATTGTCAGATTTTAATGAAAATTTCTCAGGATGGTTGTAGGGTCATAGAGTAACTTTCTTTTGGAAATGGAATGGATCCGTCATGAAACACGGGAAAAGGGGCCTTGAGGATTGTTGCTCAAAATAATAAAGGGGATAAGGTCCTGTTTTTGTTTGTTTGTTTTTTTCCATAATGCATTCTTCTTTCTTCGTTAAATATCAGATTTCTTTAACGGAAAACTTGATAGCCAGTAGAGCGTTTCAGGCCCTCATGGGCCTGTTGTTACTTTTGCACCTCACTTCAATTCGTTTTTCTTTAGTTACGAAAGCTTTAGTAAAAAGTTTGAACTTGTGACTTATTGTCTTTCATGGCAGAGTTATTTCTGTACACGGCCAAATTTACCAAGGCTAAAAATGGCCGTACATTTGATAATACAAATACGAGTTCATATCAAGGTAGTTGAAATCAGGATGGAAAGAATGAGTTAGGTAACAAGATAGAGCCAATGAATCTAATTTTGAGAAAATTATAATACAATACACAGGAAAGATGTTTTCTGTCAGCCATTGCGCTCTGGTCTTGTCCGAATTTCCGCAAGACGAATGATTTCCCTTAGTGAAATATCTATTTATGCAGGGTTTAGATTGGTTGATTACCCTTGAGATTTATATGTCATATATGAGATCCCTTTGCTTTTTAGCTGCTTATTTTGATAACCAATTACCATACGACAAAATTTGATAATTGTCAAATTCAAAAATGTTGCAGACGACAATTTTCAGTTCATTCATTCAATCATTCTTTTATCTATTTTGTAATTTGATGTAGAAAGCATTGTGGGAAATGAAGAAGTTGCTTGTTAAAAGCAATTTCTCCTTTGTCAACAATGTTTTCTGAAACTTGTTTTCTTGGAGGCTTCAACAAAGCGTCGTTGCGTGGGTTAAAAGGTCTAGAGCATTTAAAAAGCTGCATGTCTGGTCAAATGAATTGAAACGTAGTTAGAATCTTAATCCAGTCGAGACCCTAGTTAAGTTAGATATTCATCTCTCCGGATCAAATATTGAAATCTTAGAAACAATACCCTTGTTGACGCTGAAGTGCATTGAGACTTTTTGGGTTAAAACATCATGGATTTTTTCCTAAATTTCTGGGACAAGTTCTAAGTCGAAGGATGACTACATGAAGATCAAACCAAAAAAAAAATGGATTCACACTTACATTGCTATATTCTTTGCACTGATATCTTGAAAAGTGGGTCATCCAACGTCGAAACTATGTAATTAATTCAAATTTAGAGAAAAAAACAACACTCGTTTGTATTGTAGAGGTTGCATTTAGGCACAAGTGTCTTGAAACTTGGTTTTAAAACTTGTATGTTTCAATGCTTTCTTAGACAGGTTGACGCTTTGGCCACTAAAGGTCACCAGGTAAATCATATTCGGCCTTGCGTACAGTCAAGAGGTTAGTTTTAAAACTTGTATGTTTCAATGCTTCCTTAGACAGGTTGACGCTTTGGCCACTAAAGGTCACCAGGTCAATCATATTCGGCCTTGCGTACAGTCAAGAGGTTAGATTTTTGGATAATATGTTCCTAATTTTGGTGAAATAATTTTCTCCTTGACATCTTTGATAAAAATTATATTGAGTCATTTGATGCTATCATTTAAAAAAATGCAATCATTCGGCTCACAACTAATTCATTCTTCATATCTATAGTGAAATTAATTCTATAAATTTCAGATCAAGTCAGAAGCATTCACTATTCTTAGTTGGCATATATCAAACTTTTACATTGAAGTATAGACTAAAACAAAAAGAAGACTTTCTGTACATTTTCAAACAAGCGTGCACATATTCTAATCTTACTTCCATATCTTTTGGTTTTCCAACAAGCCCACCATACTGATGACTCTGTACAACATACGCCGCCGTCATAGCGCAGTCTGTAGCGCGTCAGACTCCTAATCTTCAACCATGGGATGTCATGGGTTCGATCCCCGGCGGCGGCACATATCCTTTACGACATTTTTTCTCTCACCAATGGGTGGATAATCGTAAACCTAAGTGGGATAGCAGCCGAAGGCTAGGAAAGGATGTAGTGGTAGTTCTGGTGTGTGAAATACCAGGAATCCATTGTTAGGTGCTCCAGCCGCCGCTATATGACTGAAATACTGTTGAAAGTGCCTTTAAACCCCAATAAATCTGTACAACATACATACTTACATGTTATGTTTTACTTAAGCCTGATCATTGCTATATCGATTAGTCAGCGTGAAACAGTTGTATCTGCCTATATGTTTATAGGCATTTACAACTGTTTCGCACTGACCCATCGATATATATAAGACGACTCTAGTGACGAACAGCTCTTTCTTAGTTTATTTCCTCAACAAGTGAAAGTTATTTTTCTAGTAATAATAAGGGTTATTTCGTTAGTGCGCGAGCAAATGTCGTAACTAAAGCTTCATGGTAACTGTGGTTACGACAATTTCCCCGAGCACCGACGATATGAAACATTGAATGAGTGGCAGGCCGTAATGCGGGTCAGAACACGAGGCTTGATATGGTAGATATATAATGGTCGTAGATTGGGTTTGAACAGCTACCGCTCTTTTCTTACACATATACACACACACACAAGCCATGGGAAATACTGGTACAATATAAAGCAGGGTCTATTTCTTGCAGAGACTATCATTTTCTACATACTAACCAGCCATCTTAACAATACACTCTCTTTCTTTTGCTTTTTCATTGCTTTGGCAGTTTGTGGCTAGTCTGTGATCTCGGATAAAAAAGATCCCTTAAGCTGGCACTATTTTTATTCATTCCTGCTACAAAAGTCCATTTACACCGATATCAGTAATTTTGCGAACCGAATGCACTTGAATGTACCACAAAAGGATTTGCTATCTGTAACAAGCATCAGACATTTCCGACCTGTACAGTGTAGAAACATTTTTACAGTGTCTTAAATTATTAGTTTACATTACTCAGTTAATTGACCAGTCGCGGCTGTCAATCAAATAACCAGACTACCAATGAAATCATTCATTTAAACCAGACATTAGTTTATAACTACATTTTGTTAACCTTTTATGTTGGTTTGGCGGCTTAACCTTCGTAACTACAGCTTTTTCAAGCTGTAGTTACAACGTTTAGGTCGCTAACCAAAATTCTTTCCCTTGATTGTTGTATACTAATGACCATTGATGTTGTATAATAACACCGTTTCAATTCGATGCGGGACATCCTTACGGAGTCAGTGGGCGTGGCCAACAGAGTAAGTGGGCGGGACCAGCGATTGTTCAATTCACAATTGGCTCATTACAAAGACGTTATGCTGTTTGTTATTATTGAACGTGTACTTTTCAGTGCATGGTTGTCGAAAAAAAAAGAATAGTTTCTTAACACCACAAAATCTCTTTACACTAAGTGCTTTGAGCACTGGGCGCGGCTATATCGCAGTGGTAGCGTGTCAGACTCTCAATCATCAGCTCCAGAGTTCGATCACCGATCGCGGGAAATATCCTTTCCAACAGTTGTCTCCCTCCAATGGGTGGATAATCGTAAACCTAACTGGCATGAGCAACAGGAGGCTCTGTAAAGATGTAGTGATAGTAATGAAGTGAGATATATCTCGAATCCATGGTTGGGAGCTCTAGCCGCCGTGATATGACCGAATTACTTTTAAAAGTGGCGTTAAACCAAATTCAAACAAACAAAAACTTTGAACAATTTTGGAATTGAGTGAAAGGCTCTCAGTCAAAATATCGATTGACCAATCAAAAACGTTCTCTAATACAGGAACTTTCAACATTTATGGTAAGCATTTTTGTTTATTTGACGACTTAAACGTCGTAACCACAGCTTAAGTAAGCTGTGGTTACGACGTTTAAGTCTCAAATCAACGGTTGACGTTTACTTTATGTCCCATATCTTACAAAATAATTTCGTTATCTCAGTCAATCGATCATGTCAGAGGTCAATTGGCATGTTCAACCCGCCAAATTCAAATAATTCCCATGATTTTGGAATAAGATTTTTTCAAAAAAAAAAGAAACAGCTAAAAATTATTTTCTACATTACCAAACGATTTTAAATTACGCGGTAGATCGACCGACAATTTGATTATCACATGGAGTAGAAAATTGCAACACGAACATTTGTTCGAAATGAAATTTAAAAGCGATTTTAAAAACATTATCTAATGAGCCATTTAGCTTCCCGGATGATCCCCATTTTTCATTTCGTATTTGGAACAATTTTGATTTTCATCCCTTCTTTAGAGATATTTTCTCAATGTTTATGTGAAAAAAAATCCAAGTGGTGGATATTTGACTGACTACTTTTAGTATATACAAAGAATCGTATTATTTTAGTTTCGTCTTTAAAGATTCAAAAGTACTGATTGGCTGGATTTCGATCAACAAAATTTTGAACAGGCAAACATTTTGCATGCTTGGACAAAAAGTAAACCCAGAAAATTTTAACTCAAAGCTAGTAAAATATTTACTTTAATTTTCTTGATAAAATTTAATTATATGAAAGAAGGATTTTTTAATTAGGTTTGATTAATTGATTGAATGGGGTTTAACGCCGCGTTTAACAGTATTTCAGTCATATCGCGGCGGCTGGAGCACCTAACAATGGATTCCTAGACAAATAGGTTTGAACCTAAAAACCTAATAAACACTGTTTGATTACGAAAAGCGGATCATACACTAGTGTGATTTAATTTTCAGGTTCATAATTCAAGGAAAACATAAAAATCTTCTCATCATTTCTTAATCCTTTGTACAGCAACAAATGACCATCGTACAGCGGGTATTATTTCGAAAACTTTCAATATTGCTCAGCCTACACGGTCTGACCCGGGTCGATTCTTATCAAACATCTTAACCTTTCCTGTTCAATCCCTGGTTTTTCCGACCCTGTGAATTTATAATTGAGAAAACATTGTAGAAAAAGAATAAATTGCTTGTAACAAGCAATTTCTTCTTTTTCCACATTATTTTCTACCCTACTGAATGCATTATTTGTCAAGTTTAATTCGATTTCAATTTTCGTCTGTAAAACCTTTCAATTTCGACAGGTCTAAAATTTGCAAAACAGAAAAGGGTTAAATGGGTAACTTTATCGATAACAGGTAACAGATACGCAACAGATACGCAACAGATACGCAACAGATACGCAACAACTTGAAAATGAAAACGTAAGATGCATTTAACATCATCTTTTTTACAGTCTATATTATAACATGAATATAGAAAGTCGGGTTGATTAATCTGTAGTTACAACCTTATGGTAGCGTACTGAGGATATTTGGAAGTCAATGTTTTATCATTTAGATGGTCCCTTCACATGTCGTTAACACTTTTGTCGCATTAACTATGACCTTGGCTAGAGATTAGATGACTGGCTAATCGCGGTCATAAATCAAAGGAGGTAACGTTTACAGGCCTCCTTAGTGAAATCTATAAAACTTTTAAAAACCTTTAATTTCAGAGCAAGCCTTTAAAAGATTTACATTTCCCCAGAAAACCTTTAAGATGCTAATTCTCACTCAAAACCTTTATATTTGTTCTGTCTTGTTGCCGTGCTAGCTATAAGCCTTTCCAACACAATCCATCCTTTTTACGCTCCTCAAGAAAAAAGCTATGGAAAACATTGTGGAAAATGAAAAAATGCTTGTAACAAGCAATTTCTTCATTTTTCACAGTGTTTTCTTCTAAGACAGTGAAAAAAACCTAAAATTTCATAAACTTAAAATTGTTGATTGCAACTCCTTTCAATTTGGACCAGTCCAAAATTGTGTTGTGTGGGAATGGGTTAAAGCAAGTAATGGATTTTGTGCTGAATTTTCACTTCTTAAACAGAAAACAGTTATACAAAAATAGTTAGGGTGTATAATTAAATAAATATAACATTAAAAAATGACTCTGGTATGACTGTGGGTTTAATAAAGAAAGGAGCTTAGACGAAAATAGCCTTTATTTTCTCTTTATTTTTTCATATTTTACACTAAAAGGCCACTAGTTTCATACTTTGGAGCCAGCTAGGAGATCTGTGTACATAACTGTTTAAACTGTAGCACAAGGCGATCACTACAATTATTATATACCTATAAAAGATATGGAGTAAAATCTGGCTGTCAAATACAACTCGACAGAAAAAAAATCAATATTCGGCGTGTAGCAAAAAACCGTATTTGTCGAGTACCGTTAAACACTGACTTCTTTTTTGTGTATTGACGTTCGGGTTTTTCGGAAAGTTGATTATTTCTTAGCCATTTAAGGGAATTTTCTTAATGTCATTTCCTAAAAGGTATATAATAAATGGAATATTACAACAGTGTCTTTTTCTATTTGTTGTTATCGTGTTCTCGAATCGTGTGCAGGTATTTTTATTGGATTCGACCTTCGGTCTCATCCAATAAAAAATACCTACACACGATTCTCGAACACGATAACAACGCATAGAAAAAGACACTGTGGTAATATTCCATATTTACTAAGACCAGTTCGTCGTAATTGACCAATTACTGACCCCGCCTACTTACTCCTTTGGCCACGCCTACCGACTCTGACTGGAAGACCCGCTTCGATTTTAAGCATAATGTTTTGTAAGTAGCATGTAGCAAAAATGTAGCTTGTAAAAAGCTTTTTGTTGGTTTGGCGTTCAAAACGTCGTAGCTACATCTTAATTAAGCTGTAACTACGACATTTAGATCGCCAACCATTTTACATTTTGCACATTCTACACTGTAAAATAATACCGTAAAATTTTGTCGTTTTTACGGTAATTTCGTCACGGTTTTGTTCCGTATTTTCCCATTACAGAATCTGACCGTAAAATGTTGCATTATGGGTAAACTAATTTGAACACCGCAGACATTTTGCTGACAACTGTCACTTATTTCGAATCAAATTTGGATGCTTGCGTTGATCTAGGTCGATAGAGTTCAGATGGGGTTAAAAGAAGTTGTGGTATGATCGTTATCACCTTTTAAATAGTTAAAGAACGCAACTGAGAAAGGTAACTATCTTTATTCTGCTCTTTTATTTTTCATATTACCCCACCCATTATAGTTTACTATCATGCAATATCTATGTCTTGACTGAATGATATGAACATGCTTGTTACACACATGAACAGTTTTGTAGCTTTGATGGCCAACGTTAGGATATAGATATACGCTTTGTGATACTCTTTCCAGTCAAATAAAAAAAAGGCGATTAACAGGGAACCCCGTCTTTTTACTGGTACTTTTCGTATTTTTGACAATTATCGAAAACGTATTTGTTTGGTTATTAAGACACGTAGTTAGTAAAAATCTCTTTATTAAAGGTAAATAAATGATTAAATATGGATAAATAAGCATAATATATATAAAAATAATTTGTTGGTACACATGTGTAAACTCTGTATTTCAGGATTAGTTGTTCTGGCTTTGCCTGAGTGTATCATGGTGTATGATGACCAGTTATTACAAAAGTATTAATTATTACCCCTAACCCCATCTTGCTATCAACATGGTGAATGCAGACTGAAATCCCCCTAACAGGTAAGTTATATAATCTTGGCCAAGGATTGAACAAGGTTGAAATGTATACATTTTATTTCTATCACTTGAATTATGAGTTCACATGGCTGATTTTTTAAAAGAAAATATGCACTTTTTTACATTTGATGTGATACTTTTCGAGTCATCTTACTGAAGAAACTTTGTCTCGGGTATAACTTCTACATTTATGGATGGATTTAAAAATAACTAGGCACAGTTGTTCTTCTTGTTGAGTTCTAGTGTCATGCGAACCGTTTGTTGTGATACCTTCAAGGTCAAGATCATAGTTGAAGGTCAAACAATAAAATTAACTTTGTCTGAAGTATAACTTCTATATTCATGGATGGATTTAAAATAACTTGGCACGGCTGTTCTACTTGGTGGGTGCTAGTGTCATGCGAATCGTGTGTTGCGATACGTCCAAGGTCAAGGTTAAAGTTAAAAAAAAACATTCTGTGTACAACATTCTCGGTAAAAATCAGCGGGCTCGACATGTTGTCCCTGGACAACCCATTTCTCGTAAAATACAACCTTCCTACCAACACTGTTTAGTTCAATAAAAAATGTAAAGTTGTGTGTGACAAAAAACTTTACTTGAATTTAGACCACAATATTTGGACGAAGTATAAGTTATGTAATATGTCTTATATAAATGAATACGTATTTTTATTTTAGGAGAAATTCAACCGGCCTTTAATCCAAGATGGTACAATTCAGTGGAAATAAACAACACAGATTATATGAAAACTACAGAGGAGGATTGATCAGTACTGTTAGAAGAAACCAATCTTCACCTTAAAAATATCATTATTCTTTTGTGTGATTTAATTGTGATCAGAATTTTTCATTGTTAAATCATGAATGATTCAATAAAATAAGTCATGGTCTATTCAATAAATACTTTTTTGTCTCTTTGTTTTGTTAACAGAAGAAATGTGTATATTTTTCAAGGAAATGTTTGCCTATGTTTCTCTAGATATGTTGAAATGGTGTAAAACATTTCATTATTCGATGTATAATTTACTGCAGAAGGGAAGAATTTTGATATGAATGTGAAAAAACGGTCTTAATGCCCCGTAAAATTTTACGGGGATAGACCCGGCAGCTGGTTTCCAGGACAGTCCCGTAAAATTACGGTTCATGCGTTACGGTATGTCACCGTAATTTTACGGGATTGTCCTGGAAACCAGCTGCCGGGTTTTTTACTGTAAAATTTTATGGGAATTTTTTACAGTGTACAGGCTACAATATTTGAATAAACTTAATATGAAGATATATTGTTATTATTATTATGATTATTATTGTAATGAAGACATATTATCATCATTATTATTATCACTATTTATTATCATTAATTCTTATATTGTTGTTGTTGCTGCTGTAGCTGTTTTGCGTTGCTTTTTTTTTTTTTTTTTTTTTTTTTTGTATTTCTTTTTCTTATAGGTTGAATTTTTTCCTCAAATGCGGAAGTTAAGATCTATTTTAGCAGCAAATCTCCATATCAATGGTTCAGTGCGAAACACGTGTAGCTGCCTATATGTCCACATGTTTCGCGATGAACCATCGATATATGACCAGGACAGGATTTTATCTGTGTTCAACGTTTGTAATGTAGAATTATTCCATCGTTCCTTTTGCATGTCGGGTCATATGTAGTTCCATGTCTACTGTATGTTATACCATGTTTTTCTCTCGATCACATCATTCAAATACGAGGTAACGTCGCGAGGGTGTTAAACAGTGGCGAGCGAGTCGGGGAAATCTTCTCTCTATAAACACTATCCGGGATAGACCGTCCGAAATTATATCCACTTCTGTCTTGATTGATGTTACATCCTCACGTAAAATGACGACGATTCGACAACGAGTGATGGCGCCTCATCAATTTTGTATTACCCATCACAATTTTTTCCCCGTGAAATTCGAGATTGGTTTAAATATTCATGGCTAGCTTGTTTTCGGTCTAGTTTGAGTCTTAGAGAAATGAGAATGGTTAGTGATAACAAATATTACATACGGGGTCTTTTCTTCGATTTTCCTTATCAGGAAAAAATAGACTTTTTATTCAAAGAGTTTCAGATCGAGGACAAAACAATAAGAATATTGAAAAAGTTCAAGACGCTTTTAAACGCCCCTCAATATAAAAGCTTTGGAAAACAATGTGGCAAATGAAGAAATTGCTTGTTAAAAAGCAATTTCTTCATTATCCACAATGTTTTTTGACCCAAAATACCAAGATTTCAACTTGTAATTGTCGTCTGCAACTCCTTTCAATTTGGACGAATAAAAAATTTGCTGTCTGTTAATGGGTTAAGCGGTCTATTTCAGTTCTTAGGCTCGTGGGGGCAGACATATTACACGTCTACTGTATACTAGTAGTTAATTGACTGACCGTTGGTCCCGCCCAATGATCTCGACTGGAAGTGCCACTTCGATATGAAGTGGCGTTATTTTGCACAAATATGGTCAGTTAAATGTAACAAAAGAGTAAAATAGTTGGTTGGCGACCTATACGTGGTATTAACAGCTTGAATAACCTGTAGTTACGACGTTTAAGTCACCAAAATTACAAAAATTCTTCATATAGGTATGAGCCATTGTCGGAGTTTAAAGTTCACTTTCGTAGAAATGAATGATTTGATTGGTCGATTGATTCTTTGATTGACAGGCCAATTCCGCAACAGCAGATAACACAATGTTAGCCTGGACTTCGTTCAGTTTGGCATACGATCTGCGAGCGATTACTTCTTTAAATCCACTTTTAACAGATTGGCAGGTGCAATGCAGGTACCATTGTTGATGGATTGGCGAGCGTTTTGCCATTCTGGACGCATTACTGGTCTATACTGAAAGAACTGTCAGACGTGAGTGCAAAACAAAAGCTTATCAGCCAGTGCCAGAAATTTCAACCATTACACATATGCGACTCAGATCAGCCTTAGAATTCGCTCAGTCCGATTATAGACTGCTCTGTGTGTTCTATAGATTGGTACTATCTCAAAGCTCCTTTAGGCGATCAGCTAATATTCTAAATGCCCCGAAATAGCTTAAAGGCTTTTGAGTGTATTTACCTAACGCACCTGTGACATTGGCCAAGCGCGGCTGTCAATGAAATGATCTGTCGACCAATGATATTGTTTATTTTGACAAGAAGTGAGTTTTGAAAGCCGACATTGACCGCAATATTTGTTTAATGTTTTTGTTTATTTGACGACTTAAACGTCGTAATTACAGCTCATTCAATCTGTAGTTACGACGTTTCGGTCACCAACCATCTATTTTACTGTTCTGTTACATGCTACTTGCTATAAATTTGTCAATGTGTGGGGCCAACGGAGTTAGTGGGTTGGGTCAGTGACTGGTCAAATATTGAAATGCCATGCAAGGTTTCATATTTGACTCTGTCTGCCCAATTAGCTCAGTTGGAAGAGCACTTGACTTCAAACCTCAAGATCACGGGTTTGAGCCCTGGGCTGACCATATCAACTAACAAACTAATTGTGAGACGTAAAACCGATGCCTCGTGTGACGGTGCTATCCACCTAGCACGTTAAAGAACCAGGCGGAGCTCTCAGGACTTTTGTCCTGTATCCTTGCACTATCCCCCGAAACAACTAACCGTCTTCTGAGTGCGTCGCTCATATTGGCATATGCTACAATAAAGGGAAACACACACATACATTAGATTCGTCTAGCAAAAAGAGACCTTCATCGTGATACACGAGGTATCGAACCCGGTGAGTCTGCGGCGACTCAAAACTTATCGATCCGATCGGATTATCTAGAAGTTCAGTTCTGGTTTAAATCAAATGAACCCTCTCTGATTGACCTCTACTGGATATCTTTTTAAAATAGTTCTTTTACTGAGTTTCTTTGAAAAGCCTTTTACTTTCACGAATTAAATATTTTTGAGTAGCTAACCTTATGGGAAAAATGGTTATTTTAACTTATCGTGTCATTTGAAATAATGTGTTTCCAAAATAAAATCCCTGACCTTAAAACCTGTAATCTCGCTGGCTCATCACAGACATTACAGTTAGTCTGAGGTATAAATCGACACTATATTTTCTTTAAGATGTGTGGTCATTGACATAAGATTAAGAGGAATTTGTTGCTTGGCGACCTAAACATCGTAACTACAGCTTTAACAAGCTGTAGTTACGATGTTTATGTCGCTAAAGCAACAAAAACGCTTAACACAAATGTCAGAGTTCAAAGTTTACATCAAGGCTAAATAAATGGTTTTATTGATCTTTCGATATTTCATTCAAAAATGACGAATCGCTTTGAAACGATGAAGGAGCCAAACAGTTTATTTTGACCTGAAGTCAATCTGAAGTTACGCCGTTTCAGTCGCTCGCCAACAATTTGTTGCTTATATTATACCCTCGATCATATAATTTAATTTTTAGTGCCGTTTATTGAAAATGAACGTTCTGATTGGCCGAGAAAATGTTCATACCTCTATGAACATAATTTTGAACAAGAACTTATTTATATGCTATACAAAATAGAATAACTATCACACAGCGATATCAAGGCTTTTTACTGAAATTTGCAAAAACAAAAAAAAAACTTTTTTTTTCTTCCCTACCATGTCATTCCGAATTATTTCTCTCACTAACTTTCAACCGCTGTTTCGATTCAACTTAAACAATCGGTACTTTGCAGAAAAACGTTGTCGAATAAACACACTTCCAAATTTGTAGCACATATTCGAAGGTTTTAATCTCAGGTAATAAATGATAACAAACTTAAAATTGATGCTTATCAAATTTTGAGTAGAATATTTTTCAACATGTAAGTATTAACACCGGTTTGGTGTGATAACGAATGTATTGGAACCCCTATCACGATACAATTCCGAGGTCAGGGGGCGTGACCAGCGATCCGTCAATCATAAAGGAGTGGCATCCCCTTCCTGTCGGCTTCAAGTTAGCTTCAAGAGCTTCCAACTTCGAGCTCCCCACTATCAACTCGAGGTTGTGGGTTCGCGTCCCATAGTAACCCAACAAATAACTAATTATCTTCAGGGTGAGACATCAAACTGATCGAGCACGCTAAGAACCAGGCGGGGCTCTCAACAGTTTTGTCCTGTATACTTGCACTATCCCCCGCAACAACTAACCGTCCTGATTGGGCGTCGCTCAAAAATAAATCTGTCTCAACCCATTGCTGATTAATCCCTAGATTTTACGCCCCTGAGTATTTATAATTGAGAAAATACTGCGGGGAAAAAAAAGAAATTGCTTGTAACAAGCAATTTCTTCTTATCCCACAATATTTTCTACCCTTAAGGTTGGTTACTTTTCAAATTACACTCACTTTTAATTGTCGTCTGCAACTTCTTTGAAATTGGTCAAGTCTAAAATTTTGAAAAGAGGAAATGGTTAAGTCGTGTAAACCACATATAACGAGTGCATGCGTAAATCACACAAGTGCGAATGCAAGATTTAAGCGTGCGTGCTCAAAATTGAGCGCTATCGTCGTCTCCGTCGCCGTCATCGACGTTGTCGTTGTCGTTGTAGTTGTTGTTGTTTAAACCTATACATTTTCCTTGGTGGTGTTTGTGTTAGTAGAACTGTGGTCATTTTGGTTGTGAAAATGAAAGCTTTTCCTTTTCAGCATATGAAACAGAAATTGTTTTACAGATTTCGGTTATGTACTTTTGATTGCACCAAAATACCGCTTGAGTCATGATTTTTACGGAAGATACCGGTAATTTCATGACTAAATTTTTTTTTTTTTTTTTTTTTTTTCAAATATCATATGTTCAAATTTTTGCTGGATTCAGATTAAGTTCATATACTTAAGCATTAGAAACTGGACGATAATGTTCCTAGGAACGAAAAATTTTGTAATAATTGTAAAAACGTTTAATCGAATCTGAGTATCACTTGGTATTTATTGGTTTGTCAAAAGTACTCTAGTATAAGAAAAGATGTCTGGGTAATTTACACGTAGCCTTTCCGACTATTGATAAATTTGTTAATTCAATGTCAAGCACAAACAGAAAAACAATTCAAAGTATCTGCAAATATCTTGAAAGTAGATTTGAAATAAGGAAAAAGTCTATTGATCACAATATTTAGTATAATATATTTATTGATCTTTTTTTCCAACGTTCATAAACTTACACATTCCTTATAATATTTCATGCAATTTGAGTATTTCATGTTTATATCTTACAAAGTCTTTGCCATATTTTCTATTTAGTATTTGTAAATGGCAAAAGACATATTATGATGTCGATATGCCAATAAATGAATGAATGTATGTTCCAAATGAATAAATGAATGTTCCATAGTGGATCTGTAAACAAATAATCTAAAATCTGAATTAATCACCATTAGGGGATATAAAATGAACTAACTAATAAATACATAAATACAGTAGATTCTGAAGATTGATGGAAGGCGCCAACTTTTTAAACATCGCTTCTTAACGCCAATTCAACTTTTTTTCTCGGCATAGCTCGAACATAGCTAGTAGTTACGACATTTTGCACGACAAACGACGCTGTAATCTGAATGGATTTTACAACCTAACACACGTGATCTATACGTCATGCGCAAGACAGATCACGTGTATCCCCGACTACAAGTACAACGGGCAAAGACAACACATTATAACATGAATCAAAATAACTAGCGCATCTCAAATTATTGTGAAGTCATACAATACAGCAGCTATTTTAGAAGTTGATCCACCCATAATTAATTTGTCTGTTTTAAGACCAGTACACTAATAATGAAAAAACAAATGTTGCGCAACCAATATTTCGCATCTCCGGCTTATTTAAGCTTTACTTTAAGAGGTTTTGATCGTCTAACGGTAAAGGGTATTTTACAAAAAAAATCTGCTCTTTCAAAATGAAAAAAAAATCTATTCTTCTTTTGTTTAAGATAAAGGTTAAGATTAAAATCCCTTTTGGGGTTACTTTAAAACAAAACACTGGAAGGACTAGTTTCGGATCATTATTTCTTCTGAAACCCAATCTCATAAACCTTGTTTGAAAGGGACTAATGTGCAGGCTGATCTTAGTCCATACTACCCGTTGAAACAGATCTTGGTCAACAAATATCGGTTTTGGCTGAATATCTGAATGTACAATGGTCATACTAACTTAACAAAATTCTATTTGTAATAAAAACTGTAATTGACCAATCGCGATTGTCAATCAAATAACCAGCCGACCAATGAAATCATTAATTTAGACCTGAAATGAGTTTGGCCCGACATTTTCGTTAACCCTGTTTGTTGGTTTTGCTTATTCAAGCTGTAATTACGGCGTTTAGTCGTCAACCAATTATTCTTTTGTTGTTGTTGTTGTTGTTGTTACATGCTACTGACCATAAAGTTTTCAAAATAACGCCGTTTAAAATCGAAGCTGGACTTCCTGTTGGAATCAGTGGACGTGACTAAAGCAGTAAGTGGGCCAGCGATTGGTCAATTGGTCTGTTCTGGATCCGATCCATGTTTCAAATTCCTGTTTTACGAAGTTCCTTTTTTCACGGACGGGTCAAATTTGGACAGTTTGGTTACTACATGTACTTCTTTAAAGATATCATTTATATTTTTCTTTGGTTTTTTAGTTAATTATTTAAAAAAATGTAAAACCACTTTTCTGGTCAAAATATCGATCGATCACCCATCCATTGATCCTTTCTTTTATCTATCAATCCCATTCTTAATTCATCGATTCTCTTAGTCTTCAGCGATCCATTCATCCATCAAAAGATACACCAATCCTCCTATCCATCCTCCCATCTATCCACTATTCCATCCATCCACTAACCATAAGTTCATCTACCCGTCTATCCATCCATTAACCAATAGATACGTCAACCCTTCTATCCATCCACCTACACATCAATCCATCCATCAATCGATCCATCGACCCTTATATCCATCCCCCCATCAATCCACTTTTCCATTATCTATCCGCCATTATATTCAACAGCCCTTCCATCCATCCGCCCATCCATTCACCCATCCACCCATCCTCCGATTCATCCATTATTCCATCCATCTATCCACCCATCAATACAACCATCAATCCTTATATCAAACCTTCCATCCATCCACTATTTCATCCATCTATCCATCCTTCAATCAACCTATCTTCTCATGTATCATTTGTATACATATTTCTTCTTGAAAACTCACGCACACACACATACAAATACACTCACAAATATACTTAGAAAAACTCAAACATACATATATACTTTGTTTGTTTACCATTTATTACATCAATTAATCTGTCACTCAACAATTAAAATTGATTACTATATACCTTGCTGTGAAATCTTGGGATTTCTCAGTGTAATAAATTTTGATAACACTTTTCAGTTTCACTCTCTGTAAAAAATCTTTAACCATGTATTCATTCGCACTTTTTACAAAAGACCTTTTTCTATCAAAAAGATTGGTTTCGATATTTTAATAAGAAATAAAATAATAAGGTATATAATAAAAAGAATAATCAACTGATTATTCCAGATATGAAAAAAATATTTCACTCTGATACGTTGTTAGGCGTTAAAAAAACTCGTGCTGCGCACTCGTTTTTTCAACGCCTAAAAACGCATCCTCGTGATTTTTTTTTTTATAATATCTGGAGTAACAAGTTGATTATCCTCTATAAAATTTCTTTCGTCAAACTCAATAACTATTGTCATGTCGATATATACTGGTTGGTAAAAATAGGAATTTGTCGCACTGAAAAAAAACTCCAACACGTGTCTTTGGTCAGCACGTGGCTTTATTAATTTCTTCCAAGTTCAGTCGTAAATGATCCTTCCGTCAAACGCAACTCCGATTTTAATGAAACATGAAACATTGAACTTGGTAAACTAACATACGTGGCAAAATGGAAAACAACGCCTGATTAACCATGTCGACTTTGTCGTGAAAATGTATTCATTTCAACGATGCAGATAGGATCGAATAAATGACAAAATACGATATTGTATGGACAAACATGGGCATTGACAGGCATTATTAGCCATGAGACCAACTAAACACGTGTTGTTAACCCATTCCAACACAAAGGAATTTTAGACCAGTCCAAATTGAAAGTAGCTGCAGACGACAATTTCAAGTTGATGGAATTTTGAATTTTTTCGTCTTTTGGGATAAAAAACATTGTGGGTAATGAAGAAATTGCTTGATCCAAGCAATTTCTTCATTTTCCACAATGTTTTCCCAAGCTTTTTTTGTTGAGGGGCGTAAAAAGAGGGCTTGAGTGGGAATGGGTTAAAAGGAAAAGTGAAATTGCTGAAGATTTACTCGAAATATTTGCCGCGATTTTGGACCACAAACATGCAAAATTAAATTTGCTTGAATTACGAGCTTTTAACTGGGTATTTTCTTCTATCGAACAAAATAGACTATTGCTTTGGAAAATAAATTGTTTGATTTATCTCCACACTGATGAGATAATTGACATACCGCTGGCCCTGCCTACTAACTCCTTTGGTAACGCCCATTGACCCGACAGAAAGTTCCTCTTCGATTTTTAACGGCGTTATTTTGCAACTTTTATGGCAAGCAGCATGTTACAAATAAGTAGAATGGTTTGTTGGCGACCCAATCGTCGTAACAACAGCCTGCATAAGCTGTAGTCACGACGTTAAAGTCGCCAAAGCAAAATGCTTCATGTCGATCTGTTACACATACGCGACAACTTACGACTTGTGTCAGCGCGTGCGTCCATACGGTCTGATCAGAGTCGTTATTATACGAGGTGTAAATAGAGACTGACTGAACGGTTCTGTGGATGATAAAAGAATATTCTATATGCGACAAGTGATTGTCAAGGTTGCCTACTTTCTGTTCTTCACGCACATGCGAAATGATTTGAATTGCCATGCACATCCTCAACATTCAAGTTTACCTGCATGCCAGACCGACCCCTTACATACAGACGTTCTATGCGACATTCCCCTGAAGCAATATTTTGATCCTAATAAACGGTCAATTGTCGAACTTAAATTTTCTCTAAATAATAGCGATCTAGTCAGTATAACGATAGTTGTTACAAGATCGAGAGCGCGACCAGCGATCCGTTAATTACTTTTGGAATCCACGAGAACTTTCCAGATTAACATCGCTAAAACGTGAAAATACGATAGTTGGATCCAAAAAGATCTCCGTGAGATCTCGAGATGGTCCCGCCGCCGTCATAGCGCAGTAGGTAGCGCATCAGACTCCTTATCTTCGACTGTAGGATGCCATTGGTTCGATCTCTGGTGGCGACACATAACCTTTCCGACATTCGTCTCTCACCAATGGGTGGATAGTCGTAAACCTAAGTATAGGATAGCAGCTGGAGGCTAGGAAAGTATGTAGTGGTAGTAATGGTGCGAGAAATTCTAGAAATCCATTTTTAGGTGCTCAAGCCGCCGCGACATGTCTGAAATTCTGTTATAAGCGGCGTTAAACCCCGTTCAATCAATCAATCGAGGTGGTCCCCTTTCTCAACATCATAATCAGGTAGAATCTACTTTGGAAACCTTCAATCCATTGTTAACCAATTCCCACACAATGACGCTTTTAAACGCCCCTCAATAAGAAAGCTTTGGAAAATATTGTGGAAAATGAAGTAATTACTTGTTACAAACAATTTCTTCATTATCCATAATGTCTTCTACCCAAATAGACGATGATTTTCTAGATTTCGTCAATTTAAAATTATCTTCTGCAGTTTCTTTGAATTTGGACTGGTCTAAGATTTTATCGTGTGGGAACGGGTTAACTAATTTGCGCATATATCTTCTTATTTACATGACCACATACAGTTCTCATTGGTTCAAACTTGTGAAAAATGGCTGACTACTCATTGATAAATGACGTGAGAGTTCTTTCTGACAATCACGAAAGACTTGTTTCATTTTCCTCAACAAACATGTTACTTTATATCCAAAACTCGAGACGGATTAGCCTGGCCATTATTTATGCGATCGCTTGAATAAACCACAATTATTGAGACTCCCGGCCTCGTGGGACCACCATCGGCAGCCATTTTGACCATTCGGATAGTTCAGTTTTCGCCGTAGGTGTGAATGTGGCGTGCGGATGATAAGTTCGTTATTGGAATGCTGGTGTTGAATATCCGAGATATTGCGAATACATCAAAATTAATGAATGCAGGAAGAGCAATTGGTCGCAAGGAATTCTGGGTATTGGGTATCCATTTTGACGCGAATCTGTAACGTTCCGCTATTAGTTGATGAATTTTGGCGGCGATTTTCGATAATTTTTAGTTATGCTATTCCCCAACGCGGACCTCATTTACATTCTGTATATTACAGAAGGAAAAATAGAGAGACGTTTAACTGCGAACCATGGCATTTACCAAAGATGTATAAATAAAGCTTTTTTACAGTATATTTTTTTCCGTAGACTTATTCAATGGCTGTTCATGAATAAACGTCTACAAGATTCTTTAAAAAAACTATGAATGAAATAAAAGATCAAAGGACAGATAGACTTGACGATCGCCTGGTCTTTTGTATTGACTAATGTAAACTTTAGCGTGACACAATTTTAAGCATGTATAAATTATAACACGGCTTTCAAAAGTACTACAGTCATATCACGGCGGCTGGAGCACCTAAGCATGGATTCCTGGTATTTCTCACAACAGTACTACCACTACATCCTTTCCAATCCTCCAGCTGCTCGCCCCACATAGGTTTACGATTATCCATCCATTGCAGTGAGACACATGTCGGAAAGGATATTTGCCGAGACCAGGGATCGAACCCTGAACCCCAAGATCATGATTCCGACGCGCTACCAACTGCGCTATGGCGGCGGTCTTTCGATTTTGTACAAAGACTGAAAACTGTTTGACGCTGATTAGAACAATTTTCTCGGAAAGCAAAGCAATATAAAAATAAGTTTACTTATTTGTTTAATTTCAGAAAAAGTACTTTACCGGACTATCAATGTTGAAGAAAATCCAATCTTACATGCTTTTCTTTAAGTGTTCCACTTTTTTAAGTTTTTATTTTTATTGAAAAAAAAGTTCATATGTATGAACTTGGTGATAGAGGAGAGAGAGGGATGAGAGAGAGAAAAGGGGAGAAGGGGAAAGGAGGGAGAGAAGGAGGGAGAGAAAGGGTTCTCTATGGGCATTGCACTTCTTCTCAGTGAGGTCTACCCACAAGGGAAGTTATATGTAATTAATGTTATACACAAATATGTCTGAAAATCCGACTGCGATTAACTAAAATATTAATCTAGCGAGATAAGTGTTTTCTTTTTTTTTTTTTTTTTTTTTCCAAATATGTTTCTTTTGTTAGATCGCTCTTTCTATGAAGTTTTATGTTGATGATAGGTAAACTTTAGTAACTTAATCTTTAGTTCTATCAAAAAAGGCGTTCTGATTGGTCGAAAAAAAATCATTCCTCCATAAACAAAATTTTGGATACGCAGCCATTTTGAATGCTTCCGCAAAAAATAGTTCCATACAAAAAAGAGTCAGAATTTGTAAAAGATGTTGTGTGTGGGTTTTTTGTTTTGGTTTGGTTTGTTTGTTTGTTTGTTTGTTTTTTGTTTGGTTTTTTGTTGTTGTTGTTGTTGTTGTTGTTGTTTTGGGGTTTTTTTGTTTGTTTGTTTGTTTTGTTTTTTTTTGCTCGATCCTCTTACATCATAAGAAATGAGGAGAATATTTTTTGTTTTCATGGAGGTATGAACCGCAAAACAAAATCACACTCATTCGCGTATTCATACAGTGTGATAAGTTTTTTGTTGTTGATGTTTTTGTTTTGTTTGTTTTTTTCCCGGTTCATACCTTCATGAAAACAAAAAATATTCTCTTCATCTCTTGAGGAGATATGCTACATACAAACTTTATTTCACGAGAACAGTAAATAGGGATATTATGTTACGGTAGCGATACAACGTCATGTATTTGCTCTGAGCTGCGGAGGAAAATTTTGATAATCCACGAGACCAAATGGCGAGTGGAATATCAAATTTCCCCCCGCACCGAGAAGCAAATACAAGATGTTCAATCGCTATTGTAACATAATATTCAATTTATTATATACCTTTTTCCTTATTAAATAAATGCGATGAAATAATAAGAATAGCTGTACTTCTGCAAGTATTTCCCTTCTCCGTTACCATTTTGATTACGTTTGTTTGTGTTATGTCGTCATGAAAAAAATGAAAAAAGCATCATCCTAGACTACCTCAAATGGAACTGTATTTGACGCTTTCAGATACGAGTTTTTCTTCTGACGTGCCCGGTTTTGTGTGTTGAAACTAAAAAAATAGATTAATTAGTTGATCGATCGACCGATCGATTGATTGATTCATTGGTTCATTGGTTTGTTTGTTGGTTGATAAGTTGATTGGTTGATTGATTGATTGATTGATAAGTTTATTGATTGATTGATTGGTTGGTTCATTGATAAGCTGATATATTGATTAATTTGCTAATTGATTTGCTGATTGATTAGTTGATTGATTAGTTGATAAGTTGGTTGCTTGGTTGCTTGATTGATTGGTTGATTGATTAATGCTTGCTTGATTTATTTATTAATTGAATGATTCGTTGATTGATTGATTAATTCTTTGAAATCTAAAGCCACTTTTAACAGTATTTCAGTCATATCATGGCGGCTTTAGCACCTAACAATGGATTCCTGGTATTTCCAACACCAGTTCTACCACTACATCCTTTCCTAGCTTCCAGCTGCTATCCCACTTAGGTTTACGATTATCCACCTCTTGGCGAGAGACAAATGTCGGAAAGGATATGTGCCGCCGCCGCCGCCGGGGATCGAACCTATGACTTCCTATGTTTGAAGATTGGGAACTGTGCAATGTATATATACTAGAAAAATTTGTAGTAATATAATAAAACACCCCAAAAAGAAACCAACGTGACGTCATGAAGGGTTATGTGCAGTGCACATCTTTTCAATGTGGTCTTAACACTGATGAAGTTCAACGTGTGTGTGTGTATTTCCGTTTATTTATCGTCGCTACCGTAGCACATGCCCATATGAGCGACGCCCCCAGAAGACGGTTAGTTGTTACGGGGGATAGTGCAAGGATACAGGACGAAACTACTGAGAGCTCCGCCTGGTTCTTTAACGTGCTCGATGGATAGCATCGTCACACGGGGCCTCGGTTTAACGTCTCATCCGAAAGACAATTAGTTAGTTAGTTGATATGGTCAGCCCAGGGCTCGAACCCGTGATCTTGAGGTTTGAAGTCAAGTGCTCTACCAACTGAGCTAATCGGGTTCAACGTTCATACTAACTATAATATATGCTACCTCACTTAAAATTGACGGAACACGGATGTCGATCGAATAATCAATTGACCAATCAATTCATTTATTTAATACGGAAAATGTCTCTCATCAATGGGTGGATAATCGTTAACCTAAGTGGGATAGCAGCTGGAGGCTAGGAAAGTATGTACGGATAGAACTCGTGTGAAAAATACCAGGAATCCATTGTTAGGTGCTTCAGCCGCCGCGATATGACTGAAATACTGTTAAAAGCGGCGTTAAGCCCCATTAAATCAATCTATCATTAAAACGGAAAAAAATTAACTCTTACATTTGTCGATATTTCCGTTAATCGTTTTCCTAAAACGTCGTTAGTACATCTTATTTAAGCTGTATACGTCCTTTTGGGCGCCAATGAATCATTTAAGCGTTTAGTTACATATAACAGATCATACATCGCTTACTATCTAAGCGGAACTTCCTTTTGGAGCTCAAAGGGAAGGGCTAGTGGAGTCAGAAAGCCGGACCGGCGGTCCGTCAATAAACCAATCGTTTACCCCGCCCAATTATTCCTTTGGTCACGCCCATTGAATCCCACAGGAAGTACCGCTTCAAACAGGTAGAATCGTTGGTTGTCGACCTAAACGTCATAACTCAACTTGAAAAAGCTGTAGTTACGACGTTTAAAAAAGTCTTTGTTGCACAATCCTGAAAAGTTTTATGGGACGGAATAATCACTTAGACAAAATGACAATTTTAGATAATCCTTACCGGTTCAATTCCTGCTTTTTATGTCCCTTTTTTCCACCATAGAGCATGACATTTTTAATATAATCATCTTTGAATTGTAGTCCTTCACAACCTTCGGACAGGTCTAAATTTTTGGTGGAAAACGGGAAAGTGATAAAGAAAATCTGTCAAGAGCGAAAAGACGCTTTCTTCTTCAGTCGGTACAAGCATACTGACGAGGGTAAACGCATATTTAAGATGGTCAATTTTAGCATCACGGGTAACATTTTAGCCTATTATCACACAAGAAAATTCTAGACTGGTCCAAATTGAAAGAAGTTGCAGAAGACAATTCCAAGTTGGTGAAATTTTAAAAAAAAATCTATTCGGACAGAAAATATTGTGGATAATATAAAAAAAATTGCTTGTTACAAGCAATTTATCCATTTTCCACAATGTTTTCCAAAGCCTTTTTCTTTGGGGCGTCAAAAAGCACAATTGTGTAGTAAAAGGTTAAATTGTTTTTACGGTTTCCGGCTTTTAGAATAACCCGTAAAATGGACTGTATGGTAAACATATCACAGAGACAGTACATTACTGCCGTAAATGAATAAACGATTGCATTCATATACAATATAGTTACATTCACCTCAAATATGTAAAGCAATTTTATTCGACGTGGTAATTTGCGGTCCGTTTCGCGCAAATTTCAACACCATTCGTACATTACCGGAAATTGGTAAAATTAGTCCGCAAACAAACGACCAATGAGATCCCCAGAACGGCGCAATAACACAAGATGAAAATTACATGCACTGAGGTCGAAAGGTGACGATCGGGTTTGAATGTGGGTGTAAAATAGTCCATTCTTAACGCAGGGATAAATTGCAAACCGATGAAAACGTGGGAATTGGGTTGATAAATGTCCCACCATCTTCGGGATAGAACTGAAAATTTCCTCACGGATCTATTTGTAATGGAAGAGCAATTGACTTTTCTTGTGATCTTCACATTTGACCTACGCACTCTATATACACCACTGTAAGTTGTCTCTGTATACAAATTAAGCCTTTCCTGTTTTTTGAAATTTTTGACTGGTCGAAATTGAAAGAGGATGCAGACGACAATGAAAATTGGACGCAATACAAAATAAAACCATCCTATGTGGTAGAGAACACTGTGGAAAAAGGAGAAATTGCTTATTATAAGCAATTTCTCCTTTTTCCACAATGTTTTCTCAAGTATAAAATCAGAGTGACGTAAAATCCCGGGTTTATCCAGGAAAGGGTTAAAGCTAAAATTCGGCGAATAGCTTGAATGTGCCTAGCTATACATCCATTCCCAAACAATCCCTTGTAAATTAGCTTTAGAAAGGGTTACGGAAAATGGAAAATGAAGAAATGCTTGTAAAAAGCATTTCATTTATTCCCTCAATGCTATTAAGCATCTGTTTCATCTCCCACTATGTTTTTACACAGATATTCAAAGAATGATAAATGGTCCATCAACTTAAACTTGTCGTCTGCAACTTCTTTCAATTTGGACAGGTCTTAAATTTTGTCGTCTGGTAAGTGGTAAATGAACATTAGTTCTTTGATATTTTTCACAACCAGGCAGCCCTTTTTTCCTCATTTGAAAAAAAAAACAGTTATATAAAGGGCAAATGGTGAAAATTGTATAAAAAAAAATGATAGAAAATGCATGAAAATAGTCGCTTTGGCATTTAAATTTTTATTCTTTCTTTGTCTGTATCCGATCTTATTTATAAAAAGAACAGAACATATATTTTATTTCGGACTTAAACAAGAATGTTTCTTTATCCATACATATATATCAAATACAAAGTTCAAGGGTATGAAATGAATAAACAAACAAGAATAAATATTGAAAAATGATGGAAATTACGTTATTATACAAAAAATACATGTGTCCGAAACACCCATATATTGATAGTACAATATCTAACCGATTCGGCCGCCGCCATAGCGCAGTCGGTAGCGCGCCAGACTCCTAATCTTCAATCATGGGTGTCATGGGTTCGATCCCCGGCGGCGGCAAATATTCTTTCCGACAATTGTCTCTCACCAATGGGTGGATAATCGTAAACCTAAGTGGGATAGCAGCTGGAGGCTAGGAAAGGATGAAGTGGTAGTACTGGTGTGAGAAATACCAGGAATCCACTGTTAGGTGCTCCAGCCGCCGCGATATGACTGAAATACTGTTAAAAGCGGCGTTAAACCCCATTCAATCCATCAATCAATCTAAACGATTCAAAATTTATGGAAATAGTTCATTTTTTCTATATCGGTTTGGGTTGATTTATTTATATGTTGGTTTATGTTGTTCTTTTAGGGACGTGTGTTGTTGTTGTTGTTATTTCTTTCTTTCTTTCTTTCTTTGGGGTTTTGGTTTCTTTTTCCATTGTTTGTTTGGGCCGATTTTATATATGTTGGTTTGTTTTGTTGGGGAGGGGTAGTTTTTGTTGTTTGTTTGCTTGTTTGGTTCTTGTTGATGTTGTGATTGTTGTTTTTGTCATTTTATTAATTCATTTATATTATAATCCCTCAACAGATTTAATTTGCTATGTTGTGTTACATTTTAAATGTCCACTGACCTAGAAAGAGAGTTCAATTCACTGTCTGTTTGAACTAAACTAGAGTGGTAAATGGTCGTTTTAAAAAGCAAACCATTGAGATTGAGATGCGGGTACAAAATTGAACCTCATACAAATATTACCGTTTAGGGACTTCAGGCCGACCAAACCCGTATGACTGCAGATTGGGTGGACGTGTCATTTAGAAATTATTAAAGGGAGATAAAAGTCACTCGACAAGATCTTATCGCTGTGTAAGTGAAAAGGCTCAACTTGTATCGAATTAAATGAATTTATCAGGCTAAAAATCCAAAATATAAAACAATTTGAACGTATGCGTGACATTTCCAACCATTACACATGTGCGCAAAGTAAATACTCAGATCAGCCTGTGCATCCGCACAGTCTGATCAGAGTCTTCACTCTGCGCTCTGTAGATAGATACTGACCCAAAGCTTCTATAAACAATCAGCGAATGTTCTAATTGCCCCGAATGGCTGTCCAGGGTGCTCAATGAGTGCAAGTCACGCACATGCGAAATGGTTGGAAATGTCACGCATAGGCCCATTTCTTATATACTAACTTACTAACCTGCACGCTTAGCACTTTCCTGTACAAACCCTATTTCTTACGTCAATGTTATACTTTGGAAAACAAACCATTGTGCGAAAGAAGAAATTCTTTGTAACAAGCAATGTTTGTGAATACATCCATCTATTTATCGTTGCTACCCCTAGCACATGCCCATATGAGCAATGCCCCAGAAGACGGTAAGTTGTTACGGGGAATAGTGCAAGGTTACAAGGGCGAAACCGCTAAGCTCTGCCTGGTTCTTTAACGTGCTCGATGGAAAGCACCGGCACACGGGGCCTCGGTTTAACGTCTCCTCCGAAAGACAATTAGTTTGTTAGTTTATATGGTCAGCCCAGCGTAACAAGCAATTTCTTCTTTTCCCGCAATGTATTCTACCCTGTAGGTAGGTTACTTTTCAAATTGCACAGGCTTTCAATTGTCGTCTGCAACTTCTTTCAAAATGGGCAAGACCAAACTTTTGAGAAAATGGACAAGGTTTAAATTAATGACAGTATTTCTGCACAGAAATATATCTACTTAGTCTCTTGTGGTTCTTTATCCAATTACCACACAACAAAATCTTAGACACTGCCAAATTGAAAGAATATGCAGACGACAATTTCCAGTTGATAGAATTTTAAATATATCAGTTTTTCTTGGTAGAAAACAATGTAGAAAATGCAGAAATAACCTGTAACCTGTTTCGGCATTTTCTACATTATTTTCCTGAACTTTTTTCTTGAGGGGCATAAAAAACCGGGATTGTGTGAGATTGAGTTAAGGCAATTTTGTCAATTTTCATCGCTGCAGTACTTTAATTTACGGATTTCCTATGTTGCCCCCCTTTTTTGGGTGTGTGTGTGTGTGTGTTTCTCAGGTTCGTGATGTGCGACATATAATTATTATCTGTCTTGATGAGTAATACATGTATACTCATATAATAAAGATGTTTAAGTATATTTTTTACCAATATGGCGACAGCTATTTATGCAAGTTCTAAGTGTCCCAAAAATCCTGAGTTTCAAAATTCTAAAGCATTTGAAAATAGTTTTTGTCACGAGAGGATTGTGACTATGCTACTTTTGTCAACGTTTTCCTGTGTACTTAATCGCCTTTTTCCGAACAAGGTTAGGTCAATCGGCAACGCACTTTACTCTCAATCCTGGGCACGTGAGTTCGAACTGCGCCTATGCCAACATTCTTTCCTACATAAATGTCATTAAAACATGCGTCATTGGTCTCTCAAACTACAGGGAAACACGGTTGTGTGCAAAAGCCGCTGCTGTATAGCTAAACTACAGTTTAAAGTTTAAAGCCCAAATGGTCTGACTCCTAATCTTCAATCATAGGGTGTCATAGGTTCGATCCTCGGCGGCGGCACATATTCTTTCCGACATTTGTCCTCTCACCAATGGGTGGATAATCGTAAACCTAATTGGGATAGCAGCTGGAGGCTAGGAAAGGCTGTAGTGGTAGTACTGGTGTGAGAAATACCAGGAATCCATTGTTAGGTGCTCCAGTCGCCGCGATATGTAAAGTAAGTAAGTAAGTAAATTTTTATTATAGTGACATGTGTTACACAAATCATAATCAAATATCAAAGTATAAACACCCGGCCCCATGGGCCTATTAGTGTTATGATATGACTGAAATACTGTTAAAAGTGGCGTTAAACCCCAATCAATTAACGGATCACTGACCACGCCCACTGAACTCCGACAGCAAGTTCAACTTCGATATTATCATTATCATTATCTACTGACAAATCCTTCACTGATTGATGTTATACTGCGGTATTATCCAAAATTATATTGACCGGTAACGTTTTACCAAATCCCACTCAGTGACGCTTTTAAACGCCTCCAAGGGGAAAAAAACTTAAGAAAACATTGTGGAATGTTTTCTTTATTTTCTTCATTTTCCACAATGTCTTCTACCCAGAAAAATGAAAAAAATCCAAAATTTCATAAACTTTAAATTGTCATTTGCAGCTTCTTTTAATTTTGGCTGGTTTAAAATCTTACTGTGTAGTAATAGGTTATCAATAGAATTAGAAAACGTTGGCGACTCAAAAATCGTAACTACAGCTTCAATAAAAAGGTTACCACGTTTAAAATGCCAAACCATCAAAAATTCGTCATATAAATGTCGGCCAATGTTGGAAATCAAAGTTCACTTCCGGTTTACATGAATGATTCGATTGGTCGACTGATTCTTTAAATGACAGACGTGGTCGGTTAATTTCACGAATCTGAAAGATAGTGATGTTCGCTTTCATCCATTACTAAACAGAAAAGTTTAAGACAGGTCCAAATTGAAAGAAGACGATACTGTCAAGATATTGGATTTTTTTTTTTTTTTTTTTTTTTTTTTTGGTGTTGTCTTTTTGCATAGAAAACATTGAGGATAATGAAGAAATTGCTTGATACAAGCTATTTCTTCATTTTTCTAAAATGTTTTTGGAAACATATTTTTTCAGATGCGTAAAAAGGAGGGATTGTGTAGGAACGGGTTAATTAAATTTGAAAAAAAATTGCCGTAGTTTAGAGAATATGTGGCAGAACGAAAAATTGTGTAGGAACGGGATAATTAAATTTGAAAAAAACAATTTTTGCCGTAGGTTTGAGAATATGTGGCAGAACAAAGATTCGAATTTCGATCTCATTTTCCATAGCTCGACATGTAAGGGCGAATTATTTCGTGAGCGACTCTAAACCATGCATCACTTATCTCGTTTGTAAACGATATCATGACGTCATTAAGATAGAATATCAAAGATATCGTTGATATTACCGTCCAGCCATATGTCTTCTGGGTAATCAAGACGCTTTAGCGTGCTTATCTCATCATACGGGTACTTTTAGTACTTTGAATTGTGTCCTCACATTTTAGTCGATCACTTAATCTTAACCCGTTATCAGAAGACAAAATTTTAGACTGGTCCGAAACTCAAAGGAGTTATAGAAAAAAATTAAAGGCTTATGTACCATTCGATTTTGACATAGGGATTTTCCTTTTTTAATCAATTGCCAAACGACTATGTTTAAATTAGTTAAAATTGAAAGAAGCTACAGGCGATAATTTAAGCCATTACCAGGCGACAAACTTTTAGACTGGTCGAATTCAAAAGTAGATGCAGATAACGATTTCATTTCATAAAAACGTAAATTTGGTGTCCTTTTTCGGTTGAAGAAATGAGGAAAATGAAAAAAATTGCTAGTTGCAAGAAATTTCTTCATCTACCGTAATATAACCGCAGTATTTTCCCGAGCTCAATTAACTTAATTTTGAGGGAATGAGTTTAAGTTCGTGCTTCCTTTTTACCTTTTTCTTTAGAAAAGAAAACGTTGTCACAAGTAATTTCTTATTTTCAAAATTGTCTATCAGAGCCGTCTTCATTTGGGGGTCATAAAAAGCGGTATTGTATGGGAATGGTTTTAGAGAGAATTCATTATACGTGGACTTTTGAACTCAATTATTTATGTTAAGCATTCTGGTTGTTCTGGTGATTTAGCCCATTCCCAAACAATCCCGCTTTTTTACGCACTTTAGAAAATAAAACATAGTGAGAAAAGGAGAAATTGCTTGTTACAAACAATTTCTCATTTTCTCACTATGTTTTATAATTCATATGACCCTTATTTTTCAATTTAGACCAAATTCATTTTGTCGTCTGAAACCTCTTTCAATTTTGACCAGTCCAAAATTATGTGGTTTGTGAATGGGTTAAAGATGGAAGACTAGTGGGCGGGGCGAGCGATCTGTCAATTGTGTCCCAGCATAAGGACATGTCCACGCGCAAAAGGAAATGTCGCATGTTCCGTAAACAGATACTTGGAAAAGATATTGTATCAAGCAGAGGTAAATCAGGTGAATTATTATCCCCCTCCGTTTTATCTCCCGCCGTTTCGGCGAAGGGGATATAGTAATGGTCTCCGTCCGTCATTCTTTCATTCCATCATTCCGTCACTAAGCCTGTCCGGAGCATATCTCCTAAAGTATAAATGCTATTAACTTGAAACTTCATGGGTATATAGATCCCATTGAGGAGAAGTGCAGTGCACAAGAACCACAACTCTTGCTTGCATAATTTTGGAGTTATTGTCGTTTGTTGTTTTAAAGACTAAGATTTGTCCGGTGCATATCTCTGAAAGCTATTAACTTGAAACTTATTACCTGTTATTGCCCTTTGCAGTTTTAAGACATAGGTTTTGTCCTGAGGATATCTCTGAAAGTATAATAGCTATTATAGAACCCATTGAGAAGAAATGCAGTGCACAAGAAGCCTAAATCTAACTGGCTTCAGTTTAATATCAGGCTTTTACGACGGGGGATGGCCATGTCCGACATGGCTCTTGTTTAGAGTGTTGTCGCAGGGAAGTTATGTTACAAACAGGGTGTTTCTTCAATTTTTATTCTGCCCATCAAAATGTTGGAGTGTGGGTAAATGAGTTCCTGCTTTTCAAAATTTTGGTCTTATCCAATTTGAAAGAAATTTCAGACGACAATTAAAACAGTGCGGTATGAAAAGTAACCAACCAACAGGGTAGATTTGTGAGGAAAATGAGAACTTGCTTGTGACAAGCAAATTCCTCTTTTCCCTCAATGTTTTCTCAAGTATAAAATAAAAGGAACGTAAAGACAAAGGTTGTACAGGAAAGGGTTTACGTCCCTGTGATACTATACTTAGCCAACAAAGGGGTTAAAGAAGAAATTAATTGTAAGAAGCAATTTCTTTTTTCCGCCAATATTTTCTGCCATAGAGGCCGGTTACTTTTCTTAATTTTGCTTACTTTATTATGTGTCTGCTACCCCTTTGAATTTGGACAGGCCTAATATTTAGAAAAACAGTTAATGGTTAAAATGCCATTTTCCTTTTGAGGTAATTTGAGTGGTTTAACCTGTTCCCACACAACAAAATTTTAGACTAGGTCAATTGAGATAAGCTGTAGACAATTTCAAGATTTTTTTTTTTTTTTTTTTTTTTTTTATTGGAGAGAAAACATTGTGGATAATTAAGAATTTGCTTGATCCAGGCTATTTCTTCATTTTCCACAATGTTTTCTAAAGGCTTTTTCTCGAGGGTGTAAAATGGAGGGCTTGTGTAGGAATGGGTTAAGTACATTTTTATTGCACATAACGGACAGTGAAAGTGAAATTTAGTCAATTTAATGTGGTTGTTGATAAGAGGCGGTCTCTCAATAAAGATCAAGGCTCGAAGATTATTGGACAATATTCAATAATTTAATATTTAGTTTCGTCTAGCAAAAACTTGCGTTCT
Source organism: Fragum fragum (assembly GCA_946902895.1). Taxonomy (NCBI): domain Eukaryota; kingdom Metazoa; phylum Mollusca; class Bivalvia; order Cardiida; family Cardiidae; genus Fragum; species Fragum fragum. The sequence continues at coordinate 4,083,308 of OX336376.1, read as the reverse complement.
GATTGGTGGAAAAAAATTATTTATAACTCCATGAACAAAATTTTGAGCACACGGCGATTTTTATGCTTCCGAACAAAATAGTCCAATACAAAAAGGTATCAAAATTTGTAAAAAATTTGCCTTTTTCGCTCGATGCTATTAAATTATAATAAATGAAGAGAATATTTTTGTTTTCATGGAGGTTTGAACCGAAAAACCTGATCACACTTATGTATGAATCCGCTTCGCGCATTCATACAGTGTGATTAGTTTTTTCGGTTCGTACCTCCATGAAAACAAAAAATATTCTCTTCATCTCTTAAATGGATCTCTGGTCACGCCAACTAGAACCCGACAAGAAGCTACATCTCTATATTTAACTGATTTATTTAGCAAACTTTGTGGCCAGGAACGTGTAACGTAAAAGTAAAGGGGTCGTTTGGCGACGTAGACGTCATAACTTAAGTTTGAAAAGAAAGTGTAATTACAACTTTTAAGTTTCCTTGTCAAAAGTATACTTCACATAAATTTCGACCAATGTTGGAGTTCAAAATTCATCGCCTAAATGAATGATTTGATTGGTCGATTTATTCCTTGAATGAAATTTCGAGATTCGTCTATAGTCCCCCTTTCATTACAATACAATACAATAAGTTTATTGCATTAAACAGGTTTACAATGTTTACAGCAAATGAATATACAAAAAAAGAGGAGCTTACATGAATTAACAGAAGAACATGATATTACGGGAACCATTTCATTTTTTAAATTGAGATGCATAATATATATATTTAGACAAATTTTGAACAGTTGTTTTCGATTTTTTTTTTTTTTTTTTTTTATTTTTATTCTTTTTTTTTACAGCAGATTTGTAAACTTTTGTAGAGTTAGCCAGGTAAAATAGTATTTTTTAGATATTTAGTTCTGATTTCTGTCCCCCTTTCATACGGGTCCCGTTTTTTGATGTCGACTTTCATTTGTTTTCGTGGAAAGTTCCTCATAATATCAACGCACAAACCGGAATCTCAGTAGAGCAATTAAACATAATCAAGACGCCAGAGCGGTGACAGTAAAATTGCTTAACACGAACTAATATTCGAATACATTTCTCATTTTCCCCTATCAAAACTTCGACAATAACGCTTTCCTCTACAAAAGTTGTTCTCGGTCAGTCTGATGTCCTATAACGTCGTCAATTATTAGAATTTCTCAACGGTATAAAAATGATTTGCTCCAGAAAAATAAATATGGTGAAATATTTTTAAAAGATATTCGTACTGTGTAATTGGTTTGTCTTCAAAATTACGGAAGTTATTAGAAAATAAGGGTAGAAAAATCTTGGAACGTAAGGACAAGAATTAATAAAGTTACATAAAATGGCGGTGACAGCGGAAGTTGGCTTTATAACGGTTTATAGCTAAACGACCATATGCGAGGCTATCCGATTACAGCGCTTCCTGAATAATGAATGGGGCGCATGGCGGGTGGGGGATTTTTACCGTTTCATTTCTGATGGACGCTTCAGAAGTTGATGTATTGGGGGAGGGGACCTCATCTTTTAGTGGTCAAAGCTGAGAAAATTTAACTGTCTGATCATTTTCCGGGAAAGCAATCTATTAAGTTTTCTTGTTGTTTTGATTAATTAATTCTTTCGTTTAGAAAGGAATAAGATTATTTCAATTCAGGATTGTACCATTTCATTATAATCTCATTATAAGGAAACGGAATACTTTTTTTTCAACTGTGTGTTTGTTGGATTTGTTGTTGTTATTGTTGGTTATGTTGTTGTTGTTGTTTTTTTTAAAAATTAAAGATGTTGGTCTGTTAAGTTTTGCTTCAGAGACTTTAAACTCTAATTCGAATAAAAGTGTAAAATATAGAGTAACAATACAAAATAGAGATCAAACTTCAAGATAAATTGTTTAAATTTTAATTTCCCGACTAGTTTCGGCATAAAAAACCTTTTTCAAGGGACACTAATGAATTCTAAGATTTTATTCTAAACTTTTCCTTTTTAACCCTTTTCTGTATAAACCCTGAATTTTTGTCACTTTGATTTTTTTTCAATAAAACATTGTGGAAAAGAAGCAATTGCTTTCTAATTTTCCCTCAAAGTTTCCTACCGCATAGAATGATTTAGTTTCTAATTGCATCCAATTTTCATTTTCATCTACAACCTCTTTCAATTTGGACCAGTCTAATATTTCAAAAAATTGGAAAGACAAAAGCTTTTGATATAAGGGGTATGCTCAATATTTTTTTTAAATGAAATTTGCTCCAGCACAGGTCAATAATCCTGATATGAATCCTGATCAGCCTTTGCAGAACATGCAGTCTGATCAGGATTTTTGTGCCTGTATATATTTTTGTTGTTGTCTTGTTATAATGGGTTAATAGTACCTTAAATTGGATTTTATACTTCCTTTAGCCCATTCCCACACAATCCTGATTGTTTGCATACTACTAGATATTAACTTTGGAGAACATTGTGGATAATGAGGAAAATGTAAATTATTTCTTCATTTCCCACAATGTTTTTTACCAAATAGACTTTTTTTTTTTTTTTTTTTAATTGTTATTATTATTATTGTTTGTTTGCAATTTCTCGTTGAACTTGTCAGAAATTGGGTTGTTCGGTGAGGGGTTTAAAGGATTTAAAGTTAATATTTATTACCTTGCATTATTTTCTATCTCAACAATGCAGTTTTTACAGGCTTTTTAATATATTTTGCTAAAATATAGAGTGTCATTTTCGCGACTTAACCCTATCCCGTTTTTAGAAATTTTAGAATGGTCCGAATTCAAAGACATTGCAGATAACAATGAAAATGAAAATTGGATTCAATTTGAAATGAAGCCACCCCATGTGGAAGAAAATATTGTGTGGGAAGGAGAAATTGCTCGTCACAAGCAACTTCTTTTTTTCACAATGTTTCTTAAGTATAAAATCACAGGACCGTAAAATCCAAGGTTTGAACAGGATATGGTTAAAACACATTCCCACACAATCCCTCCTTTTTACGCCGATCAAAGAAAAAGCCTCTGAAAACATTGTGGAAAATGAAGAAATTGCTTTTAATTATCATTATCCACTATGTTTTCTATCCAAAAAGACGAAATAGTTATAAATTCCACCAACTTGACATTGTCGTCTGCAACTTCATTTAATTTGGACCAGTCTAAAATTTTGCTATGTGGGAATGAGTTAAAGATCTCTAGACCCGATCATTGTTTTTTCGATGGCCATCAAATTCGGCAAGAAAACTTATGTATTCAGAGCTTATAGGAATTGAAAGATGTTTCCCAAAAGACGTGAAAAAGACTTCTATGAGTGAAATCTTGTCGATTTTGGTGTTTCTCTGGTCTATTCTTTGACGAGAGCACTGGTGTGTTTTCATCGTATCAGAGACAGTGACATATGGCTGGCCCCGCCCACTTACAACGCTGTTCCCAGCTATGGACTCCGACAGGATGTTCCACTTCGACTTTAAACCTCGTTATTTTGCAAAATATGTGGCCAGTAGCGTGTAACAAAAAATAGAATGTTTGGTTGGCAACCTAAACGTCCTAATTCGGTTTGAATAAGCTGAAATTACGACGTTCAAGTCGTCAAACCAGTAAAAAAAGCTTAATAAAAATGGTGATCAATTTCGGAGTTCAAAACTCACTTCTGGTTTAAATGAATGATTTCATTGGTTGATAATTATTTGATGGACAGCCGCAAATGGTAAATTGCCGGACCGCGTCTGTCAATAAAAAAAAGAAATTTGCAGAATTAGCAAAAAATACATTAACCCATTCCCAGACGGCAAAATTTTAGACCGGTCCAAATTGAAAGGAGTTGCAGACAACAATCTAAAGTTTATGGAATTTCATATTTTTCCCACTTACTTAGTAGAAAACGTTGTGTAAAATGAAGAAATTGCTTGTAACAAGCAATTTCTTCATTTTACACAATGTTTTCCCAAATGTTTTTCTTAAGGAACGTCCAAAAGCGTCACTATGTGGGAATGGGCTAAAACTGCCAATGAACTTTAAAGTTTCAGCCATCTCTTACAAATTCCTGCAATCTGATTGGTTGAAAAAGCGTCTTATACATCCATATAAAAATGCGTAGGCAAATTTTTGGTTTATTGCGGCACACAAAGTATTTCTTAAACAAAAACTATTCTAGAATGGTCAGTTGTTTTTGTTGTTGTTAGGTTATGTTTTTTGTTGTTTTTCATGTTGGGGGATGGGGGAGTGTTTGATTGTCTGTTGTTGATGATGTTGTTGATGATGTTGTTGTTGTTGTTGTTTCTTAACCTAAAAAAAAATATTTCTTTTTAAATAAATCAATTAACTATTAAAAATTTTATTTTTGTCTTGAGGAATGAGACGAAAAAACCTAGTCACATTTCAGTATGAAGCGGCGAAGTCTAATTAGGTTCTTTGTTTCATACCTCTGTGAAAACTAAAAGCATATCTGTCTGTTCATACGGACGCAAATGCGACAGGGTAAGGAACTTTGTGCCTATAACCTTAAACATGGTCGAGTAGTATAGGTGCTTGACTTGTGATCTGATGGTCGCGGGTTCGAGCTCCACCGAGCAAGACACTTAATAACCAGTCCGAGTCTACCCAGGTACACTTGACCTATCGCGGCCGTCAATCAAGGAATCAACCGACCAATCAGATAATGTATTCAGCCCAGACCAGAGCTTATCAAATCCGACATTAGTCGCAATTTTGTTTACTTTTATCGATGGTTTTGGCGACTTAAACGTCGTAACTACAGCTTATTCAAGCTATAGGTCACAAACCAACATTTTATTTTTTTGCTACATGCTATTGCCGTAAATTTTGAAAAATAACGCCGTTAAAAATCGAAGCGTCGGAGTCGGTGGGCGTGACAAACGACGTAAGTGGGCGGGGTCAGCGATTGGTCAGTTGGGTAGCAGTAGGTTTATTCCACTTCCTTCTCTTTTTGGGACGTGAAAACACCTGGATTGTCAATGTTCGAGAGCAACTATATTAGATTAAAGCTTTCGTCGCAAACGAACTTGTATAAAATTCGTGTGAAAATCATATAAAATAAACATTGTCATGCGTCAGCTTTGATAGCTTAAGTTAACGGACAAAATTTTGAGGTCGTCTCAAAGTTCAACGAGTGCAAACTGCCACTGGAGGCTTAAACACTAAATTTCTTCAATGTCCACAATTTTCCTTCCAAACATGGGAAAGATTTTCTAAATTCAACCATGCTTTGCTAGCTTATACTACTTTCAGTACTTAGATATGAGTTATAAAAGCAGATGATTTAGTTCAGAGAATGTTTTAAGATGCATTCTTTGTGCTCTCGTTAAGGATATTACTTACTGGTCATAGTCGCCTAATACAAGTGGCCGCTGAAACACAATTGACTGTGATCCCATGATCAAACAAAATGACAGACATACCGAGAAAGAGAGCGAAAAGGAGCGAAAGAGAAGTTAGATTGATTGATTGAATGGGGTTTACCGCCGATTTTAACAGTATTTCAGTCATATCGCGGCGGCAGGAGCACCTAACAATGGATTCCTGGTATTTCTCACACCAGTTCTACCACTACACCCTTTCCTAGCCTCCAGCTTCTATGCTACTTGGGTTTACGATCATCCATCCATTGGTGAGAGACAGATGTCGGAGAGAATATGTGCAGCCGCCGAACCCGTGACATCTCATGATTGAAGATTAGGAGTCTGATGCGCTACCGACTGCGCTATGACGGCGGCCCGAAAGAGAAGCTAGAGATGATAGAGAAATCACGAGAGAGATTATATGAGAATATATATATAGAATCGGGATATAGGGATAGACAAGCGAGTACAAAGCTAATTCCCCCCCCCCCCCTCCCGGTTCCTACGAACCTGAAGGGATTAATAGCTACAGAGAAAGATACTAAAATAGGAGACAGCATGCGAATGATAAATATGTAAACCGTAACCCACACGGGAAATTTTAAGACTCATCAAAATTTTAAGATTTTAGAGGCAAAAAATTTCTGTCGTTAGGATTTTTAAAAGTTTTTTGACCCTTGGGATTGAAAACATTGTGAATAATGAAGAAATTGCATGTCACAAGCATTTTCTACATTTTCCGCAATGTTGTCCTAAATTTTAATCTTGATGTGCGTAAGACGGTGAGATTTTGTGCGAATGGGTTAAACTTTAATGCGGAGAAAAACAATTTTAGAGCAAATGAATGTCGATAAAATACATGTAAATCATTTGAAAGAAAAAGATAGAAAGACAAGACTTTTAGGTAAATCGTTTTTTTGTTGTGCAGAATAAAGCTGCAATTACGACAGTTTGTTCGCCTGACGCCATAATGAAGGAGTTGCAAGAAGTCGACTGTGATAGAAAAATATGTATTATCTAATTTATTTCATAATAATTATATCATTGTCAAATTAGTATTGATAAGATGTCCCATTTTGAACACAAAACCAAATTGCGTCATTGCATGACTGTCTATATACATAACACAAAAACGTTATAAATTCAATTTAGGGAACATAATTGATTTTCCTATAAAACGCTTTTCGTTTCTTTGGCAACTTTAAATGAAACTAATGACCTAATTGCCCCCTCTGGGCTTTTCGGAAAAGATCGGCATTCGTCACGTGATTTTTATCATTTTGAAAAATTGCAGTATCCAAGTTTTTAAAATTTGACCGACTTTTACCCCGCGTCGAGCATTTGTATCGGTTCTGTTAATTTTTAGGATTAATTTTTATTGGTGTCAACAGTACAAGAAAGGGTCTCTAAAATATCTTGCACCATGCTATAACCACAGGACTAGAGATGTCTGGGATTCGAACTCTAGGCCGCCGTCAGAGTACAGTTGGTAGCGCATCAGACTCCCAATCTTCAATCATGGGCTGTCATGGGTTCGACTCCAAGCGGCGGCACATATCCATTCCGTCATTTGTCTTTCACCAATGGGTGGATAATCATAAACCTAAGTGTGAAGGCAGATGGATGCTAGGAAAGGATGTAATAGTGGTACTGGTGCGAGTTATACCAGGAATACCTTGTCAGGTGCTCCAGCCGCCACGATACGACTGGAAAATTGTTAAATGCGGCGTTAAACCCCATTCAATCAATAAATAAAAAAGGATTCGAACTCATGTAGATGAGACACCACAACTGACTAATCGACCGACCCATAGGTTACAAAGAATTCGATTTAGATTTTTTATATTTTGAGCCATTCCCACACAATGGCACCTTTTGACGCCCCTCTAGTAAAGCAATTCGGAAAATATTGTGGACAATGAAGAAAATGCTTGCTCATAAAAGTACACACTGCTCCAATAGGAAGCCATCCGGGGAATTAGAAGTGTGTCACCGATTGCCTGTCGAGATATCGTACGTGTTCTTACAATTTATTAGCTAGCAAAGCGTCAAAGTTAACAGACAGAATCATGAGGTCTTCCTAGAGTTTATTCAGTCAAAACTGTCACTGGAGGCTTAACCACTAAATCCATTGAATGCCTACGCTTTGCAAGTTCATCTCCTAAGTATTTTTAGCTTACTTGAGTATTCAAATGAGTCTGATCAAAGTCTTCACTGTGTGCACTGCTTTGTATGTTTGTATGTTTGAATGGGGTTTCACGCCGCTTTCAACAATCTTTCAGTGGCTGGAGCCTGGAATGCTGGTATTTCTCACACCAGTACTACGATTACATGCTTTCCTAGCCTCTAGCTGCTATCCCACATAGGTCTACGATTATCGACTCATTGGTGAGAGACAAATAGTCGGAAAGGATGAGTGCCGCCGTCCGGGATCGAACACGGGACCTCTAGAACGACAGTCCGACGCGCTACCAACTGCGCTATGACGGCGGCACACTGCTTTGTATGACCACAATAATAAACTTTATTCAAACCTTCAAAAACATGCAATCTAACCCATTTCCTCTTAACAAAGTCATGCTTTGCTGGCTTACAGTACTTTCAGTACTTTGATATAAGCTATGAGTACGGTGTTTGGGCCTCTCATTTTATTTTCACCAGACTTCTTTAGCGACTAATGGGATTTAACCCTTGTCATGCTGTATAAATCACCTGACTGGATTGCTGTCAATTCAAAGGGCTGAAAGCACCTATAGAACTTGTTCAAAATTCAACTTTTTTTAGAAATCAACTTCATAAACAACTCTGGCAGGAAAAGTAAAAGCAGGAGGTATAGACTAAGATCAGCCTGCACATAAGTGCAGACTGATCTTAGTCTGCACCACCTGCCAAAACAGGAATATTCCGAGCTCAGCATGACAAGGGGTAATGGCGGATGGAGGCTGTCAATCAAAGAACAAACGGACAAATCAAATCATTTTTTTAAGACTGGATGTGACCTTTGAACTCCGATATAAGTCGACATTTATGTGACGTTTTATTGTTGGTTTGACCGCTTTACCTATCCCCACACAATCCCTCCTTTTCACGCTTCTCAGGAAAATAGCTTCGGAAAACATTGTGGAAAATGAAGAAATTGCTTGGACCAAGCAATTTCTCCATTATCCACAATGTTTTCTATCCAATAAGACGAAAAGAAAACTAAATTCAATCAGCTAAAATCTGTAAACTGCAGCTTCTTTCAATTTGGATCAGTCTGAAATTTTGTTGTGTGGGAATGGGTTAAACGCCGTAGATACAGCTTATTCAAGTTGTATTTACGACATTTAGGTCGCCAACCAACCATTATACAGTTTTGTTACATGTAACTTATGATTTATTTTGTTTGGTTTAAACCTATTTGATTTACATCGATTGCGAAACAAGCTCCTCCAACTTATATCAATCCCTTTCGATTCTGCGTCTAGGAAAATACACCGGTGCTGGCGCCCATTATGTGCGCCAAAGACAGAACCATGATCGATAGCCACTCCCGGGAATCGAACTCAGGACCTCTTTATCGGGAAACCCTCGCTCTACCTTTCGACCACGGACACCACCAATGATCGGTTTTGTGTGTATTTCCGTTTATTTATCGTCGCTACCGTAGCACATGCCCATATGAGCGAAGCCCCCAGAAGACGGTTAGTTGTTACGGGGGATAGTGCAAGGATACAGGACGAAACTACTGAGAGCTCCGCCTGGTTCTTTAACGTGCTCGATGTATAGCACTGTTACACGGGGCCTCGGTTTAACGTCTCATCTGAAAGACAATTTGTTAGTTAGTTGATATGGTCAGCCCAGGGCTCGAAATCGTGAACTTGAGGTTTGAAGTCAAGTGCTCTACCAATTGAGCTAATCGGGCTGATCGACTTTGTAAAATAACGTCGTTTGATACTTTAGTGTAACTTCCTGTCGGAGCTCGGAGGGCGGGGCTAGCGATCCATCTATCCCTCATCTGACAATGACTCTATCCCTCATCTGATAATGACAAAACCTTAATGACGTCTTAAAACATGTTTGTCGATGAAAATAAAATCTGAGTTTCTTATTCATTACGTGAAGAAATAGGAGGAGTGTCTTTGATTTCCGGTTCTGTAGGTAGGGTTCTGCAAGAAGACATTTCGAGACTTCCGATCATTTGCCATCTATAATCTTCAAGACTTTTACCTGTAGTACGATTTTCTAAATATACCAAATATTTTACAATGAATTTCGAACCAAGATGAATACAAGATTAACCCAAGTCTGTTTTTCAGCATCTTATTAAAACATAAAAAAGAAACTCGATCGATTTTGTCCCCGGAATACTTCAAAGATATTGTGGGTAGTAACTGTTGATGGTTCTATACGTAGTTAGATTTATAAGACGCCATCTTTGAAAGTGAAGTTAACCCGTTACCAGACGACAAAATTTTAGACTGGTCCAAATTCAAAGATATTGCAGACGACAGTTTTCAGTTTGTGTGTGTGTTTTTTTTTTTTTTTTTTTTTTTTTGTTTGTTTTGGGGATTTTTTTTTGTTTTGTTTTGTTTTTGTATTGTTTTGTTTTGGGTTGTTTCGGATTTTTCCTAATGTTTTTATTTGTGTGTGTGTGTGTGTTTTTGTGTGTGTGTGTGTGTGTGTGTGTGTGTGTGGTTTTTTTTTTTGGGGGGGGGGGGTCAGAAAACATTGTGGATAATGAAGAAGTTGCTTGTAACAAGCAATTTATTCATATCCACAATGTTTTCAACATCTTTTCTCTTTAGGGCGTCAGAAGCCTACAAATCAACGAACCCAATTACTGTTAAAAATGATCAGAAATGGTTATTCAAATTTTCTTTTGTCACTAACCCATCAGAGACCAACAAATATTTATTATTAATGTATTTTTTACCAAAAGTTGATGGTGATATCAAAATTGGCGCAATTTCACAGAAATGTTGGAATTTCTTATTGATCAGTTTTCGCTACGAAGTGTCTGTGGGGCGAAAGGTCCATCCGACTGGCACCCCATTCGTCACTGTTTCGGAAAATTCTGATGGAACCAGAAAATAAACCTGAAATCAGGTCACGAGATCCGTGAATAATTTTATAACTTTTTTGTAATTTGACAATCAGAATTCGTGACGGTTTGTGACGAAATTTTGAAACATTACCAAAGGAGTATTACAGTATGGGGATTTGACCCTTTACCAGACGCAGAAGATAAAATTCAGAATGCTCCAAATTGGAAGAAGTTGCACAAAAAAAAATAAAGTGCGTTTAGGTTTAATCCATTACCAGACGGCAATATTTTAGACTGGTCCAAATTGAAAGGAGTTGCTGACGAAAAATTTAGGCTATAGAAATTCTCTGTGTGTGTGTGTGTGTGTTTTTTCTCTTTGTTTTTGTTGCTGTTGTTTGCATGCTTGTTTGTTTTTGTGAGTTTTGGGATAGAAATCATGGTGGATAATGAAGAAATTGCTTGTTCCAAGCAATTTCTTCATTATCAACAATGAATTCCAAAGCCCTGTTTTTGAAGGGCGAGATTGTGTGAAACTGAGTTAAAATCAAAGTGATCTACTGGGCAGAAACAAGTGCGAGGCAAGAACTAATGCATGATACTGTCGCTTTTGGGAAACAAGTTGTTTTACATTTTGATTCATGTTTTTGATTTGGAAAAAAAAACAATATGTCGAAAAGAAATGCCGTTTCGTGTAAAATATGGCCCTTAAATGATGCTGAGAGAAAGAAACCACATACAACATGTGATTTACGAAAGACAAAATTTTACTCAATTGATGATTTCTATCTGTGATTGATTTTCGAGATATCTCTTAATGATTGTTTGTCTCCTTTTTTCGCTTTTCTTTCGAGATATCTCAACAAGGGATTTCTTTGAATTTTTTACGAAATATTATCGAGATATTTCTGAATGAGTAACTTCTCTCCGTTTATCAATCTCGAAAAATACCATATAAATAAGTTTTATCCAATATTCACTTTTCTTTCGCGATACCTCGTAATGAGTACTTTTCCTTTTTTAAATTTTCTTTCGCGATTTGTCAATCTGTAATTATTTGTAAATGATTGATTTTTTTTTCCATTGGTTACGAAATATTTTCGCGATATCTCTGAATGAGTGACTTTTCTCCGTTTTCAATCTCGCGATATACCATAAAAAATAGTTTTATCCTATATTTACTTTACTTTGCGATATCTGTGAATGAGTGATTCCTCTCAGTTATTTACGAAATATTTTCGCGATTTCCTAGAGAAAGCGATTTCTCTCCGTAATGATTTTTTGCATATCACGTACTAAGTAATTTTCATCTATATTTACTTTTTTGCGATATCTCTGAAAAGGGATTTCTCTGCATTATTTATAAAATACTTTCGCGATATCTCTAATTGAGGGATTTCTCTACGTTATTCGTTTTCACGATATCTCATAATGATTTTAGGGTTGGGGGTCACATTTTTTTTTTTTTTTTTTCGCGATATCTCTGAATGAGTTATTTATCTCCATTATTAACGAAGTAGTTTCGCGATATCCCAGAAAGAGTGATTTCTCTGCGATATCCATTTTTGTGATTGCTCATACAAAAGTGTGGGGGGTCGTGTTTTTTTTGTTGTTGTTGTTTTTTGTTTGTTTGTTTTTTTTTTTTTTTTGTTTTTTTTTTTTTTTTTTTTTTTTTTGTTTGTTTGTTTTTGTTTTTGTTTTTTGTTGTTTTCTTTTTGGGGGGGGGGTATGTGTGTGGGGGTGTTGTTTATTTGTTTGTTTTCCATATTTTACATATCTACGCGAAATCACAAAAAAGTGATTTCTCTCCGTTATTCATTTTCGCGCTGTCTATAACAAAGCAATTTTCTCCTATATTCACTTTTCTTCGCGATTCTTCAGAATTTCTTTTGGTTAGATTGCAATCGTCGTATCAAAGGTAGTTGACCAAATTGTGGGTTAGTCGCGCCCGATAGTCTACACACCATTATTTTGTACTATTTATGTCCAAAATGAGAATGGTTGATTGGCGACCTAAACATCGTAAATACGGGTTATATAAGCTGTAGTTACGACGTTTTAGTCGCAAAATCATCAAAAATTATTTACAAAAGTATGTTGGATTTCAAAATTCATTTCCGGTATAAATGAACGATGTGATTTGTCGATCGATATTTTGAATGACACACGTGACCTGTCAATTAGCTAGGCCAAATGTCTATTTCAAAACCTCCTAGCAAGGAATTCCCTGTTAGCCAAATTTCACTTGAAGGACACGTGATTCAGATTATTATTGGTTTTCACACCATACGAGGTTAAGATATATTTAATCGTTTAACCCTTTCCTGTTTCACAAAATATTAGACCTGTCCAAATTCGAATGTTTCGCAGCAGAAAATTTAAAGTGGGTTTGATTTGAAAAAAGAATGACTGATTGATTGAATGGGGTTTAACGCAACTTTTAACAGTATTTCTGTCATATCGCGGCGGCTGGGGCACCTAACAATGGATTCCCGGTATTTCTCACACCAGTACTACCACTACATCCTTTCCCAGCCTCCTGCTGCTATCCGACTTAGGTTTACGGTTATCCTTCCATTGGTCAGAGACAGATGTCGGAAAGGATATGTGCCGCCGCCGGGAATCGAACCCATGACATCCCGTAATTGAAGATTTGATAAATAACCATTCAATAGGGAAGTAAAAATTGTGGAAAAGAAGAAATTGCTTGTTACAAGCAATTTCTCTTTTTCTACAATCTTTTCTCAATTATAAAATCATGGGGATGTAAAACCAGGGATTTAACAGGAAAGAGTTAATCTAACAAGTTTCAAAGTTGCAGACGAGTTCGACTGATTAAACAAAGTGTAAATGATAGAAATCGTTTTAAAACTATTTCACATCAATCATATTTAAGATGATGACCGAAAAGAAAGTTCTTTCTCCCTTTGTCTTTTAAGTATTTTACCCAGAACGATTTTATTTACAAGCAGTCAATTTGGTTTTTGAAACCTCGTAACTACAGCTTGGTTCGAGAGGCCAAGCTCTGATTTAATTTCAGTCGTAACATTGTTAAAATGGTTCCCACTCTTATCATGACGTTTACGCAAACCAATTCAACTACAAGATGGTTATCCTATTTAAGCTTCATATCTGATAAAAAATTAAAAACTGCCCTCTCTCGTTTTAGAATAGCATCCCACGATTTAGAAATTGAAAAAGGAAGATATCAAAATGTACCTTATAAAGATAGAATCTGTAAATTATGTAATCAAAATTATGTTGAAAGTGAATTTCACTTTTTACTAGTTTGTCCTTTTTACCACAACATCCGCAATCAGTATATAAAACCTTATTTCTGTAGATGGCCTAATCACAATGAGTTTGCAAACCTTATGTCATTTAAAAAGAAGAAAATCATTTTTAACTTGGCAAAATTTATATTTGAGGCTAATAATGTAAGACAAATAGAAATTTTAACAAGTAATAGGTAATATAGTTCTTCACTCACTTTTTTTCCTACATCATGTTTACGTTTTTATTGTTTTTAACTTGTATATTGCTATGTGTGCAAATAGCACATTCAATTGCAATTAAAATGTTTGTATTGTATTGTATATTAATAATTATAGAACCCTGACATAAGATCTAGGGAAATATCCCTCGTAATAAGATATCTATCTACATGTTTCTCCAAATATATTTCCTAAATACATTTGGTTAACCTCTACAATTAAATACTTACAAAACTTACAAAACCGTAAATTAATGTATAAACCCATCACCTGACGACAAACTTAAACAAGTTGCAGACGAAAGTTTTCAGTTGATGGGATTATAAAAATCCTTGTATAATATGAAAAAAAAAACATTGTGGATAATGAGGAAATTGCTTGTAACAAACATATTGTTCACTGTCTACAATGTTTTCTAAATATTTTTTATTGAGAGGCATCAAAAAGCTTAATTGTGTGAGAATGGGTTAAGATGTCAACAAAAGATATATTCCATTCTGATCTGCTTAGCCTATAACCCCGCATTGTCACTTTTTGACACCCTGAAGAAATATTATAAAAAGAAACATTGTAGGTAAAGGAGAAATTGCTTTTCACAATCCCTTTCTCCTTTTCCCATAAAGTTTTCTATCTTATTTGACATATATTTTTCATTATACAGCAATTAAAATGTCATTTGCAACTGCTTTCAAATTGAATCTTTTTTATGTTGTCGAGTAACAGGCGGAGAGTTAAAGCAATCGACTGTTTGGAAATGGGTTAAGGGCAACTAAATTTATGACGACTAATTTAAAAGGTGATAATATTCCCACCTGTTCAAAATTGTACTTATTGTTTTTTAAGCAATTATTTCATTACTAAAAGTACATCAATAATTCTACATGAGACGGGCCGATTTTAACACCTTTGCCTACAATTTTAATTAGCATAATTAAAGTATATTCCACATTTTTTAATTGATTCATATCGGAAAGTTAAACGGATGCTTTCGATAAATCAAACATTTGATGTTACCGATTTTAGCAGCCATTATTAAGTCTTCACGAATTAATTGGCGATTCAGCCCATTACCAGTCGGCAAAGATTTTAGTCTGGTCCAAATTCAAAGGACTTTGAGACGACAATTAAATGTTAATGACATTTTCGATTTTTTCCACTTTTTGGAAAGAAAAAAATGTGCAGAATGAAGAAATTGCTTGTTACAAGCGATTTCTTCATTTTACACATTTTTTTTTCTCAATTGTTTTACTAAAGGGGCGACCAAAAGCGTCACTATGTAGGAATGGGTTAAAAAAATATATCTCAAAAGGAGAAGCACTTTGTTGAAAATGGGAAAGAGCAGAATAAGTATTTAAACTTATTAACCCATTCCCACACAAAAAATTTTTGGACTGGTCCAAATTGAAAAAAGTTGCAGACGAGATTTCAAGTTGATGGAATTTTAATTTTTTTCGTCTTTTTAGGTAGAAAACATTGTGGATAATGAAGAAATTGCTTGACACAAGCAATTTCTTCATTTTCCACAATGTTTTCCAAAGCTCTTTCATTGAGGGGCGTAAAAAGGAGGGCTTGAGTGGGAATGGGTTAAAACAACAAACACTAGCCCTGTGAATCATCTTGTGTATTTAGAGGGGGGGAACTAAGAGTTGATAAGTTGTTTGACCTCTTCCAACTTGACAATTTTTTAGACTGATCCAAATTAAAAGAAAATGCAAACGTCAATTTTAGATTGCTGAAATCCTAAAACATCCTTGTCTCCTGGGGTAGAAAATATTGTGAACATTGACGAAATTACTTGTTACAAGCAATTTCTTCATTGACCACAACGTTTTTTAGGAGCGTAAAAAATCGGGATTGTGTTGGGAATGTTAATTTAAAAATGAAATGGGAATTAAGAAATGGAGCCAATCTAATATCTCTACATTGATATCATAACATCATTAAAAGGATAAATACATTAAGGGGGAAAAACATCTCAGAATTATCTTTTCTTTGCTTTATGAAGACTCGCGAGAAATCCAGATCGTGTAGAGGCTTATAAGGTCGCACAAGTCTTTTCTTTTTATTCAATTTTTGTCTGCACAAAGGTTATTTCTTTTTAATTAAAACCTTGTAAATTAAGTTTATGTTTGATAAGTTGGGTCCGGACTTAAAATAATATATATATTTTTGAATGCTTTACTGTGAATTTACTCAAACATCAAAAACTTTTTTCAAGTTTAAACATAACACTATGTGAAATATATTTCGTTTTCTTGTGTCGTCGATGGGCTTCCTAAAAACCGCATATACAGCTTGAAGACAGCGCTATTTATTAACATATTTTAGTCTCTGTCCAACCACATAATCTTACATTTTTAAGCCCTTGTTCGACTATATAAGTTGAAATATATCTTTTAGTTTGAAATTTTAGTAGATTATAATTCGAATACAAAAAACAAATCTTGGACCCTGATCTGCTTTTTAAATATCTCGCCGACTTTCCAGAGAGTCCTACGTCGTGTGACAACCGACATTATTCCAAGAATCAAGATGAATGCAGGGCCTTGTCTGTATTGTTTCCATTTCAGGACTTATGATAAATATGCCTAAATAAAATAGAATTTGTAATATATTACGATGTTTTCATTGTGGCTAACTTTTAAAATAATCAAGAAAAGAAAAGGTTGTAAAGTTTCGACTCTGTTAGCCACGAAAAATGGAACAGTGCAAGCTGTATTACACGATATTTTGTACGCCAAATGACGAATTGTATATATAAATCTTAACCAGTTTGATAGAAAACATGGAATAAGTTTACTAACATTTCCTAATTCCCCACAAATTTAGACCAATACCCGTTCTAAATCCTTAAGCCATTGCGAAGAAGTATAGTTTGATTCGACTTAAAACATTCCAGGTGACAACATTTTACACTCGTTAAAGTTTTGATTTAATTTCAATTGTTTGAATACCATAGTTAAAAGAGAACGGAAACTGGAACTGATGCAATATCCAATCAAATATCCTATTTGAAAACGAAAACTTGTCGTAGATATCATGGGGATATCAAACTTCGTAACAAAAGTTTCATTTTTCTGCAGTTACGATGTTTGAGTCCCCTGCATATGATATAATAGTTATATTTTATTAAGAAAGTTATTGGGGAAACTTCAGGATTTGTTTGGAAACTCAAAGAATAAGCCATTAGGGCAAAAATCTTTGTAGAAAAGAACAAAATGTCTGTCACAAACAAAATGCTCCTCTATCCACATTATTCGTCTGGGTCAGTGAATGCAATAAAGACACTTGATATTATGTAAATGACTGAACCCATTGCAAGATGACACGATTTTAGACTGGTCCAAATCGAAAGGAGTTGCAGACGAAAATTAAAAGTTTGTGTCATTTTAGATTCTTTAAATTTTCTGGGTAGAACACATTGTGTAGAATGAAGAAATTGTTGCAAGCAATTTCTTCATTTAACCCATTCCCAAACAGTGACGCTTTTGGATGCTCCCCAAGAAAGGCAATTGAGAAAACATTGTGTAAAATGAAGAAATTGCATGTGACAGGCAATTTCATCATTTTAAACAATGTTTTCTACCCTCAATGTTTTCTACCCCAAAAGTGAAAAAAAAATCTAAAATTTCATAAACATTAAATTTTTGTCTGCAATTCCTTTCAATTTGGACCAGTCCAAAATTTTATTATGTTGAAATGGGTTGAATCTTACACATAGGATCTTTAAATCCAAAATTGAAGACAATTTTCCATTCTGCAGTGGTCTCTATGATAGATGTAATCCCTTACAATCCTACTTTTTCACGACCCCCCCCCCCCCCTAAAAAAAAGATTTGGTAAGCATTGCAGGAAAAGAAGAATTTGTTCTAAACAATCGATTTCGTCATTCCCAATCTTTTCTCCTTTATGAGACCAAAAATTAAATAAATGAAATTATATAAAATGTTAATTTCAGTTTCCTGCAGCCGTTTTGAGTTTATTCCGATCTAGAAATTTAGTCGTCTTGTAATGGATTAACCCTTTCCTGTTTTGCAAAGTTTTAGACCTGCCCAAATTCAAAGGTTTTGCAGACGAAAATTTAAAGTTGATTTTATTTTAAAAATAACCCTTCAGTAGGGTGGAAAATATTGTGGAAAAAGAAGAAATTGCTTGTCACAAGCAATTTCTTCTTTTTCCACAATGTTTTCTCAATTACAAAATCATAGGGACGTAAGAAACAGGGATTAACCAGGAAAGGGTTAAAGGAAATGGAATTTTGAAGCCCCCGTTAGAACCTTACTATGGACAAAACTGGAATCTGGGGAATCCTCTCCTTACAAATGTTTGTCATGAATTCAACCCCCCCGCCCCCCGATACTATAAACAAATCAGCTATTGGGAGTATCTTAAAATATTTCCCTTTACCCATTCCCACATTACTGTCCTCAAGAAATGAGCTTTGGAATTCATCGTGGCTAATGAAGAAATTGCTGGTTAAAAGCATTTTCTTAATTATCCACCATTTTTTCTGACCAAAAAGATGAAAAATTGAAAATTTCACCAACTAAAAATTGTCATCTGCAGCTTTTTTCAATATGAACCAGTCTACATTTTTATCGTTTGGGAATGGGTTAATTATGCACTTAAGTGTGGACAGAATCTTGTTACAACTTCAATCCGTTACCAGATGATAACAGTTTAGACTTGTCCGAATTCAAAGATGTTGAAGATGACAATTCTTAGTTAATGTATTTTTTCATCATTTTTGGTAGAAAACATTGTGAATAACGAAGAAATTGCTTGTAACAAGCAATTTCTTCATTTTCAACAAAGTTTTTTACAACCTTTTTTCTTGGTTCATAAGAATGTAGTTGTGTGGTAAAAGGTTAATGAGTACATATTTGAAATCGTGTGGAAAGTCTAAAATACTATTTGAAATAGCGTTCTTTACGACAATTTGCTCGTACAACTGACGAAATGCTGTTTCCAGCAAGGATCCATATTCGCGCAGTCTGACCAGTATCAATTTTGTTGGCGATGTTGTTTTTATACGCGTGAAATCTATTAGTAGGCCAGGGTCCTTGAAAATCATTCAGAATCATTTTCTAATCATCATATTTCCGTGGTCTGAATATGTCATTTGATGAGATATATTTAACAAGCAGACGGAATAGCAGTGTGTTGACAATTTCGTCTGGACGTTCGGACAAGAACATAAAACAATAATCAGTCCATAGGAAACATTCAATCAACGGATTCAATAGGGTTTTCGTTCGGACGGCGCAAAATTGCCAAACCAGTACTCTATTTGTTTCCCTATCTAACGACCAACTTTCGTTTTCCAATAAAATCTATCCATTCGCTATTGTCCTATACGGCAAACAAGTTGAAAGTTCGTACGCCATATTGTCTAGCATGGGCGGGGCTTCATATCGATTATCCAATCGCGGTTGGGATTTATCGGGAGGGGCGTTAACACTTGACGCATTCATATAGAAGACACGAATTGTGATTTAACACAAATTTTGTGAGAAAGACACCTCAAAGTTGGGAATAATCACTAAAACCGAAATATCAACAATATAACTGAGAAAAGGTACTGTAAAATTTTACATCTGTTTGTGATGGTCTTTAAAATTTGCAAATTTTGCGGAAAAAACTATTTAACGCAATCAAAAATTGTACTGGCTTTGCAGTCGAGTGTGAATTACCTATTATCAGAATTATTTCTGCCGAATATGGCGAATTATACTTAAGATCGGAATAATCTAATACATAGTGGATGTATATTTTCTATGATGGTGTCTGGATAAATATTTTCTCGGGAACACCTATGGTACAATGATATAATATCCACCATAGTCTTGGAATAAAAAGCCACATCTGTTTAACCCTTTCCTGTTTTGCAAAATTTTAGACCAGCCCAAATTCAAAAGTTTTGCAGACGAAAATTTCAAGTTGATTTTATTTTAAAAATAACCTTTTACTTGAGTAGAAAATATTGTGGAAAAAGAAGAAATTGCTTGTTACAAGCAATTTCTACTTTTTCCACAATGTTTTCTCAATTATAAAATCACAGGGACGTAAAAAACAGGGATTAACCAGGATAGGGTTAAATGTTATGCCGCATATTTTAACTCTATTTATTATACTCAAAATCTATGCAAGATAAACACCTTAGAAAAAATGACTGTAAGGTTAAGGAAAGTGAATTGCAAAAAATATACCTTATTTGTTCTCGGGCTTTTTCACGATTATTCATCGCACCCTGCAATGAAATTATTGCTATCCCCCCCCCCCCCCCCCCCAGTATCTTATTTGCTGAATTTTAAAATTGGACGACATGATGGCGTATCGACCAAACATCTTAACTCTAAGTTTAAAAGAGACTAATCAGGCGGATAGAAAATATTTTGGAAAAGATAGAAAATGCTTGTTTCAAGCAATTTCTTCTTTTACTACAATATTTTTCTCAATTATAAAATCACAGGGACGTAAAAACCAGGGATTGAATTGGAAAGGCTAAGCTTGAATAAGACGTTTTTTCGAAATCCTGGTCGTTCTCTGAGGACATATTGTCTGTGAGCGAGCAAATGTCGTAAATACACCTTCATTAGAGCTGTATTTACACTTTTCTCCTCGTCCACCGACGTTACGACTTACAATTTAAAGCATTTTCTTCGCCCCCTTTATTTCATTGGGTATTTGAATATTCCGTGGGAACCGGCGGTTTACTTTATGAATTCGTCCGAGGGCATGCAAAGTTGTCGTAGTTCTGACATTTTCACGCCGAACGATGACAACTTTTTACTATAATGTTTTCTATGTGATTTTGTTGTGGACTCTAAGAAATGTATTAAACTGAAGTTGTCGTTTATTATTTAATTTACTATCTACCAGTCTGATTATTATATTTATTAATTTTATATACTGTCATAAAACGATTAGACTTTTTGAATTTTGAACCAAATGGGAAAAAATCCTACTCGAATCCATTATTTTATTCTGTCTAAAATATCTACATTTTTAAGTTATACTATATTTTTTGGCATATTACGTGTTGCTGATTGATATATTGTGATGGAATGTCGGGTTGCGGAAGGCAACGCTGGTGTTTTTGTTTTTTATGATGAATTCTTTTCTGAATCATCATGTAAAATAGATTTTGCAATTGCTTAACCGCAATGGATTTACGTCGAAAATTTCCTTTTAATTTTCCGCCAAATCTATTTCGATATAAATTAATTTAAAGGAGTAAAACAGTTGATACGGTTTCACAAAAACCCAAAAAACAGTTGAGTTACGCTTGAATCGTAACGTTCATGAAGTGGCACATAACTGAAAGGGAAATTTCTTAATAAGTATTTTTTAAGCTAATAAACATGGATTGACGATATTACTAAGATCCTCGATTCTTTGATTCATAAGTATATCCAAACGATGTTAATAACCACGACTTTCATTAGAAAGTAATTGCTCTGATATCCTTGTTTTGATAAAAACTAAACTTCAACAATATATCATAGATATATAGAGGGGAATCCTGATTTTCCGAATTGTTGAAATCATTTTTGCCAAAAAATTGTACAGCTTTCCTTAAAATCATGTCTAATATTTTTCATTTAATACTGTCGAACTGACGTTTGTATCTATTGCATTATTCGTTTTTTTAATGCTCAACATATATTAAAGTACATTCATACTTCATCTTCTTGAGATTGGTATATTTGGGAAGAAGTATTTACAAAAATGTACATAATAAAAGAATCTGTAAAATAATATCAAAGTAGAAGGCATATATAGATGCTGCCTATATCATTTTTGTTATTTTAATTTGGATGAATTGCTTCGGTTTTAGGAATAGAATGTAGAAAACTAAAAATTTATATCAATATAAAACCAAACAATTTTGGTATTGAATTTTTCAATGTTGATTTGCATACAAAAATGGGAACGCCCACTTTCGAGCACACGACCAAAGTAAACAAAACAAATAAGGGGCACTTGTTACCGTGTTTCTATAATTAGACTGTATGCTTTGACTGACAGGTGTTCTTGTCTAGTTTGACAGCAGTGTGATTACGTTTTGGACATTTTCTAGGAGTCATTTTTTATTCAACTTATTAAAACGGAATATAAGTTTACAGGTTTTAGTATGTATTTTTATACTAAAGCAATGGATAAAAGAAAAAGCCGATTAAATATAATTTGTAATTAGTTTCCTATTCCTCTCATAAAATGTTAAAATCACATTCTCTACATTCATCTCCTATTGCCAATATTTATTTTCTACATGTAATGTTTTTGGTAAGATTCTACACTTTCTTTTATTTCCGCACTGAGAAATTTCAATTTCAGAATTTCTATATTTTGTCCATACTCATGTATGTTAGTTATTATGTATGTATGTTCGACGATGAACCTTATGTGTTCAAGTCGATTCTCTGAATAAAGCTATGTTATGTTATGTATCGAATAAAATAGTATGTTATTAATCATATATACTATATCATGTTTTATACAAAAATGAATAGATAAGATATTTAATTTTCAATATGTGTAGTTGTACATACATTGTCCATAATAAAGTGTAACTTATTATTTATTCAATTTTTAGTATAAACATTTACTTAAATAATATAAAATTATAACTTGTGAAAACTTTATTCCTACGAAAACATAGTTTTTCCTTTGCTTGAATAAAAATTGTTCTATAGAAAAAAGAAAAATCGAGTAGTAAAAATAATGATAAAAACAAAGATTGTGAAAAGAAATAACGATATTTTTTTTTTTAATAATTCAATGCTTAGATTTGTCTACCAAAAACAGGAGTTCTGATTGGTTGAAAATTAAACCTGTATTTAGAAAATTTTGAGCACACAGCTATTGCGTATGCTTGCGCTCAACACTGTGAAATACACAACAATTGTGAAATATTTGGGGTTTTTTTTTGTTTTTTTTTTTTTTTTTTTTTTTCTTCATTACATTAAAAGAAACATTATTTTACATACTGAACCTTAAACTTTATCTCAACTAATGTATGATTACGTTCCTTTATTCATACGGTGTGATTTAAATTTAAAATTCGTACCTTAATGAATACAAATGATATTCTCTTCATTGCTTTTAAACTATAGAAACGAAGCATAAAACGTTCTTGCGTTGATTGAACAATCAGCAATACTCATACCCAAGTTCAAGTATTTCCTCTTCCCAGTTTGCTTATGATAATCTACTTTGCCGATGTACAATATTTATAAATCAATTCCCCTAACAATCTTCCTTTTTACAACCGAAAGAAACATTGTGGAAAACGAAAAAATTGCTGATGGCATTTATTTCATTACCAATGGTGTTAACTACCCCTTTATGGTTTCAAAAATATAAAATTCTCGTCTTAATCTTTTTTATAAGTTGGTCCATCTGGCAATTTTTAAATTTTTATATCTATAGACTTAATTTGTTAACCCATGTCATGCTGAACCCGAGTTATTCCGGTTTTAGCAGGAGGGATAGGCAAAGATCAGACTGCACATAAGTGCAGTCTGATCTTAGTCTACACCCCTGTCTTTCCTTTTGAAAGCAGAGTTGTTGATGACATTAATTTTCAAAAGAAGTATTGACAACTGAACAACAAGCACTACCAGTTCTTTAAGCTCTTTGATTTTATACAATTCTTAAAAAGATTTTATTCAGCATGATAAGGGTTTGCAATGATTATCTATAATCTGTAATTGCTTCCACGTATGACTAGTCTACAATTTTTTCATCTGATCTTGGGTTGGAATAAGTCTGAACCCAAACATCACCGTCATGTTGCCAATGCTTACAGATGCTGCTCTTGCAGGGGAATAATTACGGCGGAGGTACAGGCTCGAACCCAAACACATACGGTACAGGATCAACTGCTGCTAATATGTACGAAGACGACCTGATTTCCCGGGGCGCACGGGGTTTTTCCCTCGGGCACGGAATGTTACCAACACCACAGGCTTACTCGTTTGGATTTCCGGTTCATCCGTCACATGATCCAATGGGATTTTCTTCATGTAAGTGTCTTTTACTTTTGCAATCTCCCCATAAAACATGGACCCTACACAGCTCAAAATCCCAGATTTCTACGCTCCTGAATGTAATACTTGAGAGAAAACATTGTAGAAAAGTAGGAAATTGCTTGAAATTGTGCGGGAATGGGTAAGCCTTTTCCTGTATAATCACTGCTTGTTTAGGCCCCATGTTCTTATACTAGTGAAAACATTGTGGAAAAAGAAGAAATTGCTTGTTACAAGCAATTTCTTTTTTTCTACAATGTTTTCTACCCTACTGAACGATTATTTTTAAAATAAATTCAACTTTGAATTGTCGTCTGCAAAACCTTTGAATTTGTACCAGTCTAAGATTTCAAAAAACAGGAAAGGGTTAAAGTTGGGGGGAGCTTATGAAAAGTTCTTTTCTTCTATTCTAATACTTACACCTTTATATGAAACACTGAATATTCTGGGGTTCGGGAATGTCGTCTGGTTATGGGTTGCTGTATCTCAACAAGTGCCCTTATTAATTCGAGTGTTAAATTAGCCAATTGTATAAAGTTATGGAGCCTGCTAGCGGTTGAAGAGGGACATTTTAGGGTCCTTTAAGGCTAATCGCCAATCCCGTGAACGGTGTGCCTTTTATTAGAAGCACGTGCATTTTCCTGAATTAGTGTGATCGGAATCACTTTCGACACGTGCTCGGCTCGGGACGGAACGGGGCTGAATGATAAACAAATTGTTTAACAATCGTCTTCTTCGCGTAGAGATGTCGGTTAATTTGTCCCTTTGAGGATAAGAAATGTTTCAAATTCAAATGAAAAATTAAAAGATTTTGTAATTCATACTTAGGAGTTAGTCTGCAATTGAAAAAGAATTAAAAACGAATAAAAATCGACCCAATTGTTCTTAGTTCGTATCATTGAATTATCACCGTTCTCTCCATTGAATATTCTGACCATTTTTTAACCAATTTCCAGACGGCAAAATTTTAGACTGGTCCAAATTCAAAGAAACTGCAGAGGACAATTTTAAGTAAATGGAATTTTTAAATTTTTTTCTGTTTTCGTAGTAAACATTGTGGACAATGAAGAAATTGCTTGTAACAAGCAATTTCTTCATTTTCCACAATGTTTGCGAATGTTTTTTCTTGAGGGCGTCAAAAAGCGTCACTACGTGGGAATATGTAAAGAAAGTTTCGAAAGTTTATTCTTTTCAAGATCGTTAAGAAAATAATAAATAATACTGAAAGAATGAAGTATCTATTCGTATTTCTTAAATACTTTTCTTTCATGTATTTCTCATTGTTTTTGTTCGGAGACCGAATTACGAAGTTCTGAAGAAGGCACTTTTTTCTATTTGTGTTAACAGAATCGAGAAAATTAGCAGCTAATTTGCACGTTATAACCCTTTCAAATAATTCGCACTCGAATTGGCATTTATTTCTTATCACGATAAAACTACTGTACTGCAGTTCTGTACTCTATTTTTGAACCATGCCATAAATTTATTATGATTTAATTGAGGTATGAAGGATGTTGTAATATTTATGTTGATTTTATCAATTTGTATTCGATGTGGTTAAAGTAACGTTGATCTGAAAGGAGAAGAGCTCAAAGACTCAAATCGTCTAATTACCCGTATTATTGTCTGCAATTGTCCTTATGCTTTCGTCTGCTCGAAATTGAGATAGGATCGTCTCTCTCTTTTTTCCAAAAAATGTATTCCTTTCAATGGCTTTAAAAAAAACTTTGTGGATATTTCCTACTGTAGCTTGTGTGCTTCAATATAAGTCTCTGGTCAGATTTCCATGTCAGAGTTCAGAGTTCACTTCCGGTCTAAGTGAATGATTTGATTGATTATTTGATTGATTCTTTGAGTTCAATTGCAATCAGTCATTTGACCAATCCTTTGCCCCGCCAATTGACTCCGAAATGAAGTTCCGCTTCGATTTTAAATGGCGTTATTTTGCAATGTTTAAAGGCAGTAGCATGAACCAAAAAATATAAAAAGTTTGTTGGTGTCCTTAATGTCGTACCTACAGCTTGAATAGGCTGTAGTTACGACATTTATGTCGCCAAACAACAAAAATGTTTCTGAAACATAGCGGCCAATGTTGGAGTCCAAACTTTAATTCAAGGCTGATTAAATGGTTTTGTTTTTGGATTTTTTTTTTATTTGATTGACAGGAGAGATCGATCAATTGTCTTTACATAACTTATTTTGCATTAAAATGAAGGAGTATCGTAATGTAAAACAATTTCTGTTGATCGCCGATTGGCGACCAAAGTACCGTAAATACAGGTTTAAATACAAGTTATATTCACAATTTTTGGGATTCTCACTGGCGATATTTTACTGACAATAAATGTCATACTTAAGTCAGTATTATTATAAAATTAGTAAATAATTCTGCCATATGTTACGGGAATAATACGGTCAAATTCAATTATAGAAACGGTAGCCATTTTAATTAGTGTCAACAAAAACAGGAATCAATATTCTACGAAAACTTGTTGATTAAACACCTCATTATGACCTATCAGGGTGTTCCGGGGTGGATAATGTTTCAAGAGCTGAATTAACCCTTTAACGAAAAAACTGTGAAATCTCGAGAAGAAAATGAGAAAAAAGAAGTATGCTAGAAAAAAATTTTCAACAGAAATATCCTTATTTGTCATCCAAGTTGTATTGTTTTCGCCTTATCGATTACGCTGCTTTAGATTATATACAATATAAAAAAATAATTCTGTAAACAGTTTAAATCTTAAAACCCGTTTTCAAATAAACCCTCCTTTTACGCCATCAAATTAAAAAGCTTTGGAAAATAATGTAGAACGAGGAAAATGTTTCTTAACCCAAAAGAACAATTCTTTTAGAGATCAAAATTTCGTCTGCAACTTCTTTCAATTTGGAATAGTCTAAAATTTTGTTGTATAGTGATAAAAATATGTAAGTTTCAGAGAGCGGAAAATTTGTTTAACCTTTTAAAAATGTAAAATGTTGAAAAAAAAATAGCTGTTCAACTTGAAAAAACACTGAACGTTTAAAAATAAAATGAAAATAAAACTCAAATTATTTGACTTTCAGTTGGTCAGTCCCAACAGTTCGGAGGATACCCGCCTTTTTCTGGACACACAGATCACAAACGAATGTTGGGCGGAGCCCAAAGCGATGCCATCGACAAAAATCTGAAAATCACACTTGAAAATAGAGACTTGTGGCAGAAGTTCAGTTCTCTTGGAACAGAAATGATCATCACCAAAACAGGGCGGTACGTGGAATTTTTAGTTCTATTATTATTCATATCGTCTATTTCCACCCGGCAATGAAAATCAAACAACCTCCTCCCCCCTCCCCCCCCCGGAAAAAAGCTATTGGAATATCATAGAATCGAGAGGGATTGATCTAAGTTAGGGAACTTGTTTCCCAATCGATGTAAAATAAATAGGTTTAAACAGGCAAAGTATTGGGTTCTGTACTGACAGTTGTATTTTGCCAAGCGGCTGTGACAATCCCCTTTCTATCTTTTAGGAGATTCCAATGTTGTTGTTGTTCTTGTCTTTGTCTATAATCCTTTGCCGTTTTGGCGAATTTTAGATCGTACATTCAAAGATTTAGCATAATATATCATGAAAAAGGAAGCAGTTGATTTTCACAAGCAATTTCTTCTCTCTTTTATAAAACTTTCTAAAGCATACCAACACAAGGACGTAAAATCCAGGGATTAAATAGGAAAGGGTCAAATCTATAAGGATGATCTACCCAATTTACCATGAATTATCCTTTTCGATAGTGTTTTATTAAACCATCCCGGAACATGAAATAATTGCTTGTTTCGAGCATTTTCTACAATGTTCTTCCAAAATTGGCAGGATTCTCGTCAGCAACTTCTTTTAACCCTTGTTATGCTGAACCCGGAATATTCCAGTTTTGGCAGGAGATGAAGACTAAGATCAGCCTGCACATAAGTGCAGTCTGATCCTGTTCTACATCCCCTGCTTGAA
Organism: Fragum fragum; assembly: GCA_946902895.1. Taxonomy (NCBI): domain Eukaryota; kingdom Metazoa; phylum Mollusca; class Bivalvia; order Cardiida; family Cardiidae; genus Fragum; species Fragum fragum. Next base: position 4,055,417 of record OX336376.1, on the reverse strand, counting down.
CTTTTCCTGCCAGAGTTGTTTATGAAATTGATTTCTAAAAGAAATATTGATTTTTGAACAACGGGTTCTATCAACGCTTTCAGCCCTTTGATTTTACAGCAATTCAGTGAGGTTATTTATTCAGCATGACAAGGGTTAAGTTAGACCATTCTAAATCTTTTATTGTGTAGTAGTGTGGAAAGGATTTTAGAAGGGGGAAATATTGTATGTATTGCTAATCATAATTTTGACTATAAAATTTTGCAAGAATTATATGGTATTCTATATTTCAACAATCAAATCAAGACTTGTGTGAAAAGCTAATTTGTGACTCATGAAATTTGACACAATATCATCACTTTACGTGTGAATTTTCCCACAATCCGCTGTACCCATCAACACCTCGCTTGACCACATGACCTGATGCGCATGCGCTTATACATATATCTTTCCGAGAACTTGTTAATCCCGTAACACGTTATGAATCGGACATAAATTGGCATTTCTATAGACCTATTATCGAAAGCTTAGAATTTTGATGTGTGCTTTGTCTTGTCCTAGATACTTATATATTCATTGCATCGCCCGCTATGTAAAAGGTGCAAGTTCTCATGATTCTAAAAGTATCTCTTTTATCGAGCGATTAGGATGAAATTTGGTGTGAGCAACATTGGTATTTCCACACATTTGGACCGTTTAAGCCTTGTGGGAAAGTTATCACTTTTCACTGCCTTTCAATGATCTTAACCAAGTGACGAAGGTTTGATTTGTGACGTTTCGGAGAAATAGATGAAATATACGTTAACCCGGAAAGCTTGCCTAAATGACGTCATTTTATATGAATGACGTTGGAAAATTCTATCGTAAATATGACGTTAAATTTATCTGATTATCGTTACGCCCCTTAAGACAAAAGCTTTAGAGCAACATTACTAATAATGAAGGAATTGCCCCTTACAGGCAATTTCTTCGTTATTCACAATATTATCTCGAACTATTTATTCCACAAAAAAACATCAAGTACATTTAGACCAGTATTAAATATAGCGCTCTAAAAATCTACATTTGAATGTTTGATTAATTTAAACTCAATGATTTTTTTAAATCGGCACAGAATGGTATTAAAGGAACCGAGTCTTACCGTAACATATATTTTTTATAAAGAAAAATCCCCGGAACATTATTTTCAAACAAATTAATTCTTACATAATACAAAATAACATTTTTTCTTATGAGGATCATTCCAAATACAAATATTATTGGCTAGTATTCTCCCTAATGATTCTATTATTACCTGGGTATTCTTTGTTAGGTGGTAAATGGTATTATCTCCGATCGCGATGGAAATCAAAGACTCAGTGACGCTTTTAAACGACCTGAGGAAAAAAGCTTTGGAAAACATTGTGGAAAGTGAAGAAATTGCTTGATCCTTTTCCACAATGTTTTCTACCTAGAAAGTTGAGAAATTTCAAAATTTTATAAACTTTAATTTGTTGTTTGCGACTTCTTTCAATTTGGGCCAGTCTAAAATTTAGCCATTTGGTAACGGGTTAAACGTCGTAACTACAACTTATTGAAACGGAGTAAATGAGCGGATCCATCGATCCGTTAATTAAACATGTGATCTTGTCCATCTTTTTATTTACAATAATGTTTTTGGGAAAGAATGCACTTTTTTCATTTCAATTCAATTTAATTTTAAATCGAAGAGAGGGTAATCACAGTGCGTTTAAAGAATGCCCTTTGTGTATTACTTATTACAATACAATGCCAGGTCGATAAATTGCGTTAATCTCGACAAATATCGCGTTAGAATGACGTAATTAATGATGCAACTTTTTCCGAAATTCCCGTAACGATCAAGTGGGATTTATTCCGATTAATCAATTAAGAATTCTGAAGAGGTGATTCTTGTTTTCATTCCTGGTATAATGTAGGGATTATCCAGTAGTTATATACGTGGGAACTTCCACAAGTCAGTTTGTCAACTTTGGCACCATCGGGCGACGCTCAATGTTTCTAGGTGAAAAGGAAATAAAAACAAACTTGACCTGACCTTAATGGATAAAACACAACAAGGTTACACTTTAGAAAGATAAAAAATTTATTCTTCCGAAAGATATATGACCTTTTTTTTCTGTGTATTTTTTTTTTTTCTTTTCTTTTTACTGAAAAAAAAATGATAAAATAAAAAAAGATAAAATCCTGTATCCTTCTGATTATTTGTTGGGGTTGTTTTTGTTTGTTTTTTTCTTTTTGTGTGAGTGTGTGTGTGAGTGTTTTGTTTCTTTTTTTGTTTTTTTTTTTGTTTTTTGTTTTGTTGTTGTTGTTGTTTCTATATATATTTTTTTTTACATTGAAATGAAAAAGTATTATCCAAAAAAATGAATATACATATATATATATATATAAAATGAACGAAATTCTCTCAAAATGCCTTTTTTCCTGCTTTGTATCATCATTTTGAATCACAGGTGATTTCGACTTGGATACATCTTCGGGTTGGTTCTTTAACCTATTACAAGCAGACAAACTCTTCGACAGGTCCAATTCCAAAGACATCTTTTTAGTATTTCGAGTTAGAAAACAGTGTGGAAAATGAAGAAATTCCTTTAAAAATGCAATTTCTTAGTTTTCCACAATGTTTTCCAAGGCTTTTCGTACGGAGGCGAGGGTGTAAAAACTTTGTGACGGAATGGGTTAAATAAATCAAGGATTTTTTCGAAATTTGTTCCGATCCATCCTGTTCTGCGATGTAGCAAGAAATAACCTGTTTTCTTAACATTTAAGTTTTAATTGTAATCAGCAAAATTTCGAAAAATCGGCAACATAAAGAACTCTGCTTGTAAATTACAATTAGACATAGTTCCTGTTAGTTACTTCACACAAATTGCCAACTAAGAACTGCTGATCTGACTCGAGCATGGACAGGTACGAAAACAATAAGGGGCGAAAAACAAATCTGATTGCTTCCCCACAAACAAGATCATCCAAATTGTCCCGCTAAGTTTTAAATCGATTGGGAGCCAGACGAATAGTCTGGCAAAAACAATGGTGGGTGATCTGGGGTTTGTCCGCTGATTCGAAGATGATTTTCACACTCTAACGTTAATCATATCTCACCCTTCACGGTTTTTGACTAACGTATCTGACATATTGTTGACAATACTTTAATTCCCTTTAATAAAAAGTATTACCCTAAAATATCCACACGTGTAAGATGCTGTTTCTTTTTTCCAAAAGAAAAAAGAAAATTCGTACAATTTTTGTTGCTGTTATCTTAATAATCGTTCAATTTTTATAATTGACCAATACCTGGTTCCGCCCTCTTACTAGGTAAGCCCAGCTCAATGACTCCGACAGGAAGTCCCGTTTCGATTTTAAACGATGTAATGTTGAAAAAAGAATATATGGGTAACAAAAGAATAGTAGTAAAAATGGTTGGCGGCTTGGATTAACTGTAGTTACGACGTGTAAGTCGCAGAGCAAACAAAAAAAATAACAAAAATGTCGGAAGTCAGAAATCATTTCTGGTCTCAATAAACGATTTCATTGGTCGACTGAGAATTTGATAGACAGCCACGATTGGTCAATTAACGCAAAGAAAAAATAAATGACCTTTAGTTTATATTGTCTTTACTCTTACATTACATAATTGATAAAGCCACGTAGATTTCAAATTGACAATCTAGCCCTGTCCCATGATATTCTTCTTTCATATTCTTTGATATTCATATTCGGGATTTTTTTTTTTTCTGGAAAGGCGGAATTAAGATGTAAACCAGCAACCTTTTGTAACTGGATCTAAGAGAATGAATAAATATACGCTTTTTATTTCGAAGAAAAACATGCTAACTCTTAACAAATAAAATTCGTTTATTTTCAATAAGTTCTTATAATCTAACTATTTTGTTGACAGGAACTTGAGTAATTTGTACTAAAAGAAAGTATTGCAAAATTAAATTGCGTAGAAAATGGTCTTAATGTGGATAGGAATAATTCGGTCTAAGAATGAGCTTAAACAACAACAAAAATACAATCATCTCCATGCTATATGATGACATTTAGAACAGATAATTGCTCCACAATAACCACAATATATTTAGCTATAAGATGGTAAATATACGGGATTGGCAGTTAAAAGAAAGCGCTAGACGGCATGTCTGCGGGTGGCCATGGGTTTAAATCGTGGAGATTTGTCTGGAAAATGGATTAGAATAGACACATTGTAGACAAATCTCGAAGTTTGGTTCATTTAGAACCATTTTGTGCACATTTCGATCAGACATGTATTTATAGAATTTGTAGATAAAGGTGAATCCTGTATGAAGAGACAACCAAATTGGTGTCAGTACTGAATATTTGATTTGCCAAAAAAAAAAAACACACTTCGGTCGAATATTTTTATGTAATATGAGTTCTATTGATTGTTGGTGACTCGATGTATACTTTACTTAAAAAAGTTTGAGTAAGAAAATTGCCCTCTGCTACTTTAAATTTGGAATAGTCGTGTGGTAATGGGGTTAAAGTCAGACGACATAAACAGATGTTAACTGCACGTGTCCAAAATGTTTTATCTTATAAATGAATTGTATGTCCTTGTTATTTTAACACATTATTTTAAATCGCTTTAAAATTTGGATGAAACACATGTCTCCCTTGTTTTGAGTCAGTGATTTTTATAGAAAATTCTGTTAATTTCATTCATTGAAATCTACAAGTGCGTCCACGTGCTACCAGTTAAGCCGAGAAAAAGTCTCTCTTTTTACACTCCCGGGTGGCGGAACTATCGCGTCTCCCTACCCCTCCCACAACTTGAGGTGTTGATGGTACTGATGTATTTATCCAAAAATGTGACCAAAGCTGACTAAGTTACGTCACTACCCACTGAGAGCTATAATTTACAGGGTATCCTCAACAAAGATCGGCTTAGTTCTTCATTTCAATCATTAGGGGTATGATTTCAAATCATGCAATTCCGGGCTTAATTATCTCACAGCCAATCGGTGAGCGGATGTGCCGTAACTCCGAGACCAGCATGGGTGCAGTCAAAAATCAGAATTTGACAAATTAAACGAAATAATTAGCCGGAATTTTTGATAAAACGGTACCCGAGGCGTAAACCAAAATATTCACTGATTGCATCAGTGCGTATATCTTTTTATTCATCTTTTAACAAAAAGGGACAAAGGGCGACATTTTAGGGATTAGAAAAGTGCTCTAAGATGCTTAGAAATTGACTTTGTCATCGCAAATCGACCGACAAATTAAACGCCCCTCCCTTTCAACCTTGATCTTATCACTTGTGTGAAAAATCCACAAGGGCTAAAAAAGATGGAGATAAAAAGGGATATTTTCATGACACAAGTCATAGTTCTTCATATTTTTTTTTTTTTTAAATCATTTCTGCTGGTACATGATTAATGTTTTTTTTTTCCTCGACCTAATGCCTATATCGAAGTAAAATAGGCGGATACCGTTTGTGTTAAAGAAACAATCAACCAATCAAATCGTCTATGTAGACCGGACGTGAATATCGGCCAATATCTATGAAGTATTTTGTTACTTTACAGCGTAGTTACAACATTAAGGTCGCCAACCAATCATCTTCTTCTTTGTGTGTGTGTGTGTGTGTGTGTGTGTTACTGACATGAAACTGGTCATACAAGAATCATACTTAAATAATGGTAGGATATTTTCCCCTTTTAATCCATTTTTGAAAAGAATTTAATTTAATGTAGACGCATTTCTGTCAAAGAACGAAGGTTTAAGTATGAAAATAGTCAACAAGCAAGCCTTTCCTAGCAATAAAGTACAACTAATAAAAACTTAAATTCCAATTTGCCACTATAGATTGCATGCAATTTAATTGTGCAGATGTAAACCTTATGGGGTTTGGCAAATTTGACGGTACGCGCGCAATAATTGCAGAATTTCGCGCCGTTTGGGGGGAAATCTTTTAGATTAAGCAATCGTTTAATTGCAATGAAATGATCCTTTGATTAAGCAATAGTCTTGCAACGAACATAAACTAACTAAATTAATCGTATCTAGTATCAGAATACCATTTGGTTCTAATATGTTCCATTCATAGAGAAAAAACGATGGAAATACTTTTCCATCTTCACCCTAAGTTTATAAATTTTATCTCATCTTAATAAAAAGACTCATAATAATCTTTAAAAGTATTTAACTGAAGCTATGAAAATTAGAAATAATCTGATTAAAACTTGATATGTTTAAGTATTGAAATACATTAATAATAACAGGACTTTGAATTTTGATTTGTATTTTTTGCATTATTTATCATTTCAAATATTCTTGTTCTATGCATTTAATGAGACGATTCTAATGAGTTCCAACAGCATAAGATAAAGTGAGAATTTATATATGCAATCGAATCAGTCCTTCACCTTACACAATAAAATTTATTAAGCGACCATTCTTTAGGTGACCACTTTATGGTCGTTCCTTGAGTGGTCGCGTAATACAAGATTCACCGCATTTTCCATCAATATAGATTTTTTTCGATGAAATTAAACCAACTGGCAATAACGAGAGATAACAAGTGAAAGTTTGCCAGAAACTTTTTTTCAGCCGTCTTGATAACATTGTGGGGTAAAAATGAAGCTTCAAGCGAGATTCAAGACTACACAAGTTTCAAATTACAAAAGTGCTTTAGGTTTGGGTGTTTTTTTGTTTTTGTTTTTTATTTCTTCGATGAGCGAACAAAATCTCGTAACTACAGATTAACCAAGCTGTAGTTACGAGGTTTCGGTTACCCATTGACGATTTGCCATGTCAAATAGATTCTCACAAATTAAATCATCGCGTAATATTTATATTATCGGCCTGTATTTCAAAAACTCTCTACAGAACAACTTAAAATATCGTGTATTAATTTACAACAACAAATCGGTAATATTATTTTAACTAAAGTGTTGTTTTTCCAACCTCTGTATTGTCGGCCATCTTCTAGAGGCGTAAAATCGACTACTTAAGTTTCTCGTTTGGTAATGGTATTTATTGACCTCTCGTCTGGTCACTACAAAAATCAATGATGCTTCAGGTTTTGTGGTCAAGTGGCCGAAATGGTCATCATAAAAACCCGCAGGACAATTGGTTAATGATTAAAAAGGATGACTTCCACTTTATTTGAACACGCTTTAAGTAGTCCTTAACAGATCGAATTGCCCCTAATAGTTGAAACGATATCTCAATAGTTTTGCACGGACAAATTTACATCACAAATTTTCACCGAAAAAAAAAACGTATTGTTGTTGTTGGTGGTGGTCTTGTTTCAACCAATTTATTTGCTAGTAATTATCTTACTAGTCTAACTTTTATTTCATCAGTAAAAGATTTAATTTAAGTTTCTTCTACAAAGTTTCTAACGCTTTTGATTGGGTTTGTTTTTTTCATTTTTTTTTTTTTTTTTTTATTTCCAAGAACAAGCACTCAGCTATCTTGTATGCTTCCGCAAAAAGTAGATCCGTGAAATTTTACTCAACACTAGCGAAATATGTGCTTTCTTTTGCTTGATTAAATTGAATTAAAAGAATCGGAGAAAATATTTTTTTGTTTTTATTGAGAAATAAACCTTAAACTTAATTAAGTTTTAGGTTCATACCTCAATGAAAACCAAAAAAATTCTATACTAAAGATATTATTTTAATTCTAAAATCGTCAGAAGAATGTTAGTTCAGCCTTTTACAACGACAGCCTTGTTGACGTGAAATAATTTCATGAACCTGTTGCGATTCATGTTAAATATCCGATTAGACGTTGGTCATGCAGTCGATCGTTTGACCCTGCACGTGCCGACATGGGCACGTGTGTCTTGTTATGATGTGACAATAATCGCAGTATCCAATGGGAGGTGTTGAATAGAATCACGCGTCATTGACAAGATCTCATCTGAGATGCCGTTTGCGATTACTTGTGCATATGATCATTTCCAGTTCACGGTTCCACGAAAAAAGTCATCTTTATTCAATAAAGAGATGAAGAGAATATTTTGTGTTTTCATGGAGGTTATGAACCGAAAATTCTAATCACACAGTATGAATACGCGAAGCGGATTCACACATAAGTGTGATTAGGTTTTTCGGTTCATACCTCCATGAAAACACTAAATATTCTCTTCATTTCTTATAATTTAATAGCATCGAGCGAAAAAAAAGCCAAGATTGTACACATTTTATAGTTTTTTTGTATAAGACTATTCTGTGCGGAAGCATACAAAATAGTTGCGTGCTTAAAATTTTTTCATGGGGTTTTGAATAATGTTTTTCGACCAATCAGAACGCCCGTTTTTGATAGACGAAAGTAAAGATTAAAGTATAAGAAATAAAAAAGAAAAAGAGCATGTCCCGACAAGGCTGTCAAGAGAGGAGTGTCGAATTTCATATGTTTCCTGAGAGCGAAAATTGATGACATTTCTTTCCAACCGTCTGCGTCCTTTTTTTTTTTTTTGCGACAATGTCTGCAACTTGACAACCGATCTGTTAATTTATCTAAAATAGTTGTGTCGGCATGGTAACGAAATTTTACACGAAAATACTGTTAGGAACACCCGCAGCCGATAAAACATAGATAGTACCAATCGGCCATCTTGACGCGATGTATCATAAAATGTAACTGGTTTTCTGGGTTCCTGGAAAGTTAACGTCCTTCAATAAAGAAACCCATTTCTGTTACTGTAGTTCTGGTGATGAAACCACATGGTTAAAAAGATTTTTGATTATAAAATAAGTAAGGATAAAAATAAAGTGGTTCACACGAAATACTCACGTACAAATTGGGGGAAAATGATAATAATGGAATGGGACTAACCCTTCCAGTTTTATCCTTAACCCATCAGCAGACGACAAAATTTTAGACTGTTTCAAATTGAAAAAAATTGCAGACGACATTTTAGGTGTGTATAATTTGAAAAAATGATGATTAAATATGGTAAAAAAAATGGGGAAAAGGAGAAATGGCTTGTTAAAAGTCAGTTCTACTTTTTCTTCCGTATTATTTTACAGAAGCGTCAAAATGTGTTACTTAGTGGTAATGGGTTATCCCTTTCCCGTTTTTTTGAAATTTTAGACTGGTCCAAAGTGAAAAGAGGTTGCAGACGACAATAAAAATTGGATGCAATTTGAAATAAAACCTTCCTATGGGATAGAAAATATTGTGGTAAAAGGAGAAATTGCTTGTTACAAGCGATTTCTCCCTTTTCCACAATGTTTTCTCAAGTATGAAAACAAAACGACGTAAAAATCCCGGGTTTGTACAGGAAAGGGTTAAATCAACATCTTCCCCTAAACCATTCCAACACAATCCCGCCTTTTAAATCCCCTAAATAAAAGCTTGTGATAGCAATATCTTCATTATCTAGAATGTTTTCTACCCTAGAAAACGATAAAGAAGGAAAAAAATCCTCAAAATGTCATCTGTCTCGTCTTCAAAATTTTGTTGTTTGGACATGAGGTAAGGAATTAATTTAACCACATGTGTGTTGAATTCAAATCATCGACTATTTATTATATCCCCCCTCCCCACCGCGATTGTTTTCTTTACAGGAACATTGCTGGAAAGGGGAAGAGTCAGCATTTGATCAGTTTCTCATAAAATTGTCTACCTTATAATAAATATTGTCAGCATGTCAAATATTGTCTGCAACTTCTTTCGATTGAAAGCAGTCTAAATCCATATCATCTGGTTATTGGTAATTGGCCCTTCTATACTTTTAGACGAATGTTTCCCACACTAAAGGTAGCCTTGGAAGGACTCGATCCCCACTCCAAGTACATCCTGCTGGTGGATATTGTACCCCTGGACGATTGTCGCTACAAATACCACAACTCTGAATGGGTGGTTACCGGCAAGGCCGAGCCCCACATGCCCGGTCGGCTCTATATACACCCAGATAGCCCGGCGTCAGGGTCTCACTGGCTGAAACAACCCGTCACCTTTCATAAACTGAAACTGACCAATAACAACCTGGACCAGAATGGACATGTAAGTTGAATCCTTCACTTGACCCTTTCCTGGTTAATCCCTTGATTTCACATCCCTGAATTTTTATACTTGAGAAAATATTGTGGGAAAAGAAGAAATTGCTTGTAACAAGCAATTTATTCTTATCCCACAATATTTTCTACCCTGTAGGTTGGTTACTTTTCAAATTACACTCACTTTTTATTGTTGTCTGCAACTTCTTTGAAATTGGACAAGTCTAAAATTTTGAAAAACAGGAAAGGGTTAAATGTTTGACGTTTTCCAAATCTATTTCTCTGATTTTCGCTTTCTGTTCTGTTCTTTTCTTTTCTATTCTATTTTGAATATCTTTTCGTATTGTCCTTTACTTCAAAGGGTGGTTTTTTTTGTTGTTTTTTTTTAAACTCTTGTAAAATATATTTGGCAACTGTATAAATAATCTTTGCATTAAGTGCGACTTTCTACACCTCCTGTCGTGAAAAAGACGACTTTCGGGTGAATTTATTTTATTACAATCGCTCCAACGAATCATTCGCAAAATCTCTTGCCTTATTTTACACCCAGGTCGGTAAAATAAGAGAAAATTCGCGACATATCCCGATAATAATAATGGTATATTCAGGAAAGGCACTAAAAACATGGCTAATGTCAAAACAGATCTACATTTCCATTTATCAAAGAATTCCATGGTGACTGTTTCTATATAGAATGGTACGTTTTCTTGGCCTGTCGTCATCCTGAACACGCAAAAAATACTCGTCTAAGTGATCCTGACGCGCTAAATCAATGTCTCCTAAACGCATTTCTAAAACGAGGTCTTAGACCCGATGCTGTGGTCTCTCGCACTCCCGTGTGTTTTAAAATCAAGTTTCTTTTAATTTTATTCGCCATTTTTCTCGTGCTGTAAATTGGATGCTTTCGTGCTAAAAAACATCCGATCACAGACGATTCTACGCCAGCGCCGGATTTCCGGTCACCTGGGACTGGTTTTCTGCCCGTTAAAATATACGCATATTGTGTATCTAATCAACTGATGAATAAAGGCAGGGAACCCAACTCAATTTTGACTTCCGGGTGATCCTCGGGGATTCCGTTCTCTTCGAAAACACATGACTTTCTTAACTAAGATGACAAAACAGGATTAAACTGATTTGAAATTATGTATTTTTCATTTCTTTGTATTTTTATTTGAATATCAGGCAACTTAGTTCGCATCGTGTCTCGGCTTATTTCTAGAAGCTCTCCATTTTCTAGACTCTCTCTTATTACATTTTACCAGACCATTTTAAAGTTTTTTGTAATGTCAAAGCATTTTAGTATACATATTATATTTTGAAGTTGCGCTTAAAATAATTCGGAGAATTTGACGATTTAAATAGAGGTGTCTTTTTTCACGTACACATTTTTATTTGATTTTTGGCAAAAGCAATGAAATTAATTTTTAGAAATGAAAGAAAATATCAATTGACATCCTGGGATAATTCCGCCGATGCTGACTTTGCGTGTTGGTCATATTCTTTCTCGACAATAATTCATAAAGAGCTCCAGCGCGAAATCCCTTCACATACATATTAATAGGCCCGAGTATTTCATCTAAATAATAACCCAGCTCTCCAACCATTTAAGGCCAAAATGTTAATAGACTTGGATCCATTGGGAACTGGCTAAATGAAAGAAGAAAATGCTTTTAATAGCCATAATTACTATTCTATTATTGGGGCCTTTCTCTCACAGACATTGTTTTCAAAGACTCCAACATTTGTTGAAAAATAAAATCCTTTCAAGCGCATACACGATCACCAATACACTGTAAAGCGATACTAATATAGCGGTATTTTGTGAAGCATGGGGGAACGTTATAACAAGACATTTAGAGAGTTTCTGTGGAGTAATGCCAAAATAAAAGAAACATTGAATTTGTTCTGCTCCAATGATGTACGTGGACTTATTATGGTTAGTTAGTTCAACGAATTTATCACGAAGTTTAATCTCAATTATCTTGTAGTTCAGTTATATATTTCATATACTTCATTTCATATAATCTATACCCACGCAATCCTTCTTTTGGAAGCACCAAAGATGAACATTGTAGAAATTGAAAAAGTTGCTTGTCGGGAGCAATTTCTTCATTGTCCAGAATGTTTTCGATAACAAGAGGCAATAAAATACTATCAACTAAGATAGTTGTCTGTGACTCTTTTGACTTTCTACCAGTCTACAATTTTGTAATATGGCAATGGGGTTAATCTAGTAGTTTTGGCCGATGTGGCTTTAGGTATTGCAAGAACCGAGAGAGAATGCCTATTAAGATTTATAACAATTCTGTTATTCTGTTAATTCTACGGAATGGTGTGACATTTTCATTTGCAGTATGGCAAAAATAAAAATTTAAATTCAATTAAAGAATTAATACAATTAGTCGTTCTCTGAGCGGATAACCGAGTCGCTGCATTTCGGCACTAATTAATGGAACCCCAAATTTCCGACGCTCAATTGTCTCTCGGCCATTTTCTTTACTGGCGTGTAATGATAAATGGAATCTTAATGACGGATAAATTGAATACGGATTTTAGGACCGAATCATCGCTCGTCATTCCAAGCCATCTTGGGTATCGTTTCTTTAAACGGTGTTTACAATAGTCTTTTGATTTAGAAGATATTAACGAAGCATGGAAGTCTGTTATTAATTCTAGAATACCACGCCCCTTTCCTTTCTACTCTGGAATAAGAAACCGTTATAATTATAGGGTTTCTCGTCGCCTTGAGCTAGTTGTTCCATGTGCTCTTTGGAATACGTGTACAACAAAATAAAACACAGTTTTGCCCATTACCACACAAGCCTTTTTTTACCGACTTCTAAGGCAGTGTTAGAGAAGAATGTTTCTTGAAAGGAAAATGTTTTATAACAAGTGGGTTCTTCTTTGTCACAAAAAAATTCTACCTTATGTGCACAAACTATAATATGTCAAGTACAATTCCTTAAATTCTCTCACCCTGGTTCAGCCTAAAATGGAAATAGATACGATATCCTTTAGTAATACTTAAGAGATGAAGAGCCTAGTTTTTGTTTTCATGGAGGTATGAACCGAAAAACCTAATCACACTGTATGAATACGTCCATGAAAACAAAAAATAGTCTCTTCATTTCTTATAATTTAATAGCATCGAGCGAAAAATGCAACAACTTAACAAATTTTGATACCTTTTTGTAGTGAGCTATTTTGTGCGGAAGCATTCAAAATGGCTGCGTACTCAAAATTTTGTTCATGGAGGTATGAATTAAAATTTTCGACCAATCAGATCGCTCGTTTTTGATAGACGAAACTAACAATTAAATTATTCTCGAAACATTCTGAAATTATACCGGGTAGTTCACAACGATTCATATTAGCATCCTTCCGTCTTTATAACGAAGGTTTTGTTTGGAGGAGAAAGAGACCTTGCTATGATTTTCTTATTGGTCTTCTAAATAAAACTGGTTGATGAAGAATGAAAAATTACTAACAATAACCCATAACAAAATTTTAGACTGGTCCAATTTGAAAGGAGCTGTGGACCACGTTTCAAACATTTTCAACTTTCTAGGTATAAAAAAAGCAACATCTTCATTTTACACAATGTTTTCCAAAATGTTTTCCTTGAGGGGCGACTTTGTGTGGGAATAGGTTAACAGACATATACTTAAATGAATTTTAGCTTATCGATAACTTTTTAGCAGTTTTTTTCCGTACTTTTACAAAAGCTTCCAATTTTAAACAGAAAGAAATATTTATAAATATTCATTTTGTATTCATACTTGCTGTTCATTCTTCATTCTTTGGTACCCCTACAAATTTAACGTCTAGATTATCTGTTCTATGACATTTATCAAATTGGCCTGAAAAACTGAAAAGGATAAGGGTGGTCTTAGACAAAAGCTGTATCATTTTTAAGCTTCCCCGAACAGATGTTTGCCTTATCCTGCCCATCTATCAACATCCGTTATGTTTTCATTCTGTTTTCATCAAGGCTAAAATTATTAATGGATACTGCTCTTTCTTTGGGACATTTCCCTTTTTTATTACAAAACATGTCTTTCTTCGTCAGATATGACTACAATGGACTTTGCAGTCGCCTAAGCCCTTCTGGTCTGATGTACTTGTGCACAACTGAACAAGTTATCTAAAATGTATTCTGTATTTCATAATGTCCCTTTTAGGATTTTTAAGCATTAAACGAAAACCATCGGAGAATAACTAGATGCGCAGGGGTGTTTTGTTTTGTTAATTTTTTTTATCATCATTACCATTATTATTATCATCATTTCATATGAATATAAAGTAGTAGGTTTTATATGATAACTACAAATCTAGTTCCAATATTTTTCATAACGTCGCTGTGTGTGCAAAATTTTGCTTACCCAAACGTCGATCATTTAACTTTTCTTTCATTATCACCGTTTTTATCATTATCTTTTATCATTATAAACAATATCATATTTATTTTTATTATGATAATTAACTTAATTCTACTATTTTCAATTATTTAATTAGTAGTATTCACTTTTATTAATAAATCTTTATTATTTTGATAATCCACAGATAATCCTCAACTCGATGCACAAATATCAACCTCGAGTACACATCGTGCAAGCTAACGACATATTTAGTATGAGATGGACCTCGTTTAATACATACGCCTTTGACGAAACTACCTTTATCGCTGTGACGGCTTATCAGAACGAGCAGGTAAGCATTCTTCATTTACCCAGTACCAGACAACACAAATTTAGACTGGTCCAAATTTAGATGATTACAGACGACCTTTTATCTTTTTTTTTCTTTTCTTTAGTTCAAAACATTGTGGATAATGTAACAAGCAATTTCTTAATTTTCCACAATATTTTCCATTTTTCTTCTTCCGGGGGGGGGGGGGGTCAAAAAGCGTCATTTTATAGGACAGGTTTGACGATGACATATTTTTAGACTGGTCAAAATTTAAAGAAGTTGTAGACGACATTTGAGAAACGGTGATATTGTAAAAAAAAAACGGGACATAGGGTCAAAAATATCTAATTAGAATTAGAAATTGTCTATCGTGTGAGATTAAGTCAACTCTATTCTTTAGAAACGTGTCAGAGAGGGATGGTGTGGCTATTTCATAAGAAATTTCTAAATGTTGTATAGTAAAATAGGATTTTTATAGAAATAGTAAAAAAATCATAATAATTATTTGAATATTATGGGAGTGGGTTTCTTGTTTGTTTGTTTAATTAATTCAAGCTTTAGTTACGAGGTTTTGGTGACCCACCGTCATAAGGATGGTGTTAAGTTACTAAGAATGATAAGGGTCTAAAACAAGGGAAAAGATAAAGCTTATGTGTCTGCCTACGAACTCATCTAAATATTTTAGTATTACAATTATTTTACCGATTTCCCTTTATTGTCCATTATATAACGGGGTCATTGACCTTTATAGACATGGAAAGACGAAAAGTCTTTCTTTCAAATATGGCAAAGTAGGATTTATTTGATTCTTTAGCCCATCGCCAGACGGCACCATTTTAGACTGGTCCAAATTTAAAGAAGTTGCATGTTTTCCAAGCGGTATTTCTTTGGGGCGTCTAAAAGCGTCATAAAGTAGGTAGGAGTTAACAAATAATATCCGGGTAAATTAGAAAAAAAGCGATACAGGTAAAACGGAATCATTTAGAACTTTAATTTCGGGTATTTTTATATATATGTATATATGAAAAGATTTCAGAAAAAAAACAGATTCGTAAAAGTTAATATAAATACCGCAGTATTGAGATTTTAAATTCTGAGTGAACTTCTTAATTTCAGATCACACAGTTAAAGATCGACCATAATCCATTCGCAAAAGGTTTCCGTGACAACGGGATGGGCCGAAGGTGTGTATTGTGAGTATGACAATATGTAGCTTTCATTTATTATATAAAATATTCATTTCACAAGACATGAAAAATAATGAAAAAAACTCGATAACCTCGATATGATTTCTTATACCATATCCACACAATCCCTCTTTTTTACATATCTCAGATACGTGTCATTTTTAAGAAAACTTAGTTGGATAAGAAGAAATTGCTTGTGACAAGCAATTTCTTCCTTTTTCACTATGTTTTCTTGAACGGTAGATGATTTTTTTTTTCGAATTAATGCCAATTGAAATTGTCGTCTTTAGACCCAGTATAAAATTTTGTAGTCTGGTAATATTTTAAAAGATTTTAAACCAAAAAAATCAGAAGAAAAGGAAAACGAGATCTGGTCGAAATCAACCCAATACTATACAAAAAACAGACGGGTTCAAATTCAAAGAAGTTTGCAGACGCGATTTCTAGTTGGAGAAATTATAATAGTCTTGTCTTTTCTTTGCCAAGTGCTGTAGAAAACCTTTAGATAATAAAAAGGGAATGCCTGCATCTAGCAATTTCTTCAGTTTCCTTATTTTATTCCAAAACCTTCTACTTGTGGGGCGTGAAAAAAGCGGGATCGTGTTTCGGTTGTGACCTATCTTAATACCATTTAATAAAAAATGAATCAATGAATTCATAGAATATTTTTCATTTCCGTTTCACAAATACAAGTAGCAAATAACTTGAAATGTGCTCTGTTTATGTATTTCAAAAGCGAAATCACAAATATCGAGGACTTATTGCAAAAACATCATAAGTAACTAAACCTGATCACGATACTTAAGATATTTTGCAACTGTTTTTGACATGCAAAACACGAAAATATCGGTTAAAAGCATGATGCAATATTATGAAAATTATACAAAATAAGATAATGTTTATCACCACTCATATTTAATGCTAACTATTAATCATTTCAGAGACCATAGGCTCGCCATGAAGAGACCAGCAGACGATAGTCTCACAGACTTTGAGAAAGGTAAATGACATATTCTTATATACCCCAGTTTACCTTAAAATTTGTAATAAATAATCACAAGCTTTCAGCAGAAAGCTTGCTGAAAGCTTGTGATTATTTACTATTAAATCAACTTTGTCTGGAGAAAAGGAATTAAGTTATTGATATTAAAATTTGTACATTTTTCAAAAGCATATCCAGAAAAATAGTTAAACCCATTACCAGACGACATTTAGACTGGTCCAATTTCAAAGATGTTCTGGGCGACAAATTTTAGTAGATGAACTCTTGGATTTTATAAGAAATTGTAAAAAGCAATTTTTTGCATTATCCACAATGATTTCCATTTCATTTTATCAATCTTTTTTTTTATTATTATTATTATTTGGGGCGTCTAAATGCGTTAATGTTTTGGGTCTGGGAAAGACAGAGAGAAAAAAATAAAAATAAAAATAATTAAGTATGAAAAGATGCATATAAACTTAATGATCATTGGAAATGTATTTTTGTATGGATATTATTATTTAACAACAAAAATACCTTATTAGTCAACATTTTATTGGAAAGAAGAGTCGATACATGTTTTGAAAAGATTTACACTTTTTACGAAGAAAGTCTAAAATTGTGAAGGACAAAAAAAGCCACAAAGCTCTTTTAATAATTAAACGTTTAACAATAAACTGCCAGTAGTCGACTGTAGATCTTCAAAATTGAATTATTCCGGTACAGCGAAGTTTTCCGGAACAAATTATTCCCTTAATACGAAATTTAAGGCTTTGCGATATGTCAACATTTTGACCTGGGAAAGCGAAACAATGAAATATTGCCCTGTGTTGAGTCACTCTGAAGTCTTACAAATACTTAAATAAACTGTACAAAGCTATCTCTTGCATCTAGAAATAGGCTTTGAGATAATCTGTTTAAATAAATTGGTGACACATGGGACCAGTCGAGCAAAAAGGAACCATCTGGAAAGTTGTGAAACAATCACTTTAGTCAGACCGTACAATGCCATGTCCAATGACTTCATTTTATCAGATTTTCAGAATTCATAATGGTCATTCTACCTCACCACAAATCCATATTCAAGATACAGCGTATCTAGTCCGGTTTACTGTTAAGTTTTTTCTTTTCCTTTTTTTTAAAAAAACAACTAACTTATTTCGCAGTACATAGGCATAACTACAGCTTAAATAAGCTGCAGTAACGATGTTCAGATTGGTCTTGAAAATGATGTGTAATAAATGAAAATAATCGCAGCCTCTTGGGGACGTGCCGCTTGCGGACTACATGAATAAATTCTTTGGTAAATCGATTTTTTTTTTCATTTAATAAGCGATTTGCCAATTGAGCAATCGTGACTGTCAATCATAATCTCAGTCAACCAATAGAATCCTTCATTTACACTGAAATTCAAGTTTGAACTCCTACTTTGGTCGCCATTTATGAGAAGCATTTTGGTTGGTTTGGTGACTTATCCAAGCTGCAGTTTTGACGTTTAGGTCGCCAACGAACAATTCTGCTCCTTTGTTACATGCTTCTCGACATTAATTTTGCATTATAACGCTGTTTGAAATCGAAGCTAGCCTTCCTGTTGGAGTAAATGGGCGGAGCCAACGAAATTTGTGGGCGGGGTTAGCGATTGGTCAATTTATTGATTGACATAGGCGATCTGTCAAATCAAATCAAAAAGAAGAAAAAAGAAAGAAAAAGCTTAAACTCAAAGACAAAAAAACAAAAACTGGAAACCTCTTCCTAAATTTGAGAAATTGTCTAATCTAGACTGCGTACATACCCAAAGTGATGACTTTTGGCAAATTTATTAAGATTAAAGAAACCAGACCAGACATTCTTAAATTGGTTGCCTAGAAACGATCTTGATATGACTTGAATTACCGAGGAAAATTGTATTTTAGTCCCAATATGGCAAATTTGGTTACTCTGTCAATGTGATTCCGGAAAGAACATTTTCACTCAATATATGTGTAGATCCCAGTTATGCTGGAATGAGATTCAAGTTTTTTTATTGGTTTTATTTCATACTTACATGAATTTTTTTTAATCACGCAGCTATTTTGTATGCTTGTGCACAAAGTAGATCTGTAAAACTTCGCGTATTGATACAGTATGACTAATTTTTTAGGTTCATACCTCAAAGAAAACAATGGAATTTCTCTTCATTCATTAATCTATTCCCACTCAATCCCCAATTTTTACGCTCCGTAAGAAATATCAACTTCTTTGAATTCGGACCAGTTTAAAATTATGCCCTTTGGGAATGGGTCAAATAAAACAAAAAGGGAGATGAAGTAAAATGAAGAAAATACTGTTTATTTAAGAATTACCATTACCGCAGAATAAATCCCTTTATAAATATTTTAAAAAATTAAGAAATTGAGTTATCGTATCTTCATTAAGAAAGACACGCTTATTGGTTCCGAATAACGGCATTTTAGCGAATATCGCAGCGAGGCTATTATATTTCATTTCCTAGAACCATTTCGAATGAACAGGGAGTACAAAAAGACCTAGCAAAAACTCGTCATGGCGCGGTATTTCTCGTAATTCGTGAGATCAGATTAGATGAAGAGAAATCTTTTCTTTCAATTACTGCTTTGCCACATTTCCACCATTTTGACTCATTTAACAGCGCAAGTACAACTTCGATGCGTTTTTTCCTCCACAAAAAAAGAACAACAAATCTTCTCCGACCTTAGTGTGACGTTTTGCCGAAGTTACAACACTATTAGCGAATTTGGAAGTTTTTGCATAACGCCGGGTTTTTACTGGAATCTCTCGCGCCTTTCCTCCGTTAACCTGCCAGCTTTCTACGGAATCTCCCATAATTCTACGCTTTGCCTCGATTCTCTCGCCACCCGCCCTGTCAAATTCTACGCCGAACGCACTCAAGGTGAATTTTAACTTCACACCTTGCTTGGCGGCAATCGTACAGAAAAGACGGCAAATTCGATCTTGGAGATCTTTATCTAATTAAGCAGTCATTCTTGAAATATTAATGATCCCACAAAATTAGATCATCTTTCGTCGACTGAGCTACAGTCGGAACGTTCACACCTATTCTCGCAGTAATTATATTAGCCAATACAAGTCTTTGCCGAGAAAAATCGTTACGAGCCCAACTGCAAATATTCAAGAGAAAGAAAAAGTCATTTACCGTATAAATTCTAATAAAAACCCGTATCTGAAGCTACAATTAGGATTTATAAGGCAGATGAAATGTTAGCTGTCGTTTTTCGACCTTTCTGTGTCCCTCGAAACCTATTGGCTTGAGTTTCTGGAATTTCGTATCGTCAAGGAAATATTTATTATTTTACATATTGCATACAAAATGTCTAATTACTGGAGATAAATAATGACTTAAAAAGTAATGACTAAAGGCTTCCAAACAGTTCCATAAAGAAATGAGATAAGAGGGGTGTCTTTCTTTTATTTCGTGGTTGTTTTTTTCACATTCCCATGAAAATAACAAAAATATCTTATGAATTTCAAGCAGGAAAGCATGGAGGATAAAACTAGGAGAAGCAACTAGAACCTTATAAACCGATAATCGATGTCAATTAAAAAATCGATTGACCAATCAAATCGTTCATTTAAACTTGGATTGCAATTTAGTACCCCCGAAATTTTCTTTTTCGAATATTTCATTATATTCAGGCTGGAGTTACAGGGTCGCTAACGAACAATTTACTTTTTCTTTTATGATTCAAATCGTATACGTTGTTATCTAACGTCGTCATTGTCGTGCTGAAGTCGGGATATTCCTGCTTTGGCAAGAGGTATAGACCAAGATCAGCCTGCACATGTGTGCAGTCTGATCTGAGTCTACACAACTTGATTGTCCTTTGAAAACTTGTCCATAAGACCTATTTCCGAACTAAATATTGACCCTGACAACCAGACCAATAGTTCCATCAGCCCCTTGATTTTGATACCTTTTTGAAAAAAAAATTAATACGTTATTGGAACGACCTGGCCGTTGATCAGTGGGCGGGGCCAGTTATACGTCAATGGTTCGTCTCATTTTTACAACTTCTTTTTCTATTACAGAAGAGGGCACTTACCAGAAGAAACACAAGACTGAAGACGACCATCACGAAATCAAACAACAACACAAATCAGAACCAAAAGATGACCACGACCGCCTGACTGACAATGATCAAGTTCACGACCAATCAGGAGAGCTGTCTGAAACCGAACTCAGTCAATGTCATAGTCTCAGCAAATCTGGATCATCAAACAGCATGCAACTGCCCTTAACGAAAGCCAAGAGTCCACCTCTACAATCTTCTCAAGGACCATCCAATCAAACAGCGTGTAACTATAACAGCTCGCTGGGTTCCCGCAGTTTATCAAAGAATTATTCCACCTCGTGTATGGGTGGGTTACCAGGTGTTACAGGCGACCAGTCTTATTATCCTCATCATTCCCCAGTCAACAGAAGCAACTCGTCTTCATTTTTACCGGTATCAAGCACGTCTGGACTTTTACAACAACAATCAGTGGTCTCGTCTAGTCTGAGCACACTTCATTCGCTCTCACCCATGAATCAGATGCCTCAATGTCGTTTAACCGGAACTACAAACACAGACTGTGCCATGCGGCAATCCTCGCATCTTTCTTCTACCTCAAATTATGGACTCAGAACATCCCCGACCCCTCAACATCCTTCCCTACCCTCGTGTACATACATGCAGACCTCCCAGGGGACGGGCTACCCCTCACATTTGACCCCGAATGTTCACATGATGAACATGAACTTTTCTGGACCAATAGCGTAATTGTAAACACGCCATGACAGAATCAGTCGGACCGCCATGTTCCGACAGTGGGGAAGTGCAACATTTTGTGAAATGTGTGTTATGTCTTCTTGTGTTTTGAATGAGTGCGTCTGGATAATCACGAGTCAAAGACAATTAATCTGGCGAAAGATCATTTTGTGTCGTTTGACCGGTTTCCTCAACCAAGAGGAAAGAAGGGGAAGGATGATGAATCAGACTCGTCCGACGAGTAGAAGTTGCAGACCAAGTTTGTGGTCGTGAAATAGCGTCGGGGCGCAAGCAAAATGTCGTAACTACAGCTTTGCTAAAGCTGTAGCTATGACATATTGCTCGCACACCGACGATATGCACGTATCTTCCCCCTTTTCCTGGATCCATTCATTGGCAAGTCTAATTTAGTCAGGAGATCCCTGGTTAAGGGATTTTTGATTCAAATTGTAAATTAAACATGCATTTGACTACGAGCCCTACACTTGGAGTCTCTTTCTCAATATATATATTTTTCTCACAAAACTTAGCATAACTACAATTATGAGGATGCTATGAAACCAAAGACTGTCAAACCCGATGACCAAACAATCTCACATTTTTCGCTCTAAAAGAGATTGGGCTTTTGAAACATTTTGATAAAAAGAGGAATTACGATTTCTTCAATTCTCACAATGTTTTCTGTCCTTTTTGGAAATAATTTTCAATTTCATCACATTATGAATTATCGTCTGCAACTTCTTCCAGTCTAAAATGTTGTCGTACAGAAATATGTAACAGGGGCAAAATACGGGGCAAAAATAATGAGTGCTGTAGTTCCAATGCTGAAAAAAGTGCATTTGTAGATGTATCATTTTTTAACAATTTCTTTTTTTTTCTTCATAGCATTGTATATATGTTCCTGTCTTATGTTATCTCATCCCAATTGACCGATCGCTGACCCCGCCCACTGACTCTGTAGGCCACGCCCACTGACAGGAAAGTCGGCTTCGATTTCAATCTATGGCCAGTAGTACGTTACAAAAAAAGTAATGTGGTTGTTCGGCGACCTAAACGACGTAACTACAGCTTAAATAAGCTGTAGTTACGACGTTTAAGTCGCCCAACCCACAAAAATGTTTCACAAAAATGTCATTTACGGACTGAAGGAATTATTTGATTGGTCGATCTATTCCTTGATTGACATCTGCGATTGGTAAATTCAAGTAAATACGAGAAAAGAAATTAAGAAATTGTGATGTCTGGTTAAATTGGCATATCGATGGCTGCGTCCACTGATCTTTTTGATCGACAATTGACAATCCATCAAACGCAAAAGCAGAATAAAGAAAGATAATTTAACATTTTCAGCTTTAGAAAAAATAGATCTGTCCAAATTCAGAGGTTTTTCACACGAAAATTTAATTAGGATCTAATTTCAAAATGCCCATTCAGTAGGGTAGAAAATGTTGTGGAAAAAGAAAAAAAAAGATTTTTTTCTCTCTTTCTACATTTTTTTTTTTTTTTATTTTTTTAGTTATGAATTCTCGAAAAAACCAGGGATAGAACAGGAAAAGTTCAAACATTATTCTATAAACATTATATAGACTGGCAGGAGGTGTAGACAAAGATTCGACTGCACATGTGTGCTGGTTGATCTTTGTCTTAACCTCCTGCTAAAACAGGAATATTCCGGGCTCAGCATGAAAAGGATTAAAATTAATCTTGATGACTTACAGTATTCAACTTGTTGTGTACATTTTAATTTTTTTCATTGTTTTTTGTAAATTCTATTTATAAGTAACTAAGGGGTTAGTTACTAACAAATGAGAGAAGTAAAATATCTTGTCTTATAAAAATGGTTGTTTCTTATTTTGTGAGCTTCTATCCTACCCCAGCAATCCGACAGGACAGTCTGTCTGAGATACCAATGAACATCTGGTCTCTGATTGTGGTCGGAGATATTTCGACAAGGCGAAAACCACTAACAAATAAAGGGATCGAGATGCCAATCGAGAACCAATAGATCAATAAAAGCATTCATTTAGACCGGAAGTGAACTTTGAACTCCGATTTCGGTCTATATTTGTATTTTTGTTGATTTAGGGATTTAAATAATTCCCACACACTGACCCTTTTTGACGCCCCTCATGAAAAACAGGTAAACGTTTGCAATAAGCAATTTCTTCATTGTACACACTGATTTCTTCCAAGAAATTAAATACACTTTAATTTGACGCCTGCAACTTCTTTCAATTTGGACCAGTCTAAAATTTTGCTGTCTGGTAATATATTAAACGGCATAACTACAGATTATTCAAGCTGTTGTAATGACGTTCCCGTCGCCAACCAGCCTTATCAATTTTTATTGCAGGCTACTGTCTACAAATTTTGTAAAATACTGCAGTTTTTCCCATTCCCACACAATAACGCTTACAAACGCCCTCAATATAAAAGGTTTGGAAAACACTGTGGACAATGAAGAAATTGCTTGTTACAAGCAATTTCTTCATTATCCGCAGTGTTTTCTACCCCAAATGAAAAAGATTTTAAGAATTTCATCAACTTAAAATTCTCGTCTGTAAATTCTTTGAATTTGGACTGGTCTAAAACCTTGCTGTGTGGGAATGGATTAATATCGAAGTGGAGCATTCTGTCGGTTCTCAGTGGGCGTGGTCGGTAACCCGTCAATTGTTGTGTGGCGATTTAAATGGAACAAATACTCTCTATATACAGCCGCAGTCATTTTAAATGCACACCGACAAGATGATTTGACAAATGTGGCTGCTTTCAAACAAAAAAATTATTTGATCGTTCAAATCATCCATTAGACTGGGGACAAATGTTATCCACAATGTTTTTCATCCCAAAAGTAAAAGAAAATATCCAAATTTTCATCAACTAAAATGTATTGCCTGCAATTTGGACAGGCCTTTTTGCTGTTGTTTGGTAAAGGAATAAAGGACTAACCATATTTGCCTACTATTAGTTTATATTATTTCTAGGCTAGGAATTCCTTGCCTCTAGCGACCAAAAGCGCATCACGGATCTACTATCAGGGGGAAAATGTTGACCTAGGAGAACACCTACTTAATCGCTGAATCCGCTGAAAAGTAGATCTATTTACCAAAAATTGAATAAGATTTCGGTGAAAGAAATACTACCCCGAACCATTTCAAGAACACATTCCAACTATCCCAAAGAGCTTCCCGTTTGATGTGGATATTAATAAAATACTTAAAAATACTATTTTGGGGGGACTTAATATCTCAGCAAACATACAGATTCTTTATTTAGTCTCATTCATTACATATGTTTCGTCGAAGTAAATATACTAATATTTCAAAACGTGCAAAAATGGTACACACGCACGAACGCACACAAACATACACACATTTTGAGTTAATTATTAAGTAGGTGTTTTTATGTTGGTGGTGGTGGTTTTTTTTTTTTGGGGGGGGGGGGTATGTTTGTGTTTTTTGTTTGTTTGTTTTTTGGGGGGAGGGGTGTGTTTTTTTTTTCTTGTTGTTGTTGTTGTTGGGGTTTTTTTTGTTTTTGTTTTTTTTCCTGGTTTTTTTTTTTGTTGTTGTTGTTGTTGTTTGTTTGTTTGTTTGTTTGTTTTTTGTTTTTTAACTGAACTGAACGTATGTATCAAGCAATTTCCTTATTATTATCCACAAAAAGAAGAAAAATATTTATTTTGGGGGGAATGGGTTAAGGAGAGTGATTGCATCCTACAGACTAAAATAATAACAAGTCTGTACTTTTAGCCACTGTCTGTTATATAAAGCAATGCTCTTGTCAGTGTTTTCATTGGTGGAAGTTAATAGTTCAGTACCTTTGTACATGGATGGACGTCAGCCCGATTAGCTCAGTTGGTAGAGCACTTGACTTCAAACCTCAAGATCACGGGTTCGAGCCCTGGGCTGACCATATCAACTAACTTACTAATTGTCTTTCGGATGAGACGTTAAACCGAGGCCCCGTATGACGATGCTATCCATCGAGCACGTTAAAGAACCAGGCGGGACTCTCAGTAGTTTCGTCCTGTATCCTTGCGCTATCCCCCGTAACAACTAACCGTCTTCTGGGGGCGTCGCTCATATGGGCATGTGCTACGATAGCGACGATAAATAAACGGAAATACACACATGGATGGACGTTTATGAAGGTATGGATTCAATTATCATTTTCTCATTAAAACATCCCCACACAAGGAAATTTTAGACTGGTCCAAATTGAAAGAAGCTGCAGATGACAATTCCAAGTTGATGGAATTTTAAATTGTTTCTTCTTTTTGGGTAGAAAACATTGCGAATAATGAAGAAATTGCTTTCAACAAGCATTTTCTTCATTATCCACAATGTTTTTTCAAATACTTTTTCTTGAGGGGCGTATAAAGGAGGAACTGTGTGGGAATGGGTAAAACGGGATACTTTTTGTTACACTGTACTTTTTATTTTGATATTTTTAATTTTGGGGTAAGAAAGTTATTATTGACCTGTTCCTGCACAACCCGGGGGTTTACGTTGCATTTATTTTATTCTTGAGTAAAAATTGTGGAAAGAAGAAGCACTTTCTCCTTTTCCCACAATAATCTCTACCACATAAGATGGTTTTATTTCAAATTGCACCCAATTTACATTTTCACCTGCAATCTCTTTTGATTCTGACCGCTCTGAAATTTGAAAAACGGGAAGGTTTAATACTCTAAAGGATAAGAACAGTATTTAGACATCACCACAGGTAATAAATCAGCAACATCAATATTAACTTGTTTATAATAAAGCATTCGAAAAAATCAAGAAGATTATAAACCAACACCACACATAAACGCACCCTCGCCCACGAACTTACCCCACACGTTTAACTATTATGCATCAAACACAAAACATATCTTAATTCATTAATACGAATTTATTTTCGCACGGCTGCCACGAAAGCTTTAAGCTCATAGAGACACTCTCAAACACTCACAATTCAGATGTTTTCACATCCCCGAAAGAGAACGATGCTACCCAATGTTAAAGCTCGGTAGACTGGGGCTGGCTATTAAGTGTCTTGCCCATGAACACCCCATTGACGATGAGGCTCGAATCTGCGACCTTCAGATTACGAGTCAAGTAGTCAAAATATATCTTTACATACATATTCATTAAAAATATAGAAATAAATGCATAGTTATGAAAAGTCATTAACAAATATTAAATACTTTTTTTAGATTCCTCTTAAAATATTTGTAATCTGTCTTAACCCATTCCCACGCAGTGATGCTTTTTACGCCTCTTAGAAAAAATATCTTCTGAAATCGTATTGGAAAATGAAGAAATTGCTTGTTACAAGCAATTTCTTTATTATCCACAATGCTTTCTACCATGAAAGACAAAGATTTTTAAGTGTCATCTGTAACTGCCTTCAATTTGGAAAGTCTTTGGACAGTATAATTTTTTTCATCTGTAAATGGGTTAAATGTAAAGGAATCAAATTCCATTACTTCATACCTCTGAAATAGAGCCTCACTCTCGTATATCTTAGTGTGCAATAATGATAAATTTAATTGTTTGTTGCGGATCTTAGAACACGAGAATGATACCTACCTAACATTAAAAGATTTAATGTGGAGTTAAACCATTATTGTCTTCAAATCCACCAAACGGTAAAATACACGCAACGACATTTTATTGTTAGCCATTTTGTTACAGTATTTAAAGTTAGCAAAGCGTCAGCTTTGATAGCTTAAGTTAACAGACAAAATGTTGAGGTCTTCCCAGAGTTCAACGAGTGCAAACTGCCACTGGAGGCTTAACCACTAAATCCATATGCTATAAAAATAGTTCTTATGTATTTCAGGAATATTGCAAACTCTGCCTGAGCATATCGTGTACAAAATGACTCTGATCAGAGTCTTAAAGAATTTCCAGACAACCATATTTAGCTGATCGAATTTTAAAGATTTTTTCCCTCTGGATAGAAAACACTTTGGAAAATGAAGAAATTGCTTGTAACAAGCAATTTCTTCATTTTCCGCATTGATCTCCATAACATTTTTGTTAAGGGGCGCAAACAGAAGGGATCGTGTGAGGATGAGTTAACTTCTTGGTTACTTATAATCTCATTTATTTATTATCATAAAGAAGATTAGTTAACAAAACCACGCTGTGCTAGCTTACAGAACTTTTAGTACTTTGGTTTTCTCTGGTGTCGGATCTTCTTGGTTTGTATCTCTCGGTTTTGAATTTGTATTAACCAAAATCTTCTTCTTTATTTTTTCTTTGACAAATGAAGAGACTTGGCGGAACACGGCTGTCAATCGAAAAATATCTTGACTAATCAAGTCTTTCGTGTACCAGAATTCACCTTTGAACTTCAGCATACATTTTAACATTAGTACTCGTTTGGCGATTTCAAATTATTCGAGTTTTATCTACGACCTTTACGCCGCTAACTAACGATCTACCCTTTTTTCAGACAACACATTTCACACAATTGTCATTTATTACCTCACTCGAACAGTGTCGGAGTTCAGAGGGCGTGACCGGCGATCCGTAAGTATTGACACATAATTGTGGAATACCGTGGTAATTGAGGAAAGTGTATCCTAAAGATGATTTACAATCCACAAATATTTTTGAAATATGCAAATTAATTAATGTTAGTTTCTTCCATCAAAACTCCTACATTGTGATTTGCCGAAACTTGGTAGAACTGAGAAAATTCGTTTAATAATCCATAAAAAATTCAATGCGGAACTATTTCTGTACAAATGCTCGCAAAATGGTCCTACGGCAACAGTTTTCATGTATTACAGTCTTTGCAAACTTATGGTTAGAAAAAAAATCCTCCAACAGAGAGTATGTATGCGTAAAATGACGACCCTATCATTATCAAATCAGCAGTAATCGTACAGGAAAAAGTTAGGTGTTTAAAATTTTACCTTGAGAAATGACACTGACCTTGACTAATGAATTAAAACTAGCACCGTTATAAACTATCATGGCCGTTTCGTTGACCATTCAAACGTAATGGATAGTTTTAGATGTTTTATGGTTGTGTGTACTTGTCTTTGGAAAATGATTTTGGTTTGGATTGAGATTTTAGACCTGCTACAAAGGCCTTTCCAAAATGAATCTGGAACAGAAGTATGGAGACCCCTTAACTATTGATTGATTAAATGGGGTTTAACGCCGCTTTTAACAGTATTTCAGCCATATCTCGGCGGCTTGAGCACCTAACAACGGATTCCTGGTATCCTATATCCTTTCCTAGCCTCCAGCTGCTATCCCACTTAGGTTTACGATTATCCAACCATTGATGAGAGACAAATGTCAGAAAGAATATGTGCCGCCGCCGGGGAACGAACCCGTGACATCCCATGGTTGAAGATTAGGAGTCTGATGCGCTACCGGCTGCGCTATGACGGCGGCCCCCTTAACTAACTAGTTAACCCTTTCCTGTTCAATCCTTGGTTTTTACATCCCTATGATTTTTATGATTGAGAAAAAATTGTAGAAAAAGAAGAAATTGCTTGTAACAAGCAATATCTTCTTTTTCCACAATATTTGCTACCCTACTGAATTATTACTTTTTCAGATTATATCCACCTTAAAATTTCGTCTGCAATACCTTTGAATTTAGAAAGGTCTAAAATTTTGGGAAACATGAAAGGGTTTTTTTATTTTCATTTTTTTTTTTTTTTTTTCGCTGACAAGGACGGGCAATTGGGGAGGTTGGGGTATCCTCGTTCATCGACACGGTAACTTAAAAACAGCCTTTACAATAAAAACAATGTGAGAAAATAAGGTTTTGCTTACCATCCAAGATTCACAAAAACCGGTGATGGTAATAAGCAGGGTAAGAAGGTTTGCACCAACTTGAATTCAGAAAATAAGTATTATGCAGAAACGATTAACCATAAACAAGGCGAATACGGAAATGTTGGCGTCTCTTGAGAGAAAAATAGTTTATGGCTTAATAAACGACTAACGTGATCGGACGCAAACCTTTCAGCAGGAAAATTGTTAATTTTACCAAATATGGCGAAAAGTCCGTTATCTAAGGCGGCAGGAAAATTAGATATATTTTATTTACACCGGGGGCAATGGTTTATGGCTTAGTTTCTCTTAGTAGACGGACGTTTTACAACGGCTATTATGATCGGAATAAAAAGGTTGATGGCATCCCGCCAATTGTACTGAGAGCGAGAGGCACAAAGGGAAAATGGAGAGGGCTTGGAAGAGATGGAGAAAGAGAGGGAATAGTTGAAAATCGGAGAGAAAGAGAGAGAAGATGATTGAGAAATGGTGATTGGAATAAAGAAGGCAAAAATATTGATGCCTGACATTTGGCCATTTTTTGCGCATGCGATATCAGTACTGTTTAAGCAATAAGTCGTGTGTTTTCAGAAAAATTGCCTGGCTTAAAGGGTTGTAAAGACTTAACAAAATAAAGTTTTGTCTGTTGGTATGAATCGATTTTTTGGTAGGTCGATAATTTGCTAGTGTTTCAATTATATCTTTATTATATTATTTATTATTGCTATTATTTTAGTAACAAGCAATTTCTCCTTTTATCAAATGTTTTCTACCTAATTTGGTGTCTACTTTCCAATTTAGTACATTTTGTTTTGCCATCTTGAACTCCTTTCAATTAGGACCAGAGTGACTTATTTGCAATCTGGTAATGAGTTTATTAAGTATGCCAACAAGACTTCTCAATCCATTACCACACGACATAATTGTAGACTGGTCCAATTTGAAAGATGTTAGAGACGACAACTCCAAGTAAATGAAATTTTCAAAATGCTTGACTCTGAGGGTAGAAAGCACTGTGGGAAATGAAGAAATTGCTTATTTCAAGCAATTTCTTCATTTCCCGCAATGCTTTCCCAAACTGTTTCCTCGAAGGGCGTCAAAAAGCGTCATTTAGTGGGAAAGGGAAAATCCATGGAAGCATGGATATATCTCTAGACTGACAATGGCGGACACCATTTGAAAACAGTTGTCGATCGTCCCCACTTTACAAAGCAACACACACGATTGTCTCTCAAAGTTTTACGACTTGTTTTATTTACAAAATTTAATACGAACTTTACGACGTTGTCTTATTGAATTTTCAGAAGCTTTCGTCAAGTTGAGTTACTCTTTGAAACCCTTAACTGTTAGCGCCAATTCTCAATATTCGTTTTTAGAGCAATTAGTATACTACTTTAGAGCAAATGGTGGTTAGTTTGTTTATTTAAGCTTTTACAACTGTTTGAACCGAAAGATATTTCGATAACGGCAGATGCCCATTTTCAGATTTAAAAATAGTCCGGTCATCGGCAAAGGGATAAAATAAAAAAACGCAGACAAATTGTCCGGTGTAAAAGCTAATAAGAATATCTTTCATGACAAAATGGAGGACATCCATCGACGATGTTATCACAGGTTTGTCGTTAGTTTTCGCGCGTTGCTACTTTATTACGGTAGAACCGTTTTATCTCATCTTTGAACAAACTGTCACGTGATTTAGTTAATTTCGCCGTTTCCTGTTGTCATGCGGAGGCGCTCGCGATTTTCCGCTTTGAAAACGGAGTTCATTTAAAGCCAATATTTGAAGAAGTGTATTTAAAAGGTGAGATATGGGCCCCCTCTTTTAAATTCGACCCTTTTCATCGCGACGGGGGTTAAAATCGTAAGGTAATGAATCAATGAACCTGGCAAATGACTCTAAAATTGTCGGATCTAAGAATCAATCAGGTAGATCAATCCATTCCCACACAACCTCTCCTTTTTACGCCCGCAGGAAAAAAGCTTTTGGAAAATTGTGGATAGTAAAGAAATTGCCTGTCTCAAGCAATTTCTTTACTATCCAAATAAAACAATGATTTAAAATTCCATTAACTTGAACTTGTCATCTGCAGCGTCTTGAATTGGAATAGTCTCAAATTAGTATGTGGGAATGTTTCAAACGGTCGGATATCAATTGACCAATCGCTGGCCCCACCCAATTACTCCTCTAGCCACGCCCAACGAATCCAACAGGAAGTTCCGCTTCGAATTTTTACGGCGCTATTTAGCGAAATATGTGGCCAGTAGCATGTGACAAATAAGGAGAATGATTGGTTGGCGACCTTAAACGTCGTAACTACAGCTTGTATAAGCTGTAGTTACGACGTTTAAGTCGGCAAACCAACAATAAAGGGAAAAAATGCCACCAATGCCGGAGTTGATAAGCTCAGGTTCGGGCTGAATACATTATTTGATTGGTCGGTTGATTCCTTGATTGACGGCCGCGAATAGTCAATTGACGTTTTCATCACGGGCTAATATATATATGTAGTGTTGGGGAAATGTTGGCTTACCGTCAATGATAAAGAAAAAAGTGTGACTGTTCATCATCACAAATGCTAGCAGTTGAATTTGCAGGACCTTCAATAACTTCGTTAGCTTTATAATTTAATTGTTAGTTTTGTTTATCCAAAACGATTGTTCTTATCGGCGGGGAAAGAAATTAATACTTCCATGAACAAAATGTTTGAGTATGCAGCTATTTTGTGTGCTTGCGCATAAAATAGTTCAATAAAATATGTATCAAATAAAAAATACTTGGGGTGTACTGAATGTCAATGAATTATAAGAAATGAAAAGAATATTTTTTTGTTTGTTTTCAAGGAGATATGAAACGATCACACTTATGTACGAATTCTCTCGCGTATTCATACAGTTTAATTAGGTTTCTTCTTTTTTTCCATACCTTTATGAAAACAAAAAATATTCTCTTCATATTTAAAATGAAAAAAAAAAATATACATTTGGTAGATGAATTGCATATCGGATTTATGAGGAGGAAAATATGCATTGAAATGTAAAGTATTTATTTTTTATAACTGTCTTCAAATATTTTCAACTCATTCCCACATAATACATGGCTTTTTTTTCGCCTTTTTCGATAAAAAACATTGTGGATAATGAAGAAATTGCTTGATAACTGCAATTTCTTCATTTTCTACAATGTTTTCCAAAACCTTTTTCTTGATGGACGTAAAAAGGAGGGATTGTGTGGGAATCGGTTAAGCCATAGTTTCGATCTTTTATTTACAACTGTCAGTAAAACAGCACAAAAGTTTGGGTTCAATTAGTAGAATTTTCATAGGCTCTCGCCGACCACAAAACAGACGTGATCGACGGTCCCGGTTTCGATAGGAGATAAATTACGTTGTGACGTTATTCCGTTACAACAGGAGATGACGGTTCGTCATCACAGACATACCTTTATTTTCGGAATTATACATAGTTTTTCTTCCATACAATTATAGAAAACTTTTTTGTCAAGATCATAATGTTACTAGAATAAATTGAAATGTAAGTTGTATAGATGAGGAAAAAATACAAACAGAAACATACACACTTAACTCATTCCCTCCCCCTGACGCTTTTAAACGCTCTTCAATATAAAGGCTTCGAAAAATATTTGGACATTGAAGAAATTGCTTGTTACAAGCAATTTCTTCATTGTTCAAAATGTTTCTACCCCAAAAACAAAGATTTAAAAAAAATATGAACTTAAAATTGTTGTCTGCAACTTCTTTGAATTCGGACTGGTCTAAAGTTTTGTCATGTGGTAATGGGATAAACGACAACTATTAGTGGAAAGCTTTTCGTTGAGCTTCCGAAATATCGTATCTACAGCTATTTCAATCTGTATATACAATCTTTTGATTTTCTTACTCTAGTATTATGTATACAGACATTTTTTTCACTGTAAGTGAACTTCTGATGAAATTATGAAATTATAAACTTTGTCAGGATCATCAAGATACTACACCACCTACTGTTAACTATTTTACTTATAATGACAAGGAAATATTTGCCTTGCTTTGTCATTATTGTACTGATTTTAAGCTGTTTTGGTTATATATCTATTAAGGTGGGGATCAAAGTGCTTTTCTGATTCACGATTTTTCACATCGTCAAGAGAAGTGGGTGAAAAAAATTCGTTATAGATAATCGAAAAATGTGACTTACGGAGACCTTTTTGTAAGAAGTTGGTGAATTAGCACAACGTGCAGGCACTATAATATTATAACAATAATTATTATTGTAATAATCATTGTGACCTTATCATTATTACTATTTTATTACATTAGTTACTAACTCCGACTAAGTAGTAAAAACTTGTGAATAAAAAAATAATTAACAATAATTTGTCTCATCCAAAACTCCTGGCAACTGCAAAAAGTATCGATCCTGGTCAGTAAGCGCAGGATGACCAGGGTTGAAACATATCGTTCTTTAGGGCGAGTCTCTGAATCTAGTAAGACCTTTGTACCTTACAATATAATCATTTTTCGGATCTCACTTGACCTCTGCTGGGTCCTTGCCGTTTTCCAAGTAATTAATCTACGAAACGACCGAGATGTAAATTTTGCCAGGCCTGTCGCATGAGCCTTAACTAATTACCAAAAGACATAATTTTAGAATGGTCAAAATTGAAAGAGGTTGCAAAAAAACGAATTAACTCTTTCCCGTTCAGTCCCTGATTTTTACGACCAAGTAAGTATATACTTGAGAAAATATTGTGGGAAAAGAAGAAATTGCTTGTAACAATCAATTTCTTCTTTTCCCACAATATTCACTATCCTGTAGGTTGGTTACTTCCCAAATTGTATTCACTGTTAGATTCAATCTGCACTTTCTGTAATATTGGACAAGTGTAGAATTTTGAATAACAGGAAAGGGTTAAATCTTGAAAAAAAATCATATAAGGTAGAAATTTTAGAAAACCTTATGCGAAAAGAAGAAATTGCTTGTAAGAAGCAATTTCGTCTTTTATCGCAATGTTTTCAAAACTAGGTTGCTTTGATGCGTATCAATGTGTGATTATTTTGGATTGGGTTAAAAGGAGGTATCGATGCTTCTGAAACCTTGATAAAAAAAAAAAGCCAATTGCCTAAAAGTACTGATCTTTACATAACTGAAGACCGGCTAGAGAACGTAACTCCTGGTGTCATAGCGATGATGTTGGTTTTAAGCGAATTCAAACTGAATGCGGGATTCCAACGATTATGCGCACCGTGTGAATTACCAAATATTCTTTGCAACTATCTTGACTTAATCTAAAATAGATTAACAGCCTATATAGGCTATTAGGGAAATACTCTGGTTTATTCTGACAAACGACCTCTGATTTTCGCAAAACTACTTTTCAGACTATTGTATTGAAAAGTATATGAGAGGGAATAAGAATAATCAAAATCTATGACATGAAAAAAAAAAACCCATCGATGCCTACTTTTAAAGCCTTTGCTACATCATGTGGTAATGGCTTTCTAATTCTTAATACTGTTATTTCTTTAATTGATTCCAATTTTGTTGTTCTTCCATTTTAGAGCAGAAGCCATTTCTAGGCGATTAACATATTCTCGCGACATGTCAATTTACCGTCTTCGGCGACATGAAATTGACAGGGAATAGTACGGATTTATTCGGTTATATCAAATTTTCGATTTCTCCAAACACTTTGTTAAATATGTGAGACATATCTTCGGGAAATCGATGCCTTTGAACTCCTGCCTATTAACGCAGAATTCTAATGCAGTGACCACTCATGTTACATCGCAAATTGAAAACAAGAACCAAATATGACGATAAAATGGCGGTCGTATTCGTGCACAGTGATGCGGTCCTAATTCTCGTCTTTGATGAGATTTTATGAGACATTAATCATGGATTCGATTACCCTCGGCGTTTGTGTTTATATTCTTATGACAGTGACCCTTTATATTAAGAATACTATTACAAAAAGGTCTTATTAAATCTTTAATTAAAATATACATTCAACTAAGGATTCTTGTATCTTAATCTGTATACATAAATAGTAAAAATTGTATGAAGGAATCTTGTATCTTAATCTGTATACATAAATAGTAAAAATTGTATCAGGTCACCTCGCAAGGGACGGCCGAAAAGCGGTGCTCAGGAGAATGGTGGCTTAATATCGAAATGATTATTTTTTATCGATTTGTTTGCTTAGATAATTTATTACAGGTTCCTCACTGTATCCTATATTTTTTCGATCTCATTAAAATCGTCTTCCTGAGACGGTTCTAGTGAGTTCAAATAACATAGGATTTAGTTACGATAGTTTATTAACAGATTCGCCAACTTCTCATAAGTTAATGAATTTTGAAAAGAAAATTTTGATGGTCGCTTAAAAAAGTGGTCGCCGAATAGGTGTGGTATCTTAGCCAAGACTGACTGTGATTCCCTGAACGCACTTAACCCATTCCAACACAGTGTCGCTTTTAAACGCCCCTTAATATGAAAACTTTGGAAAACATTGTGGATCATGAAGAAATTGCTTGTTACAAGCAATTTCTTCATTATCAACAATATTTTCTATCCAAAAAGACAAAGATTTTGAATATTTCATAAACTTGAAAAAATCGTCTGCAACTTCTTTGAATTTGGACTGATCTGAAATTTTATCGTGTGGGAATGGGTTAAAATAATCACGAAATATCTTCCAGTATAGTATTGAATCTTCATAATATTTTGAATCTCTAACAGGGTAAAGGGTTAAAGCTTGTGAGGTCCGGGTGGTTAAGAATAAATTTAAATCACTTTTGTAGTAATGTCACGGTGCTAATAAAATTGTTTTCATTTTCACATACTTAATATCGGAATAATACAATTTGATACAACTTTATTGCACATGTCTTGAAAATGGCTTCAGTCATTCATTAACTGATTTTCTAATTTGTTCCCGTAATCCGCATGCGATGAACCAATATGCAGGCGATAAATTTCATACTGGAATTTTCATCTTTGCATAATATTTTGAACAATATTTCGTTTCTACTTCAGGAGAAGTTTACTTTTGCGCTTCCTTGGTAATACAAATTTTTTTGATTCGTCTCTAAAATTTCATGTTAACGATACTATTTTAGACTCATCCAAATTCAAAGGCGTTGTAGACGACAATTTTAAAGTTAATGAAATTTTAGATTTTTTTTTCAACTTTCTGTGTGGAAAACATTGTGTAAAATGAAGAAATTGCTTGTTACAAGCAACTTCTTCATTTTACACAGGGTTTTTCCAATTGTTTTTCTTTGGGCGTCAAAAGGCGTCATTGTGTTGGCATGGGTTATAGGACATACCTACTTGATCAGTGTATAATTTAATTGTTAGTTTCGTCTATCAAAAACGAGCGTTCTGGTTGGTCGAAAAATTTAATTCATA
This sequence comes from Fragum fragum, assembly GCA_946902895.1. Lineage (NCBI taxonomy): Eukaryota > Metazoa > Mollusca > Bivalvia > Cardiida > Cardiidae > Fragum > Fragum fragum. The sequence continues at coordinate 4,018,592 of OX336376.1, read as the reverse complement.
GCTCAATGAACAAAATTTTGAGCACGCAGCCATTTTGTATGCTTCCCCATAAAATAGTTCCATACAAAAGGGTATCATAATCTATACAGCTCTTGGTTTTTTCGCACGATGCTATTAAATTATAAGAAATGAAGAGAATGTTTTTTGTTTTCATGGAGATATGAACCAAAAAAACTAATCACACAAATATGAATCCGCTTCGCGTATTCATACAGTGTGATTAGTTTTTTCGGTTCATACCTCCATGAAAACAAAAAACATTCTCTTCATCTCTTAATGCAATTTGGGATTCGATTCTGTGACCTGCCTTCTCAGTCACAAATCCCCGGCCCTACTAAGCCACATGAGACCGACCTATGAATTGACGGATCGCTGGCCACGCCCACTGACCTATGACACGGTAGTTTGGTTGAGATAACAAACGGCTTCATTTTGCAAAAAATATTGCCAGAAATATGGAAGAATATGTAAATCATTTGTTGGTGAAGTAAACGTTGTAGCTATAACTAGAATGAGCTGTGGTTACGACGTTAATTTGCCACACCAACAAAATGCTAAACATAAGTGTTTGGAGTAGTTCACTCAAGTCCGGTTGAAATGAATAATTTGATTGGTCAATCGATTTTTTGATAGACAGAGGCGATCCATGAATTGAAAGGAATTACTAGTATAGACGGCGATTTGAATAAGGCGAAAACCTAAGACTAAGACTAAAAAATATTTAGTTAACCCTTTCCTGTACAATCACTGATTTTAACGACCTTGTGATTTTATACTTGAGAAAACATTGTTGGAAAAGAAGAAATTGCTTGTAAAAAGCAATTTCTTCTTTTTCCACAATATTTTCTACCCTACTGAATGATTATTTATAAAATAAATTCAACTTCGAATTGTCGTCTGTAAAACTTTTGAATTTGGACCATTCTAAAATTTCAAAAAAAAAGGAAAGGGTTAAAACCGCTTCTCCCTGCCTTAGGAAGTGGACTTTTCAACCACCTCTTTTAAAACAGATATTTCTATCCCTTTTTGTGCATGGCATTAAAAAATTTAATCATATTTTTTAATGAAACTGTAGTCTTGTTTTTATTTTCGAGTCTCAATGAAAAAGATATATAATCACAAACTTTGTTTTAATGCCTGTAAGAAAACTTAATAAACGTTTCTTCGAAGTTTATAGATTAAAACAATAGACTAATTGTGTAATAGAACACAAATAAATCCTTTAATGAAATTCTATCTTTATAGATTTATTTCATTAGTCGATGAAAATGAAGACCAACTAATAGATAATTAAGAGATGAAGAGAATATTTTTTGTTTTCATGGAGGTATGAACCGAAAAACCTTATCACACTGTATGAATACGCGAAGCGGATTCATACATTGTGTGATTAGGTTTTTCGGTTCATACGTCCATGAAAACAAAAGATATTCTCTTCATTTCTTATAATTTAATAGCATCGAGCGAGAAAAACAAAAGCTTGACAAATTTTGATACCTTTTAGTATGGGACTATTTTGTGCGGAAACATACAAAATCACTACGTGCTCAAAATTTTGTTCATGGAGCTATGAATATTTTTTTTTTCAACAAATCAGAACGCTCGTTTTTGATAGACGAAACTAAAAATTAAATTTTAGTTCAGTAAGGCTGAAAACATTTACCTATAAGTATAGTTTACGGATTGTCGCAATTGACCAATCAAATGATTAGTTTAGACGGGAACTAAAACTTGACATTCGACATTTATGTAATATATTTTCGTTAGTAGAAGACTTAAATCACGTTGCTAAAGCTCAAACGAAGCTGTAGTTCCTACGTTTAAACCGCTTACCAACATTTTTGTTTTTATTTCGTGGCATTCGTCCTTACATTTTGTAAAATATCCCAAACTAACATGTCGCAGGGCAATGGGCGATGTCACATCGCAAGGGCTGGGGCACCTAACCATGGATTCATTGTAATTCCCAAATCGGACCACCCTCTGCAACTCAAATCAATCTACGATTATCCACCAATCTATGAAACAAATGTCGGAAAGGATATTTGCCGTGGTAGGGGATCTAACCCGTGTAGTACAGCGACGGCGAGAGCGAAGGAGGTGGTACAGGTAGAATAATTAAAGAGGCAACACAACGTCCATTATCAGCTACTATCAGCTACATTTTATTTACATATTTACACCCGACCAAGTAACCTGTCTAACTAACTCTCTCTACTACAGTCTCCAGTCTGCAGTCTCCAGTCTCCAGTCTGCAGTCTCCAGTCTCCAGTCTGTGGCTGCGGCGGTTAACAGCATCTTTTATACTCAGTCACTGGTTATACAACACTCTCAGGGCACGCCCCCTGGAACGTGGCCAAGTCACGTTTCACGACGCGTGATATTTCCCGAGAATACTGTACAACTACAGTGCTGGCACCCATCATGTTACATCCGCCCTTTTCTTTTTTTAAAATTTGTAAAACCTGGTTTACAAATTTAACATAAATTTTTTTCAATCAAAATTACGTCATGATACAAGAAAAAGAAATAAACAAAACTGTATGGCATTCCTGTTGTAACCCACATCACTTGCTAAATTAACTAGAATCTTGACTATACTATATCAACAGAGGAGTGATGTCCATACTTGAAAGTTTAAAGAGAAGCCTAACACCTTACATGGATAATCAATGGAAGTAACATTATTAAAGGACAATAACAATTAATTGACACCTAACTTAATTAAAAAGAGAACATTAACAATGGCAACTGAACATTTATTTTTAACCTTAACTAGCAAAGTAGAACTTAACTCAACCCCTACCTTGAAATAGAAATATTGTCCTTATTTATTGCACATAATTGCTTTAACACTACACATTGTCCACGACTAATTATTCTTGCATTTCGGTGTATTTACAATGTTCACAATGTTCGTCCGTCTCGTCCTCCTCATCATAAGTCTCGTCCTCCTCATGATAATCGTTCTCGTCCTCACAATCGTCGTTCACGGTCTCGTGTCCATCATCGTCTCCGAGATGTAGACAGCTCCCACAGTCACTGGCATGTGGTTGCTCTACACGAACGACCACGCAGTCATCGTCGTCCTCATCGGTTTCCGTGTTGACGAGGACGCAATCGTCGTCGTCATCGTCACCGGTAAAATTCTCCAATTTAAAGTGGTCTAACACAGCGGCAGTTACTTGCACGGACAGGTGTCCAATATATCTGTCCGGCATCTGGTTATAATTATTGTCACGTATTACACGCTCAATTATTTCTGATACTTTGTGAAAGTGTTCCATGTTTTCGTAAGCCATCTTTAAAGTTTCCAATTTTCGGTGTTCGTCTAAATAGGATGAAGATTAAAGCACAAGTGAGAGATATTCTAATTTTCTGGATATATAGGTAAGTTATCAAAGTTTATCAAGGCAATTATTTTTTATAGTTCTCCCAATTATTCTTATTAACTTGCTTGTGTCCAATTTAATTGTTTCCACATAATTACCACGATTTACTACGACATTCTTATCAGCCATCTATCTACAGTTCTGTATGTTAATTAACCCTTTCATGGGCGGTCAACAGGTATGGATACAGTGTAGGTATCCTTTGGTCGGTGCTCGACACTGCCTCAGTGGATGGTTCTTTCCCATCGATCTCCATGGTTTGGAGTTCAACTCCCGTCGAATCCTCGGCCTGTCGTTGTCGCTTCACACACCTTTTACATAAGCAATCTGGCAGAAATTTTCTAATTCTAGGCATAATACAATAGCGAACTACAACAGCAAAGGCAGCCACCAGAGTTAGCACAAGACTAGCAATATACCAGAAACTAAACCTTGCATGTCCGTCTACATAGTGCACATTATGTAGTTGACGTAGTAACAAGTCCAAGGGCATGTCGTTTATAGTCGTCAGTTGTTCTGGTATGTCAATGTTCGAGACATTAGGAAATTGTTCTTTAAAAGGTTTCCAAACCACGTCATCGGTAAAATTTGCAATTTTTAACTGCGTGTATTGTTCATGAGTCATATTTGTTTTACCCACAACGTAGGGTTGTGATAAAGTAAAGAATTTATTGGAAGCAATACAACCACTGTCTATCTTAATTACGTCAACAGGCGACCTAGTATGAGCCTCAGTATGTAGGCCATTACATACCAATGCAAAACTTAAGTTCGTCCGCGAAATAATCAACCATGTGGTATCAAGTAAGTATTTAGCTATAGGCAATCTCTCTTGAGATACTTGCGGTGTACAGTAGTCTGTTTTCCTTGCGTCCATGAATAAATTAATCAAACAGGTATGGTCTACATTTACCGGGAATTCAGGACTTATTAAAGTACAAAATTTCGTGCGATGGTGACTACAAGTCTGAACTTCTGTGTCAGAAAGTAAACGATAGCTTGTTCGTGCTTTATCTATCAGGAACGCGTTACTTTCTAATCTGTAATTAGCCAATAAATCAGTACGTTTTGTTCTCCCTCGGTGTTTGACACCAACAGGTGGTGGTACTGGGATTGAGATAGCCTCAAAAACTTCATAGCTGTTATCTAGCCTTATCACTGGGATTGATAAAATAATAATTATTTTGCCATTAACGAAGGCTGTTTCTGTTCGCATGTACTTATAAAACTCCCATATCTCAGTTTTGGGGTCGTTAATTAGTGACATTAAATCAGGCAACGCCTTCTGAATTTCAACTAACAAGCTTTGTAATCTCGGTGGACTAATTATCGTTACAGGAAGTTTTCCAAGCGCCAAATAATCTAAATCAGCTCTCAGCTGTGTGAGATATGTTTTTGCATTTTGTGTGAGAATAGTTATTTCACTAATTAGAAGATTCAGGTAACTGTATATTTCAAGAAATCGACGGTTTCCATTGATTTGCTTGGTAAGTTCTTGAGCCATGGAATTAATTTTTATATCCATTGCGTAAAGACTTCTGATTATTTTCGACATTGTTCTTCGGTTTTCGCGAATGAGTGTTCTTGACTCATTTATAATTGTCAGACTTTGCTCAACAATATGAACTATCTGCTTTTGATTGGATTCCAGAGATGATACCTGATTGCGAATATTCTTTAAGTCAGATTCACTGACTACTCCAAATAACCATGACATTGCATCTCCTACAAATGGTAATAGACTCCTACGATTTCGAGTCTTTTTCGCAAGTGACATGAGAGGAAACAATTCACTCTTAATCTCTTTTTCAACCTCTTGCAAGTACTTAACTTTTTGCCTTAACCCTTGAAAAGTACGTTGGAAATTTTCTGTCCCTTTTAAGTGACTTGATTCTACGACATTAAATGCCTGATTAACTCGTCTAAGATCTTCAGCTAACCTTGTCAGAAGATCCTGGATATTTTCAAAATCAATTACAATTGTTGCTAGCCATTTTGCCCTAGTGGTGCTTACTTCATTTGTCTTATAATATATAACATTGTTCCGAATGACTATCGCTTCAGCAACGAACGCGGCCGACGAACGCTGTCTGACATTTATGTACAACATTGCTGCCAAAATGCTTAATGTAAATGTGAAGTTAACCATTGTTCTTTCCTATAATGAAAACAAGAACAATTAACGCACAACAAAGTTAAACAACAACAGTTTAACAAAGTTCAAACAAAGCGAAGGTACCTTTTCGCATGCCTCAGTTTTAACTATAACTGAAGGAAGCCTCGTCTTTTACAGATTACAAACTGAAAGGCTATTACTTCTTATCATTTTCTCATTATTATCCTAATTGGATTCTGAATCACGTTTGTTTCGTGACCTTATTCTCTGCCTCAATTCGGCTAGGGGTATATCTGATTCATCAGAACTTTGTGAACGCTGACGTTTCAGCCTACGCACTAATCTACTCTTATCGTAAATTATCGTGTCAGTTGATGATTCACTATCTGAACTATCGCTTTCAGACGAAATAGGCGGAACAACGTAATTACTTGGTCTTAATTGGCGGCTTGACTTATCTACAGGTACGTGCCATTCCTCTAAATTAGCTAAACGCAGGTGTTCAGCATGAGCTTTGGTCGTGCTTCCATCTAATTGATGCTTGATAATAAAAGTAACAGGTGATGTTTGTTCAATTATCCGATAATAAGGACGCCATTTAATGTCCAATTTATTTTTACGAGTGTGGTTTTTGAGATAAACGGGGTCACCAACCTGAAGTTTGACGTCATCAATTTTTCGGTTTTTGTACTCATTTCGTTTTTGTTTGGCTTTTTTCCTATTTCGATGAACTAAGAGAAATGCTTTATGTTGTTGTTCTAACGAAATTTTATGAGGGTCTTCTCCTTGGTATTTTCGACGCGGCCTCAGAATTGTGTCGATTGGTAATACACATTCTCTATTAAACAAAAGGTAGAAAGGCGAACATTTTGTTGATTCATTTACACCGAACCGGATAGCTGAAAGTACGTGAGGTAGAAATGCATCCCACTGAGCATTTTCAATCTGCATTTTCTTTGACATAACATCAACTAGTGTTCTGTGATATCGTTCTATCAGACCATTACTTTGAGGATGGTAAAAGGACGTTGTTACATGGTGTATATTTAATTCAGCCAAGGTCTCTTTAATGACCTGATTAACGATCTCAGAACCGTTATCAGACAATATTTCAAGAGGACAGGAATAACGAGGTACAATTTCATCTATAATGAGGTGAGCCATCGTTTGCGCACTTTTGTCAGGACACGCAAACGCCTCGGGATAACCAGAAAATAGGTCAATGAAACTGATTATGTATTTGTTTCCGGACAATGTAATAGGATACGGCCCGCTTACGTCGACAGCACATTTTGCCCACGCAAAAGGAGGCGTGTCAGTTTCTTGAACAGCTGGTTTAGTCTTTTTATTACTCCTTGTTTGACAAACTAAACAGGACGTAACATATTGAACAACGTCTTTGAATAGATTAATCCAGAAGTATTTTGCTCGAATTGCATCATATGTTTTATCTATCCCCATATGTCCTAAAGATCTATGATATTCAGACAAAACATCAGTTTGAAGATGTTGAGGAATGTAAAGACGAAGAGTTGGATCGGAGTCAGTAAATGAAATGTAATACAAAATTCCATCGAGAACTAGATGTTTTTTAGCAAGAGAGGGGGATAACGTATCGTTTTGTAATCCTTGTTTAATTTGTTTCAGATTTTCATCTTTGTCTTGTTCAACAATCATATCAAGTGGCTCATAGAAAAGGGGCTTTTCAACCTCGTCTTCAAGATGCGGTTGACATCTTGCGAAACGTTTTGGCTGGAACTCGTTAGAGTTCAGAACATTAATTTGGTACATTTGACCACTCACATCTGGGTCATTTAGAAGCGAATCATCTGTCTGGTTCTTAAGTGAGTTTGGCGGTACACGCGAAAGCAGGTCAGCTACTGAATTCATCGTGCCTGGCAGATACTCAATCTGACAGTCGTAACCGGCAATACTTAAGGACCATAGCGAAACTTTCTTATTCTGGATCGGAGACTCCAATAAATATCTTAAAGGTTTATGGTCACAGTACACCGTAAACTTAGCATTATGGAGGTAATGATCCAGTTTTTGCAAACTGTAATAGATTGCATATGCTTCTTTCTCTATGACAGCCCATCTAGTCTGGGTGTCACTCAGTCGGTGTGATAAATAGTATATAGGACGCTCAATTTCTTGTCCTTGTTCAATAACAGTCTGGGTAAGACATGCACCAATGCATTTGTCGCTAGCGTCAGTGTACAATTTATATGGTAAACTGACGTCGGGGAAACATAATAAGGGCAATTCTGACAATTTGTCCTTCAATTTATCAAAAGCTAATTGGCAACTAGAGTCCCATTTGAACTTGGCGTATTTCCGAGTTAGAGAAATAATAGGTTCAGCTACGCTAGAAAATTGAGGTATGAATCTTCGATAGTAACTACACATACCTATAAAACTTCTAACCTCGCGCACATTAGTTGGAGGTGAAAGAGATCTTATTACATCAACTTTTTTCTCTTCTGGCTGAATGCCATTAGCATTGATAACAAATCCTAAGTAATTTGTTTCTTTCTTCAGGAAACTACATTTCTTGAGTTTCAGACGAAGACCATGTTCACGAAGACGTTGAAACACTTGTTGTATGTGCTTTAAGTGCTCTTCTAAAGTTCTTGAATATATCAAAATATCATCTAAGTAAGCGGTTGTAAAATCACTTAAGCCCTCCAAAACTCTATTCATCAGTTCTTGGAAGATAGCTGGCGCATTTGTAAGCCCGAACGGCATAACGTTAAATTCAAATAGACCTCGGTGACAAGCAAATGCTGTCTTTTCTTTGTCGGAGTCAGACATCTTAACTTGCCAATACCCTGATTTCAGATCAAGAGAGGAGAAGTACCTAGCCTTGCCTAACAGAGCTAATATGTCATCTATTACTGGGAGAGGGTAAGAATTTGTCTTTGTAATTTTGTTCAATTGTCGAAAATCAACGCAAAACCTTTTTGTTCCATCTTTCTTATCGACGATTACAACTGGAAATGACCATGCTGATCTACTTCGTTGTATGATCTTAGATTCTAACATTTCATCAACTGCCTGATCGATAATTTTTCTATTATTCAGTTGAGTACGATAAGGCCTAAGTTTAATTGGTTCATGTGTTCCAGTATCTATTCTCATCTTAACTGTGTCCGTGTGACTCAAATCAGCATCAGTTTTTGCAAACAAGTCAGAGTTTTTGTTCAGCACTGTGATTATTTTTGGCTTGAATTCAAGAGGAACATCTAGTTTATCTAACTCATTAGTGTCAATTTTCTTATCAGTGTTTCCGTGACTTTTCTCACTAATTGGCACGCCCGAAGATTGCTTATCTATGCTCATTATTTCTGTAGATTTAATTTGCCTGATACGTGCTACAGGTGTTCCAGCTTTAAAAGATAACGTCTTATTAGTGGTGTTAACGAGCATAACAGGTAATCTCCTGTTATCAGAAAGCTTAGAGATTGAATTCATCATTAACAAGCCTGGCTCACTGCCAATTTGACCTACTTCGAAGGGAGAAATCTCATACTCATAACCTGATGGAAGATCCACGTGCCTTCTCACCTGACATTGACAAATATGGGCAGACTGTGGAGGAATCTTGGTTTTATGTTTCATCCTAGCAACGGAAGATATATGTATATCATCTACAAGCGGAACATATGACTCATCGACCCGGATACATCCCAAATCATGATACACACGAACCCCTCGTGATTGAAGCCAATCAAGTCCTATTATAATATTTCGGTTAAGGTCTCGTACTACATAAAATTTATGGGTCATTTTTAGCCCTCCTAACATAAACTCAATTTCTGCTATACCATCGATGTGAAGTGGAGTATTTCCAGCAGTTGTTAAGTCTAATTTATGTTTTTGTAACCTAGGTTTAATTTTTAATGCATTATAAACACGACTATGAATCAAAGATACCTCAGCGCCCGAATCCAAAAGAGCTCTATATTTTTGTTTTTGTAATTTGAGAAGAAGAGAATTAGGTCCTTTGTTAACTGAATTAATTTGAATACATTTCCTTTTAGTATGTTTATTCTTTTTCGCAAATTTTGCCTTCAGTTTGTCTTCTGATTTTCTTCCCACACCGGCTTCTACATGTGGGAAGCATTTGAGTTTAAAGAGTTATTTTGTGTTTGCTTCTCTGGACAATTTCTAGCAATGTGTCCAAATTTCCCACACGCATAACATTTAACGTTTTCCATATTATTTTGATATTTTGGCTTTTCGGAAGTAGCATTTATACTGGCTTTTCGCAGTCGACAGTCTTTTATGACGTGCCCTAATTTCTTACAATAATGGCATTTAAACAACTTAGATCGTGAGTGACCTATTTCCATAGGTGTCTCTTCTCTAGCTTGCGCATTTTGTTGTCCTAACCTAAGGGTAAATCTTTTTCGCAAATTTTGTTCACCTGTGGCGATTCTCACAGCCTCATTAAACGTCGGCGGATTATCACGCATGACTTTCATTTTCATGTAGTCCTGTGCTAGTCCATCAATAAAATATCCCACCAGATGTCGTTGCATCTGATCAGGTCCATCGAATGCGTCCTCAGCGAGAGTTAACAATCTCTCAGCATAAACTTGAATTGATTCTCCCGATTTTTGCTTAACCCGTCGTAAAAGTAACAATGCATGTTGCTGGTCAACAACCTCCCCAAACCTAAGTCGTAATTCTGTCTTTGCTTGATCCCAATTATGTCCTATATTCTGCTCGTAATAACGTTTTAAAAAGTCACTGACAGGGCCACTGCATGCCTGATATGCAATGTACTTAACAGAGTCTTCTGTTACTCCTGTAAGTGTTGCATATTTTTCTATGCTTTTGATCCATTGTTTAAATTGCTTCGGATCAGAACCATCGAAAATATTTACTATCTTCGCCACCCCCTGGGCCCCCACTGCCGTTGTTAAGTTCTTGATCTGTCCCTCAACAGATCTTGCGATCTCTAATAATTCTGCCATGCCTACGCAAAAGAATATGCAAAATTGACAACTTACGGTTCTCGAATTCCACCAATCACAATTCAGCACAGCAAAACTACAGCAGGAACAGTTCAGTTCAATTCAACCCAGATCCTGGTCACGGCACCACAAAAGCGTCATGTAGTACAGCGACGGCGAGAGCGAAGGAGGTGGTACAGGTAGAATAATTAAAGAGGCAACACAACGTCCATTATCAGCTACTATCAGCTACATTTTATTTACATATTTACACCCGACCAAGTAACCTGTCTAACTAACTCTCTCTACTACAGTCTCCAGTCTGCAGTCTCCAGTCTCCAGTCTGCAGTCTCCAGTCTCCAGTCTGTGGCTGCGGCGGTTAACAGCATCTTTTATACTCAGTCACTGGTTATACAACACTCTCAGGGCACGCCCCCTGGAACGTGGCCAAGTCACGTTTCACGACGCGTGATATTTCCCGAGAATACTGTACAACTACAGTGCTGGCACCCATCATGTTACACCCGGAACCGAAGACTAAGAGGCCTACAGGCTACCAATGCGCCATGGCCGCGGCAGGGTAAAGTTAGGTTAATAGTCTGTCTCTACGCACAGCATATTCAACCTACTTTACACTTTAACCCTTTCCTGTACAATCCCTTGTTTTTTACGTCCCTGTGATTTTATATTTGAGAAAACATTGTGGAAAAGAAGGAATTGCTTGTGACAAGCAATTCCTTCTTTTTCCACAATATTTTCTACTCTACTGAATGATTATTTTTTAAATTAAATCCACTTTAAATTTTCGTCTGCAAAACCTTTGAATTTTGACAGGTCTAAAATTTTGAAAAAACGGGAAAGGGCTAACCCCCGTTCATTAAATTGACGTATCACGGTTGTCAATCTAAGAATCAATCGACCAATCAAATTATTCATTTAAATCGGAAGTGAACTTTAAACTCCGTCAATAGTTGACATTTTTGTGTAGCAATTTTGTTGGTTTGGCGACTTAAACGTCAAGCAGTGGTTAAGACATTTAGGTTTCCAACCAACGATTTTACCTTTTGATACATGCTGGTGACTATAAATATCGAAATGGAACTTCCCTATTGGCGCCTAGTGGGCGGGACAAGCGACTCGTCAATTGCAAGTCGGCTGTTAGCATATGGTGCTTCTAGCAGCCACAGCCAGAGCAAACTGGCTTACAACATTGTCAGGTGACCATTTATACACCTGGGTGGAGAGGAGTAACGTGATTCGAACCCGGGACCCGAGGTTTTACCACTGGACCACAAACTCCATTTTTACACGTGCGTGTGGATTTCCGTTTATTTATCGTCGCTACCGTAGCATATGCCCGCATGGACGACATCGCCCCCCCCCCCCACAAAAAAATGGTTAGTTGTTACGGGGGAGAGTCCAAGAGTACAAGGCAAAACTACTGAGAGCCCCGTCTGGTTCTTTGATGTAATCGACATAAAGCAACGTCACACGGGGCGTTGGTTAACCGTCTCATCCGAAACACAATTAGTTTGTTAGTTTGACTAGCCCAGGACTCGAACCCATGATCTTGAGGTTTGAAATTGAGTGCTTTACCAACTGAGCTAGTTGGACTGACACTTTTACATGACGTGTTACACCGTTTTATGAGTATCATTATTGCTTTGTCACATCTACTTGAGAAATACCGCTTACTGATTTGTTTTTATTGTATAGAATATTGACTTCTACAAACTACCTGGGGACACTTTATGCGGTGTGGTAGAAGGTGCAGGAAGAAGTTTCTATCAACTCTTTTCTCTGTATGACTCGGAATGATTGACAGATCGCTGGCCACGCCCCCGACCTCCAACAGGAAGTGTTACTTCGATATCGAACGGAGTTATTTTGCAAAATATATGGTCTGTAACATACAAGAAAAGGGTAAAATGGTTGGTTTGCGACCTAAACGTCGTAACTACAGCTTGAATAAGCTGTAGTTACGACGTTTAGGTCGCCAAACCAATGAATACTTCACATAAAATGTCGGCTAATATCGGATTTCAAAGTGCACTTTTGATCTAAATGAATGATTTGTTAATTCAATCCATTTTTGATTGACAGCCTCGATCCGTCGAAAAGAGGCTGTCTTCAAGTTGTTTTTCTTGCTTGTTACTATGGCTCCGACATTTGTCTTCCACCAATAGGTTGTTAATCGTAAATCTATGTGGGATGAGCAGCTGGAGGCTCAGAGAGGATGTTGTGGTAGTATTGGTGTGAGGAAATACCAGGAATGTATGGTTAGGTTATACAGCCGCCGCGATATGACTGACATACTGTTAATAGTGGCGTTCAACCCATTCATACAAATCGTTACTATGGGATATGCCACATATTCGATCCCCGGCCGCGGGACATATCCTTTCCGACATTTGTCTTTCACCAGTGGGTTGACAACTTAAGTGGGACGGCAGCTGGAGGCTAGGAGGTGCTCCAGCCGCTGCGAAATGGCTGAATATTGTTAAAAGCGGCGTTAAGCCCAATTCAAACAAACCAACCAAACGCTCTATATCAGTTAATCAGTTGATTTAACATATCACGGCGTGGTTCACCCATATATCAATGTGCTTCCTATGGCTCTCAATACCTCTCTTAGGTCATTCAATGACAGTCCATAATATGGATGCAAAGAAGGCTGAGTATTTTCGCTAGAAACACAGCATGTATCAAGCTCATACATTCCGTTAACACCATTTAAAAGGGGAAAAGTGAGCATACATTTCCTTGCTGGTATTTTGAAGTTTGTAGTGGATATCATGAAAAAATAAAAGCATTAACCGATTCCCACACTATCCCTATTTACATCCCCAGAAAAAAAGCTTGAATTAACATTGTGGAAAATGAAGAGAATGCTTGTTACAAGCAGTTTCTTTATTATAAACAATGTTTTATACCTAAAAGGCATTGGTTTTTAAATTTTTACCATCTTGTATTTGTCGTCTGCAACTTCTATCAGTTTTGAACAGTCTAAAATGGTCTCGGTTGGGAATGGGTTTAAAGAACTAAAGGGTCAGACTATTTAAATGGTTGGCCAAGGAACGAAGACATAACTAGATACACTAGAAGAAAATAAGCAATCCCCGTCCAAAATAATTCCCGCTTTAGTTTTGTTACAGTGTGTCCGGCAGTTTTAGATATGTTTTAAATGATCTACGGACTTAGTTGAAATGGTTTCCCCTTCTATCTCCAAGTATGTCAGGGATAGTACAAGACCGGGTTTATTTTATCTTTGTAAATGTCATGATGGATTGGCTATTTTTTAATGAAACCAGGAGACATTTAAAAGGGTTTATGGACGGACGCAAACAGGATAGACAAATGCTACGAAATAAAACATCTATGAATGGTGGATATTCAACAAATTTTGATGAAAATTTGACATAGGAAGATTATCTTCTATTTCTATTAGTTATTTATATTAAAAAAGGGGGGCATCAAGGGATCATTCCTGAGAAAGTTGGTTGAAATCAAACAACCGTTTTTTCAGAAGAGACTTTCAAAGATTCTACCATTTATGAAAGTAGCCCCGCCAATAAAAAGTTTGGGGTTGTGTGTGAGTGTGTGTGTGTGTCGTATCGAAATTCTTTGAAAGAATCTGAAAAAAGGTCACCAAAGAATCGTTCGTGTGAAATTTGGTTAAATTCTGTCCAGTATTTTCTGAGGAGGAGATTTTTTAAAGTGCACGCACGCATGTACGAACGCACGACGGACACAACGCCATGACAATAGCTCGCTGGCTTTCAGCCAGTTGAGTTAAGTAGAGAAAACTCATAATCGTTTGTATTTTGAGAAATTTGTAGGTTTTCACTGTTTACCAAATAATTCTTTGAAGGAATCGGATAAAGGGTCACCCAAGACCAAGGATCGTTTTGTGAGAAGAAGATTTTCAAAGTTTTCACCCTATATCAGAATTAGCCCTGCTCATTAAAGCCATATTTTTCATCCGTTCTTAATTCTTTGAAAGAATCTGATAAAGGGTCACCAAATGACCATTCCTGCAAAATCTGGCTGAAATCCATCGATTGGTTTCTGAGTAGAATATTTTTTAAGATTGCACCAAATATGAAAATTAGCCCCGTCCATTAAAGACATGTTTTACATTCGATCCAAATTCTTTGAAGAAATCTGAAAAAGGGTCACCCAGTGAGCATTCCTGCACAATTTGGTTGGAATCCATCCATTTGGTTTCTGAGAAGAAAATTATTTAACCCATTACCGTACGGTGAAATTTTAGACCAGTCCAAATTGAAAGAAGCTGCAAACGACAATTTCAAGCTGATGGAATTTTTAATGTTTTTGTCATTTTGGATAGAAAACATTGTGGATAATGAAGAAATTGCTTGATAAAAGCAATTTCTTCATTTTCCACTATGTTTTCCAAAGCTTTTTTCTTAAGGGCGTAAAAAGGAGGGATTGTGTGGGAATGGGTTAAAAGTTTCGCCATATATGGAATTAGCCCCGCTCATTAAAGCCATGTTTTTCATCCGATCAAAATTCTTTGGAGGAATCTGATAAAGGGTCACCTAAGGATCCTTTCTGTGAAATTTGCTTGAATTCTGTTCAGTACTTTCTGAGGAGAGGATTTTTTAAGTAAAAGTTTACTGACGAACGGGCACTACGCAGTGTCAATAGCTCCTTGGCTTTCAGCCATTTGAGCTAAAACGAGGTCTTCGATCTTTGGAAAACCGATATACTAAAAAATAGCACGCGGTTTTGATTGGATAATCTACGATGATGCGCTTTACCATTGGATTAGCCGGACCGACCAATCATTTCAGTCAAGCAGATTAAAACTTTTTTGAGCGAGCCTTTTTTGGTTATTAAAGATAATGCGTTTGAAAGTGCTGTGTAGGAGTATTCAACTTATTTGATTGCTCTCTTTCTCTCTGCTTCTCTCTCCCCATTTTTTTTACAATAGAAGTTTTTCACATTTTATTTAAAAAATAACCAGAAAATTTACAGATTGAAAACGGAATCATATTAGGTTAATAAAACCCCTTAAGTTAAGCTCATTGAAGGTAAGTTATTCTTATATAACAAGATTAAATATTGATAACTTAATCAATCAATCAATCAATATAATGTTAGATGCTATTGGTCACTTCAGGAGTGTCCAAAGAACGTCTAACGATTATCGTTTAACGTTGATTTGTAATAATGTCTGTCTGAGAGCTTAACCCAAAGATAAATTCATTTACCAATCACTAGACGACACAATTTAGACCGGTCTAAATAGAAAGAGATAAAAAAAAAAACACAAAAAAAAAACACTGTCTTTTGGGGTAGAAAACATTGTGGATAATGAAGAAATTGCTTGTAACAAGCAATTTCTTCATTTTCCAAAATGTTTTCCAAGGCTCTTTTATGGGGGGGGGGTCATAAAGCGTCATTGTTTGGTAATGGGTTAATACCCAAAGATTATTGATGATACAAACTTCAGATTTGGCGAATAGGCAACTTCATATATGAAACTATATTCGACAACGTTTACTATACGGATTTATAGCCAAATCATGGCTATCATGGGGACCTTGTTCAACAATAACATTAATCCCCATTAAAAAGGTTACTTGATTTTAGAAAAAATAATACTGTATAGCGTCTTACCAAACCACATTTTTCACTAAAGACCGATCACGTTAAGATGCTGTAACCTGTTAAGAGAGTCGGCCTTAAATCCATTCGCTTCTTTGCAACCCAAACGAAAAGAGTTTGGGAAACAATGTGGAAAAAGAGAAAAGTGCTTTTTACAAGCAATTTCCTCATTTCTACATTGTGTTCAAACCAAACGGTCAAATCTATTCCGATCTTATCTAATCGAAATTGTCGTCTGCAACTTGATTTAATTTGAACCAGTCCAAAGTTAGACGTATGATAATGGGTCAAATAGATCTACTTTTTCAGGAACGAGTAAAATAAAATTGTAAATTGTCTCAAAAAAGTGGTTCTCACAGCGAATTATCTTTGGATAAATTCCTCAAAGAAAACAAAAAAATCCCTTCGTAAAACCTATACAACAAAAAGCATTGCTCAATCATCCATTAACGACTGATTTCAGTGCTAATAGCACTTTGTATTGAGCGGTGTTGCTTAGCCAGCTTACGGTCGTGCACAGTAATAAGACAAGCAATGCCTATTACGTGGCTCTAGAATTATTTCCTTCTTTTATTTATTTTTTTAAAAGATTTAATATGGTTGTATTACAAAGCAATGATACTCCGTGAACTGAAATGCCGGAAAAGACCTTCTGGATGAATATATATTGCCTCGGCCATTGCGGAGTTGGTAGCGCGTCGGACTGCATTCATGGGGTCATCGGTGCGATCTCCGGTCGTTGCGAATATCCTTTACGACATTTGTCACCCAGTATTGGGTAGATAACCGTTAGCCCAAGTGGAATGGATAGCTGGAGGCTCGGAAAGGATGGTGTGGTAGTACTGGTGTGAGAAATATAAGGAATTCATGGTTAGGTGCGCCGCGATAGGACTGAAATACCGTTAAAAGTGGCATTAAACCCAATTCAAACAAACGAAATCCGAGTGAATATTACCGCGCATTTAGTGAACAAATGACTTACCGCGGTGTCAATCAAGGAATCAATTGACCAATCAAATCCTTCATTTACTTCTAAAGTGGTGTTTGGAATCACCATTTTTTGCCAGGATCCCAAAACGTTGAGCTGTAGTTTTGATCTTATAAATTATTACAATTATTTTGGTAGTCAGCCATAAGGCAAATGCTACAAGAAAGGTATGAAGGATCAATGCGTATGGTCTTGGAAGAGAAAAAATATGATTTCCACTGTATTCAAAGTACAGCTTTAATTACAGAGCAAAACTTTGAGAGGATAATAGACGGATCGCTCGTCCCGCCCTCAAACTCTGTAGGCCACACCCCCTGACTCCAACAGGAAGTTCCACATCGATATTAACCCTTTCCTGTTTTATGAAATTTTTGACTTGTCCAATTTGAAAGAGGTTGCAGACGACAATGAAAATGCATGCAATATGAAATCTGATCATCCTATGTGGTAGAAAATATTTTGGGAAAAAGGAGAAACTGTTTGTTACAAGCAATTTCTCCCTTTTCCACGTTTTCTCTAGTATAAAATCTCAGTGACGTAAAATCCCAAGTTTGTCCGGGATAGGGTTAAATGACATAAGTATACCCCCGCTTTGAAGAAGAGGGGGTACACTGGCTTACGCTTGTTTGTCCTTCCGCCCGTCTGTAATCAATCTTTCGTCGCATTTTTCTCAGCAACATTTCATAGCAATTTCGGTTCGCAAGTGAACTACTTCCTTTTTTACGACTTATTCTATTTTCGAACTAATACTGCTACACTGGTATAGTGGTTAATTTTCGTCGTATTTATCTCAGCAACCATTCATACTAATGACTTGAAACTTGTTGTGGAGGATCTTCAAGTTAGGTCAGCAAGTTAACTGCTTCCTGTTATATGACTGTTTATTTTCTGTCATAGACTAATATAGTGGTATACATTGTATTTTGTCGCATTTTTCTTACCAACTATTGATAGCATCCACTTGAGACTAGATGTCGGAGTTCATCTAAGGTCCTACAAGTCGCTTACCGAATCCTAATCTTATAATCCTAATTTAAATATTTTCTGTTTTATGAATTAGTTTATTTTCTGACATTGACTGGTATAGTGGTATATTTTCGTCACATTTTTCTTAGCAAATATTCATAGCATCAACTTAAATCTTGATGTGGAATTAACTACTTCCTGATAAACGCCTAAGTTTTTTTTCTTTTTTTTTTTCGGATACTGCCTTGAATAGTAGTATATTTTCGTCATATTGTCACAACAGTTATAAAATAGACAACCCATTTTCAAACGACACATTTTAGACTGGTTCAAATTGAAAGAAGCTGGAGACGACAATTTTCAGTTGGTCCGTTTGGGTAGAAAACATTGTGGATAATGAAGAAATTGCTTGATACAAGCTATTTCTTCATTTCCCACAATGTTTTCCAAGCTTTTTTTCTTAAATGGCGTAAAAACGCGGGATTGTGTAGGAATGGGTTATACTTTGCATGAATCTACAACTAGGTCCTCCACGGAGCTTACCCAATGTAGATCTGCATGTTATGTACTTCCTGTTTTCTGACCTAGTTTGTTTTTGTGCAATATTTATATTTGGACATTGCCTGGTTTAGTTGTATCTTCTCTATGCTTGATGTAGAGATGCAGCTTGCTGTCCTAGATGGTGTTTACTGAATATGTTCAAATGAGGGAAAATTTCATTTTCACTGTAGTTATGGTAGTGCATGCGGGGATATACTCAGTGAGTTTTGAACTCACAGATTTCTTATTTTGCAAAATTATGACCAGCAACATACAACAAAAAGTTACAATTTTCAAAGTTTTCACATTACAGGATATGTGAAATTTAGATCTGCCCATTAAAGCCATGTTTTTTTATCCAATCAATTTTTAAAGGTATAACTCCTATAAAATTTCATTAAAATCCATTAACTGATTTCTGAGAAGAAGACTTTCAAAGTTTTCATTTTATTCCATATATGGAAATTAGTAGTCCCGCCCACTGACCAAACTTCTTTGAAGGAATCTGATAAAGGGTCAATCACTGATCATTATGGTGAAATTTGGTTGAAATTCATAAGCTTGCTTCTGAGTCTGAAATTTTTCAAAGTTTCCATTATATACCATAAGTGTATATCAAATATAGCCCGCTCATAAAAGCCATGTTTTAGTCTAATCAAAATTCTTTGAAGGAATCTGGTAAACGGTCAACCAAGGATCACTCTTGTGAAATCTGTTTGAAACGATGCAGCACTTTCTGCGGAGAAGATTCTTGAAGTAAATTTTATGGACGTATGAACATGAATAAGACGGACACAATGCTATGACAATACCCACTGGTTTTCAACCAGAAGCTACAAACAGACTGACCAACCAAAATTATCAATTTAGACCAGAAGTTAATGTTGACCTCTGATATTATGTAAAACATGTAAGGTCGACTGGTGACTTTAACATTCACTGTAACTACAGCTTATCTAAACAGCAGTTATGACAATTAGCTCACCAATCTACCATTTGCTCTTTGTTTCTGGTCTGAACCCATTACCACACAAGAAAATATTAGACTGCTCCAATTTGAAAGGAGTTGCAGACTACAATTTAAAGTTTATGTAATTTTAGTTTTTTTCCACTTTTTGGGTAGAAAACATTGTGTAAAATGAAGAAATTGCTTGTCACAAGCAATTTCTTCATTTTCCACAATGTTTTCCCAATTGTTTTTCTTGAGGGCGTTTAAAACCGTCACTGAGTGGGAATGGGTTAACCCATTACCACACAATGACAATTATTGACAGCCTCTAGTAAAAGGGCTTTGGAAAAGATTGTGGAAACTGAAGAATTGCCTGTCGCGAGCAATTTCTTCATTTTACACAAAGTTTTCTGCCAAAAGAGGTAAAGATTTTTAAAAAATTCCATCAACTCAGAATTGTCTACAACTTCTTTCAGTTTGGAGCAGTTTAACATTTTCTTGTGTGATAAAAACATCTGCATATCTCAGTTGAACACCCTTGTCCAAGGTTTAGTGTGCTAGGCTAGCATTCTGTAAAATTGTGAAAGCTTATGATTAAAGAGAAAAGAACAATAACAGAAACTATCGGACATTTAAAAGTGTTTTATTTTTTCTTTACAATGATTCATCATAGAACAAAATCAAGGCAATGCAAAAACAAACAAGACCTAAAAGTGTGGATAACAGACAAGGCTGTGGGGTGCATGATATTAAAAAGGAGCACAACTCTTGCAAAATGCATTTAATTATCTCTCTAAGTACTACTTAGTATCTATTACTCTTCTTACAGTCAGCACATACAAATGTATTTTGAATGTAAGATAAATAACTTCACCCATTCCAACACAGTCCCGCATTTTGACACCCATAAAACAACAGCTTTGGGAAACAATGTGGGAAATAGAGAAATTGTTTACTATATGCAATTTCTTCATTTTCAACAATATTTTCTATAGACAGACATAAACATATTGCATTTCATCAACATAAGATTGTAGCCTGCAGCATCTTTCATTTTGGACCAGTGTAGAAATTTGTCATTTGGTAATGGGTTTAATCCATTCCCACACAGTGACACTTTTAAACCCCCCTCAATATGAAAGCTTTGAAAAACACTGTGGAGAATGAATAAATTGCTCGTTACAAGCAATTTCTTCATTATCCACAATGTTTTCTACCCTAGAAGACAAAGATTTTGAAGATTTCATCAACTTAGAATTGTTGTCTGCAACTTCTTTGAATTAGGACTGGTCTAAAATTTCATTGTGTAGGAACGGGTTTAAAAGATATCAAAAACCCACAGAAGACACCAAGGCCACTGCTACTCCAGACTTTCTGTGATAAACAGCTAAAAACATGTAAGTTGATAAAACTGAAAACATACCACAAATTGGTGGTTTAGTGCCAAAACATCTCAAGTGTCTATACACAGTATAGACCCTTGTAATGTTTTTACACAATTCTATCTAAATGTTAATTCTAACCAGAACTGTCTCAAAGTGGACTTATACCCTCACCAGCATTTTGTCACTCAAGTAACACAGTTGACCTTTGACCTATGTTAACCCCCAAACAATAGGGCATCTTCTTGGGTCATTGATAACACTGGTACAACGTTTCAAGAAGCTAGATCAAATGATTTATGAATTAGAGCACAGAAGCATTTTCCATCAAAGTTCAATTGTGACCTTGACTTTTGACATACATGACCTAAAGACAATGGGGCACTTCCTTGGATCATTAGCAACAGCTGTACCAAGTTTCACGTAGTATATCAATTGGTTCTTGAGTCAGATTACAGAAATGAAAAGTCTACAGACAGATGAATGGACAGACAGATAGATAGGGTGAAACCAATGTACCCTCTCTACTTCATAGGAAGGGGTATAATATCAAAGACTTCAAATCCTTTCCAAAACAATCACTAGATTTTATGACCCCAGTTATTGAAATAAATTTTGCTGTGATTATAAATGAACTCATGAATAACTTATAAATGCTGACCACAATATCATCATTTGTGAGGAAATGTCTAACTGCTTTTACCTTGCAACTCTGTGATAAAATGCTTAGATGCTTTTGCTTGACCCATTACCAGACGACAAAATTTTAGACTGGTCAAAATTGAAAGGAGTTGCAGAAGATAATTTGACTTTTTTTTTTCAAATTTTAGACTTGTTCAGCTTTCTAGATAGAAAACAGTGCAAAATGAAGAAATTGCTTGTTGCAAGCAAAATCTTCATTTACACAATGTTTTCTCAAAACTCTTATAGTTTTTTCTATCACTACAACAGATATTTAAGTTGCATGGTATAAAAAAGCTAGAAAAAAATGTTTATCCAAAACCTATAAATTTTCCTTTTCAAAAAGCACTTAATACACAAGCAATATTCAACCCATTCCCACACATTCTTCAACCCCTAAGAGCTAGAACTTTGTAGAAATGAAGAAATGTTTGTAACATGATATTTTCTTTCCCCAAAGACAAAAAGTAATTAATATCATGAAGTGAAAATCGTTATCTTCTTTTAATGTGGACCAGTCTAAAAATCATTGTCTTGATATGGGTAAACCCATTGCCAGTCTTAATTTTTCTATTTTGGTCCAAATTGCAGACAACAATTTCAAGTTGTTAGAATTAAGATATTCTTTGCATTTTAAGATAGAAAACATTGTGAACATTGATGAAATTGCTTGTAAAAAACAATTTCTTATTTGTTCACAGTGCTTTCCAAAGCTTTTTCTTTTAGGGGTGTCAAAAAGCATAGTGTGGAAATGGGTCAAGTAATGTAAGTTATCAGACTTTGGGCCAGTTTTGTCATATTTTCACCCAGTAGACATACCCACAGTCATGTCTTATTCAATAATAAAATCAACATCTAAATTTACAATTACAAAACTCACAACAAAAACAAAATATGCAGTTGAAACTAGACTGGTTGTTCCAAGAGAATTCAACAGCCGTATGATTTTGTGACTTACACTCTATACTTAGTTTTAGGTTTAATCTTTTCCCACACATGCCCTCTTTTTACGCCCCTAAAGTAAAAAGCTTTGGAAGACATTGTGGAAAATGTAGATATTGCTCGTAACAAGCAATTTCTTCATTTTCACAATGATTTCAAGCCAAAAAGACAGAAATATTTTAAATTTCACATACTTTTATCCTTTTTTTATTGTGGGAATGGGTTAACCCATAAGCAGATGACAAAAATTAGTCTGGTCAAAATTCAAATATATTGCAGATGACAACAGTTTTACTGTTTGTTTATGGAATTTAATTTCAAGTGACTTCTGAGGTAGAAAACATTGTGGATAATGAAGAAATTGCTTGTTACAAGCAATTTCTTCATTTTCCACAAAGTTTTCCTAAGTTTTCTTCTTGGGGGGAGTCTGAATGTCTGTGGTAATAAGTTAATATCAATACCTCAAATTAACCCACTACTTGACGACAAAAATATAGACTGAGCTAAATTGAAAAGAAATGCAGATGCCAATTAAAAGTTTGAAATTTTTAATTTTCTGGGTAGATAAAATTTGTGCAAGAATGAAGAACTTGGTTGTGGTAAACAATTTCTTCATTTAACACAATCTTTTCCCAAATGTTTCGTTGAGGGGCCTTTAAAAGTGTAATTGTGTGGAAATGGGTAAATTGTAAATGCATTGATTTTAGAAAAATATCTCAAGTATTATCAGAAGACCTTCACCTTGTCTCAAAAGTTCAAGTTAACCCATTCCCACTCAATTCAGTGTTTTAGGCCTCTAAATACAAAAAAGTTAGGAAAAAATTGTGGAAAATGAATAAATTGCTTATCATACGCAATTTCTTCATGATCAACAATTTTTTCTACACCAATAGACAGAGAATTTTAAATCATCAGTTTTCATCATCTAAAATTTGCCATTTGCAACTTCTTTGGAACACCCCCAAATTGTCTGGCAATGGGTTAAATAACTGTATTCTTATAAAGGCATGTTTGTACCTTCAAATCTATTTTTAAGTGTGAAGTTTCCACATAAGAGACATACAAACTTTGAAAGGACAACATAACATTCATGACCAATCAAAACTTTTGGCAATCAAAACCTCGTAACTACATCTTGAAAAAGCTGTAGTTACAAGGTTTTGGGTCACCCACTGATGATAAACTTTTTTCTTTACAAATGGCAGTATCCACACATCACTGATGAGTAAATTTTCTATCATTGTTAAAAAAGGTCAAATCGTTAGCTTAGTGTAAAAACACCATACTTTGTATAGACACTTATGATGTTTTTGCACTAAGCCACTGAAATGTGTGTGTGTGGGGTGGTGGTGTTTGTTTGTTTGTTTGTTAGTTTTGAATTCCTTCAAATACAAATGTTGTTTGCAACTTCTTTCAATTTGGACCAATCAGAAATTTGGTTGTTTGGTAATGGGTTAAAGGATTTAAAGTTAATATTTATTGCTTTGCATTATTTTCTAACTGAACAATGCAGTTTTAACAGGCAATTTATTAAATTTCACATTTGCATTTGACCTTCGGTCAGGAGACCTAAAAAGCCTGGAAAATAGTAATTTCCTTATAATTTTCTAAGTTAAGCATGTGAATCTTTCTCAAAAATCAATGGACTGGAACAAATCTCAAACTTGTTCTGTAACTCATTAATGTTGACTCACATACCATAAATCATCTAAATACATGCCAGGGTTAAGAAAAAAAGACAGGAAAACTGATTTAACAGACTAACAGATTGACTGAGGGATTGCAAACCCAAAGTCCCCTTTGGCTCCGAAGGTACGAGAATAATTACTAAATGGTCCCTTTTATAGAATTTATCTAGCGATTAAATTAACTCTGAATAATAAGCAGTTTATGGATAACTGTTGTAACCGATCTTACAAAGTATAGTTTTACGCTGATCAACGGGTAAGCATTAAGTCCCCTTCCCTTGTACTTATTCCACTCACTTCATCAAGATACAAATAAACAATTAAAAGTGCTGCAAAAACAAAAACTTAATGTATGTACAAAATGACCGGTGATATGCGGATAAGCAAGTAAAATGATATATATACATCTATATATATCTATACAGTTTAACCCTTTACTGATTTTATTTTAATTTTAGACTTATCCAAATTCAAAGGGCTAATAGACGACATGTAATTTACGAACAATTCAAAAAGTAATTATCCTATATGATAGAAAATTTTGTGGGGAAAAGAAAAAAAAATGCTTTATTTTTCCACAATGTTTTTCTGAAGTATAATATCTGATGGAAGTAAAAACTAGAGATTGTACAGGAAAGGCTTAATGAAATAATGTAACAATGCACAACAGTCGTTACTGTTTTAAAATTCAAAGACATTTTCAAATCTCTGCATTATTCATTTTCACTTCCTTAACCCTTTCCCAACTGATGAAATTCTAGACTGGTCCAAATTGTGGTAGATCGTAGACAACAATGAAACTTTGATGCACTGTGAAATAAAACCATCCTATGTGGTAGAAAATATTGTGGGAAAAGGAAAAAATGATTGTTACAAGCAAATTTCTCCTTTATCCACAATGTTTTCTTTAGTATAAAATCACAGCAACATTAAATACTGGGTTTGTGCAGGAAAGGGTTAAGGTAGTTCGATGCCCAAAATACATCTTTGCAAGGAGGCAATTGTTAGCCACTAAAACATTGTAATTTCAGCTTATCCAAGCTGTAGCTACTACATATTGCCCAACAATAATATAACAGCCTCATTGTAAGAAATCATTGACCCATTCAAGGGTCAAAACTAACACCAGTGCTTGGCCATGAGGCCTTTGATTTACAGGGAGGACTGGCAGAATTCCTAAGCATTCATTCTTTTGGGCCTGTAGTTTTTTCTTATTCAAATCCAATCGATATAAATGTCCCTTTTTGACATAACCAAATCAATTACTGTACTGACTTTTATGATATACAGATGTCTAACAAGAGGAAAACAGTGTGTGAAAAGAAGAAATTTCTTCTTTTCCCCCATTGTTTTCTAACGAATATTTGCTTTCAATCATGTGCACTAAACACTAATTACGGTACTTCATAATACATACACCTCTATATTGCATAAATGATCATATAGATTTTGTGGACCATCAGTTAAAGAGGAGGACCTGTAAGAATTGGAACAAACTGATCCTACAGACCTGGTGCAAGATTCATTTAGTGTCCAACCCTGCTGTCAACCCTTGTCATGCTGAATTATAAATCCTCTGCAAATTTTCCTCAAAACCAAAAAACTAAGATCACTGGAAGTACCTATTGCAGGTTAAAACTACTTTTGAAATTTATCTTATAAACAAGTCTGGTTTAAAATGGGCAACCCCATATGCTGTGGACTAA
Source organism: Fragum fragum (assembly GCA_946902895.1). Lineage (NCBI taxonomy): Eukaryota > Metazoa > Mollusca > Bivalvia > Cardiida > Cardiidae > Fragum > Fragum fragum. The sequence goes on along the minus strand of OX336376.1, from coordinate 3,992,647 downwards.
GATCAGACTGCACATATGTGCAGGCTGATTCTTATCTATACCTCCTACCAAAGTAGGAATATTCCATATTTAGCATGAATATTAATCTATTTCACAACAAATGGACTAAATTAGCCTTTTATCAACAATCTCTTGCTTCTTACACCCTTTTTTAACCCTTGCCATGCTGAACCCGGAATATTCCTGTTTTGACAGGAGGTATAGACAAAGATCAGTCTGCACATAAGTGCAGTCTGATCTTGGTTTATACCTCCTGTATGTCCCTTTTAAGCCAGAGTTGTTTAAATAATCAATTTTCAAAAGACACATTGACCCACATTAAGGCCTTCCAGTGCTGTCAGTCCTTTGATTTTAAAGCAATTCTGTACAGGATTTTATTTCAGCATGACAAGGGTTAAATACATTATAACCCATGTTTTACTGGTACCATACTACCTTAAGACATCAGACTGTGGATAATAAATGAAATGATACTATAAAACATAACTGAAAATTTCTCCGTGTCCTACGTTGTCCCTTCACCCGTTGTTTTTGAGTTACTGGCTTGTAAGCATGCTAACAGGAACTCATCCACTTGTTCCCCGTCACATTCTGGGTCTATGTTGAATTCCTGCAAAAGACATTGATTGTATAGGCTTAAACCCTTTCCTGTTCAATCCCTGCTTTTACATCCCTGTGATTTCATAATTGTGAAAACATTGTTAAAAAAGACTAAAATTGTTTGTAACAAGCAATTTCTTCTTTTTCTAAAATATTTTCTACCCAACTGAATGGTTAATTTTCAAATTAAATCCAGTTTAAATTTCGTCTAAATTTGGACAAGTCTAAAGATTTGCAAACAGGAAAGGGTTAACCCATTACCACTTAATACCCCATTATTAATGATCAAATATAGCTTGTAACAAGCAATTTCTTTATTTCGTACAATGTTTTTCGACCGATATTACCAGTACGGAATTAATTTCGCTTTTAAAAGTTTTCTACACCTTCATTCAATTTGAACCTGTTTAAAATTTTGTTGTTTGGTAATGGGTTAACCCATTACCAGATGGCAAAATTTAAGACTGGTCTGAATTGAAAGGAGTTGCAGACGACAATTTAATAATTATGATATTTTAGACTTTGTCAAATTTCTTGGCTGAAAACATTGAGAAAAATGAAGAAATTGCTTTGGTCAAGCGATATCTTAATTCATACAATTTATTCTCAATTGTTTTTCTTGAGAAACTTCAAAAGGTGTCATAGTGTGGGAAATGGTTAAATCCACATTAAATATTTTTCATTTATATATTTCAGCAGCTTGTGTATCTAACCATGTCTTTCTATAATTTTCCCACCCCATAGAATCCCAGCCACATGCTGCTCATTGCACTGACAGGACATTTGTACATGCAAATTCTTCTACACACAATATCTTAGACCCATTAAAAAACGGCAAAAACTTAACTTATTCCCACAAAATGATGCTTGTTGATGCCCCTCAAGAAAACCAATTGGGAATACATTGTGTAAAATTTCTTAATTTTCAACAATGTTTTCTGCCAAGATTGTGTAAATATCTAAAATATCATAAACATTAAGTTAAATTATTGGCTTCAAATCCTTTCAAATTGGATGAGTCTAAAATTTTGTCATTTGATAATGGGTTAAACAAAATATTCAAGTTTCAAATCAAGCTATTTTAATACAGATGTTACAAGATACCAAATTTTGAAAAATGTAGAATGCAAAGTTAAGTCATGTAACTTTAACCCACTACAAACAATAAAATTTTAGACTGGTCTGAATTTAATGAAGATGAAGGTGAAAAATCGTAGAAAGTTATATTCTATAAAATAGGTATAACATGGGATAGTAAGCATTTTGTTTTATTTAAGAAGTTTAAGGTTTTCATGGTTTCATATTGTGGAATTGTGTGAAAATTGGTAAACATTCTATCGAATGCAAAGCTCTATGAACATTAGTCTATCCCTTTTTCAACCATAAAATTGATCACTTTAATTGACAATTTCTGAGACGGCCTAGCTTCTAATAAATGCCACTTACTTGTGTGTTTTGACAAAATTCTGAATCAGATATTCAAAAATGATTTTCAGCTATGCATTAGTGCCAAAAAAAATTTCTTTTTAACCCATTCCCACACAGTGACACTTTTGGACACCTTCAAGAAAAACATTTGGGAAAACATTGTGGAAAATGAAGAACTTGCTTGTAAGAAGCAATTTCTTCATTTTACACAATGTTTTTTATCCAAAAAGTTGAAAGAATCTAAAATTTGATATAATTTATATTGTCGTATGCAGCTCCTTTCAATTTTGACCAGTCTGAAATTTTGCCGTCTGGTAATGGGTTAAACCAGAGTCTTAACTAGAAATATGCCCGGAAATCTATGGTACGTGAGAAAATTGTACAAAACACTTAACCATGTATCCATTCTTACATGATATTTTCTGCTTTTTAACCCTGTCAACAAAATTTTTGACTGGTCCAATCTTAAAGAAGTTACAGATGACAATTTTGGAATTTTGAAGTTCTTAGTCTTTTTGGACAGAAAATATTCTGGGATATGGAGAACTCTTTATTTTGCACAAAGTTTTCCCAAGATTTTTTCTTGAAGAAGTAAAAAAGTATTATTGTGTGGAAATGGATTAAACAGCCTATAAGAGGTTTGAACTGATGCCTTGTATCAATGAACTCTAAGCTTTAAGTTGACAACATCATACTATTAACACATTACCACAAAATATCAATTATTGGATCTCAAAGAATAAAAGTTTCAGAAAATATTGTGGAAAATGAAGAAATTGCTTGTTAAAAACTTGTTACAAATTTCATAAATTAACAACAAGGTCATCGACTCTGAAGCGCTCGCCTGCGTCAATGGCTGCAGAAGTAAGAAAGACCAAGTTTACGAGTTTTAGCAAAAGGTGGCCCTTTTGCAAGGTTTTTGTGCCAGAAAAGTGACCCGTTTTCAAGACAGATTTCTTTAGATTACACATATTGACCTAGTTTTTGACCCCACATGACCCAATATTGAACTTGACCCAGATGTTTTTTATGCAGACAAACATTCTGACCAAATATCAAGGCAAAAATGTGCCCTCTAAAGTGCACACTAGGTTATTTTCTAAGATTTGACCCAGTGACTTAGTTTTTGACCCCATGTAACCCTTTATATCACTTTACCAGGTTACTGAACATGATATCAAGACATTGGAGGATAAAATGTGACCATTGCAGTGTACAAGATGTTTTTCAAAGATTCGACCTAGTGACCTAGTTTTGGACAAGATTTGACCCAAAATTGTACTTGTCAGTATTCATGGAAACAAACATTTTGACAAAGTTTCAATATAATTGAGCTTAAATTGTGGCCACTAAAGTGCACACAAGATGTATGTGGATACATGGGTGGATGACACAACCAGATTGTAGAGTACCATCTTGAGCACTTTGTGCTTAGGTGAGCTAAAGATGTCATTTGCAACATCTTTAACCCTTTCCCGTTTTTCAATTTAGACTCTTCCAAATTCAATATTTTGCAGACAAAAATTTAGAGTATATTTTATTTGAAAAATAACCATTCAGTAGGGTAGAAAATATTGTGGAAAGAGAAGAAATCGCTTTTTACAAGCAGTTTCTTCTTTTTCTACAATGTTTTCTCATTAATAAAATCACAGGGACATACAAACCAGGGATTGAACAGGAAAGGATTAATTTGTTGAAATACAACTTGATAAACATAACCTTTATCAACATGATCAACAGGTTTTTCCCAACAAATTCAAAATGCCTCCTTTAAACTGTTCCCACACAATAATGCTTTTTTGCAAGCCTTTAGAGAAAAGCCTTTGAAAGTATTGTGCTAAATGAAGAAATTACTTGTAATATGTAATTTCATTAATCTACCCCAAAAGAAAAAGAATTTTTTAAATATCATCAACTTAAAATTGCTGTTTGCAGTTTTGAATTTGGGCCCATCAAAAATATTCTCAAATGATAACCCTTACTTGTTCAATCCCTGGTTTTTATGTCCCTATGAATTTATGATCGAGAAAAAATTGTAGAAAAAGAAGAAATTGTCTCTTCTCCTTAATATTTCCTACTAAATGGTTATATTTCAATTTAAATCAAAATGGAATTTTTGTCTGCAAAACTTTTGAATTTGGACAGGTCTACAATTTTGCAAGACAGGAAAGAGTTAAATAGTTTCTCTTTAAAACAGCATGATCAAAAATACAATCAAGTCTCCAAAACTATAACAAGAATTAGGCATAAGTGATTTAAGCCATTTGCTGAACTTTTTACAATTGTAGACTGGTTGTCTGCATATAAAATCATTACTTCAGATATTTCCAAATAAAGTTCCACACATATTGTTCTAAATTGCAAGTTATTAAATTGTTAAAATAGTAACATAAAGTTATAGCTTGACCTTCAGTCAAGAATTATTGTTTTTGATTGAGGCAAATGATATAAACTTTTAACCCTTGTCATGCTGAACCCAGAATATTCCAGTTTTAGCAGAAGGTATAGACAAAGATCAGACTGCACATAGGTGCAGGCTGATCTTTGTCTACACTTCCTGTCTGTCCTTTGGAAACCAGAGTTGTTTATGAAATTAATTTTCAAAAGAAGTATTGACAACTGAACCACAAGTACTACCAGTGCTTTTAGCCCTTTGATTTTCATTCAATTCCTAGAAGGATTTATTCAGCATGACAAAGGTAAATTCATAAAATTTCAAACAAAAATAATTAGTATATACATAGGTAACCAAAAAATAAAGAATTGAAAGAATAGAGATACTTATTACCCAATTTCCAGGACAAAAAATTCTAGACTGGTCCAAAATGAAAAAGTTTGCGAACAAAACAGTTACTTAAAGTCAATTGAATTTATCTCTTTTTTGTCTTTTAACCCATTACCAGACAACAAAATTTTAGATTTGTCCAAACTGACAGAAGTTGCAGACAATAACAAAAAGTTTATAAAATTTTAGATTTTTTCAACTTCCTGGCTAGAAAACTTGGTAGAATACAATGATATTGCAATTTCTTCATTTCATTTCCCCACCATGTTTTCCAAAATTGCTTTTCTTGAGGGGCGTCAATGGTGTCATATTGTAGGAATGGTTTAAGGTAGAAAAGATTGCGGACAATTAAGAAATTGCATGTAACAAGTGATTTCTTCATTTTCAACAATGATTTTACTTGATGGGCATGAAGAAACAAGAATGGGTTCAATACAAAATACTATTTACACTCTACTTCTTATCTAACTGATAAGTTTTTTTTCTTTTTATATTTCAACTTCTTATCTAACTGATAAGTTTTTTTCTTTTTATATTTCAACTTCTTATCTAACTGATAAGTTTTTTTCTATTTATATTTCAACTTCTTATCTAACTGATAAGTTTTTTTCTATTTATATTTCAATTTCTCCTTTTTTCGTAATCACAACACAGAAATATTTCACCATTAAAGGTGAACACATTCTTGTACAATCCTGTGATTTAACCCATTCCCACTCAAGCCCTCCTTTTTACGCCCTACAAGAAAAAACATTGGAAAACATTGTGGACAATGAAGAAATTGCTTGTAACAAGCAATTTCTTCATTATCTACAATGTTTTCTATCCCAACAGACAAAAAAAATTGAAATTCCATCAACTTGAAAATGTCGTCTGCAGCTTCTTTCAATTTGGACCAGTCTAAAATTTTCTTGTGTTGGAATGGGTTAACCCATTCCCATACAACTTGAGCTTTTTACGTGCTTTGAAAAAAATATGTGCAAAATGAAGATAAAGCTTCTTACAAACAATTCCTTCATATTCAAAAATGTTTTCCCAATTTTATTTAGGGGTGTCAAAAAGGGTCATTGTGTGAGAATGCATTAACCCATTCTCGCTTAATAAAATTTCAAACCAGTCCAAATTCAAAGAAGTTGTTGACGAAACTTTAAAATTGATGAAACCTTAACAATCTTTATCTTTTGGCGCAGAAAAATGTTGAGAATGAAGAAATTGCTTCTAACAAGCAATTTCTTCATTCTCAAAAATGTTTTCAAAGAATTTCAAATTGAGGGGTGTTTAAAAGTGTCATTGTGTGGGATTGGTTTTAAGAAGTTGAGGACTCCAACATGAGTGTATTTTTTAAAACCATGATCCTTAGGGATAGATGACATTTAAAGCAGGGGTCGACACTAACGGTGTCCTGGGATCCTGTGGATCCCTGAAAATTGGATGGGACCCTCGCAATCTCAGGCTAGGGATTCCGTCAGGATCCTTCAATATTTCTCCAGTACGATAGATCTAAATGTATCAACTATTGCTCCTAATTTTTTTGTTAGCTTGTTTTCATAGAAAACATTGTGGATAATGAAGAAACTGCTTGTAACAAGCAATTTCTTCATTTTCCACAATGTTTTCTGAAGATTTTTTTTAAAAATTTGGCTTAGAAAGACAGGAATGCGTGTGAATGTGTTAATGTATATCAAGGAGGGATCCCTGATTATCTGGAGGAAACCCTGAAGTAATAGGTAGGGATTCCTGTGGGATCCCATTGAAGCAAAGTAAGTGTCGACCCCTGTTAGGGTAACCATTGATTGTGACAACTAATTTCTTCTTTTCCCACAAACTTTTTTGTTATATCTCAGGTTCAAGAAAATCAATGATTGTACATAAAAGGCTGGAAAAAAAAATAATAAAAAAAAAGTATGAACAATATTTGAATGGCACCAGTTGTGAGGAACAAAAATATGCACTTTCTTAAATGCATCAATTAAATGTGGGAAAATAATACAACAAAATAATGTTTCAAATGACGACACAATTCTTCCAATAAAATTTTGAGATTCATATATCCCGTACTAATTGCCGCCACTTCTCCGGCAGTCGGAGGCAAAAACAGAGTAAAATGAAGCTGTAACTAAGTGAAAGTTAACTACCGATTTATCTCTCCTCTCCCAAGACGAAGATTTACGCAGCCCCGTAATACAGTGAACATTAGCACTGCATTTAGAGGTGTGAAACCGATCTCTGTTCCCCGAATTCCATATGTCAATTAATTCAACGCAGCCTATCTGAGCATCCAAGAGGCTTTCAAACTACTCCCAAGGGATGGTGAATTATTCCTGGATACTGTCTACTATGGAATAAGGCTCAAATTTCAGCCTTCTATTGCCCAGTAAATTGCCCATTACCACACAATCCCACATTTTTATGCTCCTGAATAACAACAGAATTTAACCAACTACCACACAATGCCACTTTTTGATGCCCCTCAAGACAGGTTTTGATTGATTGAATAGGGTTTCACGCCGCTTTTAACAGTATTTCAGTCATATTGCGACGACTGGAGCACCTAACAATGGATTCCTGGTATTTTTCACATCAGTACTACCACTGCATCCTTTCCTAGCCTCCAGCTGCTATCCCTTTAAGGTTTACGATTATCTACCAATTGGTGAGAGACAAACCCTCAAGACAGGGTTTCAGGAAAACAAGGAGGAAAATGTAGAAATAATTGTTACTAACAATTTCTGTATTTTCCATATTGTTTTCAACCCAGAAAGACAGAGATATTTGAAATTTTATCCACTGAAAATTGTCTTCTGAAATTTCATTGAAATTGGACCAGTTTAAAATTTTGTTGTCTGGTAATGGGTTAAGGCTGGTCCAAATTCAAATAGGTCAAAGAGCACAATTTTGTAACAAGCTGTTTCTTGCTTTTCCACAATTTTATTTCTTGTGGGACACAAAAAGGAGGCTTGTGTAGGATGGGTGAAGAAAACTGTTTTCTCACAATCTTATCTATTTTAACCTGCACTTATTTTCAATGTTTTCCTGTTTTACAAAATTTCAGACCTTTACGAATTAAAAAGTTTTGTTACAAGCAATTTCTTTTTTTTTTTTTTCTACAATGTTTTCACAATTATACACACTCACTTTGGATAGTTGTCTGCATCTTCACTAGGTTTGGACCAGATTTGGAGTAAAATGATGGGTTTACAGGCTAGCACCATACTACTGTACGTGTATTTTCTCTGTGTGTAACTACCCTATCCTTTTCCATGCCATTTTTAGTTTTTAGTAACAAGAATTTTCTTCATTCTGTATCATTGTTCGATCATGGAACAAGTCTCAAGTTTCATTGCCATATCAATTTATTTAATTCATTATAAGACAGCAAAATACAGACTGGTCCAAATTCAAAGAAGTTGCAGTCAACCATTTCTTTGTAGCAAAAATGTTAGTCAGAGCTTGGCAGAGTGGCCTCAATATGTTGGAAGGGGCTTGTCAGTGAAAATACACTGTAACCTTAAGCTATTTTGAAGGGCAGATGATTCCAAACAGATTTGAGAGATAAAAAAATTGTTTCATCAACAAAGATTTATTGTGGCAAGTTTCAGTTCACTTCAATTGAAAATGTAGGGAAGTCACATGCCATTATAGGGTGTTTAGAATATGCTGAATACCTAGTCCTGTCAGTAAAATTGGTATGCAATTTATTGATACAAAATGCCGTAATTCATTTTGCCATCACATTTTTTTTTAAAGCTTATCACAGTTTTACAAAGTGACAGTCTCTAAAATTTTCAGAATTCCAATACTTCTGATAAATAACCATCACATTTTATCTTAACAGTGACAGATAGCCACCTTTCTTTCTAAGGCTATATTTAGATTTTTCTTAAATATTTGCCAGTGACATTTAACAAAAAGAATGAAAATGTGATGAGCATCCATGAATGACACAGTGGCAGCTAGCCATTAGATACTAACAAGAGCAATGTTGGACATGGCCATCCCCTGCCGTAAAAGCTTGATAGTAAACTGAAGCCAGTTAGACTTAGGCTTCTTGTGCACTGCATTTCTTCTCAATGAGTTCGATAAAAGCAATTATATTTTCAGAGATATGCTCAGGACAAAATATAAGTCTTTAAAACAGCAAAACTCCAAAATTATGCAAGCAAGAGATCTATCCACCTATGAAGTTTCAAGTTGATAGCAATTATACTTTCAAAGATATGCTCCTGAAAGTTTAGTGAGAGAATGACGGACGGAGACCATTTCTATATCCCCTTTGCCAAAACAGCGGGGATGATAACCCAGGGTTCAAACTTATTTCTAAGAGCCATTTTTCCTTATAATGTTTTATGCTGAAATATTTTTTCAAAATTACCCTATAATTTGTATATGAAAATGAAATATGTTTTTTTCAAAATTCGAAGTCATATACAAAATCCCACAAACATTTCCAGTTATACAGCCTGAACAGAAGACTGGCAAAACATTCAAACCTAAGGGACTAGGTGCGAGTTTTAGTTAAACTATATTCCCTTAAGGCAAAAATTTAGACTTGTCCAAATTGAAAAGACTTGCAGATGACAATTCAAAGTCTTCAAGATATTAGACTTTTTCAACTTTCTGGGTAGAAAACATTGTGGAAAATGAAGAGATTGCTTATTGTAAGCAATTTCTTCATTTTACGCAATGTTTTCCCAATTGTTCTTCTTGAGGGGGCTTCAAAAGGCATCATTGTGTAGGAATTGCTTAATTGAATTGAAGGATACTCTGAACTATTTTTCAGTAATATCAGAGTTTATGTCACTTATAAATGTAATTTCTTGGTACCAAAAATACAGCAAATATTGTATCAAGATTCCACTCATGGAACGCCCCCCAAAAATTTTTAGACTGGAGCAAATTGAAAGTAGTTGCAGATAATTTAGATTTTATGATAATTACAACTTTTTGACATTAAAGGTTGATAACATTGTGTAAAATGAAGAAATTGCTTGTAACAAGCAACTTCTTTCATTTACTCAATATTTTCTCAATTGTTTTTCTTGAGGGGCATCAAAAAGCGTCATTGTGTGGGAATGGGTTAATCCATTCCCCCAGTGATACTTTTAGACGCCCCCTCAAGAAAAGCAACTTGTAAAACATTGTTCAAAATGAAGCAATTGTTCCAACAATTTCTTCATTTTTTACATTTTTTTCTGGCCTGACAGTTGAAAAATTGAAAATATCAAAGACTTTATACTTAAACTTAAACCTGACCTTTGACTTCTCTTCTCTTAACCCATTACCAGATTGCAAAATTTTAGACTGGTCCAAATCGAAAGTTTATGAAATTTAAGATTTTTTCAACTTTCTGGGTAGAAAATATTGAGGAAATGAAAACATTGCTTGTGACAGGCAATTATTTCATTTTAAACAATGTTTCCAATGTTCATCCATTCCTTCAATGAACCCATCCCCCCACTGCTTTTTTTATACCACTCAAGAAAAACAGAATAAGAAAACATTTATGAAATGAAGAAATTGCTAGTAATAAGCAAAAATTCTTCATTTTCCACAATATTTTCTACCCAGAAAGACAAAGATTTTTAAAATTCTTCCAAATAAAATTGTTGCCTGAAACTTCATTGAAAACCAAACATTCTAAAATTGTGTTTTTTGTAATGGGTAAATGTCTGCTCCTAACTTTGAAAAGACCACTTAACAAATTCATAGCACAGACAGACGGACCGAGTTTTTTGCAAAAGCATAAAACAGAGAAAATTGAATAGTTTTGCTACAACAAAACATTTTCCAGAGAAAAAGCACAATAAAACAATGCCTTTCACGTCAAACCTAACAACAAATCATTCATTTTCTCCACACAAATCAGAGAAAATTGGAAGTTTTAAAAGCTGCATTACCGAAAAACACAATTTTCTCTTTACTCTATAACCCATTACTGCATGATCTTGCCATTAGATGGGCTGAACAAAATTGTAGATATGAAAATATTATTGAACAGGAGAGATAAAATAGTCCTAAATCGCTCACCTGGATATCATTTAATGATTTCTCTAAAACTGATAAGCCCAGGCCTGTCATGCCAATATCTTTTCACAAATCAAAATTTTGCAAACTAGATCTGAATTCTCCTAATGGTTTAGAAGATTTTTCAAGAATTATTTCATGATTTCTCGAATTTGAAAGGCCTAGCCTGCCACGCTTGAACAACTTTTGAAAAGGGTCTTCTATGGAACATCTAGTCCCATTTGGCCCATGTGGTTTAGGAAAAATAGACATCTAACCCATTCCCACATAATGATGCTTTGTGATGCAATTTGGACCAGTCTAAAATTTTGTCTTCTGGTGATATGTGCTCGAGTTTTCACCTAAAACGGACCTTGACCTTAACTCTTTCCTGTTTTACGTTGCTGTGATTTTATACTAGAGAAAACATTGTGGAAAAAGAAGAAACTGCTTGTAATAAGCAATTTCTTCTTTTTCCACAATATTTTCTACTCTACTGAATGATTATTTTTCAAATTACATGTATGCTCTAATTTAAATTGTCATCTGAAAACCTTTGAAATTGGACCAGTCAAAATTTCATAAAACAGGAGAGGGTCAAAACATGACCTTTACATTGATATCAACAAAAATACCTTCTCACATGCATGTGAAATATGAAGGCTCTATCACTTACCATTCTAAAATGATAGCAAATTGTTTTGATCAGAACAAGAGGGCCATTGGCAGTAAAGCTCTCTGCTGAGTCAATGACTACAGAAGTTGAAAATACCAAGAGCCTTATTCTGCTCAAAAGTGACCAGTTATCAAATCTTGTCTCAGAAATCAAGAATAAACATTCTTACAAAGTTTCAAGTTATTAGTGCAGGAAAAAGTAACAAGAATATTGAAAGGGAAATTTCTTTTGATTAGATCTTTGTGACCTATTTTTTTACCCCATCTGACCCAATATCAAACTTGCCTTGAGTTTCAATTGAGACAATCATTCTGGCCAAATAACCAGAGATTTGTGCCAAGAATTAGGGCGTAACATTTTTTTTTTTTATTAAAATTGACCTTGTGACATATTTTTTGACCCAAATTTTACTTGGCTGGGATATTTTAGATACAAACATTCTGACCAAATATTAAGTCATTTGAGCCAAATATGTGGCCTTTAAAAAGGTGAACAAGGTATTTCTATAATTTGAACTAGTGACCTAGTTTTTAACCCTTTGACCCAAATTTGATCTTGGTAGAGATTTTATGGAGACAATCATTCAGTCATTTGAGCCCAAAATGTTATGGCCTATAGAGGGCAAACGAGATAATGACACACAGCAGACGTCAGACACATGATCACGAAAGCTCACCTTGATATACAGATATGTGAACAAAAAAACTGTATGCACAACTATCTAAATGGGAGGGAATAAAAATCCAAGTGTTATCTTCAGTTACAGTAAAGGATCCATCGTAAAAGAATTAATGTAACAACACTGACAGTGACTCATTTTGTGATATCTATCAATATTCAGCCTTTTTTCATATTAAAGGATCCCTTGAAATCAATATGTTACCAGACGAAAATTTTTCAGACTGGCCAAGATTGAAAAAAGTTATGAAAGTTTGTTTTTTTCTCTTTTTGGATCAAAAACAATGGCGGATAATGAAGATATTGCTCGTAATAAGCAATTTTTTCATTTTCCACAATGTTTTCTAAAGCTTTTTTTTCTTAGGGTGTTTAAAAGAGTCACTGAATGGGAATGGGTTAACCAATTATCAGACAACAAAATATCTAGAAGAGTACAATTCAAGAACAGTTCCAAATAGGAATTCAGGGAAAGACTACACACAGATGCCCCAGCTGAAGTGCTTGTCAAATGACATTCATCTGTGACCTTGAACTTTTAATTGTTCAAAAGAATGTTACACAGGGCACCACTAATAATCAAGGGGAACAACTGTACCAAGTTATTTTGGAATCCATCCATAAAAGTAGAAGATTTGCTCCAGACAAGAATCGGACACCCACACTTACACCCATCCACCCACTTACACAGGGCACCACTAATAATTAAGGGGAACAACTGTACCAAGTTATTTTGGAATCCATCCATAAAAGTAGATGCTCCAGACAAGAATTGGACACCCACACTTACACCCTTCCACGCACCCAAACATACCAAGACTGAGGTATCTCTGTATACCAGTCATATTTACATGGCAGGGACATAAAAAACTTGGAATAATAGTATTCCGTTAGGTGAAAAAATTGTGGGGGGAAAAAAGAGTTTGTTACAGTCAGTTTCTCCATTTCCAACCATATTTGATTATATGCCAGAGTAGTATTAATGTTCTACCAGAGAACAAAATTCTAGCTTTGTGCAAATTAAAATCAAAGGCCTGAACGGCCTCAAATGCAGTCATGACTGTATATTATCAATTTGTATGATAGTTGAAGTCATTCTCTGATTTGTTAAGTTTTCTTTATGAAATCACATTTGAAGACTTTTATCTACCCCCCCCACCTGACAGAATCCCAACCATGGTTTCTCGCCCTTAACTGACTTGATCAATAGCGTAATTGTCCAATTCGGACAAAATATACAAAGGATAGTTTAAGGAGCATCAGCCTCTGATTTTTCGAAAGGTAACAACTGTAGTTACGATATTTTAGCAGAAACCCACTAAATTCAGCGTGTGGAGAATTATTGAATTCTACCCTTGCCTTTCCTGTCTATTGTAATCGAAAAATCCATAAACAGGTCTAAAAATTGTTGTTCTCTTTCATTCGCGCTAATATTTAAAAGCTAGAATTTTCGCACGAGACATGTTTTATTATTATTGATAGTTGTCGGAATTAATCTAATTGAATTTAGCTTAAGACCAACGTAAATATTTCCATCCTTAGACAAAAGGGATAAAATCTAAGTATTCCCCAGAGCGACATCTCCTTGGAGACTGACGAGTTGTTGATCACCTGGGGTAATTGACCTGTTGAGAAAATGTCATGTGGATCGACCTTCAAACCTCTTTCTCGGTAATGGACTTGGTCTAATTTCTTTACCATTGTTAAAAATACGGTAACAATAAAACAACAAAGAACTCTATTTTACGATTCAGGAATTTACAACAACAGATGCATATGTACAAAACTAGATTAAACTTTGTAGCTGGTAACTTTTAAAATAGTAGGAATGAAGGTTATGATAATCGAAAAAATCAGAGACGGCGGAATGTCTAGTTTCACTTTAGACTATGTGTAAGATTGACAAATATATATGGAGGCCTACCATACCCATTTCTTGTTAAATGAAATCTGTAATGATAGTAAGTTCAGGCAGTCGATTAAATGATGCCAGGGACATACATTATTCTATGTCTCTGATGATGTTAACTTTTGACATAAGGACAAACACGGAGGATTCCCTCTATCGAGTTTCCTGGATGCAACACTGTTTAAGATGGTATAAATAGGAGTACCTGTAGAGGTCGTTACCTTAATCACTGCGCACATTCAGTGATTCGGCTTTTCACGGTCATTCTTTATGAATGGGCTTACATTTTCAGATAGTATACTACAAGAAATTATGAATTAATACACGAGCTAGGAAAAAATTTTCAGGTCGTTGTCAGGTTCCTAAAAGCAAAGAGTGAATTCAGGCGATTCCTAGATTACAGTCAGTATCCCGACTGCAATAAAAAATCATATTATTTTTGATAACGATTTTTGCAAATCTGTCTTTATGGTAGAAAACAATGTGGATAACCTAACAAGCAATTTCTTCATTTTCATGTTTTCCATAGCTTTGCCAAGGCTTTTTTCTTGATGGGCACAAAGAAGCTATCACTACACAATCTGGCTTTATGACACCCTGAAGAATTATGGTTAAGAAAAATCAGGCCAATCAGACATTCTTCTAGGAAGTTTTGTTGAAGGTCATCAAGCAAGGTCAAAAAGAGAAAAAATTCTCACTAATCCAAGTTTTCAATGGCTTCATCAAAATCCATCAAGAGTTGTAGAAGTAGTTGTGCACACAAGAATTATTACAATAAATCACCTTTTTATGTGATAAAGCATTGAACCACAAATCATGGATAATTTGCCCCAGAACACATGAAGAAAAACATTTGAAGAAATCTTCATCAAAATCCACCTAGAATTGCAGTAGTTTCACACACATAAACTTTGAAAATAAGTCTTTGTTTGCAAAATGAAGCATTGAATCACAAAAGGCTGATAACATGCACCAGGTCACAAGACAAACATTTGATGAAAATCTATCAAAATCCATCAAAAATTGAAACCAATTTCACTTAGGTCAGCACACTAGTTTAAAAACTTCTACCCAATACCAGAAAGCAAAATTGAAAGATTTTGCAGGCAAGAATTTAAAGTTAATGTAATTTAAGATTTTTTCAACTTTCTAGGTAGAAAACATTATGGAAAATGAAGAAATTAAATGTTTCGAGTAATTTCTTCATTTTTCACAATGTTTTCTCAATTTGTTTTTCTTGAGGGGCATCTAAAAGCATCATTGTGTGTGAGTGGGTTACTTTTCAAAACTGAAAGAAGCTGAAGACAATTTCAAGACCTTTTTCAATCTTTCTATGAAGAAAGCATCTTTATAAATGAAGAAATTTCATGCTATAAAAAAATTCTTCATTTTCCTACATTTTTTCAAAAAATGAGATTGTGTGGGAAAGAGTTAACCCATTCCCAGACAATGACGCTTTTGGCAGACAACAACTTGAATTTTAATGCAAATCAAAATGAAACCATCCTATGTGGTAGAAAATATTGTTGGAAAAGGAGAAATTGCTTGGTACAAGTATGAAATCACAGGGACATAAAATCCCAGGTTTGTACTGGGAAAGGTTAAATGACTTTTCATTACTATATTTTGTAACACTTTTTGTAATGTTTCTTGATCTTTATTGAGCCATTATAGAAACAACATCTATTCTATTCTATTCTAGTAACCATATTTACCTCATTACTGGAGGTGAGAAGTTTTGCAATCATTTTTCTGACTGATTTGAG
Source organism: Fragum fragum (assembly GCA_946902895.1). Lineage (NCBI taxonomy): Eukaryota > Metazoa > Mollusca > Bivalvia > Cardiida > Cardiidae > Fragum > Fragum fragum. The sequence goes on along the minus strand of OX336376.1, from coordinate 3,976,805 downwards.
TTTAGTATTGGCAGTTTCAGCTTCCTGGGTGCGCAAACTGGCTTCTTGTTGGAAATTGTTCACTAACTGAAAGAGATTATTCAAACTTACAACCAAACAACTGGTCCAAATAAAAGAAAGTTGTATATGACGTTTGAATTAAAAAGTAGTGTAAAAAGGAGAGAAACAAGAGAAAAGGAAAATTTGCTTAAAATATCCAATTTCTCCTTTTCCAAACTTTATTCCTCCAATACTTTTCTTCATTACGTAAAAATGCCAGATTGTGTGGTATAGTTTAACCTACTACAGGTGGCAAAATTTTAGACTGGTCCAAATTGAAAGGAGTTGCAGACAACAATTTAACCCATTCCCACACAATCTCTCCTTTTTATGACCCTCAAGAATAAAGCATTGGAAAACATTCTGGAAAATGAAGAAATTGCCTAATACAAACAATTTTGTCATTTCCCACAATGTTTTCTATCAAAAGAGATGAAAGATTAGAATTTCATCAACATGAAATTGTCATCTGAAGCTTCTTTCAAATTGGACCTTTGGAATATTGTCATTTTGGAATGGGTTAAAGTTTATTAAATGTTAGACTTTTTCAACTTTCTAGATAGAAAAATTACTTTCCATGTTGCACTCACTTCTCATTGTCATCTTTAACTTCTTTAAATTTGGACAAGTCTTAAATATAAACATTCAGTAGGGTATAAAATATTGTGGAAAAAGAAGAAATTGCTTGTTACAAGAAATTTCTTCTTTTTCTACAATGTTTCTTAATTATAAAATCACAGGGATGTAAAAACCAGGGATTAAACAGGAAAGGGTTAACCAATTCCCATTCAATGACCCTTTTAGATACCCCAAAAGAAAAAGCTTTGGAAATCATTGTGGAAAGTGAAGAAATTGCTTGATATAAGCAATTTCTTCATTTTCTCCAATGTTTTCTACCCAGAAGGTTGAAAAAATCCAAAATTTCATAAACTTTAACCCATTCCCACACAGTGACGCTTTTAAACACCCCTCAATATGAAACCTTTTGAAAACAATTTTGAAAATGAAGAAATTGCTTTTTACAAACAATTTCTTCATTATCCACAATTTTTTCTACCCAAAAGGACAAAGATTTTAAAGATTTCATTAACTTAAAAATGTTGTCTACAACTACTTTGAATTTGGATTAGCCTAAAATGTTATCGTGTAGAAATGGGTTAAATTGTCATTTGCAACTTCTTTCAATTTGGGCCAGTCTGAAATTTTGTCGTCTGGTAATGGGTTAATACATGAGTGATGCATATTTAGGGAAAAAAATAATTTATTTAGAATAATAATTTGTTCTTTTATTTTATGAACAGAAAAAGTTATATTTCCACCAATGGTTTTGCAATCGATCTTACACTGAAACAGTGATCTTTTTCCGAGAAAGTCACATGCAACTTCTTGTGGCATTTTGTACACTAACACTGAATTTCCTTCACTCTTGTCTTAGTTACTAATGTAAATCATGGAAATAACCTACAACCAGATGGCAAATTATAGACTGGTCCAAATTGAAAGAAGTTACAGATAACAATTTAAAGTTCATGAAATTTTGGATTTTTGAAACTTTCCGGGTTGAAAACATTGTGTAAAATGAAGTGTTTTCCCAATTGATTTTCTTGAGGGGTGTCCAAAAGCGTCATTGTGTGGGAATGGGATAAGCAATCTCTTTTGGCCTAATTTTTACATATACTGACCTTTCTTAAACCTTTTTCATAATGATCGAAGAAATCATCAAGTGGAAATGTAGCTAGTTCTTGTGGAGTCATTCCTGAGATCGAGTCTTTATCCATCATCCATTGTGGGGGCAGGAAATAGCGTAAACAGGTTCTGAAATAGAGAAAAGCGTAACCCATTACCACACAATCCTACCTTTTGGCATATTGCTGCAAAAGATAAATGACTTTAACCAAGGGTATGGAAATACAGATTTATCAATTTGTCCCTGAAAAAGAAAAATAAGATTTTCTACTTGTCAAATAATAAAATGAACTTGTCTGCAAAAAAGTAGAGACACAATTTAACCCATTCCCACTCAATGACACTTTTAGATGCCCCCATTAAAAAAAAACTTTGGGAAAACATTCTGATAAATGAAGAAATTGCTTGTCACAAGCAATTTCCTCATTTTCCACAATGTTTTCTACCAAGGAAATCGAAAAAATTCAAAATTTCATAAGCTTTAAATTGCCGTCTGCAACTCCTTTCAATTTGGTCCAGTCTAAAATTTTGCTGTATGGGAATGGGTTAAGGGAACCAAGCATTTTCTACATTAACTGCAACCTTTTGTAACGTTCCGAGCTCGTAGACAAAGCCTATCCATTCAGAGAAAAGGAGCCTCAACCCGAAATGGGTCGACCTTGTCTATTTATCACTCCAAATAGTCACTTGACTTTCTGACAGTTCCCTAATTTGCATAACCACTGCAAATTACCTCCCCTGGAACCGTTACACTACTCTCCCCTATGAGAAGACTCGTCCCGAGTCTTGGCCTGGGTGATCCGTGGGTAAGGCAACACCGGTCTGGCAGTTGTCATTATCCCACCGCTGCCACCAATGTAACGTTCCGAGCTCGTAGACAAAGCCTATCCATTCAGAGAAATGGATCCTCGACCCTAAATGGGTCGACCTTATCTATATATAACTCCAAATAGTCACTTGACTTTCTGACAGTTCCCATGACCACTGAAAATTACCTCCCCTGGAACCGTTACACTTTCAATATAAACATTTTGACAGTTTTCCAATACATGGGTAAAAGTAAGAAATTGTCAAAATCCTGAAATCCACCTTTTCAATACATTTATAGAGGCAAAATCAAGAAAATGCAGCATTTTTGAGAATTTGAAATCCTGAAATCAGGCATACTCCTGAAAACTTTCACCCATGCCAATATAAAATGAGTTATCTTTGAGATCTATTTTGTATCATTCCAAGATTTAATCTGGTATTTACTTGTCCACATGCCCTTGAAAAAAGTCCATGTAACAGGAAAATGTGAACTACGGACAGGTTTGTTTGTTTGAATGGGGTTTTACGCCGCTTTCAACAATCTTTCAGTTATATTGCGGCGGCTGGAGCACCTAACAATGGAATCCTGGTATTTCTCACACCAGTACTACCATTACTTCCTTTCCTAGCCTCCAGCTGCTATCCCACATAGGTCTACGATTATCGACCCATTGGTGAGAGACAAATAGTCGGAAAGGATGAGTGCCGCCGTCGGGGATCGGAACTACGGACAGGTCCCTTTACATCAAAATGCCCCATCTCATTGAGGGTGTGCTTGATAGTGGGTAAAACTTTTAAGTCGAAAAAAGGGGGCATAATTTGTTAAAAAAAAAAGAGCACCGCCTACAGGTGCCTAGGCTCGGCTATTGGGTGCTGGATAGTGGATAAAAGCACAAAATACATCTAGAGTACTCCCCCTTGATAGTATAGGTTGCTCTTTTGATAGTTAACAAGTGTGCCAAGTTTCAAGTGAATGCCTTTAGTAGAACCAGAGATATCACAAAATGTCAAAAGCTTTCACACAACGACAATGACAACAACAATAACGACACCAAGACTATAGCAATACCTCGGTTTTCTCCGAAAACAGCAGAGCTAAAATTAGAGTAATTCTCCTTGTTGGTAGGACAAGGACACTTTTTGACCCCTCCAATTTGCACAAATTTTCAATTATTGCCTGCAATGGCTTTCAACCAGGACCAGTCAAAATTTTCATTGTATTGGATGTTTTGGAATGCGTTAAATGGGGTTCAGTCATACCTGGGCAGCTGGAGCTTCTAACCATGGATTTCTGGCATTTTGCAGACGAACAAGATCACAACATCCTTTCTGAGTCTCAAAATACTCATTCAAAATTAGGTTTATGATAACCCACCCATTGGTGGGTGACAAATATTGGACACAATATGTGCCGAGACCAGACATAGACATAGAACCCAGGACCTTCAGTGGACAGGAAAGAGGTGAAAGAACATGTATCTTCTCAAAAGAAAAGTAACAAGAATTTTCACAAAGCAGACTTATACATAGCATAGCTGACCTTTGACATATGTGACTCCTAGACAATAGAGCATTTTCTTGGACCATTGGCAACAATTGTATGAAGTTTCACTGTTTAGGTTAATTGGTTCTAGAGTTAAAGCATGGATACAAAAAAGTCTATGGACTGAGGGACAGGCAAACAGACGGACAGACATTTTGAAATAAATATACTCCTTCCTACTTCCTTGGTGAGGGGCATAATAAAATTTCATTATGATTATGAAATATCCTGTATTTGGTTTGCCAAAAAAAAGGGATCCTCCCTGTATTTCCCAGGATATAGATAAAACTTGAAGACATTTAGGTAAATTAAGGGAGAAATTTTACTACAAGACAAAGTCTCAAATTAAAACGAAAAACTTGAAATATTGTCTTTGTAGACGTCACATTTCACACCAGACCCAGACAATGTTCGTAGTTTTTCAAAATGGAACACCTGTATTGCCACATACCGTCAAATTTACATACGTAAACTTGTCTTTAAACTCAGAACATTTGTCGACGTAGCTGTCAAATAGTGGCCATGGGGTGTGGAAGAAACGAAAAACAACACTCGAAATTTGTCGCGATAAGTTTCTTGAGTATCCCAAAACAGTAGTTTACGACTTGGTAAGACTGTAGTTTAGGTTTATCTCTTTCTCATCACAAGGACTAATTACTATCACGTCTTTTGCCAGACAGAATAAACACCAAACCAGTATTTACGGACCCACTTAATGTTCAGCTGAGTGAATCTTCCTTTTTTATGATGAGATGATGATTTAATTAAACATCTCAAAATTATTGTTATTTATCTTAACCCATTACTAAGGAAATCTTTATTTTTAACTTATCCAAATTGAAAGAAAATGCATTTTTCTAAAAAAAGTTCCATTAGAATTGAAAAAAAAAAGCCATATTGTGAAAGAAAAAGATTGCAAGAAAAAGAGATATTGCTTGTTCAAGGCCATGAAGTTAAACCTATTTTTAATTTCATAAACAAAATTTTATTGGGGGTTCAACTCATCCTGACACAATCCTGCTTTTTTTCAACACTAAAGAAAAAAAATAAAATGTGGGAAAACACTGTGGAGAATGAAGAAATTTGCTTGAAAATAAGCAATATCCTCATTTCAAAAATGTTTTCTGCCTCATAAAGAAAAGATTTTTAGAAGTCTATCTAATTAAAATTGTCGTCTACAGCTCCTTTGATTTTTGACGAGTCTAAAATATTATCAACTAGTAAGGGGTTCATCTCCCCCTCAGTTTAAGAATTCTTACCTGTAACCATTTGCAATATTTTCAATAAGTTGCGCTGCTTCACCGGTGCCAGTTGACGATGACGGGGTCTCGTTGGCCGTATCATGAGATGTCAGGGACGTTGGGGATTGTGGTCCCTGACTAGGGGATCCTAGTTTGTCATTGGACTGAAAATAGAATCATAGAGGAAAAATAGATTTAAAGGAAAACTATATATAATACATGATCTATTCATCTCTTACAAAGTTGATCTCATGGCCTTTTTTTTTACCAGACTTTGATCGCTTAACCCATTCCCACACATTCCCTCCTTTTTACGCCCCTCAAGAAAAAAGCTTTGGAATACATTGAGGACATAAAGAAATTGCTTGCTTCAAGCAATTTCTTCAATGTCCACAATGTTTTTCACCCCCAAAGACAAAGAATTTAAAATATCATCAACCTAAAAGTTTTGTCTGCATCTTCTAATTTGTCAAGTGGGAATGGGTTAACCCATTACCAATTAATGTGCTGAAAAATATCATGGAAAACTTTGTGAGAAAAGGAGAAATTGCTTGTAACAAGCAAATTTTTTTTCAAATATTTTCTACCTTATTTCGAGCTTATTTCCCAATTTCAGAGCAACTTTAAATGTAGTCTGCAATTTCTTTCAAATTAGACCAATTTAGTTTTTATTATGTGGTGATTGGTTAAGCATTTGTATTTCTTGAATTTATCGTTTTGGCACAGAATTAGGAATTGACCAAGTCCTTTTAATTGAATGCCATTCACAAATTGATATTTCATTGCAGAGTTTCTTGCTTGAAGAAATTACTACTTTCCTTACAATGTTTTCATCCAAAATTTGGTACCTATATATAAGTTTAACAAAATGAAATGTTTACAGATCATTTCAACTTAGCCCTATCTAATATCTTGTCAACTATTAATAGGTAAGCGGTTTGGGATTTACCTTTTTTCCCACACAATCCCTCTTTTTTATTCCCCTCAGAAAAGAAGCTTTAAAAAAAATGAAAAAAATGAAGAAATTGCTTGTAACAAGTAATTTCTTAATTATACCCATTGTTTTCTATCCTTAAGCCATTCCCAGACAACAAATTTTTAGACTGGTCCAAATTGAAAGAAGCTGACGAATTAAAGTTTATGAAAATTTGGATTTTTTCAACTTTCAAGGTAGAAAACATTGTGGAAAATGAAAGAATTACTTGACACAAGCAATTTCTTCATTTCCCACAATATTTTCCAAAGCCTTTTCTTGTGGAGCATTAAAAGGAGGGATTGTGTGGGGTTAAAGGGTTAAATGGCTTAACCCATTCCCACTCAGTGACACTTTTAGAAGCCCCCAAGAAAAAAAACGTCAGAATACATTGTAGAAAATGAAGAAATTGCTTGTGCCAAGCAATTTCTTCATTTTCCACAATGTTTTTAACCTAGAAAGTTGAAAAAATCCAAATATTCATAAACTTTAAATTGTCCTCTTGAACTTCTCTAAATTTGGACCAGTCTAAAATTTTAGTAATGGTAATTTTAGTTTTGGTAATGGGTTAAAGACTATGATTTTAGAATTTTCATCAATCAAAAAATAGTTGTCTGAAACTTCGTTGAATTTGGACCAGACTATAATTTTGTCATCTAGTACTGGGCTACCGTTACGAGTATAGGTAAGGTTACTAGAGGCCACTCTTAGTAACATAATAAGAAATATAGTAGAAAATAAAATTCCTAAAAAAATGGTTTTAACACATTCCCTCAAGACAAAAATCCAGACTGGTCAAAATTAAATTAAGTTACAGGGGACAAGTTATAGTTGGTGAAAATTTAAAGATGTTTGTCTTTTGGGGTAAAAAATATTGTGGATAAAGACGAAATCGCTTGTAACAAGCAATTTCTTCATTTTCCACAATGTTTTCTAAAGCTTTTTTATAAGGGTGCAACAAAAAGCATCCTTGTGTGAGTACGGGATAACTTACCTTTATAAGTTTAACAGATGGAGATGTCTTCTCAAACCTGGAATATATAGACATCATTCATTTAATTTCCAGGATTGATGTGACTTTTATTTAATGAATGTCTAGAAACATGTTACAGACAAAGATGTTCTTGTGTGACCTTGAACTTGGCAATATATAACAGAACTATATGTATAATACTTTGTACTTTTCAAGTTCAAGGGGTTCAGTGCAAAACAGTTGTAACTGCGTATAAACTTATAGGCAGTTACAACTGTTTTGCACTGAACCATCAAACTGTGCCAGCTAATTATGAAATCCATCAATTAATCCATTACCAGACGGCTCAATTTTAAACTGGTCCAAAAGGAAAGAAGTTGCAGTCAACAATTTAAAATTTTGGATTATTTTTACCTATGGAGTAGAAAACATTGTGGATAATGAAGAAATTGCTGGTAAACCATACATTCCTGCTTTTTGATGCCCCTCAAGAAAATGCTTTGGAAAATGTAAAGGGCAATAAAGAAAATACTTGTAACAAGCATTTCTTCATTGCCCACAATGTTTTCCACCCTTAAATTAAAGCATTGTTTGTAAATTTTATCAACATAAAATTGTCGTCTGCATCATCTATCAATTTGGACTAGTCTAAAATTTGATTCAGTGGTGCTGGGTTAAGTTTTCTAGACAGGCAGATGGACAATCAGACTCATGTGCAATAGAATTATATGCCCCTAATCTGGGAGCATAAAAAAGTCCGCAGATTTCCTTCAATTTAATCCTTGTCATGCTGAACCCTGAATATTCTGGTTTTGGCAGGAGGTATAGACAAAGATCAGCCTGCACATTTGTGCAGTCTGATCTTAGTCTACACCTCCTGCCTATCCCTTTACAGCCAGATTTGCTTGTGGCATTCATTTTAAAAAAGAATTATTATCCCACAATGATTACATCCAGTACTATCAGCCCTTTGATTTCAATGCAATTCTGAAGAGGATTTTGTTCAGCATGGCAAGGGTTAAACAACTTTAACCCAGTCCCACACAGTGATGCCTTTGGACGCCCCTCAAGAAAAGTAATTGGGAAAACATTGTGTAAAATGAAGAAATTTCTTGTGACAAGCAATTTCTTCATTTTATACAATTTTTTCTACCAAGAAAAAATCTAAAATTTCATCAACTTTAATATGTCATCTGCAACTCCTTTGAATTTGGATCAGTCTAAAACTTTATCGTATGGGAATGGATCAACTCAGACTGACTACAAATATATGTTATTTTGAGGAAGGGAATCAACAATTCATCTAGCCCCACCCTTCCAAGATGTACAGGATAATTCACCATTTGTTTACACAATACAATTATTCAAAATCCAATTGATTTGCACACAATCATAGCGGCAATTTCTCCTCCCGTTGGAAATGGCAAATTGCTTTGTATCGGCAGTGGGCACAGAAAAAAAGGCTCAAGGGGCTTCTAATATCCAATAATATGCCCAGGAAATTATAGGGGGAAGTGATGTTAATGAAATTTTAATAATCATTTATTTTCTTGATCTTGATTCTTATAACATTATCCCCTAACCCATTACAAGACAACAACATTTTAGACTGGTCCACCTTGAAGAATTTCAGAGCAAGTTTAATTTGAAACTTAATATTAAACTGGTCTATTTTAACCAAATCCAACAGAGCAAATTTCAGACTGATCCGAATTGAAAGAAGCTGCAGACGACAATTTCAAGTTGATGGAATTTTAAATATTTTCGTCTTTTTGGATAGAAAACATTGTGGAAAATGAAGAAATTGTTTGATACAAGCAATTTCTTCATTTTCCACAATGTTTTCCAATGTTTTTTTCTTGAGGGGCGTAAAAAGGATGGATTAAGTTGGAAAGTGTTAAAAGCTGTTACTCTCTACAATTTCAAGTTGGAGAAATTATAAAAATCTCTGACAAATTGGGTAGAAATCATTGTACAAAATGAAGAAATTGCTAGTTACAAGATATTTCTTCATTTTTCATGTTTTCTTCCGCTATTTTCTTGGGTTAGAAAACTTTGGGATTGAGTAGCAATGGGTTAATCTAGTTTATGTACCACACAAACCTGACATTTTTAAAAGCAATCTTTGGTTATACCTTTTCAAGTGCTTTCTGGGTTTTGTTAATACCACATGTATTTAATAAATTTCAAATACAGTGGATTTAGCCCATTTGCAGACAACAAAATTTGGACCAGTCTAAAATGTTGCTGTCTGGTAATAAGTTCAGGAATTGTAGATTCTGGGTAGAAAACATAGTCGAACATGAAGAAATTGCTTGAAATAAGCAATATCTTCATTTAAGACAAAGTTTTCCAAAATGTCTTTCTCGAGGGGCGTCAAAAAATGTCATTGTGGGTGAATGGCTTAATGAACATTCTGTTTCATTATTTCATTGCAAGGTCAAACCACCTAAATTCATAGCTAGAAAACAAAAATTTTTGACTGGTTCAAATTTAAAGAAAAAATTTCAAGTTCTCCTCTTTTAGCCGTAAGGGAAGGAGACCTAGGGAAATTGCAGAAATTGTTTGCAACAAGCAATTTCTTCATTTTTCACTATCTTTTTTCAAAGCTCTTAACTTTAACCCTTTCCTGTTTTTGGAAATTTTAGACTAGTCCAAATTGAAAGAGGTTGCAGACGGCAATGACAACTGGATGCTATTTGAAATGAAACCATTCTATGTGGTAGAAAATATTGTAGAAAAAGGAGAAATTGCTTGTTACAAGCAATTTCTTCTTTTTCCACAATTTTTTCTTGAGTAAAAAATCACAGAAATGTAAAATTCCGTATTTGAACTGGAAAGGGTTAGGGTCATAAAACAGCTGGGATATAATGTGGAAGGGTGCAAGCGCTGGTACAATTGACTGGGTAGTAGATGTCATTTGATTACCCAAATATTTCACCCTTTACCATACAAAAAAGTTTTAGAGAAGTCTGATCTGAAAAATCACGCAGACGACAATTTCCAGTTGGTGAAGTTTAAAAAAAAATGCATTTTCTGTTACAAAAGATTCCAGACATTGTTACAGGAAATTTCTTCATTTTTCACTATCCTTTTTCAAACCTCTGAACCCTTTCCTGTTTTTAGAAATTTTAGACCGATCCAAATTCAAAGATGTTGCAGACAACAGTAAAATTTGGGTGCAATTTGAAATGACACCATCTTATATGGTAGAAAATATTACAAGCAATTTCTTCTTTTTCCTACAATGTTTTCACTAGTATAAAATTGCAGCAACGTAAAATCCAAGGTTTGAACAGAAAGGGTTAACTTGAAGATGTAAAAGAGTAGGATAGTGTGAGAATGGGTTACTGCCTTCACTGCTACAATTGACTGGGTAGTAATTATTTGTTTGTATTTCCGTTTATTTATCGTCACTACCATAGCACATGCCCATATGAGCAACGGTTAGTTGTTACGAGGGATAGTGCAAGGATACACGACGAAACTGCTGAGAGCCCCGCCTGGTTCTTTAACGTGCTCTATGGATAGCACCGTCACACGGGGCCTCGGTTTAAAAGCTCATCCGAAAGACAATTAGTTTTGTTAGTTGATATGGTCAGCCCAGGGCTCGATCCCGTGATCTTGAGGTTTGAAGTCAAGTGCTCTACCAACTGAGCTAATCGGTCTGACTAGTAATCATTTGCTTACCCAAACATTTAACCCATTACCAAACAACAAAGTTTTAGAGAAGTCTGATCTGAAAGATCTTGTAGATGACAATGTCCAGTTGGTGAAGTTTTAAACATTTTTGCATTTTATATTAGAAAAGATTGTAGACATTGTAACAAGCAATTTCTTCATTTTCCACAATAATTCCCAAAGCATTTTCTTGTTGGGGGTAAAAATACAGGATTGTGTGGGAATGGGTTAAACTCTAACGCTGCTTCCTCTCTAATTAACCCTTTCCTATACAAACATGTGATTTTATATTGCTGTTATCTAATACTTGAGAAAACATTGTGGTATAAGAAGAAATTGCTTGTAACATGCAATTTCTTCTTTTCCACAATGTTTTCTACCCTTTTGGATGGTTATTATTCAAATTAAATCCACTTCAAAATATAGTCTGCAAAACCTTTGAATTTTGACAGGTCTAAAATTTCCAAAAACAGGAAAGGGTTAAATATTGCAGGATGAGTTATTAGACACACAACAAAATTTGAGGCTTGTCCAAATTTAAAGAAGTTGCAGACAACATTTTAGGGTTTGTGAAATTTTAGATTTTTCAACTTTTTAGGTGGGAACATTGTGGAAATTGAACTAATTGCTTGTAGCAAGCAATTTCTTTATTTTACACTATGTTTTCCCAAATGTTTTTCTTGAGGGGTGTTAAAAGCGCCTGTGTGTGGGAATGGGTTAACAGAGGAACTTCATGTTAGAACTTCATGTTAGAACTAGGGTACCAGTATTTCTTGTGGAAAATGAAATAATTGCTTGTTACAAGCAATTTCTGTATTTTCCACATTGTTTTCTACCCAGAAATTTAAAAAAATTTCAACAATATGAAATTGTCATCTGCAACTTCTTTCAATTTGGACCTGTCTAAAAAGTTCTTGTTTGGGAATGGGTTAAATGCATGTAAATGAGATAAAACTAACAGAGATGCCAAAAGACTTGAACATGAAATTGTAAAATTTTAGACTAGTCCAAGCTAAAGAGATTATGAAAGAGGTTTTTTAGGGGGTCTTAAGATTGAAAATTAATCACATTTAGGATAGAAAAATATTGTGAGATAAGAAGAAATTGTTTTGTAACAAGCAGTTTTTCAACTATTCTTGAGCTGTGGCCAAAGTGTAGTGGTAGCTTGTAGGTCACCTAGTCATGGGGTCCAGGGTTTGATCCCTGGCCGCCACAAATATTCTTTCTGACATTTGTCTCCCACCAATGGATAATCGTAGATAATGGTAGATAATCGTAAACCTTAGTGGGATGAGCAGCTGGAGGCTGGGAAAGGAGGTAGTGTGAGAAATACAAGGAATCCACAGTTAGTTGCTCAAGCCACTGCGTTGTGACTGAATACTGTTAAACACCATTTAATCAATCAATCAATCAAACCAAATTTTCATTCCTTCAGTTTTTCCCGAAGCCTCAAAAGCAGGCCTATTAAGAAATGGCCAGTCTCAATCGTATGAGATGCTCTATTGATAGGTAAAGGGTTTTTAGCCCTTTCCTGTACAAAATCCTGGATTTTATGTCGCTGTCATTTTACGCTCAAGAAAACATTGTGGAAATAGATGAAATTGCTTGTAACAAGAAATTTCTCCTTTTCCCAGAATGTTTTTTTATCACATAGGATAGTTTAATTTCAAATTGCATATAATTTCATTTACAACTACAACCACTTTCAACTTGAACCTCTTTAAAATGTCAAAAAACAGGAAAGGGTTAATCCACTTTTAACAATCATTCACAATCAGTATATCAATGCAAATACAGTGGTCTAGAGAGAATGATGATGCAAACAATTTTACAAAGTGCTAGTAGATTGTAAAGTAAATGAGAGCTGTGTAATTATTGGAGAAAAACGGAACTTTTTATTCCATCCAAGTAGAATATATTGTCCATGTCATGAAAAGTCATAATTGTGAGGAATTGGACTCAAACTATCGAGGGACTTTCCTGAATCCAGTGGTGTGGATACAGGTTTTCTCCACTTGTCCACAGACAAGTAAGACATGGTTTTCTACTTGTCTGGAATTAAAATAAACTTATTTTCAAAAAAAAATGAAGAGATAAATTTTGAGAAAATATTTACTTGGTCCTCCACAGGTGGCCTTGAAAAACATACAAAAAAAGTCATGTCCACAACTAGAAAAGCCCATGTTGCACAAGTCAGACAATGGAATTCCTCAACCCTCCCCAAATCCCTGTTGAGATTCTCAAACCAAGATGGACGCGTTTTTTTACCTGCTTCAGTTTTGAGAAGTTAAGAGGAGATATCTTTGAAATAAAGGATTACTTTCTTGTAATGAAGGACTTATTAATTGAATTAAAGTTTATTCTTTAAACACGTTCTATACAAAATCGGAAATTATGAAGTGATATGGGGAGAAAAGCCAAAAGAAAATCGAGAGGTAGCGAAGACAATGAACAATCTATAAATAGCAAGAAAAATAGAGGCCCGTCTTCAGTTTCGGTGAGTGACGTTTTGAGAGAAGCAAACTCGGTTCTATATCAAGATAACATTAATAAAAGTAGCTTGGATTCAGATATTTCGAATAATAGTGTCTTTACATCTCAAGAAAATTCCTGCAGTAAAATGGCTTCGGGTGTTCAGTCCCAAAATTCCACTCAGAGTAAGAAGGAACCAACTAACGGTGATATTATGCATTGTCTTAGTAAAATTGAAGGTAGATTGAATACTATTGAAAAGCGGCTTGATAGTCTCAAAGTATTGGAAAAAAAGGTCAATAATTTGGACTCGGACATAAAAAAGTTGCGCTCTTTAGTGGAAAACAACAACAAGGTCATGGATAAAAAAGTTAAAGAATTTGATGATAAGGTCGAAAAAGGTGAAATCAGAGCAGATTCATTGAATAGTGATATATTGACATTGCAAGAAGAGAATTCTATCTCCAATCGCAGTCTGTGAGGAATAATCTCATTTTTACAAATATACCGGAGGTGGGTAATGAGAAAAACAAGATACAGAGGGGATATTGAGACTTTTCATAGTAGATAAAATGAAAATAGCAAAGGATTTGGTCGACAAAATTATATTTGAGAGAGTGCATAGAATGGGGCCTAGACAAGATGATGGTACCAGAAAAATCGTTGCTAAGTTTCACGAGTTTAGAGATAGAGAGATGGTAAAGAAGGAGGGGAAACAGTTGAAGGATACAGGGCATTATGTCTACGAGCAGTTTCCGAAGGAAATAGCTGCAAAACGTCGTAAACTCCTACCTAGGTTGAGAAAAGCCAAGGACGATGGCAAATCAGCGTGGATCTCATACGATACACTGTACATTAATGGTAGACCCATGAGAGACTAGGAACTCATTGAGAGTGATGTTAAAGTGTTGTCCTGGAACGTAAATGGACTGACCGACACAAAACTGTCTGATCCAATGTTTGTAGATACATTTTCATATTATGATATTATTTACTTATATGAATCCTGGACTAAAACTGATAGTAATCTAAAAATCCCGGGTTTTAAGTGTTTGAATTTTCCTAGAGAATTTATACATAAAAACGCCAAGAGATGTAGTGGGGGCATCGTCATTTATATAAAAGACACTTGCATGGACAATATAGAAGTTGTTAAAAATTACCATAATACACTTATTTGGTTGAAGCTAGATAAAATGTACTTTAATTTTGAAAACGATGTCTATATATGCGGTATTTATTTGTGGGACGAACAATCCCCAGCTTACAATGTAGTTAATGTTGATTTTTTTCAATTACTAGAGTCAGACATTAACCTTTTCAGTGAGAAGGGTTGTGTTTTTATTACAGGTGATTTTAACAGCAGGGTTGGTATAAAAGAGGATTTCATATGTTTCGATACATATTTTCATGAAATTGACGACGACCAGTATATTCCTGATAAAAGCTTACCTAGAGCATCGCTAGATAAAAAATGCAATAATTTTGGCTCTAAACTGATTGATTTATGTAAATCATTATCCCTACGCATTGTTAATGGTAGACTCTTTAGTGATCATAATTTGGGAACCTATATATTTGTTACCCGACAATGGGCCTCAGTTGTTGATTACCTTCTCACCCATGAGAACAATTTTACATATCTTTCTCACTTTGCAATTGAACCCATGACGGAATGGAGTGACCATGCACCGTTATCTTTTTATTTATCATGTAGTGCTAGTATACACGCGGATGAACCATATTCAGAAACCAAATCAAAATGGAATAACGATAAGCGGGATTCGTATCGATCGAGCATTATACAACATTTACCCCAATTTAATCGGATTACTTCACTAATTGACACCTCAAACCAAGACTCAGTTAATACAGCGGTCAGTGATTTTACAAATTTATTGCGTGAAATCGCAAATCCTCTTTTCCCAAAATATTTCAATTTCCATAATAAAACCAAATTAAAGCGTAATGCAGAATGGTTCAACTGCTTTCAGGTCTTTGATTTCAATGCAACTTTAGAGAGGGATCAAATTCAGCATGACAAAAGTTAACTCTTGTCATGCTGAACCCAGAATATTCCGGTTTGGGCAGGAGGAATAGACAAAGATCAGCCTGCACATTAGTGCAGTCTGATCTTGGTCTACACCTCCTGCTTATCCCCTTGCAGCTAGAGTTGTTTATGAAATTATTTTTCTAAAGAAATTTTGATCCTCATTAAGACCTTCTAGTGCTGTCAGCACATTGATTTTAAAGCAAATCCATATAAGATTTTAATTCAGCATGACAAGGGTCAAAAGTTCTCAGTAATATTTGTTTCTGTACATCCTATTACTTCACCCATCTT
This sequence comes from Fragum fragum, assembly GCA_946902895.1. NCBI lineage: Eukaryota > Metazoa > Mollusca > Bivalvia > Cardiida > Cardiidae > Fragum > Fragum fragum. Next base: position 3,961,043 of record OX336376.1, on the reverse strand, counting down.
GAATTTCTTGTCTGGTCAAGAGCTAAAGAAGCAGAGATTCACAAAACATCTGTACTTAATAATTGAGATATCTCCACCTTTGTAGGGTAAAAAGCAGACAAAAAACTTGCCAATCAAAATTCCTCATTTATTCCGACTATATCATTACATGGTGGGACAAGACGTAATGTCATTGACCATCTGACTTTTTGCATTTCTTGTACGTTTTGTTCCGATGGTGTGACCCATAATTACACAGGTGATCTGTTATTCTCCTTTTTACATAATGGTTTGCAAAGAGTTATTTTGTGTGGTCAATGAATTGAAATAATTTTGTGTGGTCTAGGTCCTTCAAGAAGTTATTGGGTACTTGTTTTTTTTGGTTGTTGGTTTTTTTTAGTTCTGTTCCAGCATTATTCAATGGTTCTTAGAAAAGACAAAATTGATCAACAATTTGCCAAACCCCAAATTTTCTTTTAACCAATTACCAGATGACAAAATTTTAGACTGGTCCTAATTGAAAGAAGTTGCAGACAACAATTTCAAGTTGACAGAATTAAGAAACCTTCACTTTATAGGGTAGCAATCATATATTGAAAAAATTTCTTATTACAAGTAATTCAGGGATATTGAAATATGGATTTTCTCTACTTGTCTATGAAAAGTAAAATGTGATTCTCTACTTGTCCAGGATCAAAATGGACTTGCCCATGTAAGGATAAAGAACAGATAACTTTTCAGAATACATTATTTTTAAAGAAGAAAATGCTGGAATTCAATATTTTCTAGTCTTAGATACAAACATTACACTCATAAATCTCTTCTATCTATTTATTACCATTCCAAGATTTGCCCTGATATTTACTTGTTCACGGACAAGTAGCCTCAAAAATGTACTTGCCCGCAGGTAGAAAAGCCCGCTTCGGACAAGTCGGTCATCGGAATTCCATACCCCTGAGTAAATTCTTCAATGTCCACAATGTTTTCCAAAGTGTTTTTCTTCAGGGTGTGTCAAAAAGTATCATTGAGTGGGAATAGGGTAATATTAAAAAAAAAATCCCATATTGACCATTACCATACAATCCTACAACTTGAAAATATTTGCGAGTAAAAAAACTTTTGGAAGGGTATAAACTGCTTGTTAAATGCATTATCATCTTTTCTTACAATGTTTTCTACTTTATTTTTGCTTACTTACCAATTTTAGAACACTTTCAAATGTCATCTGCAACTTCTTTCAATTTGGATCAGTCTAAAATTTTGTTGTGTGGTGAAAGTATAAACCTACACATTTCAGGGGTCAGCAAAAACTATTATCTGGCTTTTAACCCATTCCCACAAAGTGACGCTTATAGACACTCTTTAGAAAAAACAATTGGAAAACAATGTGTAAAATGAAGAAATTGCTTGTAACAAGGAGTTTCTTCATTTTCCACAGTGTTTTCTAGCCAAAAAGTTGAAAAAATCTAACAATTCATAAACGTTATTCCTTTCCTGTTTTGCAAAATTTTAGACCTGTCCAAAATCAAAGGATTTGCAGATGACAATATAAAATCAATTTTAATTGAAAAATAATCATTCAATGGGGAAGAAAACATCGTGAAAATGACGAAATTGCTTGTTACAAGCAATTTCTTCTTTTTCCACAATGTTTTCCAAAGTTTAAAGTATAAAAACAAGGGATAAAACAGGAATGGGTTAAATTGTCGTCTGCAACATACTCAATTTGAACCAGTTTAAAAAAAATGCTGTCTGGTAATGGGTTAAAGGGGTACTTAGAAGAGTTTTGCAATTTGCATTAAAAATTAAAAAGTGGTATGGAGCATAAACATGTTGGTAAACCCATCATCATCATCATAAATTTGAGACAGTTCTAAATTGAAATAAATTGAAGCCGACATTTAAGAGTGTGTTAAAATTGGAAAATAAGTTTCAATTAAATTATAAAACATCATGAGAAGAGGACAAATTGCTTTCCAAAAAGTTTTCCATGGTTACTTTTCCAACAATGTTTTCTTACTTATGAATATAATCAAGATAGACACACTTTGAAATTTCTCCATCTTTCTTTATTTAACCCATTCCAACACAGAAAAATTTTAGACTGGTCCAAATTGAAAGAAGTTCCATACAACAATTTCAAGTTGATGGAATTTTGATTTTTTTTGTTTTTTTTGGACAGAAAAAATTGTGGAAAATGAAGAAATTGCTTGATACAAGTAATTTCTTCATTTTACACAATGTTTTCCAAAGTGCGTAAAAAGGAGGGATTGAGTTGGAATGGGTTTAAATCTGGGTCTTCTCTAAAGTAATGAGGTAAATTTGTTGACAGTTGTGTGTGTGTTTTTTTGTGTGCTTTTTTTGTCCAAAGAAAGATGAAATAAAGGTCATCAAAAATTTTGACAGGTGAAAAACAACTTTTGTACAAATATTTTTACATTCTGGCTTTCCTAATTTGTCAATAATCTAACTTTCCATAACCATATAACAAGGTGCCTATCACCAAAACCAACAAATCTAACAAAAATAGTCCAAGCTAGGTGTTTCTGATGACAAATAACCCGCTGCTTGCACACTGCCCTGAGCAGCCACAAACTCTGTACACACGTCAAGGTGTTAAATCACCGGGGCCCATGACAATACACCACAGAAAGTACTTCACACCTCTTTTGTGTAAGGATACAGAATGAGGTGATGAAAAAACGAAATCTGATTGGCTGATTATTTGGTAATGTTGTTAACCATTTGTTGTCTCTAACTAATTAATTTTGTGTGGACTGGGCTAATGTTTTCTGTTTCATTTTTGTCCATGATAAGTAATTGTTAAGAGAAGCAGACTAGTGAATTAACAGGTGAAGTAATCCATAGATCCTAAAAAAAAATTTATTCTTTAACCCTTGTCAAGATGAATAAAAACCCTCTGCATTTAATTGCATTAAAATCAAAGGGCTGAAAGCAATGTATGCACTTGTGGGATAACCCATTCCAATAAAATCCCGCTTTTTTACGTCCCTCAAGTAAAATGGTTCTGCAATATTGTTCATTATGAAGAAATTGCTTTTTGGAAGCAATTTCTTCATTATCCAAAATGTTTTCTACCCCAAAAGATAAAGATTTTCAAAATTTCATCAAATCTGCAACATCTTTGAATTTGAATCGGTCAAGAATTTTGTTGTTTTGTTAATTGACTAATGGTTATTTTTAAAATTTGCCTTATAAACATTTTAGCTTAACAGGAACAAGCAGGTGGTGTAGACAAAGTTATGACTGTACATATGTGCAATCTGATCATTGTCTGTACTTTCTGCCGAAACTGGAATATTCAAGGTTCAGAATAGTAGCTACCCTATTCCAACTCAATCCCTGCTTTTTACACACTTTCGAAAACATTGTGGAAAATGAAGAAATTGCTAGTATCAAGCAATTTCTTCATTATCCACAATTTTTTCTATCCAAAAAAACAAAAAAATTCAAAATTCAATCAATTTGAAATTATCGTCTGAAAGTTCATTCACTTTGGACCAGTCTAAAATTTTGCTGTGTGGAAATGGGTTACCAAGGGCTAGTCCATTACCAAACAACAAAATTTGAGACCGGTTGATATTGAAATAGGTTACATACCCCAAAACAATAGTTGGTTTAAATCAAATAATAAGGGTCATATGACATAGAAAACATTGTGAGAAAATAAGAAATTACTTGTAGCAAGTAATTTCTTCCTTTCTCATAATGTTTTCCCAAGCTATATTTCTTTTGCACTTAAAAATGCAGAATTATGTAGTAATAGGTTAATACAAATATCCAGGTTAAATCCAAGATCAATTGTCAGATCATGGCTGCCTATCAAAAGATCAATTGACCAAACAAATCATTAATTTGGACCAGAGAGTATTGTTTGTTTGTTTGTTTGAATGGGTTTTACGCCGCTTACAACAATCTTTCAGTTATATGGCAGCGGCTGGAGCACCTAACAATGGTTTCCTGGTATTTCTCACACCAGTACCGCCATCACATCCTTTCCATAGCCTCCAGCCTCCATATGTTCAGTCTGATCTTAGTCTATACCTCCTGCCAAAGCAAGAATATTCCGGGTTCAGCATGACAAGGGTTAAGCTTGTCAGCCAACATTTTGCTTTTCAGTTTGGGTTCCTGACCATGAATTTTGTATATCAATGCCATTTCGATTATCTAATATTAACCCATGTTATGCTGAACCCGGAATATTCTGGTTTTGTCTGGAGGTAAAGACAAAGATCACACCTTCTGTCTGTTCTTTTCAAACCAGAGTTGTTCATAAAAATAATTCTCGAAAGATGTATTGTATAGAAAACATCGTGGATGATGATAAATTACTTGTAACAAGCAATTTCTTTTCATTTTCAATCCGGAACCTTTTATATTTCTAAAGTACAATAGATCTTCATGTATGACTTAATGCTCCTTACTGGCTGAAGACACTTAGATCAAGTTTAACTTGTTCTTTTTATTTAACCAATTACCAAAAGACAAATTATTGACAAGACCAAATTCAAAGAAGTTGCAGATGACACTTTAAAGTTAATGAAGTCCTAAAAAGCAATAGGAACATGATAGCCCTAGATTGCTCACCTGAGAGACTGCAAAAGTTCATGTATTGGCAATGTTTTAACTTTTCCAAACTTTTTGGGAGGCCATATTGTTTTCTTTTTATTCAACTTGACTTTTTCCTACATTCAATTATCTGTCTAAAACTCTCAACCGAAATCGAGCACAGTGGACCCATTGCCATAGCAACCAGAGTTATCAACCGATTACGGTTACGATTATAGGGTTAGTATGGGAGGAGATAATTTATAAAGAATCTATGTAAATTCCAAGTATCTACACCATACGGCTTATATACATCACAACATCAAAACCTGCTGTCGTTTCACCTTCAACTGTGACCTTGACCTCGGAGGTAATACAACTAAATGTTTTGCTTGACACTAGCACTCATTAAGGACAAAAGTACTGTGGCAAGTTATTTTAAAATCCATCCATAAATGTAGAAATTCCGGACAAAATTCCAGACGGACGGATGCATAACACGGAAGTGTAATTGTGACAACTGTCTTGATGACCACTTGGCCTTGACAGTAATTGGGAGAACATTGTGTAAAATAAAGAAATTGCTTATAGCAAACAATTTTCCACATTGTTTTAACCCAGAAAATTGAAAAATCTTAAATTTCATACACTTTAAATCGTCATATGCAACTCTTTTTAATTAAGACCAGTCTACAATTTTGCTGTCTTGTAATGGGTCTATGAATGTGATACAGGGTTACCCAATGATCATTACTACAAATTAAATTGAAATCCATCTACTGGTTTCTGAGAAGATTTTTGAAGGTTTCACCATATCTAGAAATTAGCCCCATCCATTTAACCCATTCCCATTCAGTGACACTTTCAGATGCCTCCAAGGAAAAAAAGCTTTGGGAAAACATTGTGGAAAATGAAGAAATTGCTTGCAACAAGCAATTTATTTATTTTACACAATGTTTTCTATCCAACAAGTTGAAAAAATCTAAAATTTATCAACTTTAAATTGTTGTCTGCAACTCCTTTAAATTTGGACCAGTCTAAAATTTTGCAGTTTGGGATTGGGTTAAACCATGTTTTTCAACATGTTTTCAACCAATCGAAGCCATCATAGTGCAGTCGGTAGTGCGTCAGACTCCTGATCTTCAATCATGGGATGTCATGGGTTCAATCCCAGATGGCGGCACTTATCCTTTCCGACATTCATCTCTCACCAATGGGTGGATAATCGTAAACCCAAGTGGGATAGCAGCTGGAGGTTAGGAAAGGATGTAGTGGTAGTACTGGTGTGAGAAATACCAGGAATGCATTGTTAGGCACTCCAGCCACTGCGATATGACTGAAATACTGTTAAAAGTGGTGTAAAACTCCATTTAATGAATCAATCAACCAATCGAAATTCTTTGAAGGAATCTGATAAAGGGTCAACCAAGGATCATTTTTGTGCAATTTTGTTGAATTCTGTTCAGTACTTTCTCAATTGAAGATTTTGAAAGTGAAAGTTTATGGATAGACGGACGGACAATGGACACAACACCATTACAATAGCTCTCTGGATTTCAGCCAATTGAGCTAAAAATCTAAAATTCAATAAAATATAGATTGTTTAAGCAACTCCTTTCAATTTGGACGAGTCTAAAATTTTGTTGTATGGTAATTGTAATTCAAAATGTTGTCTATAACCTCCTTCAATTTGAACCAGTCAAACTCTGTTATTTTTTTAATGAAACACACCAATTCTATATGAACCTGTGTATGCCAGAATAGTACTTTGGAAAACTTATTGTAATAGTAATTTCTACAATTTCCAGAATGTTTTTCATGGGAAAGACAAAGATTTCCTAAACTTGAAATTGCCATCACCACTTTTTTCAAATTAGGCCAGTCTAAAGATTTAATGCTTCGTAATAAGTTTTGAATGGTTTTAATATGGGTCATCTCTCATTCAAGCCTTGTTAAGTTTGTACAAAGGGACATCAATGTGCTTCCAGACTAATGTTCATAGTTCAGGATGATCTCCCCTGTTATCTTGGTGTCAAATCTTAGCACACACTCATCGAAATCAAGTGCATTGAGACTTGACCAATCATGGCTGTCAATATAAATCAGACGACCACGAAAATTATTCATTTAGACTGGAAGCCCTCGGACATCGGCTGCCATTTATGTGAAGGATTCTTGTTGCACGTCAATAAGAGGTAGTTACTATGTTAGATCACCAATCAACCATTCTTATAAAAACAGTAGTTACCACGTAGGCTCACAAATCAACCATTCTTCTTTTTTTGTACTATGTGCAACTGGTCAGAAAATTTGCAAAATAATACTGTTTAACCCTTTCCTATTTTCGGAAATTTTAGACCTGTCCAATCTCATAGGTTTTGCAGACGATATTTTAAAGTGGATTTAATTTGAATAATAGCCATTCAATAGGGTAGAAAACACTGTGGAAAAAGAAGAAATTCCTTGTTACAAGCAATTTCTTCCTTTAGCACAATGTTTTCTCAAGTTTAAAATCACAGGAACGTAAAATCCTGTATTTGAACGGGAAAGGGTTAAAATTGAAGTGGAACTTCCAGTCAAAGTCAATGGGCTGGCCAAGAGAGCAAGTTGGCTGGGCCAGGAATTGGTCAAAAATACTGCTATAACCAGAGTTCACCTTTTCTCTTTCCTCCAGTTGATTTATGGTGTACATAATTGCATTCAGAGCACTTCATAACAAGTCCACACCTAGACAATTGATTGATTAAATGGTGTTTTACATCATTTAAACAATTTTTCAGTTATATAACAGCTAAGTTTACTTGTTCATGTCATTTCTGGTAATCAACAGCACTAATTAGGAGCTCTAAATACCTTGCCTATTAAAGCATAGTCATGTGACTAATAGCACTCCCAGTACGCAAACCAGCAACCCTCAACCTTTCTTAACACTTTCCTGTTCAATCCCTAGTTTTTACGTCTCTGTGATTTTATAATTGAGAAAACATTGTAGAAAAAGAATAAATTGCTCAAATGAATGGTTAATTTTCAAATTAAATTCACTTCAAATTTAATTTTGTCTGCAAAACCTATAAATTTGGACAGGTCTAAAATTTTGAAAAACATTAGACGGTTAAATCATTTGTCTGCCCCAAAACCCAACCACTGACCCAAGCAGAAACCCACGCCTAGAACTGTACTACCCCATTACCAGATGAAAACAAGAGGACCATGATGGTCCTACATCGCTCACCTGAATTGTCTAGTGTTTAACCCATTCCCACACAGTGACACTTTTAAACACCCCTCAATATGAAAGCTTTGGAAAATTTTGTGGCTAATGAAGAAATTGCTTGTTACAAGCAATTTCTTCATTAGCCACAATGTTTTCTACCCAAAAAAGATAAAGATTTTATAGATTTTATCAACCTTACATTTTCGTCTGCAGCCTCTTTGAATTTGGACTGGTATTTAATTTTATCATATGGGAATGGGTTAAAAAAAATTAAACTAGAGCTAAGTAACCATAACCAGATTCATTAAGATTGAGCTGAAACTGTGGCTTCTATATTGTATTGTTCCTCTAGAACCTTTCCATAATCTATAGGGTTCATTTTTATGACTTAACAATTAAAAGTTTCATGACCATTGAGCCAAAATAATGGCCTCTAGAGTGTTAACAAAGAAAGTGTCATACAGGTACCTTTTCCTCTATTTTCCAAAAGAACCTTCCTATAATCTATAGGGTTCATCCTAATGAAATTACAATTATTCTGGCAAAGTTTCATGTGTTTTCCAATAGAACCCTCCCATAATCGATTGGGTTCATTCTCATGGCCAAACAATTATTCTGACCAAGGTTCATAAAGACATTACAATTATTCTGGCAAAGTTTCATGAAGATTGAGCAAAAATTATGGCCTCTAGAGTGTAAACAAATTGTCATTAAGGCCCCTTTTCCTGTGTTTTTCAAAAGAACCTTCCCATAATCAATAGGGTTTCTCACTAATGCCCTTATACTTATTCTGGTCTTGTTTCATGACGATTGAGCCAAAATTGTGGCCTCTAGAGTGTAAACTAGAACTTGTCACAGTATGTGACTTAATACCCCCGCAAGTGCTTTCAGTGTAATGAGAGCTTTAACAATACAAGGACATAGCTACTGCCTTTGCTTTTCTAGAAAGGAGGAGTTCGGGACACAAAATTGGTAGTATAATAAACTGTATATGTCTACAAAGCATAAATAATGTCTCAGTTGAAGGAGAGATAATTTTTGAACCAGGGGGGAATTGAGACTTCAAAATTGTGTCTTGCAAAACTTCAACATGTGGTTAATCTTTGTATAAAGTTTCAATGGTATTGAAGCAAAACTGAAGGAGAAGTTTGCGACACAAAATTGGTAGTATATTGTACACAGACAGACGGACACACATACAGACAGGCTATTTCCAGTATACCCCTGAAAACATTCGTTTTGCGGGGGTATAACAAAGAAACTGTCATTTAGGTCCCTTTTCCAGTGTTTTCCGATAGAACCTTCCCATAATCTATAAGGTTCATCCTTATGACCTATAAAATTCTGGCCAAGATTCATGAAGATTGAGCCAAATTTGTGGCCTCTAGAGTGTAAACAAAGAAATTGTCATTAAGGCCCCTTCTCCTGTTTTCAAATAGAACCCTTCTATAATCAATAGGGTTCATCCTCATGACCTAACAATTATTTCATGAAGTTTCATGAAGATTGGATAAAAAATTTGGCCTCTAGAGTGTAAACACTTCATTTGTTGAGGCCACACGACAGATGACAGACATTCAACGATCACAAAAGCTCATCATGAGCACTTTGTGCTCAGGTGAGATAAATAATCAGTATTGATTAAATTTAGAAAACTTCTGTCTTTGTAGGTAGAAACAAATAAGGACAATGAAGAAATGGCTTTTCCAATTCACCATTCTTGAGGATCATGAAAAAGCAGGTCTCTGAGGGAATAGATTAACCCATTTCCACCCAGAAAAAAATTATACTGGTCTAAATTCAAAGAAGTTGCAGTCAATAATTTCAAGCTAACGGTATTTGAATTATTATTATCGTTTTGGAGAAAAAGCATCGTGGATAACAAGCAATTTCTTCATTTTCCACAATTTTTTCGAAAGCTTTTTTCAGAAGGGGCGTAAAATGCTGGATCATGTGGGAATTGGTTAAATCGCACTCCGACTGAACATTTTGTCTGACAGTTAACATTTGTAGGGCCCCGAGGAATAATCAGAATGCAAATAACTGGAGAGAAACAAAAACAGGAGGACCATGATGGTCCTAAATCGCTCCCCTGAGTATGATGGTTCATTGCTTTATGATATAAACAAAATAGCAAAAGCCATCTGTCTAATTATTTGGAGAAGATGTTTAAGGATTTCTCTTTTAATCCTAGGTATATTGATGATCCAACCATATGGCACTAATTTCCTGAATATGGTAATGCTTTGAAGTATAGACATTAATACATACCAAGTATAAAAGCTCTATGCCTAAAGGTTTAGGCGAAGAAGTTTTTCAAAGATATCATTATTTATTCCTAACTAAAATTAGGGATTGCACAGAAAAGGGCTATTTTTTTTAAGTATTTATCTTTAAGTATTAATAATAAATCTTCAAAGTATTTTGGTAGAGGGTCAATAGATGATGATTTGTCATAAATATCAAAACTCTAGGCCTTATGGTTTGGGAGATTAAGATTTTAAAAGATTTCCTTGTTTATTTCTATGTAAAATCAGGGATCGCCCAGAAAAGGGCTAATTTTCATAATATGGTAATTCTTTGAAGTATTTTGGTAGAGGGTCAATAGATGATGATGTATACCAAATATCAAAGCTCTAGGCCTTATGGTTTGGGAGAAGAAGATTTTTAAAGATATCCTTCTTTATTCTTTGTAAAATCAGGAATTGCCCAGAAGAGGACTAATTTTCAGAATACGGTAATTCTTTGAAGTATTTTGGTAGAGGGTCAATAGATGATGATTAATTCCAAATATAAAAGCTTTAGGCTTTTTGGTTTGGGAGAAGAAGATTTTTTTTAAGATTTCCTTCTTTATTTCTATGTAAAATCATGGATTGCCCAGAAGAGAGCTAATTAATAGAATACTGTAATTCTTTGAAATATTTTGGCAGAGGGTCAATAGATGATGATGTATACCAAATATCAAAGCTGTAGGCCTTACCGCTTGGGAGGAGATGATCTTTCAAGTTTTTTCACTATTTTGAAAGAGCATGACATAAAGATTCTTTCTGAAAAGTTTTGTTGAAATTCCATGGTTAGTTTAGGAGGAGAAGATTTTTTTGTAATTGTGAACGGACGGACAGACCAACAGACGGATGGACGGATGATGACCGATCACAATAGCTCCCCCAGAGCACTTCGTGCTCAGGTGAGCTAAAAAACGTTTAAAATAAGTGTTGAGAAAAGCAATGATGGACCTGGACTAACGTAAAGATTCGATTTGTCAACAAAATTTATTCTGTGATAGACGAAAAATGTCAATTGCTGTATGAACCCTGACTTAAAGGCCATGCATGATCCCTAACTACAGTTAATCTTGTATTAAGTGACCACTCAAGGGAAATCAAAATGAGGTCGTTCAAGAACATGGTTACTTAAACATGTTTTTGAGACATATATAAGGGTTAAGTTTGAATGCATACATAAATAATGCCAGATTCTCACTTAATCTTATGTTGATGGAACTCATTAGAATCTTCTCATTGAGATCCATAGACATAGGATTTAAATTTTAATAATTCTCCTGGCAGAAACGCCCAATTATAAAGAGCCATTGTTTTTGCAAGGGGTATTTTGTCGCTGGTCACTAAATGCAAGTGGTGGTCTAATAAATGTGGTCACTCAAACAACATTCACTGTACATGTACTGTGACAGGCCATACTATAGAAACATAACTCACCATTTGTCATATTTATCTCGTTTATTGTAGTCAAACTTCACTTTCCATTTACTATCTTTGGTATTTACATTCACCACTGTGCCTGGGTACCACTTCTTATTCACACAGGCTTCCACTCTAGTTCCAATATCACCTGAAAAATAAGGACCAAACTTTACATTTTGTCTCAATTCCTTTTACACCAGCTTGCTTCAAGATGGGGTTTGAATGCTTTCAGATTAAAGCAATCAAAGACACTTGTGTCTGACCACTTTGGTTTCCAATGTTTAAAACTGGAGCAAGCATATTTCTGGATAAGCAAAATTATATAACTATCCTGACCCTAATGTTACCTTTGTTGTTGTTTTTGCTGGTATCTGGTGTGAGGACAGAACCAAAAATATGTATGTCTTATGCAGAGAGAAAGTTAATGAAAATGAAAATTTAACTCAATAGATGCCAGGACACTTGGATAGAAAACTAAATTTTACGCTGTTATCTTGACATACATCCCTGGTATAAAGTGTGAAAACTATCTTGTCAATTACTGCAATAAACCACTTAATTCAACCAAAATCTGTTAAGACTGTTAGAAAACAAAATGTATTTGGATGGTCAGATTACTAAAGCATATTAATGCCGCCTTATAGTATTTCACTTACGATCTTTTCCTTTCCGTTTAGGAATGTGAATCACTGCATTGAATGGAAAATTTCATGAATAAAAATTCCTTCCCAACGAAATCTAACCTGATGTTCATCCTGCTTAAATTGGTACCATAGACATTGTGGTGAAAAGAGAAATTGTGTGCAATAGTTAATTTCTCCCATTCTAATGATATATTTGGCCCTTCACTACTCTTATTTTCAATACAAATGTATTTTTGAACTGCTATTTACTACTTCTTAATCCCATTACATGTCCAAATTGCAAGGAGTTGCAGATGACAATTTGAATTCATGATATTTTAGATTTTTCAATTTTCTGGATAGAAAACATTGTGGAAAATGAAGAAATTGATTGTAGCAATCAATTTCATCATTTCACACGATGTTTTCCCAACCGAATTTTTTCAGGGGCGTCAAAAAGTGCCACTGTGTGTGAATGGGTTAAATAAGAAACAGTTTAAAATGTTGTTGTATGATAATTGGTTCAATCTACCACTTGGATAATCATCATGTGTAAACAATGTTTTTGATTCCCTATGATTTAAACCTTTTCTGCCTAACTTCCAAAGGAACAATTCTTATGACCCACAAATATCTGAAGAAAAATTCTGGAAAATTTGATGCTATTTTTCGGAATTAAACATATAAAAAGAAAAGATAACAGATTGAAAGACGGGAACCCAGCCATGGTATATGACCAGTAGAGCTGACAAGTATCACCAATACTCACTATGACTATCGACCTCTGAAGCAGAATTGTTCATATCCGACTCTTCCACCTCCATATCATTATCTATAGTTGTATCATTTTCTTCTTCAGAATCCTGAATAACATGAAGGATAACTTAGTTGAAAATTACAATAACTTTCAATATGTACTATCTTTACCCAGAATGGTATTTTATTCCTTATTGAAAAACAGAAAGTTAATGGCATAATAAAGTCTCTTGAAAAATGATATGATTTAAGGGACATCTTCAAAAAGAAATAGTGAAAAAATATCATGTGAAAAAAAGAATTAACCCAAAAAAACATCTACCCCAAATCCAAACACTATTTTCTATGCAAAATAAACCTGTTTGGGTAAATATATCAAATTCAACTTCTAGAAATTTAAACCAGTCTTAAATTCTATAACTTTGAGGGCTTTAAGCCAATACCCCTTATACCCTGATCAGAGCTCAATCTGAAGAACTGTGCAAGAGAAAAGATATTTTGAAAAGAGAGAAAATTGCTTAGGAGAAGTCACCTAGAACAATGTGTTACCAATTATAATACATTTCTTCAATTTACACACACTTTGAATTTGAGGCTTCAAATTCTTTCAATATACCCATTATTACACAACAAAATACTTTACTAGCACAAATTTTTCTTTAGCCAATTATTAGACAATAAAAATTTACACTGGTCCAAATTGATGGAATTTGCAGACAATGTTTCCATGACCTTTCCCTTGAGCATGGCAGCTAATCTCCTTAATCACTACAATTGGTTTAGTATAAAAATTTATTGGAGGGATATCCGGTTGCAGTTGAGGGGAAACAACAGTCCGGAGGGTCAAAGGTGAGTGTAATAGTTAATTCGAGATTTTTTGTGAAAAATTTGCAGTTAATTTACAAATTGGTACATGTAATAGTAAATTGTAACTTTTGTATAAAACAAAAAGATATGTGTCCATTGGTACACTCAAAACAAGAGGACCATGATGGTCCTATATTGCTCTCCTGAGTATGATGACTCAAGGGTTCATGATATATACAAAACATCAAAGGTCTAAGCCTAATTATTTCCTCCTTTCAAATATTTTCTCCTGTAATCCTAGATATATTGTACATCCAACAATAGAATGCTTTTTCCAGAGTACAGCAATTCATTGAGGTATTTTGGTAGAGGGTCAAAAGGCATTGATAGATACCAAATAATAAAGCTCTAGGCCTAATGCTTAAGGAAAAAGATTTTCAAAGATATTCTTCTGTATTCCTATCTTAAATCAGGGATGGTACAGAAAAGGGCTAATTTTCAGAGTAATGTAATTCTTTGAAGTATTTTGGTGTGGTCAATAGGTATTGATACACATCAAATATTAAAGCTCTAGGCCTAATGGTTTAGGAAAGGAAAGATCATCTAAAATCAGGGATGGCACAGAAAAGGGCTTGTATTTTTCTGGGTAAGGTTATTCTTTGCAGTAATTTGGTAGAGGGTCAATAGGTATTGATAAACACCAAATATTAAAGCTCTAGGCCTTATGGTATGGGAGAAGAATATTTTCAAGATTTCCTTTCAAACTCTTCATAGAATTCAATTTTTAGAAGTATTTTGAAAGCGCATGGCCTAAGGATCATTTCTGTGAAGTTTGGTTGAAATTTCATGGCTAGTTTAGGAGAATATTTTTTTTTGTAAATTGTGAACGGATGAGGTGAGCTAATAACAAATATCATATGGCTTGAATGTCAATATACTGGCTACACTTGCTCACAGAGAAATAAGATTTCCCTGTAATGTCTGAGAAACAAACAAGAGCTCGTCACAGTCATGTGACAAATGCCCCCAAAGGACAGGGTCAAGCATGTGGCACTATGATTTGTTTTGTAAACACAACCACATGCATTTGTGATCTATACGTCTGGGTTTTTAATATATGAAATTTTAATACATATAATAATTTCTATAAATACAAATGAAATCAAGAAATGCATTATGGACGGATTTTTCTGAGGTCAAAAGTAGGTCAAAGGTCAAGGTCACTGGGTCAAGGTCGTGTAAAGTGGTCCACCCAATTAAGCACATGCATTTGGGATCTATACGTCTGGGTTTTTAATATGTGAAATTTTAATACATATAATAATTTCTATAAATACAGAATGAAATTGAGAAATGCATTATGGACAGATTTTTCTGAGGTCAAAAGTAGGTCAAAGGTCAAGGTCACTGGGTCAAGGTCATGTAAAGTGGTCCATCCAATTAAGCATCTGTCCAAATATGGAAGCAATTCATTGAAGAATAAGAGAGTAAATACAATTTAACCATTCCGGTTGCAATTTAACCATTTTGGACGCCCCTTTGACCCAAGATTGTGACCTTGACCTTTGAGATAGGAGCTTGGGTCTTTTTTGCGACACGTCTTCTGAAGGTGGTTAACATTTGTATGAAAGAAATTTGAACCTGTGTGCATGATTATAGAAGTTACAGAGCGGACACGGCAAAAAGTCCCAATTTTTTACCTTTGACCCCAGATTGTGACCTAGAAACCTGGGTCTTTTTCCGAACGCGTTGCCTTATAGTGGTGAACATTTGTGCAAAGTTATATTGAAATCCAGTATTGCATGTAGAAGTTACAGAGCGGACACGAAAGCAGGATGGATTGACGGATGAACGGACTGACAGCCAGACGGACAGTTCCATTACTATATGCCTCCCTTTGGGGGCATAAAAAATCTTGGCTATGACACCCAGGCAAATTGTTGCTTCCACTCAACTGCAACTGGATATCCCCTTAATAATTATTCATACACAATCCAATGTTGTGATTAAGGAGAAATGCGTCCGTTTTGAGGAGTTTAAAAATAAGAATTGTATGGGGAACAAGCAAATTTGTTGAATTGATATCCCCCACTGAAAAATTTTGTTTTGTCAATGGAGTATATAAAACTTAAGATATCACTCTGTATGTATATGGCTTCACCAATCAGGGGCAATAACTCTAAATATAATAGTCGAACCCAGTAATCCCGGCGATATGCGCATTTCCTCTTTGTAGTGAAGCTTTCCACAAAGTTTCATTGGTTTCCAAGAAATAGCGCGGAAACAAATATTACTCTGTATGTATATGGCTTCACCAATCAGGGGCAGTAACACTGAATTTAATAGTTTAACCAGGTAACCTTGACGATTGCCCATCTCCTCTTCATAGTGAAGCTTTCCACAAAGTTTCATTGAAATCCAGTCAACGGTTTCCAAGAAATAGCCCAGAAACAAATATTACTCTGTATGTATATGGCTTCACCAATCAGGGGCAGTAACTCTGAATTTCATAGTCTAACCGGTTAACCCTGACGATATGCTCATCTTCTCTTTCTAGTGAAGAATTCCACAAAGTTTCATTGAATTCCAGTCAATGGTTTCCAAGATATAGCGTGGAAACAAATATTACTCTGTATGTATATAGCTTCACCAATCAGGGGCAGTAACTCTTAAATTAATAGTCGAACCAGATAACCCAGACGATATGGCATCTACTCTTTGCATTGAAGCTTTCCAAAAAGTTTTATTGAAATCCAGTCAATGGTTTCCAAGAAATAGCGTGTAAACGAAACTTGGATGGATGGAAGGATGGACGGACGAACATGGCAAATACAATATCCCCTCGATTATGTCTTTGCAGGAAAATGAATTCTTAAACTGCATCAAGGGCTTAAAAACATTGAGGTATGTGGTAATAGAACAAGATGAGTCTACTCTAGTGAAAGAACATGTATGAAAGCACATGGAAAATTGACCAATCGCTGGCCCCGTCCACTGACTACCTAGGCCCTGCCCATCAACTCCGACAGGAAGTTCTGTTTTGATTTTTTTCAGTATTATTTTGCAAAATTTATGGCCGGTAGCATGTAACAAAAAAGTAAACTGGTTTGATGGTGACTTAAATGTCGGAACCACAGCTTATTTTCGGAAATACAGCTTAAATAAGCTGTTGTTACGACGCTAAAGTTGCCAAACCAACAATAAAGGTAAACAAATATGGCCAGTGTAGTTAATAAGCTCAGGTCTGGGCTGTAAAATTATTTGATTAGTCGATTTATTCCTTGATTGACATCCGCCATTGGTCAATTGAAGTAATGCAAAAAGAATTTAGTCACCTCTTTCACAGATTTAGTCTTTTTATCTTTTGTCACCGGAGTTCCGTTCACTTCTGGTTTTTGAGAGTTCCGCACCGATGACCTCCCCCTCCTTGGCGTTGAATCGTCCACTTGTTCCGACTCATCCTCCTCCGCTTCCTCAACTTTTTCTTTCTTTGATCCGCGAGTTTTTTTGGTCGGAGATTCGTCTTCTTCTGATTCTTCTTGTGTTTCTTCTTCTACCTCCTCTGCTTCGACTATCTTTCTTTTTGATGCCTGAAATTTATGCATGAGCATGACATTTCAAGAAATTTACCAATAGCAGCTGTCAATCAAAGAATCAATTCACCAATCCAATCATTCATTTAGACAAGAAGTTAACTTTGAAATCCAACATTGCTGACTTTTAGGTGAAGTAAAGTTGTTGCTTTGGTGACTTAAAGATGGTATTTGTTAGTAGGGACTATAGAAAGACTAGACTACTGTATCATAAAGAGTAGAAAAGTGCATTTCTTACCCTTCTTTCTTCTGCTGCAGCTGCTCTTGCTTTCGCTTTTTCTTCCTGTTCCTTCTTTTTTCTCTTTTCTTCCATCTCTTTTTTCTTCTGTCTCTCCCTCTCCTCAGCTTCTTTCTTCTTTTTTCTCTCTTCCATTTCTTTCCTTCTTTGTCTTTCTTTTTCTTCTGCTTCCTTTCTTTTTCTCCTTTCTTCTGCCTCTTTTTCTTTTTTCTTTCTCTTCTCTTCTTCTTCCTTTCTTTTTCTCTTTTCTTCCATTTCTTTTCTTTTCTGTTTTTCCTCCTGTTCTCTCCTCCTCTGTCTATCCTCTGCTTCCTGTCTTTTTCTCTCTTCTTCTTGCTCTCTCTCTTCTACTTCCCTTTTCTTTCTTTCTTCTGCTTCCCTCTTTCTTTCCATTTCCTGAACTTCCCTTGACGATGTGACTATTCTATTTTTCTATAAAACAGTAAAAAATAATGTCAACAAATTGACATTTCTTTTATACACACCATTTCTATTTCTTAACAAATACAGTAAATGTAGTTAATAGTGTAAAGGACCACAAAATTTTATACAATCTAAACACTGTATGATCTTCAGACAGTTCATAAATTAAAAAGTTAATATGATCAGTTTTTCAAATTTTGTTGACATTTGGACATGCATATAACTTGGAATGTAGCATTCTCTACTAGGTGTTTGATTTCTAAATCATTCTTAAATATTTATCATTGAGTCCCTTAATAGTGTATGGAAGAAATTACCAAAATACTATCTATTCATCTTCTATGTTCAGATCATAAATATTTTCATCTTCCACAATAATTGAACAATCGCAGCTGTCAATCAAATAATCAGTCAACAAATGAAATCCTTCATTAAGACTGGAAGTGATCTCTGACATTGGCAACCATTTATGTGGATCGTTTTTGTTGGTTTGGCCACTTAAACATCGTAACTACAGATTGAATAAGCTGTAGTTACGATGTTTAGGTCACCAACCAATCATTCTACTTATTTCTAACTTGCCTCCGGCTATGAATTTAGCACATTAATGCCCCCCAAAAAAATCGAAGCAAAACTTCTTCCTGTGGGAGTCAATGTGGGGGTCAGCAATTGGTCAATTGTATCACATTTACATATCGCTATTCCTTAATGATTTTTCCTATGAAGATCAACCAAATAAGTATTCCAAATTGGAAGAAGTTGCGTAACAATTTAACCTTTCCTGTCAAATCCAGGGTTTTTAGGCCCCTGTAATTTAATACATGAGAAAATATTGTGGGAAAAGAAGAAATTGCTTGTAACAAGCAATTTCTCCTTTTCCAACAATATTCTCTACCCTGTTAGCTGGTTACTTTTTAAACTGCACTCAATTTTAATTGTCTTATGCAACTTCTTTCAAATTGGACAAGTCTAAAATTTTGAAAAAACAGGAAAGGGTTAATTAAAACATTAGGAGATTCATCAAAACTTACATGCATCTTTTCTAATAATTCTTGTTTCCTTCGTATTTCTTCTTCCAAATCTTTCTTTTTGTCCTCTTGTGATTTGCCCTCTTTCTTATACACCCCCTCCGGTATATTAAGTTTTTGCTCCGCAGATGAACATCTGAAATTGATTTATAGACATTTATCTTTTGGTGAAAGAGTGTGTACAAAATTTGACACCAGTAGCTTTGCCAGCTAATACAGTTTTATACTCAGCCCTGACCCCACTTGCCACACCCACAGACTATAACAGGAACTTTCACTTAGATATATAATGGTGTTAACCTTTTCCTGTTCAATCCCTGGTTTTTACGTCCCTGCATTGTTATAGTTGAGAAAATATTGTAGAAAAAGAAGAAATTGCTTTCAACAAGCAATTTCTTATTTTTTCACATCATTTTCTACCCAACTGAATGGTTATTTTGCAAATTAAATCCACTTTTAATTGTCGTCTGCAGAACCTTTGAATCTGGACAGTTCTTAAATTTTGCAAAACAGGAAAGGGTTAATTTGTAAAAAAATTTAAACCAAAAACATGTAACAAAAAGTAAAATAGGTGTCTGGCTACCTAAACATCCTAACTACAGCATGAATAGGCTGTAGTTATAACATTATAGTCACCAAACCAACAAAAATGCTTCACATAAATGGTATCTAATGTCAGAGTTCAAACTTCCCTCCCAGTCTAAATATAAGTTTTGAATGGTCAATTTTTTTCTTTGATTGACAGCTGCCATTGGTCAGTTGACGACTTCCTACCACTCCCACTGACAATCAACAAGGTAGACTGACTAAAATGTAAAACATTTTTCACAAAATATACACTCCAGGACATAAAACAATATGAAAATCGTTGGCTTCAAACCTAAACATTGTAACTACGGCTTCAGTAAGTACACTTATTTCGCCAAACCATCTAGATAAATTTTTCCAGAAACTTTCAACACATTTCTACACATTAAAGCTTTTAAATGCCCCTAAATATAAAAGTATTGGAAAACATTGTGGAAAATGAAGAAATTGCTTGTTGAAAGCAATTTCTTCATTATCCACGATATTTTCTACCCCCAAAAAACAAAGATGTTAAAGATTTCATCAACTTAAAATAGACGTGTGCAACTTCTTTGAATTTGGACTGGTCTAAATTTCATCGTGTGGGAATTGGTTCACACATAAGTTTTCAGATCATCGTTATGTGGCTATCTTCTACCTATTGGCAGAAACATGCTACTAAAGACTTCACACACCTATTATGCTGTGTATCAGGATTGTTGGCGCAAGTCCACTCATCGTTGAATTCTTTACCAATATTCCCTGATGAAAAAGGTAATGTTCGCCACTTTAAACATGAATCTGAAATACAGAAAAACATGCTTTTGTTAATCACTGTTTTAACCCCTCCCACACAAAGATGCTTTTAGACGTTCAAAGAAAAAACACTTTCAAAAACATTGTTGAAAATGTAGAAATTGCTTCAAAACATATTGCAAAAATTCTAAGTCGAAAAAGGGGCATAACTCTTACAAAAATGCAAAAGAGTTACCCCCCTTGATAGTCTAGACAACTCTTGTGATGGTTAATACACTTGCCAAGTTTCATGAGGATATCTTCTAAAACAACAGAGATATGACCAAGGTTAAAGTTTGTCACGCCAACGCCAACACCAACGCGAAACAGGCGAGCTAAAAATGTCAAAGTTTTTAAACAACAAACCAGACGCCAACCTAGCTATAGCAATACCTCGAGATTTCTCCGAGCCAAGCTAAAAGTCTTCCATTGTGTCTGAATAATGATGCCCTTCCATTTGTGCTTTAGAATTTTATTGTTTGGTAATGGGTTAACCATAAAAAGTTCTCAAAAAATTCTCAGCCATTTTAACAGAAATGAAATTTTATCAAACAAAAGATTAAGAACATACAGATGTGTCTGATAAACACCAACGCCTCCAAAATTACAACTTTTCAATATTTGACCTTGATATATTGCCTCTACCTTGTCAGATGACCGTGACATTAACAAATCTACAGGTATGAATATGGATGAGAAGTAAGTTCATACAAAATATGATTTCAGTAACTGAACCAATTAACTGATGGAAAATTTTTAGACCAGTCCAAATTGAAAGGAGTTGCAGATGACAGTTTAAATTTTTTGAAATTCTGGATTTTTTCTACTTTAAGGGTAGAAAACATTGTGGAAAATGTTGATATTGCTTGTTACAAGCAACTTCTTCATGTTCAACAGTATTTTAGCATATGATTTTCTTGAGGGGCGTCAAAAAGCATCATTGTTTGGGAATGCTTTAAATGATTTCAATTTGAAATGCAAGTCTTACTTTTTGGTACAGATTAAGAGAAACAGAGGACTGGACAGTAAATATAGTGAATAAAACCCCTGACTATCTAATAGATTGGAGTTTTAAAAGAAAGAATTTCTTGGCTATAGTGGTGTATGAGAACAGTTAAGGGCCCTAAATCAAATCATAGGTCCTAATTTGAAACATCAAGATAATATAAATGAAAATAAAACTAGAAAATGTCACAGTATGTGACTTAATACCCCGCAAGTGCTTTCATTGTAATGAGAGCTTTAATAATACAAGGACATAGCTACTGTCTTTGCTTTTCTAGAAAGGAGGAGTTTGCGACACAAAATTGGTAGTATAATTAGCTGTATATGTCTACAAAGAAAATAATGTCTAAGTTCAAGGGGAGATAATTCTTGAACGATAGCGAATTTAGACTTCAAAATTGCGTCTTGCAAAACTTCAACATGTGGTTAATCTTTATATAAAGTTTCAATGGTATTGAAGCAAAACTGAAGGAGGAGTTTGCGACACAAAATTGGTAGTATTTTGTTCACAGACAGACGGACACACAGGCTGATTCCAGTATACCCCTGAAAACATTCACTTTGCGGGATATAAACTTACTTCAAAATATTTCTTTTTTCTTCCCCCCCCCCCCCTGGACTAGAAAGTCATCCAGGGACTTCAGCACAAGCCTACTGATTTTTGACCTTGAGCAATGACCTTGACCTTGGAGCTACCTAGAACAAGAGGCCCATGAGGGCCTGAGTTACTCTACTGGTTATCAAGTTTTCCATTAAAGAAATCTGATATTTATGGAAGTTAATTGCTTATTGAAGAATGCATAAAGGAAAAACAAGAGGCACATGAGGGCCTGAGAACCTCTACTGGTTATCAAGTTTCCGTTAAAGAAATCTGATGTTTAAGGAAGTTAATTGCTAAAAGAAGAATGCATAAAAACAATAACAAATTGGACTTTATCCCCTTTATCATTTTAGGCAACAATCCTCAAGGCCCCTTTTCCTGTGTTTCATGACAGATCCACTTCATTTGGATTGTTTTGAGTGAAATTCCATAAAGCCCATTTTCTTGTGTTTTGATCCATTTCATTACGACCCTATAATAGTCTTCTGTGAAACTTAAAAAACAATCTGATAATTGTGAACTTCAGCGCATAAACAAGCGTGTTTTGATTTATAATCTGTAAGGCACCTTTTCCTGTGTTTCCAATGCTACAATTATTCCTTGCATCTTTGAAGAGAAACCAATTAGAACAGTGGACTGTATTGTGTTAACGAAGATATTTCGATCAAGTTCTCATAAAACACCTTTTCCCGTGATACTTTATTATTGGTTTAATCATTCTGTGAAAGTTTAAAGTGAATCAGATGAAATATGGGGACTTCATTATGTTAACTAGAATAATTAAAAAAAATTCATATGGCCCCTTTTTAGATGATACTTGACGGTTTGTACCCAATTCTGAAAAAAAAATCCTTATGATTGTCCAATCATTCTGTGAAATTTTGAAATGAATTCTTGTGAAATCATTGTGTTAACTAGAACATTTAAGAAAGTTTTTCATAAGGCCCCTTTTCATGTGACACTTGCCATAATCAGATCCACTGTATAAATCAACAATTGTAATGGTGGTACAATCAATCTGTGTAATATGTAGAGTTCAATGTGTTAATGAGGATTTTATAGATCCAATATACAACAGAATAATCCAAATGATGGTACAATCATTCTATTAAAGATTGAAGAGAATCTAATAAAGACTGAGGACATTCTTGTGTTAATGAGGATTATGTAATAATTGTTCATACAGCCCCTTTCCCTGTGATACTAGACAGATCTAGCTTAATTTGGAAAGAAACAATCCTAATTATGGTACAAACATTCTGTGAAAGTTTGAATAGAATCTGATGAAAACTGTGGACTTTATTGTGGTACAAGGTTTTCTCAATTAAATTTCATTAGACTCCTTTTCCTGTGATACGTGGAAGATCAGACTTTATTGTGGTTCAATGATTTAAAAATTAAATTTCATAAGGCTTCTTTTTCTGTGATACTTGACGGATCAGGTCTAATGTCAACATCAACATTCATTATAATTGTACAATTATTCTGTGAATGTTTAAAGAAACTCCAATGAAAGCTCTGGACTTGTTAACAAGGATTTATAAATAAAATTTTCATAAGGCCCCTTTTCCCTTGTTTCTTGACAGTTCAAACCCTGTTCTGAAAAGAATGATTGTTTTGACCTTACAATCATTCTGTGAAAGTTTCAAAAAATGTGACAGGGATTTTTTTTAATCAAATTTTCATATAGCCCCTTTGCCCATGTCACTCGATGGATCTGTACCAATTCCCAAGGGAACTAAACTTACAAAAGTATAATTATTCTGTTTGAGTATGAAGACAACCCAATGAAATCTGTGGACTTTTTCTGTTGTAACAAGGAAAAGTTAACTGACAGAAGACAGACAGGAAAAAGCCATCAAAATAGCTCTAGTGACCTTGGGCCAGTAGAGCTAAAAATTGTTATAAATGGCACATCTACTTGTCTACTCATGATCGAGAAGAATGACGTATAGTTTTTTTTAAATCCATCCATAAACACGTCATGGCGTTGACAAAATGGGACTAACACATTAACCCACTCACTAACACACAATCCTGCATACACTGACTTGTCATAGTGACAACTTTGTCTTGTTCACCACATGCGTACTCAACAAAAATGGAAATCACTTTTATCTAACAAAATTCTAATGATCATCATCTACCTAGACTATTTTACATTGTTTCTACATACCACATTGTAAAGTTACGTTGACTTGCATTGCTCTTTTCCTTATAAATTTACTATCATCTGATGGGACATCTTTCCATTTCTGACTGATATAACCAAAGGATTCCCTGAAATCAAAAATAACATTTTGGTAAGTCTTTAAGCAAATATCTCATTACCAAGAGCTACAAATATAGGGCATAATTTGTATTTTAAAATTAAATATTTCACCGATACTGCCATAAACCCTATGTTGTAGGTACTTTTTTTAATCAATGGGATGATTCAAATGAGTACCTGCAACATAAAATATCGTTGAGAAATAAGGATTTTAGAATGCTGTTACCCCCTCCTCTCACAATGTTTTCTACTGTTTCTTAAACTTAACCCTTGCCATGCTGTATAAAATCTCTCATGAAATTGCATTGAAATCAAAGGGCTGAGAGCATTGATAGCACTTGTTGTTTAATAATCAATATTTCTTTTGAAAATCAATTATAAAAACTTCTCTGGCAGAAAAGGTACAAGCAGGAGGTGTAGACCAAGATCAGCCTGCACTTATGTGCAGGCTGATCTTTGTCTATACCTCCTGCTAAAACCGGAATATTCCGGGTTCAGCATGACAAGGGTTAATTTCCAACTTAAGCGGATTTTGTCTGCAACTTATTTTAATTTAGAACCAGTACAAAATTTTGTGGTATGGTAATTGGATAATGTATCCTTTGAAAGCAAAGGTTTTCTTTTCGATAGTTAACACATATTCCAAGTTTCAAGTAAATATTTGGTACCAAAAGAAATATCACAAATGTAAAACTCACTTAACCCATTCCTACACAATCCCAGTTTTCCACACCCCACAAGGAAAAAGCTTTGGAAAATCAATGAAATATGAACAAATTGCGTAATTTCCCACAATATTTTTCCACTCAGAAGGACAAGGATTGTTAAAATTTTGGCGAATTAAAACTGTTTAAGCACTTGAACTTTTTAGGGTCACTAATGCTACATGCAAAATATGAAACCTCTACATTTTATGTTTTGTCAATAGAAGATTTTTCATGTTTTCCTTCTTTGTTTCTATGTTAAAATCAATTTGCCAGGGCAGGGCCCAAAATTGAAATTATATAAATGACCTGTAGTAGAAGGTCACCATGTGATACCAAAGGTAAAATATGAAACCTCTAGGGTTTTATAGTTTGTCCATAGAACACTTTCAAAAAAAATTATTTTCAGCCGTGTGTTGCCATGAGAACCATATTTATTTTGATACTAACATAATCAAAATCGTTCCCCTGGTTTTTCATGCTCAGGTTAGCCGATTAAAGGAAATATTTCAATAGTTTAACTGGAATGCACTCCTTAGCATTCCTGGAACAGTGACCTATAGATGGACTATAAACTCCAACAATGGTTGACATACATGTGAATATTCTTGTTTGTTTGGTGACTAAACATTGTAATTGCAGCTTACTCAAGTTGTAGTCACAATTTTTAAGTCATCAGGGGACAATCTTGCTTGTTTGTTACATGTTACTAGCAATAATTTTAGTAAAATAACGCCATTCAACATCAAAGTTCAACTTCCTGTAGGAATTACTGGGTGGAGACAGTAATCCATCAGATATGAACAAGGTAGGAGCTAAATAGCTAATTAATCAATTCCCACAAAATGATGCTTTTTGACGCCCCTCAAGTAAAACAATAGGGAAAATATTGTGAATAATGAAGAAATTACTTATTATCCATTATATTTTTTCCCCTCATAGACAAAGATTTTTAAAATTTCATCAACTTGAAACAATGCTTTGGAAAATATTGTTGGAAAAGAAAAAACTGCTTGTATCAAGCAATTTTTTCATTATCCACAATGTGTCTATAAAAAAGACACTGACTTGAAACTGTGGTCTGCAACTTTTTTCAATTTGGACCAGTCTAAAATGTTCTTGTGGGGTAATGGGTTAAACATACTCACCAGAATTTTAATACCCCCTGCTGAGCTGAAAATAAATGAAAATATTACTCTTAGTTTTGTTTTCCAGTAGTTCAATGAACAAGCATTCTAAAGGTACTATGTAGCGATGCCAACTACCCTACCAGCCATACAATCAATTCTTCTGAGCCTCTTTCAGAATGTATAATCTTTATTTTCAACAAATATCAGTGGGCCAGAACAAAAACTCTTCATCGTAGCTTATCACTGTAGACTCACACATTAACTCTTTCCTGTTCAATTCCTTATTTTTATGGCCCTGTGAATTTATAATTGAGAAAATATTGTAGAAAAAGAAGAAAAGTACCAAATAAGCATTAAAAGTCTTCAGAGAAATCTGTTTAAAGGTCTATAAAGGATCATTCCTTTGAAATTTGAATGAAATCAATTTATTGGTTTCTGAGAAAAAACATTTTTAATTTCCATATTATACCATCTATGGAAATTAGTCATATTAATTAATTAACCCATTACAACTCAATCCCTCCTTTTTACGCCCCTCAAGAAAAAAGCTTTTGAAAACATTATGGAAAATGAAGAAATTGCTTGTATCAAGCAATTTCTTCATTATCCACAATGTTTTCTACACAAAATGACGAAAAAATTCAAAATTCTATCAACTTGAAATTGTCGTCTGCAGCTTCTTTCAATTTGGACCAGTTTTAAATTCCACTGTGTTGGAATGGGTTAAAGCCATGTTTTTCATCTGATCAAAATTCTTTTAATGAACATGAGAATGGGTCATCAAAGGATCCTCCCAGTAAAACTTGTTTGAATTCATCCACTAGTTTCTGAGAAGATTTTCAAAGCTTTATACAGAAAAAGCCTAGCCCATAAAAGCTGTGTTTTTCATCTGATGGAAATTCTTTGAAGGAATCAGATACAGGGGCACCCAAAAATCATACCTGTGAAATAATTTCTAAAGCTTTTAACACATATAGAAATTAGTCCTCCCAATAAAAGCCATGATTTTAATTCGATCAAAATTCTTTGAAGGATTCTGATAAAGGATCAACCATGGATTATTCCTGTGAAATTTGGTTGAATTCTGTTCAATACTTTCAGTTGAGACTTCTGAAGTAAAAGATTACAGACCCACAGACTGACAGACTGTGCTCAGGTGAGCTAAAAAGACCCCAATAGGACTATTTCCCTTTATAGATAATACATACCAATATTGAGATCTTTCCAATACTGTACCATGTGTTCACCCATGACTTTCATGAGATGTCTATATTCTTTGGCGTCAGCAAAGTCTTGTTTATTGTGTGTGGGTTCTAACACATAATATGGAACATTTACAATACCCACAACCCCACTACAGAATCTGAAAACAATGAAAACCAAATAAGTTAAACCCTTTCCACATGCGATCCTGCTTTTTTTTTTTATTTCACAAGCTATTTCTTCACTATCCAAACATATTTCTATTAAAAAAGACAAAGAACTAATGAATGTAATGCACATCTTATAATTTGGAAAATCTGGTAATGAGATTTTTAAAATTATTTAAGACAGGTCCCAGTTTAAAGAACAAGTCATTGTGTGAGAATTGTTTAACCCGTTCCCACACAATGATGCTTTTGTACGCCCCTCAAGAAAAACAATTTGGAAACCATAGTGTCAGTTGAAGAAATTGATTGTAACAAGCATTTTCTTCATTTTACACAACGTTTTTACCCAGAAGATGGAAAAAGTCCAAAATCTCGTAAACTTTCAATTCTTGTCTGCAAATCCTTTCAATTTTGACTAGTCTAACATTTTGCTGTCTGGTAATGGGTTAAGCAAATGGACCAAATGGTCTTGAATTGACAGAATGCTAGCCCTGCCCTAGGACTCTGCTGGTCACGCACACTTACTCCACTTTGATAATTAATAGCATTATTTTATAAAATTTATGGCCAATATCATCAAACTAAAAAGTGAAATAGATTGTTGAAGACCTAAATGTGGTAACTACTTCTTGACTAAGCTGTAGTTAAAAGTATAATTCACCAAACCAACTACAATGCTTCACAAATTTCACTTCTGGTTAACCCATTCCCACACAGCAAAATTTTAGACTGGTCCAAATTGAAAGAAGATGCAGACGGCAATTTCAAGTTGATGGAATTTTAAATTTTTTCACCTTTTTGGATAGAAAACATTGTGGAAAATGAAGAAATTGCTTGATACAAGCAATTTCTTCATTTTCCACAATGTTTTCCAAAGCTTTTTTCTTGAGGGGCGTAAAAAGGAGGGATTAAGTTGGAATGGGTTAAAACTGATAATATGATTGGCAGTTTTTATCATGACTTTAAGTTGTCAAAGGTCTTTCATTCTTTCATTTTGACAGTCTGGAAAAAATTTACCATATTAAAATCCTAATATCAATTTCCAAAATATCAATTATGTAAGTCATCAGACCATTAAACTAAACCTGTTCAAGCCTGTCTTAATCCAGTCCTAGACTACAAGTTTTCATAATGGTCCATAATCAAAAGTGTGTAGATGATCATTTCAAGGTTCTTTTGAAGCATATTTTAGGAGGAGTTCGCAACACAAAATTACTAGAGCTTTGTACCCAGACGGACACACACAGATGGATAGACAGACTGATAACAGTATATCCCAAAACATTCGTATAATATAAGTTTTATCAAAGTCATTGGATAAATATGTAGATATGACACAGATGAACGGAGAAAGTAGTGTTTGACCTTGAAAAGTATACTTACACGCCCCCATCTACTTGTGGTCCCACTTTCTCGTACATTTTGATCAATCGACTACAGTTATACACAAACACCCCATCATGTGATCGCTGTTCTATATTTATACCAAATATAAGGTTTAGCACCTTGGGTTCTTTTAATGCCCTATAAATAAGAAAGCATAATGTGATTGTTTTTAATTAGATTGATTGTTAAGTGTTCAGCAGACTAATAAACCCCACTATAAACTGCTTTTTCTAGCTTCTAGACAAAAGTATGGCACAAAGAATTTCTTCATTTCCACCAATTTTTCTTTTTTTTTTCTGGCATGAAAAAGATTTTTAAAATTGCATCAACTTGAAATTGCCATCTGCAACTTTTTTCAATTCGGACCATTCTTAACCCTTTCATGTTTTGTAAAATTTTAGACCCATCCAAATTCAAAGGTTATGCAGATGAAAATTTAAAGTTGATTTTATTCGAAAAATGACCTTTTAGTAGAGTAGAAAATATTGTTGAAAAAGAAGAAATTGCTTGTTACAATCAATTTCTTCTTTTTCCACAATGTTTTCTCAATCATAAAATCACAGGGACGAAAAACCAGGGATCAACCAGGAAATGACTTTAATTCCTGATAACAAGAGCTTTGTAGAGCAGTGCATATACGCCTGAAGGGCTGTCAGTACAGATGGTGTTCAGCGAGGCGAAATGACCTAATTAGGACTAAATCTACCAAAACAATGAGTTGATAATTTCACTGTTTTTTCAATGAAATTATCGAATGATGATCTAAGAGAAATCTTGATCATCCAATGAAAAGATAATAAGAATCATGCACCTACTGTTATAGATTAACATGGTCACTCTGGTTTGAAGAAAAAATTGGTAAACCCATTCCAACACAATAACACTTTTTGACGCACTTTTTTCAAGTTGATAGCAATTATACTTTTAGAGATATGCTCCGGACAAGTATAGTGACGGAAGGACGGAATGACAGAACGACAGAATGACTGAAGGACGGACAGAGACCATTACTATATCCCCTTTGCCGAAATGGCGGGGGATAAAAACATTGTGGAAAATAAAAAACAGTTTTTCATTATCCACAATGTTTTCTATTCTGAAAGACAAAGACTTTTTTAAATATCATCAACTTGAAATTGTCATCAGCAGCTTTTTACTTTTGAACCAGTCTAATATTTTTATGCAGTGGGAATGAGTTATGTCACTCAATTTTTAGAAAACTTTTAGAAAGGGAATTTCAATCAATACAAGAGGAAATAAAGGTCCTATTGCTCAGCTGATCAATATAGCTCTATGCTCTGTGTTAGCAGAATTATGGAAGGATGTCATAAGGCAAGGCATTATATAACAAGTCTTCACAGTCAGCTGCCAAAATTGTGATCTCTTGAGTGGTAACAAAGAATTTGACAATAAGGCACCTTTTCCCTTGATATTGATCAAAATGTCAGCATACTCGATATGTATCTTCCTCATGACTATACAAACATTTTTCAGCAAATTTCAGAAAGATTGAGCAACATTTGTGACCTCTAGAGTGGCAACAAGGAAATTTTCGATAAGTCTCCTTTACCCTTGATACAAGTCAGCCATATTCAATAGACTTCTTCCTTATGACTATACAAACATTTTCAGCAAGTTTGAGAAATGATTGAGTCAAAATTGAGATCTCTAGAGTGATAACAAGAAAATTCAATAAGGCTCCTCTTTCCTTGATTTTAGTCAGAGTGTCACCATATTAGGAGCAACAGTTTATGATGAAGGCAATATATAGCTATTGTCGTTCTAAATCGTCGTAACTACAGCTTGATTCAAGCTGTAATTACAAAGTCTTAGAACGACGATATGCTTTGTGTAAAACATGGTACACAAATCTCACAAGGCAGGACAAAAATTTCAGCAGATATTGTCTTGGAAATAAACTTAGCTTGAACAATATCAAAAGAAGCTAAATGACTTCCTTTTCAACCTGCTTTTAAATATAATTTTGACTTTAGTTTCTGTATCTTTTATAATACACATACCATATAAAACTACATGCGCAAAGGTTGTTTCTAATATCGGTAACAAATCTCTTAAATGATCGCTGCATTCATTTTCATGACCACACAAATATTTTCAGCAACTTTGAAAAAAACAATAGCCAAAATTCTGTCCTATAGAGTAGTAACGCTGATTTGTTGACAACACGTGACACATGTTGGAAATCAAGTTTCACATTTGACAGCCCATTAAAATCATTCAAAGTAATTGAAATGTTGACCCCTAACATTAATTTAATACATTTTCATTGAGATGCCCGATTAAACATGTCCTAACTAGACTTATTCAAGCTATAGTTAAGACTTAAGGTCACACACCAACAACTGGCTTTTCTTTTTATATTCCCAACCATATATTTCTTAAATGTAATGTCATTTGATATCTCAATTAACTCATTCCCACACAATAACACCACCTCAAGAAAAAAAGTTTTGGAAAACATTGTGAAAAATAAAGAAATTGCTTGTAACAAGCAATTTCTTTATTATCTACAATGGTTTCTACCCAAAAAGACAGAAGAAAATTTAATTCCATCACTTAACAAGGTGCCAAATTGTCACAAGATACGCCCGTCACACTGCTTAATATTAGCTGGGGGTTTCAATAGAACTGAGGTTATTTTGAATGAATATTTTTTGTCAAACAAAGTATGAAAAACAACAAAGGACAATAATTCAAAATATACACTAGGTAGAGTTATGGTTCTTGCACACTGCACTCCCACTTGGTGAGCTCTATCCATCCATGAAATTACATGATTCTAGCTATTATACTTTTAGAGATATACTCCGGACAAGATTCAAGTATGAAAAGACAACAAAGGGCAATAACTCAAAAAATAGGCTAGGTAGAGTAATGGTTCTTGCACACTGCACTCCCACTTGGTGAGCTCTATCCATCCATGAAATTTCATGATTCTAGCTATAATACTTTTAGAGGTATACTCCGGACTAGATTCAAGTATGAAAAACAACAAAGGGCAATAACTCCTGCACTCCCAGTTGGTGAGATCTATACATCCATGAAATTTCATGATTCTAACTATTATACTTTTAGAGATATACTCTGGACAAGATTCAAGTATGAAAAACAACAAAGGGCAATAACTCAAAAATAGGCCAGGAAGAGTTATGGTTCTTGTGCAGTGCACTCCCCCTTGGTGAGATCTATACATCCATTGAATTTCAAGATCCAAGCTATAATACTTTTAGAGATATACTCCGGACTAGATTCAAGTATGAAAAACAACAAAGGGCAATAACTCAAAAAATAGGCTAGGTAGAGTTATGGTTCTTGTCCACTGCACTCCCCTTTGGTAAGATCTATACACCCATGAAATTTCATGATTCTAGCTATTATACTTTTAGAGATATACTCCGGACAAGATTCAAGTATGAAAAACAACAAAGGGCAATAACTCAAAAAATAGGCCAGGTAGAGTTATGGTTCTTGTGCACTGCACTCCTCCTTGGTGAGATCTATACACCCATGAAGTTTCATGATCCTAGCTATAATACTTTAAGAGATATACTCCGGCCAAGATTCAAGTATGAAAAACAACAAAGGGCAATTACCCAAAAAATAGGCCAGGTAGAGTTATGGTTCTTGTTCACTGCACTCCATATTTATGAGAAGAATATAACTGCCAAGTTTAAAGTCAATCAGACTAGCTATTATACTTTAAGAAGTATACTCCGGATAAGATTCAAGTATGAAAAACAACAAAGGGCAATTACTCAAAAAATAGGCTAGTTAGAGTTACGGTTCTTGTACACTGCACTCCCCCTTGGTGAGATCTATACACACATGAAGTTTCATGATTCTAGCTATTAAACTTTTAGTGATATACTCTGGACAAGATTCAAGTATGAAAAACAACAAAGGGCAATAACTAAAAAAATACACTGGGTAGAGTTATGGTTCTTGTGCACTGCACTCCCAGTTGGTGAGATCCATACACCCATGAAGTTTCATGATTCTAGCTATAATACTTTTAGAGATATACTCCAGACAAGATTCAAGAATAAAAAACAACAAAGGGCAATAACTCAAAAATAGGCCAGGTAGAGTTATGGTTCTTGTGCACTGCACTCCACCTTGGTGAGATCTATACACCCATGAAATTTCATGATCCTAGCTATAATACTTTTAGAGTTATACTCCGGACAAGATTCAAGTATGAAAAACAACAAAGGGTAATAACTAAAAAAATAGGCCAGTTAGAGTTATGGTTCTTGTGCACAGCACTCCTCCTTGGTGAGATTTATACACCCATGAAGTTTCATGATCCTAGCTATAATACTTTTAGAGATATACTCTGGACAAGATTCAAGTACGAAAAACAACAAAGGGCAATAACTCAAAAAAAAGGCCAGGTAGAGTTATGGTTATTGTACACTGCACTCCCTATTGATAGGAAGAATATAACTGCCAAGTTTAAAGTCAATCTGACTAGCTATTATACTTTTAGAGGTATACTCTGGACTAGATTCAAGAATGAAAAACAACAAAGGGCAATAACTCAAAAAATAGGCTTGGTAGAGTTATGGTTCTTGTACATTGCACTCCCAGTTGGTGAGATCTATCCATCCATGAAATTTCATGATTCTAGCTATTATACTTTAAGAGATATACTCCGGACAAGATTCAAGTATGAAAAAAAACAAAGGGCAATAACTCAAAAATAGGCCAGGAAGAGTTATGGTTCTTGTGCACTGCACTCCCCCTTAGTGAGATCTATACACCAATGAAGTTTCATGATCCTAGCTATTATACTTTTAGAGATATACTCCAGACAAGATTCAAGTATGAAAAACAACAAAGGGCAATCACTCAAAAAATAGGCCAGGTAGAGTTATGGTTCTTATGCACTGGACTCCTCCTTGGTGAGATCTATACACCCATGAAATTTCATGATCCTAGCTATTATACTTTTAGAGATATACTCCGGACAAGATTCAAGAATGAAAAACAACAAAGGGCAATAACTCAAAAAATAGGCCAGGTAGAGTTATGGTTCTTGTGCACTGCACTCCCCCTTGGTGAGATCTATACACCCATGAAGTTTCATGATCCTAGCTATAATACTTTTAGAGATATACTCCGGACAAGATTCAAGTATGAAAAACAACAAAGGGCAATAACTCAAAAAATAGGCCAGGTAGAGTTATTGTTATTGCGCACTGCATTCCGTATTGATAAGAAGAATATAACTGCCAAGTTTAAAGTCAATCGGACTTAGGATGACAGAGTTATGCTCAGGACAAAAAAGTTGACACTGCCCGGACACCACTGGTGATCCCATAATACGTCCCGTCTTTGACAGACGTATAAAAACTGTTGTCTACAATTTCTTTCAATTTGGACCAGTCTAAAAGTTTGTCACATGGTAATGGATTATTCCATTCCCACATGATAAAATTTTAGATCAGTCCAAATTCAAAGAAGTTGCTGAGAACAATCTAAAGTTGATTAAATCTTTAAAATCTTTGTCTATTGGGGTAGAAAACATTTTGGATAATAAACAAATTGCTTGTAACAAGCAATTTTTTTCATTTGCCACGATGTTTTCCAAAGCTTTCATATTGAGAGGCGTTTAAAAGCTTTATTGTGTGGTAATGGGTTAAACTGCTTTTCCAGCAATCTGTCAATTAGGAAATTTTTTTTGGCTTACTTATGTTTTCTGTCAGCACTGTCTTTTTTCACTTGGGCTTCATGTTTTAACTCTGCTGCATACTGATTGGCTTTTCTTAACTCTGCCTGAAATTGTTGAATATTTTAGGTTATTATTTACCCTAAAAATCTACTTCCATATTAACTTGAATACTATGTTATAACAGCTCTACAGGCACAATGAATTTAAGTTTCCCAGAATAAAGCATTTTCTTTAACAACCAAATTTTGTTTATCTTCAACCCATTACCAGCTGTTCAAATCTTAGACTGGTCCAAGTTGAAAGAAGTTGCAGACAACAATATTCAGTTGAAGAAATCTACAATATATTTGTCTCTTTGGGTAGAAAACATTGACCAATCAAATCATTCATTTAACGTGGAATTTAGATTTGATCTGTCATTGGCCGTCATTTGT
Organism: Fragum fragum; assembly: GCA_946902895.1. NCBI lineage: Eukaryota > Metazoa > Mollusca > Bivalvia > Cardiida > Cardiidae > Fragum > Fragum fragum. The sequence goes on along the minus strand of OX336376.1, from coordinate 3,926,150 downwards.
GTAAAACATTTTTGGTTGGTTTTGGGACTTAAACATGGTAACTACAGCTTTTTTGTTTAGTTTGCAAACCAACCATCACGTATTCATACAGTGTGATTAGTTTTTTCGGTTCATACCTCCATGAAAACAAAAAATATTCTCTCCATCTCTTAAGTAGAGCTGTCGCCCTCAAGGGCTGACGAGAATACCCCCCCACACCACTAAAAAGGCTTTTCTATGAAGGAGTGGAATTTGAAGCTGTTTAATCACATGCATGTCATGGTGGATGAACATTGCCAACCCTCCACCTCTTTCTGATTTTGTGTTTGTTGCTAGAGTTGACTGATTAGGAAAGGTTGGTCAATATGAGCCTATGTTAAAGAAAACTTTGTGAGGAGATGATGACACAAAATTATAACCACGAAAAGTCAATATGAGCCTATGTTAAATTTTTGACCCCCGGGGGGGCGGGGTCAAATTTGACCTCAGGAAATAAACCGTTCGATATTTTGTAAAGGTCAACAAGATGATGTTACTTACCAAATTTGGTAACTTCCCTTATGGTTACGGAGTTTTGCAATTTTAAATTTTGACTACCCCCCCCCCATTAAAAAACTTCAAAATGGCATAACTCTGAAACTAACGACTGGATCAAGATGAAAATTGCAGGTGCACAACTTCATATGATAAGAAACAACCTGATAAAATTTCAGCAAAATTGGTAAAAAAAATGTTGGAGGAGAAGAGGACACAAAATTATGTCCACGGACAGACGGACGGACAGACAACCTGATTCCAGTATACCCCCCCCATAACTTCGTTGTGGAGGGTATAAAAAAAGTGTTTACTGCTTACTCATGAGAACAGAAAATATTTTCACAGGCATAAAAATCTTACCATTTGTCCCTTTGTTAAGTTTCCTGATTTTTTCGACTCTAAATCTTTAGCTTTACTTTGTGCTTCCTTTGCTCTGAATTCCGCTGCCTTTGCATCATCTGACGCTTTTTTGGCATCACTTTCCGCTCTTGACTTAAACCGGTTAGAACTGTATTTATAAAGTTTCGGTTTATACAAACATGAAGCAAGTCTCTTGGTTCGCACTTTTTTCCCTTGAATATACACTTTCATTCTAGGGTCCATATACAATATTGCCACATAAGCCCTGAAAGACTTTCTTTCTACCATTAATCTGAAAAGGAAGATGGAAATGATGTATAAAACAACACTAAATACCCTATGAACTAAATTTCTGAGGTGCGTTCTTTTTTTCAAAATGAAAAATTCCACTCAACAATATTTTTTTTCAGATGTCTCAAGAACGATTTTTGTTACTTTGAATAAATCAAAAGAACATTTTATCTAAAATTCTAAATAAAATCTTAAGAAACTCAACAAAATAACACACTGCAGAAAATGTTTATTAAGAGATTTTCTGTGAGAGAAGATAATTTTAACCCATTCCTACTAATTGACGGTTTTTGAAACAACCCCCCCCCAGGACAAACAAGTGGGAAAACATTGTGTAAAATGAAGAAATCACTTGCACAAGCAATTTCTTTATTTTACACAATGTTTCCTACTCAGGGAGTTGAAAAAATCTAAAATATCATAAATTTTATGTTGACATCAGCAACTTGTTTCAATTTGGATCAGTCTATAATTTTGCTGTCTGGTAATGGGTTAACGGGTCAAAAATAGAACAGTAAGTAAGCAAGTTTTGTTCATGGTGGGCTTAACCCTTGTCATGCTTAATAAAATTCTTTTCAAAATTGCACAAAAATCAAAGCAAAAGCAGTTAAGTTCAATATTTATTTTGAAAATTGAATTTCACAGACAACATGACTTTAGAGGCCAAGCAGGTGGTGTAGACTAAGATCAGACTGCAGGCTGATCTTTGCCTATGCCTCATGCCAAAACAGGAATATTCTGGGTTCAGCATGACAAGGGTTGATAAATTTTGTGCAATAGAATAAGTTACGATCATCTAGTCTCAAAGATCAAAAATCGGATACTTCACTTATCATACAGGTGATTTAGTTAGGCAACTCAATTCTAGGGAGAATTATTTTTTTTGCAATTTACTTTTTACTACAGGGCAAATCTACCATAATGCACAAATATTCTCAAAGATCATTCCTGTGAGATTTGGTTGAAAATTATCCTACAGTTTCCTTAAAGAATATTTTTGTTATAAATCATATATGGAAATAGGCCCAGCCCATAAATTACATTTTTTTCATCTATCAATATTCTTTTTAAGGAATCTGATTAACCCATTACCAGACAGAAAAATTTTAGACTGGTCGAAATTGAGAGGAATTGCAGACGACAATTTAAAGTTTATGAATTTTTTTATTTTTTAAACTTTCTTGGCAGAAAACATTAAGTAAAATGAAGAAATTGCTTGTTTCAAGCAATTTCTTCATTTTACACAATGTTTTCCAAATTGTTTTTCTTAAGGGGCATCCAAAAGCATCACTGTGTGGGAATGGGTTTAGAGTTACCCAGGGATCATATTTGAAATTTCACAGAAATTCATCTAATGGTTTAAAAGAAGAAGATTTTCAAAGTTTCATCATATACCATATACCGAAAATAGCCCCCCCCCCCTATCCTAGCCTTGATTTAATCAAATCACAATTCTTTGAAGAAATCAGATTAAGGATCATCTAAGAATCATTCCTGTGAAACTTGGTTGTAAAGTTCTTTGAGTGGAGAGGCTTTCAGCCAGTTGATTTAGAATATGACTACAGTATTACCAAGTGCTTGATACCAATTTGTTTGTTTGAATGGGGTTTTACGCCGCTTTCAATAATCTTTCAGTTATATCGCGGCGGCTGGAGCACCTAACAATTGAATCCTGGTATTTCTCACACCAGTGCTACCATTACATCCCTTCCTAGCCTCCAGCTGCTATCTCACATAGGTCTAAAATTATCGACCTATTGGTGAGAGACAAATAGTCAGAAAGGATGAGTGCCGCCGCCGGGGATCGAACCCGGGACCTCTAGATTGACAGTCCGACGCGCTACCAACTGCGTTTGACGGCGGCTGCTTGATTCTAAGTGTGCATGTGAAAATCAAATCTACATGTATTTAGTATTGGGCGGACAACCAACAGACCAACCAGCTAACCGACAGACTTCTCTGTATCCCCAAAGATAGTTTTTGGGTTATAGCTATGTGGATGTAATCTGATAGGCATTCCCACAACTCCTATCTAATCCTAACCTTTGATTCTATTCAATATCGTAACCCTTTCCTGTTATCCAAAATTTTAGACCTATCCAGATTCAAAAGTTTTGCAGAAAAAAATTTAACTTGGATTTAATTTGAAAATGACCATTCAGTAGGATTGAAAGTATTGTGGAAAAGAAGAAATTACTTGCTACAAGCAATTTCATCTCTTTCAACAATATTTTCTAAACTATAAATTCTCATGGATGTAAAAACCAGGGATTGAGCAGGAAAGGATTCAAGGACAATTTCATCTTTTATTGCCTAGAAAAGCTTGATTGAGGTTTTAAATCAGAGCAAATAAACTTTACCCGTCATCGGAATCAAAGTCTGACTCTGGATTAGTCAGCCTGATGTCTGTGGAATCTGATAATATATCTAATTCTGGTTCACCACTATCTAACAGTTTCATGTTATAAATTATCACTAAAGTTCCTGATTCACCCTCTATTCTATCAAACTGTGCAAAAAAGTCTTCATCTGTTTTGAACGGAGAGAATCGTAGAATGACGTCCATTTCCATGGCAAACTGAAACAAGATGTGTTTGTGAAACAGCATGCCTCTATGTTCAGATATATGACCTTGACCTTGGTAGAAGACCATGACCTTACAACCAAGTGATGCCTATCAATGCAAGCAAGCTATGTCTGAAATATGAGCCTTGTATCTTGAGCAGTGTTTGAATAATAGCAAAATGTTATATTTTCTTGTTAAGTTTACAAGTACCAGACAGATGGACATTGGTAAAACAATATACCCATTCCTACAGGACAAAATTTTAGACTAGTCCAAATTGAAAGAAGCTTCAAACTAAAATTCAAAGTTTGTGAAATTTAAGACTTTTTTAACTTTCTGGATAGAAAACATAGTGGAAAATGACTCCAGATATGATATTCAGGGATTTGAGAGAAAAATATGGCAATTTTCCAATATTGGTACTGGCCAAAATTGAAAGACGATGCAGACCACAATCACAGCTACTTGGAATTCTACAATTCTTTGTCTTTTGGGGTAGAAAACATTGTGGACATTGAAGAAATGTCTTAAAACAAGCAATTCCTTCATTTTCCACAATGTTTTCTGAAGCTATTTTCTTGAGGGGTGTGAAAAGGAGGGGTTGCGTAGGAATGGGTTAATGTGTTACTGGCCCTAAATGTTGCTGTTTAACACATTCCCACACAGTGAAGCTTTGGAAAACATTTTGTAAAATGAAGAAATTGCTTGTATCAAGCAATTTTTTCATTTTACACAATGTTTTCTAACCAAAAGGTTGATAAAATGTAAAATTTCATAAACTTTAAATTGTCGTCTGCAACATCTTTCAATTTGGACCAGTCTAATATTTTGCCATCTGGGAATGGGTTAATATCAAAATGGAACTTCCTGTTGGAGCTCAGAGTCAGCAAGTCTTGACAGCAATCTGTCAATTACAGCCTTGAGATTAATCTTTTTCCTGTTCACATAAAGGATTAAAAAATATCAATAGGTCTGCTACATCTAGCAGCTTTGTTTTTGTCCAAATTTAAGTTATCTCCTTCTTATAATAGTGAGCACTTCCATCCAAGTATTGTTTACAGGAATTTACAACATTATTTCAGCTGAAACATCAGAATAGTAAATTTTATTATCTCCAGTCTTTTTTCAAAGAAAGATAGTCAATAAAATAATATTCCATCATCCCATCAATCATGGGATATCATGGGTTCGATCCCCGGCGGCAGCAGATATTCTTTCCGACATTTGTCTCTCACCAATGGGTGGATAATCTTAAACCTAAGTGGGATAGCAGCTGGAAGCTAGAAAGGATGTAGTGGTAGTACTGGTGTGAGAAATACCAAGAATCCATTGTTAGGCTTCAGCTACCGTGATATGGCTGAAATACTGTTAAAAGCGGTGTTAAACCCAATTCAATCATTCAATCAACTATCATCCCATACTAGTCCTATTTCATTCTGGAAGTGAAGTGAAATTTCAAGAATGCTGACAATGGAACCTATTATGTGAAGTAATTGATGGTATTGGTTGTTGACCTTGAAAGAGACGATCTCAAGAATGTAAAATTATCCATCCAGGTCTGACTGCAGATTGTGTGGGCTGGCATGGAATGTTAAATGCTTATCTTTTTTACTATACAAGTCTAACAATTGACAAGTCTTTGGCCACATCCACTAACCTCTGACATGGCAAATTCCTCTGAGGTATTAAAAAGGGAATATTATGTAACAATAGAGATACATCTTTTATATGCTTTGATCAGCAGAGGACAATTTTGATTTTTCACAAGACCTAAGGTCGTGTGGAATATCCAAATTTCCCTCCACAGCAAGAAGCCAATAAAAGGTGTTGTGTCACTATCATAACTTAGTATTCCATCTATAACATGCCTACATTTCTTTTTAATAAAATAGATAAAATAATATTAAATAATCTGTATTTATACAAGTTTTAACTTTCTTCTTTACCATTCTGATTACGCTTATTCGCATTGTTACGTCATATACAGAATGGAAATGACGTTATCTTAGACTACCTTAAATGAAAGTGTATTTGATACTATCGGATACAGATTTTTTTTCTGACATGTCCAATTTTTGTCTGTGTGTAATGTATATACTCTACTAGAAACATTTATAGGTATATAGTAAAAGATATCTTTTAGTAAAATATGTGTTGAGAGACATGAAATAAAGTCAACTAGTTGGTTGACCACTTCCCTGTCGCAACAACAACTTGAATAAGACCTACCTTTTCCTTTCCCTGTTCACTATTGTCTATAGGCTCCTGAGATCCAATTTTAAAAGATGGTAGAGGAACTATCACCTGAAAAAGGGGAAAGCAGATATTATATACAGATAGATATTGATGGTTCAGTGCAAAACAGTTGTAACTGCCTATAAACATATGTGCTGTTACAACTGTTTATCCTGCCAAGACTGCGTTTTTGCACTACTGTCTCCTAAAAATCATAAATGTCCCCAGTTTTTCAGATCAGGGGGACAATGTCCCTTGTTTCCGAAGCCCTGGTAGAAAAATTGTTTGTGTGATCCATTAATTTTGTAAAATGTCCCCACTTTTTTTAAACCATGGAGACATTGGCCCCTTAATTCCAAAACCATGGCAGATAACTGCATAAAATCCTCTTTAACAGAAATATTATTGGATGGGAAGGATACATTCTGGAATAATTTTTTGAAATACCCTGCTAAAAATTCATTACCTTCCTACTGCTTAATTCTCTGTGGCTTATTTGTAACTTATGATTAAAATTTCTACACAGATTCAGTTGAAGTGAATCAAAACTGTGGGAGATTGCTTCAGAAAATTACAAGTACTGTGTACAAGGACAAGCAATAGAGACACATTTGTAATATAGACACAGATAGAAAGGCATAGTTCTGAATATCCCAAACAAATGTTTGCTTTGCAAATGTATAGTAACCAAGTCTTTTGGATAACAACATTTTTCTTTGAAAAGAAAATAAACATCTCATACAATTGGGCATAAATTTTCAAGCCTTGTGTGAGGTGCTGTATTTTTACTAAATCAGATTTTTTTAACCAATTCATAAAACAATCCTTCTTTTGGACACCCCTCAATAAAAATGCTTCAGAAAACATTGTAGGAAATGAAGAAATTGCTTGTAACAATATTTGCCACAATATTTTCCCCCAAAGGCAAAGAATCTCAAATTTTCACCCACTTCAAATTGTTATCTGCAACTTTTTTCAATTTGGACCAGTCTAGAATATTTTTGTCTAGTAATGAGTTACATATAATACACAGTAACACTTCACCAAAATACCTTAAATTCCGAATCAAAGACAATCTATTTCCTATGTTTATGTTTTTTTTCCTTAAATTTCGAATCAAAGACAATCTATTTCCTATGTTTATGGTTTTTTTCCTAAGTTTTTGATTGTTTGTCCATCAATCCTTATGTTCTTGGTAGTCATTCAATAATTTCAGCAAGACTATTAAATGGGTACCCACAACAAAGGGCTTAGAAGGAAAATAAATGAAATGGTTTGTCATCACTCCCTTCTATCTCAAGGTCTATGTTAAACATTTACCCACCTCATCAATTTTTTCCTGCTCATGAAAAGATCGAGACAAAAACATACAACTCTGTGTTCCATTCTTCTTAGAAAACACCATCAGATCATTACCTATTCTCATTGATCCCCTGGAACAAAAGTTGAAGTATTAAACCTTTCCTGTTTTATAAAATTTTAGACTGGTCCAAATTCAAAGACTTGCAGACAAGAAATTAATGTTCATTTTAACTGAAAAATAATCATTCAGTTGGTAAGAAAATATTGTGGAAAAGGTACCACAATGATTTCTCAAGTATAGAAACACAGGGATATAAAAACAGTGAGTAATCTAGAAAACCAATGTTTACAGTACTTTCCATACAAGAAATTTGACGAGCTGTTTATATACCTCATAATATGAGTTAACCCTTTTCGTGCTGAATATATCATTTTCAGAATTCCATTAAAATCAAAGGAATGAAAACACTGGAGGCATTGGTTGTGGATCAATATGTCTGACAATTTGAATTAATTTTACAAATAATTCTGTTTTGAAAGAGGGTAAACAGGTGGTGTAGACCAAGATGAGACTGCACTATGTGCAGGCTGATCTTTGTCTATACCTCCTGCCAATTTAGGATTATTCATGGTTCAACATGACTAGAGTTAAGAATCAAGTGTTACTAGAAGCTTTTGAGATGGTGTTTTATATTTTATATTTCAATCAACAGACATTAGTCAAACTTAATCCAATACCACACTATGACATGACACTATTTTGACATGCGCTAGTACGGTTAAAATTTTTCATGTCTTTAACTACATTGAAGATAACAATTCCTCTACTTTATTGTTCGAAAACAATCAAGCTTAAAGCCACAAACAAGTCTGTTTTACTTACTTTTCTCTTTAAATGCTTTTTAAATTTAATGATATGGTAAAGTATCCACCTAACTTAAAGTTCTAGTTTTTATGATTTCACATGAACTCCAGAAGAATTGACAAGAGGACCAAGATGGTCCTAAATCACTCATCTGAATATGAGGGCTCATGGCTTTATGTTTTTAACAAAATATCAAAGGTCTACTTTGACGGTTTTGGAGAAGATCTTTTTTAATATTTTCTCCTTTAATCCTTTAAAAATCCAACATCCAATAACAAAAGGCTTATATTCAGAGTTCAGTTATTCTTTGAAGTATTCTGGTAGAGGGTAAATGAGAAATGATATATTTGCAATTGTCAAGGCTCCAAGACTTATGATTTCAGAGAAGAAATTTAAAATTTCCTTATTTGAAATTTGAGATCTCACAACATAGGGCAAATTTTAGAAGTCTTTCTTTAATCAGGGAACTCACAGAAGATGCTCTAATTTTCAGAGTACAGTATTTCTTTGAAGTATTTTGGAAGAGGGTCAATAGGTGACAATACAAACCAAATATCAAGGCTCCAGGCTTTCTAGTTTGGGAGAAGATTTTCAAAGGTTTCCTTCTTTGTTCCTATGTAAAGTCAAGAGATTGCACAGGAAATGGCTACTTTTCAGAGAACAGTTACTATTTCAAGTATTTTGGGTGAGGGTCAATAGACATTAATGTATACAAAATATCAAGGCTCTAGGCCTTGTGATTTGGGAGAAGATTTTCAAAGATTTCCTTGTTTATTCCTATGTAAAATCAGAGATTGCAGAGAAAAGAGCTGATTTCCAGGGTACGGTAATTCTTTGAAATATTTTTTAGAGGGTCGATAGAGATCGATTCATACAAATTATCAAGGCTCTAAGCCTTATTTATGGTGTAGGAGAAGATTTTTTTACAATCTTTTACAAACGGATAGACATACAGACAGACAAAGGACATTAACTGGTCACAATAGCTCAGGTGATCTAAAAACACTTAGTAAGCTAAGTAAGCAACTGAATATACTTACGACTTGAGACCATTTCCATACATGCCAATCAGATGATCATCAAGTGACCTTTTAGATGACCTTCCAAATGTAATAATATCAGCTGTCTCCCCTGAAATATTAGTTAGACATTTTCATTACAATGCAATCTTAACACTTATTAAGCTGAACCCGGATTATTCCTATTTTGGCAGGAGGCACAGACAAAGATCAGCCTGCACATGAGTGCAAGCTGACCTTAGTATAGACTACCTGATTTCAACCCTTTGATTCTAAAGAAGGATTTTATTCATCACAACAAGAGTGAAGTTTCATTCATCAAGGAAATGACACTCAGTACGAGAGGGTTATATGCCAAGTCAATTATTTAGTGTAAGATTGATGTTGATAGAAATAAATATGTTCATAGTTCGCAGATCACTCTAAAATGCATACATATTCAATTTTTTTTTGGAAATTTTATAGAGGCTTGTCATTTTTCATGTAAATTACATGGAAACCTGATGATGTCTACAGTGTCTTTGGTCCTACATAGATGATGTTCAGTACCCCCACAATGAACGAAAGCAGAGTAAACCCATTACCAGACGGTAAAGTTGTAAATTAGTCCATATTGAAAGGAGTTGCAGAAAACAATTTAAAGTTAATGAAATTCTAGATTTTTTTCAACTTTCTGGATAGATACATGGTGTAAAATGAAGAAATTGCTTGTTACAAGCAATTTCTTCATTTAACACGTTTTCCCAATTAGTTTTTTTGAGGGGTGTCAAAAAGCGTCACTGTATGAGAATGGTTTAATCAAAAAGTTTCTCATTATGATATTTCTCAATTTATTCAGTGAAATTATCTATCGGAAAATCGAGATAAGAATGGCTTCACCTAACCATATTAGTTTGATATGTATTTGTCAGTATGATACAGATTTTTTCTGTCAAGTCTGATTTTATCCACGTGCAATGAATGCCTCTTATCAGGAAATTAGATAAAAATGAAACAGTGACAATTTTCGCACCCACGTTAATTTCTATGCTACTTCTAGAATATTGTGGAATCACCCTCTCGACAGAACACTGAAGCCCAAACCATAATAATATAGGACAATAAGACTTTTAAAGTTCCTAAGAGACCTACCTGGTTCCATTCCCTCCCCATCATCCAGAAAACACAGCATATATTTTCCTCTAAGACTTGCATCATATACTGAAAACAGGTAAGAAAAATTACATTTCAAATTCACAAGAATAACACAGTTTATATGTATACAAAGTACTTAACCAGAACTAGAGGGTGTAATACAGATTTTAGATTGAATTATTTCAACAACATGGCCCTATAACTTCTGTTTTAGGTACTCATTTGAATCGTCTCAAATGAGTACCCACAACATAGGATTTCATTGAGAAATAAGGATTTCAGATTCTTGTTACCTCCTCTTATCTAGACCTCTGCTAAACCAATTTTCCAAATAATGAAATTTTGGGCCGGTGCAATTCAAAGAAATTGCACATGACATATCAAAGTCAATGGAATTTGTCTTTATCTTTTAGGGAAGTAAACATTGTGGATAATTGTGACAAGCAAATTTTTCATTTTCCTCAATGTTTTCCTAAGCTTTATCTTGATGCGCGTAAAAAAAGTGTGATTGTGTGGGAATGAGTACTTTGTAGAAATGGGTTAAAGCCTTCACAGCCATGAGCAAGTGTTGTTGCCTTTGAAACTAAGAAAATGAGAAGATCATTCTTTAATCAGGCATAATCAAAAGGTAAAAGTGGTCCTGTTAAACTTCCCTAGGGATTATTGTACCCTTGTTTCAATACAACCCACTGAGCTGTGATCTTCTTCTTAGATTTAACAGTTACTTTACAAATTTATCATCAGTAATGAATATGTAGCAAAAACAAAAGCCATCAGAGACAGATTATGCTTCCTAATATAGTCTTGTTACTATGGAACCTTGGAACTCTAAGAATATATTTTTCAAATGGCATATCTGCCCATGAGAGACAACAATTGTGTAAAGTTATATCAAAGTCTATCCATAATTGAAGGATTTATGCTCTTGAAATGCTAAATTTTCACATTTGACCTTGAGCTGTGACCTTGGAGTTATCTGAATATTTGTTTCAAATTGTACATCTATTGACATTATAGAACAACTGTGTAAAGTCATTTTGAATTCAATCCAGAATTTTAGAAATTATGCTCCAGACATGGCTATTTTCAACATGTGACCTTGACTTTTGACTTTGGAGCTGTGGGATTTTTTTCCCCAAATGGCACATCTTCTCATGACTGAGAACATTTGTGCCAAGTTATATTGAAATTCTTCTATAAATGAAGGCACTATGCTCTGGACATGCTTAATTTTAACCCTCAAGCTTGGGTCATGACCTTGACCTTGGAACTATCAGAACATTTGTTATAAATTTCAAACATATCTACTCATGCTAGAGAATAATTGAGTAAAGTTATTTCGAAATCCATCCAATATTGAAGGAAATATACACTGGAAATGCTTAATTTCAATGTTTGATCTTGAGCTTTGGCCTTGATCTTGGAGCTATCTGATTTTTTTTCAAATGGTACATCTATTCATGATAGAGAACAACGCAAATTTATTTTGAAATCCATCCATAATAGAAGGAGCTATGCTGTGGACAAGATCAATTTTAACCTTTGTCCTTGAACTGTGACCTTGACCTTGGAGCTATCAAAAACTGGAAAAATTACCCTGGTGCAATAAATTAGGAATAAATATGTGAAGTTTCATCTAATTTGATCCAAGGGTTGTGGAGATATAAGGGCAGAAGGACGAAAAACAGAAGAACGGACAGACAGACAAGCTGCAGTCAATGTAAATGTCAAAACCTCAGCCAGAATATGTTGTAGTTAAAATGTTTGTTGTAGTTAAAATGTTTCAGTTGCCTAACTGACGAAAGGCTTCACACAAATGTAAGCGAATGATTATCAGAGTTTCAAGTTCACTTCCAGTCTGCATAATTAATTTGATTGGTCTGTGAATGTTTTGATTGACAGCCGAGATCAGTCAATTGAGATAAACCTGAAGAAAAAATGTGCGCCACAAAATTACAAATACTGTAAATCTTGTATTAACCTATTCCTACTCGGTGACGCTTTTAGATGCCCCAAAGAAAAAAAGCTTTGGAAAACATTGTGTAAAATGAAGAAATCACTAAATGAAAAGCAATTTGTTCATTTTCTAAAATGTTTTCTACCCAGAAAGTTGACAGATCCAAAATTTCACAAACTTTAAATTGTTGTTTGCAACTTCTATCAATTTGGGCCAGTCTGAAATTTTGCCGTCTGGTAATGGGTTAAACAACCACTCTTGGGATGACCATTCCCACACGGCAAATTTTAGACTGGTACAAATTGAAAAGAGTTGAAAGGAGTTGCGTGCAGACTAATATTCAAAGCTTATGAAATTTTTTATTTTCTCAATTTTCTTTGTAGAAAACATTGTGGAAAATGAAGAAATTGCTTGTTACAAGCAATTTCTTTATTTACCGCATTGTTTTACTAAAGCATTTTTCATAGGGGAATCTAAAAGCGTCATTGAGTCGGAATGGGTTAAAAATAAATAAAGGATTGATTAGATTGTAACAGATTCTTTCTAAATCCCACATTGTTGAGATTAATCATATCTTTAATATGCTTTTGGCAAATACCACATCTTCTTATGTCAGCTTTTTACTTTGAAAGGGGATTTTCACTGTGGTTACTTAACCCTTTCCTGTACAATCCCTGGTTTTTAAGTCCCTGTGATTTTATACTTGAGAAAACATTGTGGGAAAAGAAAAAATTGCTTGTGACAGCAATTTCTTCTTTTTCCACATTATTTTCTACCCTACTGAATCGTTATTTTACAAAATAAATCTTCTTTAATTTTTTGTCTGCAAAACCTTTGAATTTGGACTGATCTAAATTTGTGTAAAACAGGAAAGGGTTAATGCAAGTGGTCACTTAAAATAGGTGATTGCTCTAGCAATACTGAATGTAGTTTGAACTAAGACAGATAGACTGACCCTTTCCAGTATATCAATGCAAAAAAAATTTTTTTGGGGTGGGGATTATAACAATGTGAATGATCAGATAAACTTACATGTGAATATGCTTAACTTTGTAGCATTGGCATCTCTGAAAAAAAAAAGACGAGACGTGTGAGTGAAATACAACAGACTCCAATGAATCAATCCTCCAAAAAACAAGAGGATCATGATGGTCCTATATTGCTCCCCTGAGAATGATGGCTCAAGGCTTAATAATATCAACAAAATATCAAAGCTCTACACCAGATTATTTTTGAGAAGTTTTTTTTAAAAGATTTTCCATTTAATCCTAGGTTTATTGAAAATCCTACCATTTAGAGCTAATTTCCAGAGTACAGTAATTCTTTGAAGTATTTTGGTAGCGGGTCAATAGATGATAATTTATACATGATATCAAAGCTCTAGGCATAATGGTTTAGAAGCAGAAGATTTTCAAAGATATCCTCTAAAATTTTAGATTGCACAAAAAATGGCTAATTTCATAATACAGTAATTCTACAAAGAATTTTGGTATAGGGTCAATAGGTTTTAATACACACCAAATAATAAAGCTCTATGCCATATCCTTTGGGAATAGAAGATTTTCAAAGATTTCCTCCTTTATTAACATGCAAAATCAGGGATCACAAAGAAATGGGCTAATTTTCAGAGAACGGTAATTCTTTGAAGGATTTTGGTAGAGGGTCAATAGATGATGATTTATACAAAATATCACAGTTCTAGGCCTTATTGTTTTGGAGAAGAAGATTTTTAAAGATTTCCTTCATCAATTCTATGTAAAATTAGGGATCACACAAAAAAGGGTAATTTTCAGAGTACAGTAATTCTTTGAAGAATTTTGGTAGATGGTCATTAGACATTGATGCTTACAAAATATCAAAGCTCTAAGCCTATTGGTTTGGGAGAAAAAGATTTTCAAAGATTTCCTTCTTTATTTCTATGTAAAATCAGGGATCAAACAGAGAAGGGCTAATTTTCAAGTTACTGTTATTCTTTGAATTATTTTGGTAGTGGGTCAATAGATGATGAATTATACAAAATATCACAGCTCTAGGCCTTATGGTATGGGAGAAGAAATTTTCAAGATTTCCTTCTTTATTTTTATGTAAAATCAGGGATCGCACAGGAAAGGGCTAATTTTCAAGAAACGTTTATTCCTTTGAAGTATTTTGGTTGTGGGTCAATAGATGATGATTTATACTAAATTCCAAAGCTCCAGGCCTAATGGTTTGGGAGAAGAAGATTTTAAAAGATTTCCCTCTTTATCACTATGTAAAATCAGGGATCGCACAGAAAAGGGCTAATAATCAAGTTACTGTAATTCTTTGAAGTATTTTGGTAGAGCGTCAATAGATGATGATTTATACCAAATATCAAAGCTCTACGCCTACTGATTCGGGAGGAGAAGGTTTTTTAAGTTTTTCACTTGGTTGCCATGGCAACCAAAGTTCTTCATTGATTTCTATTCTTTTAAGTATTTTGAAAGAGTATGACCTAAGGATCATTTCTGTGGAGTTTTGTTGAAATTCCATGGATAGTTTAGGAGAGGATTTTTTTTGTAATTGTTAACGGCCGGACAGATGGACGGCCGGCCAGACGCCGGACTATGACCAATCACAATAGCTCACTCAGAGCACTTCGTGGTGAGCTAAAAAACATTTGGATGGCCAATACAGAAAGCAACTGCAGTATTTTTAGAGGAAGAACAGATTCAAATTTACCAAATAAAAAAAAACTCATATTAAACAAGAGGACCATAATGGTCCTAAATTGCTCACCTGAGCGCATCTTTCAGTATTCAGTTTTCAGTACTTTTTTATTGAAAAAGACACAGCTTTAGCAAAATAAATAAAACAAATATAAGATTTTGGGCATAGTTTAAAACTATCCAGTAATGTTATACAATAAATATGAATGTCTATGGACTTTAAGTTTTATAGTTATAGTACATTTACAAACTATCCTGCATTTTGATGCCCTCAAGGAACAAAGGTTGAAAATACATTGTGAGAAAGGGAGAACTCACTCGTTACAAGCAATTTCTTCATTTCTCACAATGTTTACTACCCTAAAAACTCCTTGTATTTACATTTAAATTAAACTTTAATTACCATCTGCAACATTTTTTAATGTGGATCAGTGTTAAGGAGAAGAATTGGATATTGCTCTAATCAAGTATTTTACCAAACTTGGGGACCTCTTGGGCTGGCCTATTTTGGCCCAATGGATATAATTTTAGCAACCTTGGTAGAGAACAATCTGGATGTACTATAAACTAAATTTGAATGCATTACAACGGATACATTTGGAGAGGAAGATATTTGAATATGCTATTATTGAGCATTTTACATAACATGGAATGCCTTGGGAAGGGCCATTTTTGTCAAAATGTTTTTTACATGGTAGATAACAACAATGTTATGCTATGTTTTTAATATAAATGCTCTAAGCCCTATATTTAAGTAGAATAAATCTTTCAAATTAAGCCATTTACACAAATTTTGACCCCTAGAACAGAGACCTTTTTGATCCTAAGGCAGGACTCTGCAGAGTGGGCGACTCAGGCGAAGCAGTCGCCTGGTTTCCTAAAACTTCGCCCGAGTTGCTGATCAAAGCGAAATCAAAGTCGCCTGAAAATATGGACAGTCACCTCAATATGATAGGTGACAATCAAATTTTGTCAAGAGACTATCAAACTAGAAGACAGTAAATTAGTTATACAACTGCTGATTGGAAGCCTTGTTTTCGTAAATGATCAAGTGTGTATCGATAGGCAACATGCTTGCTTTAGTTGCACCTCCGCTGATTGGATGGTTGCAAGCCCTAGTATACCGTTGGATGTACACAAACTTTTTGATGTCAAACCCATTCCCTTCTGAAGATTCAATTATTTCTGTGGCACATCATGTTTATTTGATCAATCTATGCGATTTGCTGCGCACTTTCAGGCAGTGAGAAAAATGGCGGATTTTATTACTAACATCATGTCATTTACCGGAGTCCAAAATTCATTGAATAAAATCTTGGTGATGAAAACTGATCTTCCAGTAAAATCATTTTTCAAGAAAATGCTTCGGTTAAAGTTATTGTTAAGATTCTTTCAAGAAATTAAATTTCACATATCTTGCTTTTGGTAATTAATCCATTCAATGACATGCAATCTAAACAACTACAGCCAATTATTCCGTGTTAACTTAGTTTCAAATTTAAACCTTCTCTACACAATCTCAGAGTCTGTGATTTGTGTATTCAGCTGTTATCTTTACCCCTTACTTACAATAACTGCAACTCAGTCAGACTGAACTCTTTTATAATCTATTAAACCATTCCCACTCAATCCCTCCTTTTTACACCCCTCAACAAAAAAGCTTTTGAAAACTTTGTGTACAATGAAGAAATTGCTTTGATCAAGCAATTTCTTCATTATCCACAATGTTTTCTCTCCAAAAAGACGAAAAAATTTAAAATTTTATCACATTGAAATTGTAGTCTGCAACTCCTTTCAATTTGGACTGGTCTAAAATTCCACTGTGTTGGAATGGGTTAACCAATTACCAGATGGCAAAATCTTAGACTAGTCCAAATTGAAAGGAGCTGCAGACTATAATTCAAAGCTTATTTAATTTTGGATTTTTTTTACATTTGGGGTAGAAAACATTGTATATAATTAAGAAATTGCTTGTAATAAGCAATTTCTTCAATTTACACAATGTTTTCTAGAGCTTTTTTCCTTTAGGGCGTCTAAAAGCGTCACTGAGTGGGAATGGGTTAATTTCAAGCTTTTTATCCATTTCTTTTTTTTAATAGACAGGTGAAGTTGACAGACTTTAACCCATTACCATACAATTCATGCTTTTTGATGCCTTGTTTAAATGGAAAAATTGTGAGAAAAGGAGGAAGTGCTTGTAGCAACCTAATCTGGTACTTAATTTTCTGTTTTGAGCATCCTTTGATTTGAATGTAGCATTCAACTTTTTTTCAATTTGGACCAATCTGAAAATTTTGTTTTCTGGTGATGGGTTAGATATGATAGTAATTATATTTCTTAATTTTGTTTCAAATCAAACTGATCATTTTTGTATATTCAGACCACCTATACACCCTTTGCAAATTATTGATTATTATCATTTTTGATAATTGAGAGTATGATACCATCTACCGGTATGTATGAAATATTCAAGAAAAAAATTTCAGATTCATATTTCTTAATTCTCAAACCCAAAAACAGAAGACAAAAATATTTGTTCACACATTAAGATCTCTTTAATAAGGAGTGAAAGAAAGGATGGGCAGTACTTTTACATTAACTGCATACTTTATACAACATAAAATGCAGGTACTTGGTTGTAAAGTTATTTTTATTTTCCTATACAAATAAGGAATACTCGCCAAAAAGTGTTATTTAACGTGTCCCACTTCTCCTCAAATTCTTAGAGTCTGCAGTCTTGCCTAAGGGCATATTTTCCTAGTACAAAGTACACGTCGAAATTATTTAGTAATGCTACATACCAAATATGAATGCCCTTCACCATATATTTCAGAAGGAGAAGTTGCTCTAATTGGGCGTTTATCTAAACTTTTCACCTCTTGGGCAGGGCCATGTTTTTTACCGACCTATGATTTTTAACTAACATGCTAGAGTACAATCTGGCTATGCTATATACCAAACACGAATGCTTGGTATTTCCCATTTCTGAATGCCGCCGCTACCAGAGTTTCACGGAATGAAATTCTTTTATCAACTTTTATAGAGCTTCACCCAAGGAGTCCTGTAGAGTTTCAGCTTGATTGGCATACTGGTATACGAGGACAAGATTTTAAAGAAATTGTTGACAGAAAGACAGATGGAGGGAAGGACGATGGACAATGATCAATCACAATAGCTCACTTCCCACTTTGTTCTCAGGTGAGCTATAAAGTTGGATTGAGTGGGATTGGTGTTCAAATTAAAAATTGGGAGAAAGCGCATGCAGATGCTTCTTTATAACCCTGTATCACTGTCACAAACCTTGCATTGTCCACCAATTCTGCCAGAGCACCAAACAGAAATTCATGAGTTGTTCTGAAATAAAAGAATGGTAAAAAATAAGAGCCATAAGGAAAGGTGATCACTCTACATTTCTGATAGCCCACACAAAAACACTGCAGGAGGCTGGCAATAGTCAATTTGTTTTCAAAATTTAGAATGACTGTACTTTGTATTTGCACAGAATCCTGTCTCTACAAAAAATTAATTTGTTCAGAGGCAGAGCTACAGATACAGGGCATAATTTGTATTTCAGATTTGAATATTAATCATTACTGCCATAAACCCTATGTTGTTGGTACTCATTTGAATCGCTTGGACTAGACAATTCAAATGAGTACCCACAATATAGGGTTCCATTGAGAAGTAAGAATTTATAATGCTGTTACCCTCTGCTCAGAGATCTAGATAAGAGTTGGTAAAGCCATAGTAAAATTCTCATTTACAATAAAACCTATGTTGTAAATGGCTATTATTAAAATTTTGTCGTCATTACAATAGCACATTTTCCTATGAGCGACAATCTCAAGCTTTTCACCGCTGCCCCCAAAAGTCAAGATAACCAGTGTTGACTGTATATAAATTTATTAATTCCTTCTAATTAACTTCTACTATTCAAAAAAATTATAAAATTTCAGGTAAATATAAAGGAAACCAAATACTATAGCACTTCATCTTTTAACAAAAATTCAAAACAGATGTTTTAAAAGGGGATATTAAAACTTTACCGGAGAGCAAAATGTTAAACTGGTCCAAATTGAAAGGGTTGCAGACAACTTTTTCAACTTTCTGAGTAGCAAACATTGTGTAAATTGAAGAAATTACTTGTTGCAAGCAATTTCTTCATTTTCAACACTGTCTTCCTAATTGTTCTTAGCGTGAGACATCAAAAAGCGTCATAGTGTGGCATGAATTTTTGTCGGGTAATAGACTTCTATGTTAAATCTCTTCAGAGACAAAATATTTCAGAATGAAATTTGCTGTCTTCAAGTCATTTTCAATAACCATGCAAATCACAGCTTTAAATTCCTCTGCAGCCTGATCTGAGTGGTAGTGGACATTATTACCGGAGTATTAATTCTCAACACAGAGACAAGAAAGCTTAACCCATTACCAGACGACTAAATTTTAGACTGGTCCAAATTGAAAGGAGTTGCAGATGACAATTCAAAGTTTAAGAATTGTTTTATTTTTTCCACTTTCTGGGTAGAAAATATTGTGAAAAATGAAGAAATTTTCTAAAGCTTTTTTTCTTGGGGGGGGACATATAAAAGTGTCACTGAGTGGGAATAGGTTAAGGAAATTTGAAAGTTAGCTGTATTTCATTTCTGCAATTTGTTCTTTGTAAATCTACTAACGTGATCTTACAGCACAGGTTGTTGCATGCTCCTTTTAGTCTTTCAAGAGATAATTTTAGACTAGTCCAAATGTAAGAGAGTTGCGTACTTAAATCTTAAGTTGATGGAACTTTAGAATTCTCTTTCTTTTTCAGGAGAAACTTCGCTTGTTGCAAGAAATTTCTTCACTTTAAACTGTCCGAATTATTTTTCATGAGGGTCATCAAAAAGTCTTATTGTATGGGAATGTGTCAAGACAAAAAGTCTAGAAACAGCAGGCAAAAGATAAAATATATGATTCAAAGGACCTAACTTGAAGCAGTGGTGCATATTTTTCATTATTATTTTTTTTCATGGACACTGCCTAAAGTAATGATGGAAGTTTAGGATAAAAAATATATCATTGAGTCAGATCAAAAGAGAGAAGGATCATATCAAAAAAGAGAAGGATCATGGGTCAGCGTTCTCTCCAGGCCATTATGGCGTATCGGCCCCGATACGCCTTCATCAATTAAGAGAGTTTGCCGATACGCCTTCAGATCGCCCATACGCTTAAATTTGGTCACCGATATGGCTTAATTTCCAGCAGAAGAAAGGGTAAAGCAAACCATTAAAATTGGCTGCAGAAGCGCGGACACGACAGGCTCTTTATCTATAGTGTTGTTTACCACGTATTACATAACATCTCTATTGATAAGACCCTTACACTCATACTAATTGGTGATTATCGATTTTTTCTCGCGTTTCCCACTGGTACCTCGCTATCAGTCACCAAGCATGATAGGTACCAATATGTAAACAATGAATTCAAAATGGCGACCCGGTCCCGGAAAATTGTCACTTCGACTGAGATTGGTCTAGTTAAAAGTAAAAGATGTGGTTATTTGATGTGACAACTATCAAACAAAAGCCAAAGTGGTTTAAAATTTAATTTTTTGAAGGAAAGATTTATTGGGTCAGTTTATTTCATACCCTGCAATAATCAAGCCAAAAAGCACTTTTAATGACCTTTATTATGTATAGTCATACCGAGATGTTAACAGACAACACGCCGCGCATTTGCCACTACGCCTTCAAAAATTTCTGGGGAGAACCCTGTGGGTACATGATGTACACAAAGGAATTGCGGCAATATTTGCAATTTTGGTCAATGTTGTGTATGAAATCGTATTGGAATAAAAAACAAGTGAATTAGGGTCAAAATATCAAACTTTAACACAAACAGAAATCTGGACCCCTATCTTTTCATATGAATTTTTCTATAGAGAATTGACTTACCAGATTGGTCAGTGGTGGGGGCAAATGAAATATCGGAAGAACATGACAAGATGGGGAGATATCTCATGTATGTATTTCACACCACCCCCCAACCCAAATCAAAATCAGAATACAATTTTAAATGCACCCATAGCGCTTTCAGGTTCTATGATGCAATGGCATTCTCTAGATTGAATACGATGTGGACAATAAATTGTCCAGTGAGATTTGGTATTGAGGCTTGGTTTTCATCACTGACAAATTAATCTTGCTTTAGGTATTATAACCAAATCAATACCAGCTTTTCCCCCTCTCCAGGAGTTCATTGTTTTTTTTGCCAGTCTTTTCCAAATTAATGTGAAAACTGAACACGAATTATGATTTACAATTGTCAGCAAACAAATAATTACTTACGAATTAGTATGTAGGTACTCATAACTGAGTTGCGCACGGTTTAGGGAAGAGTAATTGGTGGTCGTCATCATTGATCTTGTAAATGGAGCCAATATTTACATCGACACCGGTTACGATTGAAGCGCTATAACACATCCACAAAAACGCTGCTTCTTACTTTCCTCGTATGACAGCTACTCTAGAACTTTGTTATCAATTCATAAAATTAGATTCTTCACTTCAGATCGTGTAATCGGTGCATTTGTCAATTGAAAATCGGATTTAAGATAGCATTCCTTCATGCTTTTCTTAGGTGGTAGAGCACTTCCGGTTAAAGAGTCGTCCCCAAAGAAAGTAATTTTATCCAATTTTATTTAACATCATGAGAAAGTCTTTAAAAATCGATTATTTATTATATTATAGTGTGTTTTTGAATTTTTTAATACATTTGGTGGTTTATGATTGTTAAATGAAATAGATTTTGTAAAAAATAATGCGTATGAATATGTAAATAAAATAACCGGTTTATAAAACTCGGGGAAAACCGGTAATAGATAGACTGGATGATTTCGGAATCTTGTCTAATTGGTCCCATTTATAGACCGGTACCGCCGTCGACAGTGGTACCAGTCTATCCCATTTATAGAAGAATTCAATCAAAATACAAGAAACAAAAAACAATATCGAATGACCGACAGAGTTAAACATTGACATAAGGCTATTTGTTGATAAATTAATTAAAAAAATTAAAGCAGCTTTAAAAGGCATTTTTCGAATTTCTCTCGACGTTTTCTACCATATTGTAACTGGAATTTTATTTTGAATGCACGTTAGAATTTTGTCTGCACCTTCTTTAAAGTCTCACCAATACTATACATTTTCCGTTTTTTTGTTGTTTTTTTTTTTTTTTTTGTTTTTTTTAGGGGGGGGGGCATATTGATAGGTGACTTAATCTAAGAACACTAAAATAAGATATCCCATTTGCGGAGGTTCGTTTGTTTGAATGGGGTTTTACGCCGCTTTCAACAATCTTTCAGTTATATCGCGGCGGCTGGAGCACCTAACAATGGAATCCTGGTATTTCTCACACCAGTACTACCATTACATCCTTTCCTAGCCTCCAGCTGCTATCCCACATAGGTCTACGATTATCGACCCATTGGTGAGAGACAAATAGTCGGAAAGGATGAGTGCCGCCGTCGGGAATCGAACCCGGGACCTCTAGATTGAAAGTCCGACGCGCTACCAACTGCGCTATGACGGCGGCCCATTTGCGGAGGATCTACCACAAGAAAGCGTAAGAATTTGTCAAAATCGCACAATTTGGATCGACTGTCAAGTCGGTATATAACAATGATAAATAATATGCCACAGATTTCATCCATGTCGAGGATATTTGAAAATGAAATGTTTTATTTTTATGCGCCTCTTCCGCGATGAGAATTGAAGACTTCAAATGCACTGCATTCGAAAGAGTCTATTTAAGATATTAGTTGCAAACAAGAGGACCAAGAGAGCCCTGTGGCTCAACTAGCGCGGACTTTCAATCCAGCCATTGAAAGGTCTACTATCATTTACGCGACTTCTTTAACAAACGATAAGTTAGGATAAGGTTCCATTTTCTGCAGCGATATATACAGGACTTTCGACTTTTCCAAAGATATTTAGGAAAGGGTGTATAGAAACAGCTCTTCTACAAAACTGTGGAAATATTAAGCACGGGCATTGCACGGGTATTTTCCCATTACAGGAAAACAGCCAATTCTATATAGAAAATAACCAGAAAAGTCTGGATTTTAGCAATTTGAATATTGTTGTGTTATGATTAAAAAAAGTTTCAAGTAAAATGAAGTCATCGTCAATTAGTGATATTCAACTTATGCATTAGTCACTGACTTTTTAACCAAATTACATAAAGATCAGAACTGTAACATCGTAAGAGGCGACTGTCGGTACTATCATTACTTTGAATTTCGTATACTAGGATAATTCCGGCTTGAGCTCTGTAATGTAGGTTGGGTTCGTCTTTAATATTGATTGTTTTCCATTTTTGTTGACTGTTTTTCTAGTATTCCTATTTTCTAATATTTACCCTTTGTTTGCTAAGACACAGATTGTACGCCACTATTAACAATTTACTGGGGGAGTAGAATGGAAGCAGTTATTAATCTGAGCTAACGGTTTACTGAATGAGAGTACCTAAAGTTGTTAAGATGAGGTTTTAACGCCTGGTGGACGATTTGTTGAGTACCAGGGATAATATGGAGGGGCTGTGCACCGTAACAGCGATGTTAGTTTATTTTTCATGAACGACTTGGAGTTGGGTTAGTTTTGTGCTGTCTTTTTGCCATTGTCTAAGTGGCTATCGCCGTTGTTGTGGTTTGGAACTTTTTTTTTTTTTTTTTTTTTTTTGCTCTTAGAGTTCGCTCTAGGTGTTCTAGATTTTTTCTGAAGTTTGGTTTGTATTTTCTTTCTGAAATAGATCAATTGACCGTCGGTGACCCTGGTCGAGTTCTTCCGTGGATTGCGAATAGTAATTCTGTTCCACTTCAGATTTTTTCTTTTATTATACTCACAACTACGAAGCTTGCCTGTGCATCCGTTCCTCCGTCCGCATATGATTTTCGTTTCCGACCTCTTACTTAAAACCAGTATTGAACCACGAAACTTCATTCAAATTTTAAAGGTTTTGGTAACGTTGGTCAAAGGTCAAGGCAACAGTTGAAATTCGTTTGAAAGCTATTTCCGCGCTCCCACTAAAAAGCCATTTAGCCTAGGACATTGAAACTTTATTCAAAAATTCTTCATGACCCAAAACGATACTCTATGGGTCTGTGTCACATAGCTCAGAGGTCAAGGCTACATTTGAACCTTGCTCTCACCTAAAGGCCATTACGCCTAGGTCCATGAAAACTTTATACAAACTTTACATGATCTATGAATTTGCACTATTGCTTTGTTTGAAAGACAAAAGCTTTCGATCAATGGTTAATAAACGTCTGTATGTTGCCTATGATAACAGGAAGCACCCTAAATGTTTAGGGTGATGTTGGATAGAGGTCATTTATTAACTTTGTGTTAAAAAATAGTTTCCTCTCTTTTTCCTTTCTCAAAGCATTTAAAATGTTGGGGTATTTATCAGCTTTTCGACAGCTCTTATTTAGTCTCTTGGTCAGTCTCTATTTGATTCTAAAATGATACTGTTAGTATCATTGTTTATTAATTCTGTTTTGATCGGCGAGGATTATCAGCACCATATTCTGATTATACTGAAACTTGCAAAGTCTTCTTAGAAGCTTTACATTAGATATCAGGAATGTACCTCTTCGACATTGCCTCGAGGAATTTGAGCGGGTTTTATTGGCTTATTGACGCCATATGGAACGTAAAGTGAAATATATGGTGGTTCGAGCTTATCAGTACAATATTCTTTTCTGAAAATGATAACTGGATATATTTTCTAAAGGCAAAATTGAAAGACACGTGGTTCTTAAAATTCCCTTTGTTATTTATTCATCTTGCGTATTTCAGAGTTTTGCATGCATATTAAGCACATAGACAACCAAGCAACAAAACAGATATTCTCGAGTCAACACGTAACCGTGACCAGTCTTTGGTCTTGACCATTAATCTTTTCTCTAGATTCTAAAACTTTGAACTTTCAACTACATGATAGTCAAATCTCATATACATAAGCCATGGGAAGTGTTCTTGCATCAGGCTCAACCTAGACCTATTTCCTGATAATTGTTACATCAATTGTAAAGCTGTATTTTCTGAAATAAAGTGATAAAAAGATTGGCTTTCATCTTGCATCAAGTTTATAATTCACCTTAACCTTTATTTTTGTTCCTGGAAATTTTCGTTTCTAAAAGTGGGAACGTATTACGTTAAAAACGACACCTGAAAGAGGATAATGCCTTTCATATGTTGTCAAATTACCTTTTACCTCTTTCAGAAATTTGTAAGTGCAGGACTGTATTTTCTCATTTGTGATTGATTTTCAGCTGACATCAAGTTCAACCTTTGATCTTAATCTTCGACTTACATTATGAAATTCCGACAAAAATGAGATAAAAAACTGTATCATCTAAACCAAACAATTTTATTCATTTGTCATCTGGCAACTTTCCCTTGCTTTGTAAATACTATACTTATGGAATAAATATCATAAACATAAGAATGTCTTTAAAGTTTTAATTTCTGAGACATTACCTTGCAAACGGGTCTGGTCGGGTCAAGATTAGGTAACATATGCTATTTTACCTGCATGGTCATGACTCAGGTAAGCGCTTAAGGGCCAATGGCCCTCTTGTTTGCTGAAAAGAGAGATTACTGCTTCTCTCATCATAAACATTAAAGGTGTATTTACAAAACAGAATAAATTAGGTCAGCGTTCTGGTATTCGTGAGAAGAACATAAAAACTTTACATGTGAAAAGGTGCTCGGTACGTTGGTGACGCTACATACCAACTACATCTATAAACTGTTCGGTGTTTCAATAGAGTGGGAACACAGATGAATACACTGTTCGTCCAAAGAGAGAAAAAGATTCGAAAAAGAGTACACGAAGAAATTATTTAGGGGAAAATTTACTATACATGATGCTGAAAAAGACTTATATCAGTGTATTAAGGAAAGGAGTATATCAGTGTATTAAGGAAAGGAGTAATGCTGGCTTTTTTTATTCGTATAAATTTCAAATCAAGATATGACGAGTTCTTCATCGTATAAATTTCAAATCAAGATATGACGAGTTCTTCATATATTTTGTCTACGGCCATATCACGTTGAAAACACCGGTTCTCGTCCGATCACCGAAGTTAAGCAACGTCGAGCCCGGTTAGTACTTGGATGGGTGACCGCCTGGGAATACCGGGTGCTGTAGACTTTTCCTTCATTTCAGCCGCCGTCATAGCGCAGTTGGTAGCGCGTCGGACTGTCAATCTAAAGGTCCCGGGTTCGATCCCCGACGGCGGCACTCATCCTTTCCGACTATTTGTCTCTCACCAATGGGTCGATAATCGTAGACCTATGTGAGATAGCAGCTGGAGGCTAGGAAGGGATGTAATGGTAGTACTGGTGTGAGAAATACCAGGATTCCATTGTTAGGTGCTCCAGCCGCCGCGATATGACTGAAATACTGTTAAAAGCGGCGTTAAACCCCATTCAATCAATCAATCTTCATATATACATGTATTTTAATGTAATTGACAACCGGTGTAAAAGGACGTCTATTTAATAATCATTCATTCAAAGATATGAAGGAAGGATTATTCAATCAATCGCCTGATTGCACTGGTGTAAGAAATACCATGAAATCAAAGTTAGAAATTGGAGTCTTGATGCGCTCTGCTCTCTTTCTTTTTAATTGATTTGGCTTTTTTCTTGGTGTAGTTATGACAGTGCGAATACGATTTTGTGAAACTATTTCATTATTTCTTTTTCCCTTGTCACATTTAAATTTTCTGATTCGTTTGTCCTGTTGTTCTTTACACAAGCTTGCCCAAGAATCTATTTGTATGTAATGGTGTTAGAAAGATTCGGAGAGTTTAAAATTACCCATGTCTCTGGTAGATCTCTCTCTTTCCTTGAACTCAGATTCGACAATCTTTTGCCAAGTTTGAATAAATTAACACAAATCTTGTGTTTTCCAGTTGTTGTAATTTAATCAATCGGTAGTCAGGTAGTCATTATCAAGGTGTGAAACACATTTGCATTAACAAAGCAAAATAGCAAATTAAAATCAAATTAATAAAGCGGGGACATTCCTTCCTGAAATAATATTATAAATCATTTTAGTTTTGTTATTTCAATAAACAACGTCTGTATTTTCCTCGTTTATTGTGGTTCTTCTCGAAAAGCTGGTTTAACTGATCAAATATTAAATCAGTAATCACCGTCTATCTGTTAAGGCATACCCAATCATAAGCGAATAATAAGAATCACTAAGAATGTTCCGTGCTTTTTCTACATTTTTAGCTCACCTGAGCACAACGTGCTCATGGAGAGCTTTTGTGATCGTTGAATGTCTGTCGTCCGTCGTGCATCGTCAACAATTGAAGTGTTTACACTCTAGAGGCCACAGTTTTGACCCAATCTTCATGAAACTTGGTTAGAATAATTGTTAGGTCATGAGGATGAACCCTATTGATTATTAGAGGGTTCTTTTGGAAAACACAGGAAAAGGGGCCTTAATGACAATTTCTTTGTTTACACTCTAGACGCCACAATTTTGGCTCAATCTTCATGAAACTTTGCCATAATAATTGTTAGGTCATAAGGATTAACCCTGTTGATTATTAGAAGGATTTTTCCGAAAACACGGGAAAAGGGGCCTTAATGTTAATTTCTTTGTTAACACTCTAGAGGCCACAGATATGGCTCTATCTTCATGAAACTTAGCCAGAATAATTATTAGGTCATAGAGATGAAACGTATTGATTATTAGAGGGTTCTTTTGGAAAACACAGGAAAAGGGGCCTTAATGACAATTTCTTTGTTAACACTCTAGAGGCCCCAATTTTGGCCCGATCTTCGTGAAACTTGGTCAGAATAATTGTTTGATCATGAAGATGAACCCTATTGATTATTGGAGGATTCTATTCGAAAACACAGGAAAAGGGGCCTTTATGACAATTTCTTTGTTTAAAGTCTAGAGGCCTTTAAAGTCTAGAGGCCCCAATTTTGGCCCAATCTTCGTGAAACTTGGTCAAAATAATTTTTTGATCATGAAGATGAACCCTATTGATTATTGGAGGATTCAATTCGAAAACACAGGAAAGGGGCCTTAATGACAATTTCTTTATTTAAAGTCTAGAGGCCACAATTTTGGCGCAATAATCATAAACCTTGGTCAGAATAATTGTTAGGTCATAAGATTAACCCTATTGATTATGGAACGGTTTTATTGGAAAACACAGGAAAAGGGGCTATAATGGTAATTTCTTTGTTTAAAGTCTAGAGGCCACAATTTAGGCTCAATATTCCTGAAACTAGGCCAGAAAAATTATTAGGGCATGAGGATGAAGCCTATTGATTATAGGAAGGTTCTTTTGGAAAACACAGGAAAAGGGCCTTAATGACAATTTCTTTGTTTACACTCTAGGGACCACAATTTTGGCTCTATCTTCATGAAATTTGGCTCAATTTTCATGCAAATTGGCCAGAATAATTGTTTAGACAAAAGGATGAACCCTATTGATTATAGGAAGGTACTTTTGGAAAACACAGGAAAGGGGGACTTAATGACAATTTCTCTGTTAATGCTCTAGAGGTCATCATTTTGGCTCAGTTGTCATGTTACTTGGTCAGGATACTTGTAAGGTAATAAAGATGAACCTGATAGATTATGGGAAGGTTATATAGGATAACACAGGAAAAGGGGCCATAATAACAATTTCTTTGTTTACAACATAGAAGTCACAGTTTTGCCTCTATCATGAAACTAATTGTAGTTATTTATATCTAATTGCATTTTTTTTAACAGCAGACAGTTCAGGTGAGCGATCTAGGACCATCATGGTCCTCTTGTTTTTATTAATCTTCTACCTGAAAATAAAAAAACATATGTATTGTAATGTATTATGACATATTTCTATCCCTTATATTATTATGCAGAGGTCCATTTCACAGTAAAATTGATGTCCATTTCGCCTTTCATTCAGCAATGGATTCAAAATGAACATTTATAATAATGAAACAAATTATCTCAAATGAAAGCAAATCATCATTATTGTGTAAAATGGTGAATTCAAATAAAATACTGAGGTTGAGTAAGATTAATAAATACAAACTTTCTTGGTATGAAAGAATCTATTTATCTATAAACGAATAGTCCATTTCGTTCCCATTTCGGGTCCATTTCGTGCACACCTTTTAACATTTCACAAGGTAATTGAATCAAGAAGACAGCCGAATTCTTGAAAAGAAAAAGCAAAAATGATCATTAATACTATAAATTTAGAGAAGAGTTTAATTATTAAAAGTCTTTATTCATAAAAAGCGCTTGAATATAATTGGTTCATTTCGTGAGCAAACTCGTCCCACTGATATAAGCCAAAATAACAAAACTGAGCCTCCCAGTTGAAATGAAAAATTAAAAGAAAAACTTTATAAATAAACTTATAAACACCACAAACAGTTCTATAAATAATTGTTTTATTGACTTATTTCAAAATAAAAAGTCCATTTCGCTGTGAGAATGTCCATTTCGCCCCATTTCTTGCTAGGCGGTCCATTTCGTATTTTAGGCCAACCGGAGGCTCCGTGTGACGGTGCTATCGATCTCGAGATCGCGTTAAAGAACCAGGCGGAGCTCTCAGTAGTTTCTTTCTGAATCTATGTAATTTTCCCCGTTACAACTAACCGTCTTCAGGGGGGCGTCGCTCATATGGGCATGTGCTATGGTAGCTATCTATCTATCTATATATACTGCCCAACTCCCCTTTCGGGTATTACTGGCAGGTAGCGACGATAAATAAAAGGAAAAGTCGGTCTTATTCAATTCTTAACCTCTTGCCGCTGTACCTAGAAGTCTCTGGCTGGCGACACTTAGAAACTTATAAAACTTACTGTACTCTCCAGAGAGTGGCCTTTTTAATACGTCTCAATCATTGAGATAGGGACAGGAGTGTAACCATTTCTTCCCCTCCCCCCTACAAAATCACGAAATGCTTTTCTGACAGAGTAACCCATTTTTAGTTCAGTGGTTTTGATTGGTCAAGTAACAAATGTTGGACCAATTAGATCACGGCTTGTGTAAATGACAGGAAATTCCAAGATGAAATCCAAACACTAGAAAATGCTTGTTTAGTTTAGAAATTTCTCTAGTTGTACCTCCAAGTAAGAATAAAATAATGTATAACCCTGTGTCCGATGCTTTCAAGACTCATTTACTTTCGTATTATAATGATTTTACTTTACCACTCGTAAATGTCATTGAAAAATACCCGTATCTATAGACGCCTTAATTTTGGATTTTGCTTGTCCAGCCAAAATACAGAGGATTCGGTTGCTAATCTTCACAGTATGGACGACTGTACTCCTCCCTTTCTTAAAACTAATAAATGTTCTTTCAGTGTTGTGGCGAGATTCATCGATTTCCTCTGTTTTATCTTTCGCCACCACATAAGATGTGTATAAAGTGAGAAACTGTATTTGATTTTTATATAATAATTTGCCTTTAATGCTTTCATTTAAATGTTAGTTTCCTCTACCAAAACGAGCATGGTGATTTGCAGAAAAACTATTCATACCCGCATCAACAAAATTGTTAGCATGCAGCTATTTTGTATGCTTGCACACAAAATAGCTGCATAAATAGAATCTCAAAAATATTCATGTTTCTTTTATTTTTTTTTTTTTGCTCGATGTTTTTGGATAATATGAAATAGTGAGAATATAACATATGTTTTTTTCATGAGGTATGAAACGAAAAATCTAATCACTTTTGTGTATGAATCCACTTTGCATATTCCTACAGTACAGGGTTCACCCCAGGCCCTTATGGCGTATTGGCCCCGAAACGCCTTTATAAATTAAGAGAGTTTGCCGATACGCCTTCAGATCAGCTGAAGAAAGGGAGGGTCAAGCAAACCATTAAAATTGGTAGCAGAAGTGTGAACACAACATACTCTTTATCTATAGTGTTGTATACCACATATTACATAACATCTCTATTGATAAGACCCCTAAACTCTTACTAATTGATGGTTCTTGGGTTTCCCACTAGTACTGCCCTCTCAGTCACCAAGAATGGTGGGTTCCAGTATGTAAACAATGAATTCAAAATGACGACCCAGTTTCGGAAAATTGTCACTTCTGCTGAGATTGGCAGAGTTAAAGTAAAATATAATGTTATTTGATGTGACAACTATCAAATTAGAGCCATATTGGTTTAAAATTGTATTTTTAGAAGGGAAGACTAATTGGGTCAGTTTATATCAAACATTGATCGCAGAAAACATGCCCTTTTCATATCATTTTTTGATACGATAATTTGAAAAAAACATTAAAGGTAGGTATCGATGTTTTTTTCATGTCACAGATTTTAATTATTTTGATTTCCTCTCATAAACTATTTGAATACAATATGCCGAAAAAAGGTTTGCAAAAATCTGAGGTCACTTATCAGAAAAACGCAGGGTATTTCCCTAAGAGCCTACGTAGGCTATTAATCTATTTTTAGATTAATCCGAGACAGTTGCGAATATAATAGGGCATTCATGTGGCGCGAGTACCCCTTGGGACCTTGCATTTAGTTTAAATTACATCACACCAACGTCATCGTTACGTCACCAGGAGTTATGTTCGCTAGCCGGTCTTTTAAGATCAGTCCAAAACTGTTGTAAGCATTATTACGAATAGAAACACTTACCGTAGTTTTGCGCTTAACCTTTCATGTGACATGTTTAAGGACGTTGGCTGTTTCGCTAGTAAATTTGTTATCTTTATTTGACTTTGTGTCATATGCAAATGAGGTCATTCAATGTCGACAGCCGAATTCCGTGATATCTAAAAATAAACTGGAATTCCGCTGAACCTTTCCGATATAACCACAAAAAGCCACTTTAGGTCTATTAGATTACCACCAAGACAATACCTGGCCTAACTTATAGTATTAAATGTTCCTTTGAGTCTATTTTTCGGCACTTGGTAATTTTTTCTTATATAGGTTTCAGAAACATCGATACCTCCCTTTAAAGACAGATAGGGATAGAAGCCATCCTCGTTATACTTAGCTCTTGTTTTCAACTCATTTTAAAATTACATAAATGCATCTTTTGGATTAATTCCATTTATCTTATATCCAACCTTATCTTGGTATTATCTCGAACATTTGTACCCTGGTTTGTTCAATCTGTTTTTGGTTTTTTTATTCCCCTTTCGGCAAAAGCAGAATGGGACCATAGGTTTGCACTCCGTCCATCTGTCCGCCCGTCTGTCTGTCAGTCCGGACATATCAGTTTTTCGGACTTTTTTTTCTTAACCCTGGGAGATATTGAGCTGATTTTTGGTATGTGAGTCCACATTAATGAGTTACAGAACAAGTTCGAGTTTGGTTCCGGTCCACTGATTTTTGAGGAAGATACGGATGCTGGACTTAGAAAATTACTAGGAAATTTCAGTTTTCAGGACTTTTTTTCTTAACCCTCAGAGATATTGAGCTGATTTTTGGTATGTGAGTCGGTATCAATTAGTTACAGAACAAGTTCGAGTTTAGTTCTGGTCAATTGATTTTTTTGGAAGATATGAATGCTGGACTTATTGATTACCAAGAAATTTCAGTTTTCCGGACTTTTTTCCTAAACCGTCAGAGATATTGAGCTTATTTTTTGTATGAGAGTCCGCGTCAGCGATTTACAGAACAAGTTCGAGTTTGGTTCTGGTCCATTGATTTTTGAGGAAGATATGGATGCTGGACTTAGAAAATTACCAGGAAATTAAGTTTTCCGGACTTTTTTCTTTACCCTCAAAGATATTGAGCTAATTTTTGGTATGTAAGTCCACATCAATGAGTTACAGAATGAGTTTAAATTTGGTTTAGGTCCATTGATTTTTGAGGAAGATATGAATGCTGGACTTAAAAATTTACCAGGAAATTTCAGTTTCCAGATTTTTTTCTAAACCCTTTGTGATATGAAGGTGGTTTCTGTTATGTGAGTCAATATTGCTAACCGAAAAGCATTCACAATCCTAGACAGATTTTTGAAAGCTTTTGTTCAAAGTTAACTTGGGCTTAAGGGTCTTAATTCTCTTGGAACAGATGACTTTATGAAGTATAATTTAGCTAACAACAAAAGGAGAAGCCTATTTTTTATGTTTGTGTGTATGTGTGTGTGTTTAAGAATTGCTCATAAAATCTGATACAACTGTAATATTTTGGCGGAGTAGTAGTACCACTCTAGGGATATATATAAAACCGGTAGGGGACTTGGTATTGCCATGCAATACTTCAGAATGCTTGTTTTAAATAAATTTGTTTTTATAATTTTGATCAAAAATAATACATGCATTATGATTTTATTAATCATGTAATGATATGATACCCTGTCAAGGTTTTTTGCTTAAAAAAGAAATATTACCCCCATAACAATCAAAGAATCAAGAAAAGAATGCCTTAGACCATTTTTGTTGTTTTCTTTTATCAAAAGTAATGTTTAAAATGATTATTTAGAATCAGGAAAAGACAATTCACTCTGTAATGTTTATAAAACAGAAACCTCTTTTGAAAATCAAAGTGCTGAAATCACTTGAAAAAGAGAAGAGTATGGACACACTTGTTTTATAAATTTGATCAAATTTCATGTTATAATCTGAGAATTAAGGTAAAGATTGGGGGCTGCTAATATTTTACTCATTTTGTTTCCACTTATTGAAATCAAAGAGCTGAAACTACTGTTAGAGGAAGAGTTATAGTGTCAGACAGTCAAAGGCTTCTGAATGGGCAAATAATGAACCTTTCAATTTTACACAGAGAATCTAATGGAACTCTTTAAGATGCAAAAATTGAAGATGAAACCAGGTATTTCACACAGGAACCTTATGCATTTTTGAAAATACAGTAGAACCTCGTTAGTTCGAACGTCACTGGTTCATAGGTATGTGTTCGTTCGTATACTTTACGCGGTCCCGATCTTTTTCCTTCTTTGGCTTTGTTAGAAAACTCTGTCTAATTCGAACGTCAGTGGTTCGTAGTTCGTAGGCCATTTCAAGTCCCGAAAGTATGATTATAGCACAAACTCCAATGTTTAATTCGTGGGTGTGATAAACTAATTGTCACCAATCACCACTGACCTTGATTTTTCACACCTGCTGTTCTATATGACAAATAATGTGTTATCATGTACCTTTAGCTAATAGGGGCTGTTTGGTTTGTAAGGTGGGTAATTAATCGAATAAAGATTCCCGTAATTTTCGCCGAAAAGAATTGAAATCTGTTAAAAACTCTGGTTGCCATGGCAACAAAAGTGAAATTTCAAAATAATCTTTAAGAATCTTCTCCTCCTGACCCAGAAGGCGTAGAGCCTTGATATTTTGCATGAAGCATCAGTATATTGATCTCTTACAAAATAGCACAAAAAATCATGATCCTAGTGTTTCCAGGGGCAGACCCGGGGGGGGGGGGGTATAGGCATGAAGCATCAGTTCACAGACTTCTTTCTTATTTCTGAAATTATAACCCATGGAAAAAGTTTTTCCTTCTTTCAAATCAGCACTAAGGCCTTGGAATTTATAATTTAGACTTTTGGATCCTCAGGTTCATAGTCTTTATATGTAATTGTGGCCCACTTGTTTCATAATCCTACCCTTAACATGAAATTAGACTGTTGAAAGAAAAAGAGCCTTTATCTCAGGTGTGCGCCCCAGGGCCAACAGCCCTCTTGTTTAAAAGAGTCCTCAAGGATATGTTTTTGGACAGAGACTTCTTAAAATGGCCAAGTATGAAAAACTATCCTATAGACAAGCAGTTGAAACTTTTTATGCCCCCGCATCTATAGATTAGGGGCATATTGTTTTATGGGGGTCCGTCTGTCTGTCTGTCCATCTATCCCTCTGTCTGCAAAACTTAACCTTCCAAATAAATATTTTCCTGTAACTTCAACCCTGATTAAGTTACAGTGCTAATATTTGGTATGTATGTTCTCAACAAGGCACAACTGGAGAAGGTAATTTCATCAAGGTCAAGGTCAAAATTTTAACCCTTTTCCCCAAAATATTACTCAAAAACTTAACCTGCCAGCTAAACATTTTCCTATAACTTCATCCCTAATTAAGTTACAATGCTAATATTTGGTATGTAGATAGGTCTTAACAAGGCGAAACTGGGGAAGGTCATTTCATCAAGGTCAAGGTCAAAATTTTAACCCTTTTCCCCAAAACATTGCTCATCCCCAAAACATTGCTCAAAAACTTAACCTGCCAACTAAACATTTTCCTATAACTTCATCCCTAATTAAGTGACAATGCTTATATTTGGTATGTAGATAGGTCTTAACAAGGCGCAACTGGGGAAGGTCATTTCATCAAGGTCAAGGTCAAAATTTTAACCCTTTTCCCTAAAACGTTACTCAAAAACTTTACCTGCCAACTAAACATTTTCCTTTAACTTCATCTTTTATTAAGTTACATTGCTAATATTTGGAATATAGATAGATCTCAACAAGGTGCAACTGGGGAAGGTCATTTCATCAAGGTTAAGGTCAAAATTTTAAACCTTTGCCCCAAAACATTACTCAAAAACTTAACCTGCCAACTACACATTTTCCTATAACTTCAACCCCAATTAAGTTACAATGTTAATATTTGGAATGTAGATAGGACTCAACAAGGAGCAACTGGGGAAGGTCATTTAATCACGGTCAAGGTCAACATTTAAACCCTTTTCCCTAAAACAAAGAAAGAACAATAAAAACCATCCGTTTCTAAAGAATTCCTGTTTCGGGGGCATGGTGTTTCACAAACACATCTTGTTTTTATTCGTTCCTTTGAGGTAAAATAAGAAGAAGAATGTCACAAATGATTGGTCTCAAAATCGGCCTCAGAATAGAGAAATCAAGTTACAATAATTTAAAAGTTGAAGTATATCATTAAAGAATATTGAGAGACAAGCAGGGTTGGGTTACCCATTCAGGTACTAACTACGATGTATATTGCTTTTAAATTCAAAACTTTACCACATCACCATAAAAACCCGACTTCTGTAAGTAAGACTGAAGAAGTGATAAACTGGTCACCTTAAAACCACAACACTTCTTTCCCTTTCTCTTGACCCCTTCTGGAGTCACACACCTCAACAACAACAGTGCCTAGGATAGAGACTAAGTAAAATTAACGTTGGGTCCGTGGACAAAGCAGAATTTGTTCTATAGCCTACCATTGCAACCGATTTTGATTAACCCTTTCCTGTTTTTTGAAATTTTAGACTAGTCCAAATTGAAGGAAGTTGCAGACGACAATAAAAGGTGGATGCAATGTGAAATGAAACCATCCTATGTGGTAGAAAATATTGTAGAAAAAGGAGAAATTGCTTGTTACAAGCAATTTCTTCTTTTTCCACAATGTTTTCTCAAGTATAAAACTGCAGCAACGTAAAATCCCGTGTTTAAACGGGAAAGGGTTAACCAAGCAGCCTTTCTAGGAGTCATTCAAGGAGTATAAGGTCACCCATCCAGGTACATGTACTTCAAACATGTAGCTTAACTCTAAGGAAAAACTATAAGCTCTGAGACATCCCCATCAATGCTGGCTTCCACAGCAAGGCTGTAACAATAGTATTTAAACTGGTCACCCGAAATGGTTACACATTGTTTGCCACATATTTGTCATCTTTTTCACATAATAACTTCTGTGTTCCAAAAATCATGTTAACCTGCGGAAAACAGAAGTGGGTTCAACCATTACCAGACAACAAAATTCAAACAGAAGATCACATTGAGACAAGGAGCAGATGACAATTTTTTGTTGATGAATTTTAAAAACCTCTATCTTTTGGAGTAAAAAACACTGGATGATGAAGAAATTGCTTGTAAATTGAGTCAAAAAAGGTCATTGTGTGGGAATGGACTAAATAGAATTTGAAAAAGACCTAAAGACAAGATCTTCCCAAGTGAAAACATAAGGAGCTGACAGTTTGTCTGAACAAACCCAACTTCCTATACTGTACTAAAATCAATGTCCAATTAAAGGTTGTACATGCATATCCATAGTAGCTCACATGACATACACTCAGTCTTACAACCACTCTACCTTAACCCGTGTCTTGCTGATAAGAAATATTGACCCTCAATAAGACTTTCGAGTGCTGTCAGTCCTTTGATTTAAAGCAATTTTGTATAGGATTTTAATTCAGCATAGCAAGGGTTAAAATGTATCAAAGGTCTTACTTTTACGTCTTTTCAAATAGAAATCTACCACATAATTCTGATAGAATTTGAATACAACAATCCATGTCCTTTCCTGTTTTACAAAATTTTAGACTTGTCAAAATTGAAAGAAGTTGCAGACAACAACTTAAAAATGAGTGCAATTTGAGAAGTAACCACCTACAGGGTAGAAATATTGTGGGAAAAGAAGAAATTGCTTGTTATAAGCAATTTCTTCGTTTTCCACAATGTTTACTCATGTATAAAATCACAGGGACGTAAAAACCAGGGATTGAATAGGAAAGGGTTGAAAAGAATTGACCTGAAAATAAGTAAGAAGTATCAACTTATAATTGTGATACAATTAGCTTTCATTTGATTTGAGCAGCATTCGAAAATTAGGATATTTCCGAAGGTCAAGTGACATATCAAACTTTCCTACACTTAGAGAAATCAATGTTTTGTATCACTACATCAATTTATTCCAAAGAGATTTGATGATAAATCAAGGTTTATTCTAGGATTTCAAAAACATGAGGGATTTTGGCACAAAATCCACACAATTGAAAAATACTTGGTATTTCATGCTCTATGTTGGAGAGAAAAGTCTCCCACCAATGTGGAAAAATATAGAGCATCTTTGAAAAAGTGGGGGAATCTAGAGAAAATATCATTATGATCAAAAAGAAGCTAATGAAATTTATCTAAATACATGTACAACCCTTTTTATACTCTGCTGAAGATTGATGTACATGTATATAGGTATCATCTCATTCATACATACAAATTTGACTAAAATTTTCACGGGATGTTCCTAGTCACCTGACTTTGTGCATATTGTCAGTGTTTTGCCATTTAATGCAAGATGGCTAAATTCCTTTTTTTTTTTTGGATGATTTTTCTGAAAATTGTTGTTCCTAAAAGGTTTGCTGCAAGATGGACCCTACAAGAACAGGCAGGGAGAAAATAAAAATTTAGAATATTTTTGTAAATTAACCCTTGTCATGCTGAGCCAGGAATATTCCGGTTTTGGCAGGAGGTGTACACTTAGATC
Organism: Fragum fragum; assembly: GCA_946902895.1. Taxonomy (NCBI): domain Eukaryota; kingdom Metazoa; phylum Mollusca; class Bivalvia; order Cardiida; family Cardiidae; genus Fragum; species Fragum fragum. Next base: position 3,887,993 of record OX336376.1, on the reverse strand, counting down.
AGACTGCACTTATGTGCAGGCTGATCTCAGTCTACACCTCCTGCTTATACTTTTCCTGCCAGAGTTGTTTATGAAGTTGATTTCTAAAAGAAATATTGATTTTTGAACAACAAGTTCTATCAGTGCTTTCAGCGCTTTGATTTTACAGCAGTTCAGTAAGGTGATTTATACAGCATGACAAGGGTTAATATTCTTCATTTTCAATAAAATATAGAATTATATGATAATAAACCCTTTTGGTTAAAGAGATTGTTGGAAAGGAAGTTTAAGCATCCATAATATTCCAATCAGAAAATTACAGGATAGCTCTAATTAGACTTACCATCAGATGAAAATCAACTTTCTAAGCATGTACCTTAGATTTTTCGCAGTCCTGTTGAAATCTTGCTAGAGAGACACCTGTTCCCTTTTATTTAGGTAGGTTCTCCTGGCTAACAGATAAAACATTTCATGTGGCTTGGAACACGATAAGGAGGCATGGAAAGTATCTTGATATATTTTTTCATTTTCCTTTATGTTTTCAAAAGCTTTCTTTTAGCAATAATCAGACATCAAAACATGAATTTTCCAAGATAATAGAATTAAATTAATGTCATTTAGGTAGGTTTTCCTAGATAATAAATCATATATACGGTTTATTCTTTTTTCACTTGGCAAGCTGGAATATTTACAAAGTTTATTTTCCAAATCAGATTTGAGTGACGTCACAATGGCATATTTGTTGGGAGCGTCGGCTGTGATGGACAGCCTTCAGCGTGATGTTCGGGATCTCCAGTCTTGTATATCGGATATCATGTCTAGAATCGGACCTGTCAGAAGTACGTCTTGGAAATTCCCGGATAAGATAGCTGTTGACCTAGATATTGAAGACCTACTTGATCTATACAGTTATTCTGATGATGACGAGGAAAGACAAGTGGCCCATATTGCTCTCTATGAACTTGTGATTGACAGGTAGTGTTAAATCTTTACTGCATGACAAAATTCTAGACAGGTTTAAGTGGAAAAGATGTACACTAGAATCTGAATTGCTTTTATTCCATTCCCACAAAATAAAGTTTAAGACTGGTCCAAATTGATAGTAGCTGCCGGAGACAATTTCAAGTTGATGGAATTCTTTTTTCTTTAGTTTTTTTGGAAAGAAACATAGTGGTTAATGAAGAAATTGCTTGTAACAAGCAATTTCTTCATTATCCTCAATATTTTCCAAAGCTTTTTTTTGAGGGGTGTTAAAAGGAGGGATTGTGTGGGAATGGGTTAATATAGAAAAAAAAAGAGATCTGAATAGGGGAGAGAACATTACAGAAAAAGGGGAAATTGAGTGTAGAGAGCAATTACCCTCACAGTTTTAACTGGCAATTTTCTCAAGTAAAGACTTTGTTTGAAAGGTTATTTGCCTTAGTTTTCTTCGAAGTATCACTTATGGTGAATTTCCAACAGCTCCCTTCCAATTGAGGTAGTTTTTTAGCTCACCTGAGCATAAAGTGCGCACATGACCTTTTGTGATCACCCTCTGTCTGTTGTCCATCAATAATTTCAACAATTTCTTTAAACGACATCTTGTCCCAAACAAATGGGCCAATTTCAACCAAATTTTGCAGAGATGTGCCTTAGGTAGCCCCCTTTATAAGTAATTAAAAGAATACAAATCCGTTGAAAACTCTGGTTGCCATGACAACAAAAGTGAATTTTAAAAAAAATCTCCTCCTTATCCAGGGGCTTGATATTTTGCATGAAACATCAGTATATTGACTTCTTTCAAAATAGCTAAAATCACTACTCTAGGGTCACCATGGGCAGAACCCTGGGAGGAGGGTTTCTCTATAGAAATAATGAAGGATTTTTAAACAACTTCTCCTCCTAGACCATGGGGCCAATTCAAACCTAATATTGCAGAAATATTCTTTAAGTGTCATCTTTCACAATAGCTAAAGAATAGAAGTTAGTTGAAATCTCTGGTTGCCATGGTGACAAAATTAAGATTTTTTTTTTTGGAAATTTTAAAAAGATCTTTGATTATCTTCTCCTCCTCAGTTAGAAAGAGTAGAGCCTTCATATTTGGCATGAAACATAAGTATATTGAACTCTTTCTAAATTGTTAACATCATTACTGTCAGGTCCCTTGTGGCGAAGCCTTAGGTGGTCCTAAATGAACATTGCTAAATTTTTTACTTTTGGAGCCCAGGTACAAAGCCTATATATGTATAAAGTATTGTTATGCCCAGTTGTATCGTAATCCTAGTCTTTACGTTAAATTTGACAGAAAAAAGAGCCTTGACCTTGGGTGAGCGCACCAGGGCCAACGGCCCTCTTGTTATTATTTTTCCACTACTGAATGGCTTTGATTCAAATTTCACATACAAGTTTACTATCAGCCAAGATGTGCATATTCCGATTTAGTAACAGTCCATTGATTTTTCTTGGCGTTATGGCCCTATGTTAAAAAAAGCTTTATTCCAGTGGCAAGATGTTTTTCTGTGACATTAACCTGTTGTGGGATATTAATCAGTAATAATGTGGAGTTCCATGGTCTAGAAGTCCTACTCGGACCGCGGGATTGAAGGGTTCCGGGTTCCAATCCCGCTAGGACCATAGGAATTTTTCTGAGCATAAAACTTACTCCACATTGCTCCGCTCCACCCAGGTGTATAAATGGGTTTCTGTGAGGTTGTAAGCCAATGTGCTGTGGCTGCCATGTGCCCCATATGTGAATAGCTGACTTGCAATTAAGTGTAAAGAAAGGCGTAGAAAAATACTTTAAACCCTAACTTTCAAGTCAAGTTGTTTTTCTACAGCTGCTGACCCAAAACTTGTTCAATAATTTTTTTAGGGCATTCCAAAAAAATTATAATTAACAAAATTATAGGAAAATCTAACTCTTATAAGAAAAAAGCAACTGTAGTGATTGTCAATAATTTGAAAATTAAGCTCTGTAGAAGTCTGTAGATAAAAATTGTGATAAAGCATTAATTTTGTGCGGTAATCTGTTAAATGAACACTCAAATATTGTAAAGGATACACCATTTCAATTACTATGTAATTACCAAACAATGCTGTATTTTGAAGGCTTGAGAAAAATAGGTGAGGAAAACATTGTGAGTGCATGTAAATAGCAATGTCTTATCTTTTCACAATGCTTTTTACTACCCTATTTTATCAATAAATCTTAATTTCAACACTTTTTGAATTGCTGTCTGCAACTTATCTCAATATGGACCAGTCCTAAAAAGTGTCATCTGATAATGGGATTTTTAATTCAAAGAAACTCCTTATAAAATTAGTGTTGGCTTCCGCCAAGCCTATCAAGACTAGCATTTAAAAAGTTTGCCTGTTCAGACACAATCCCGCTTTTTAATGTGTCTGTGTAAAAGAAACAATGATGGACATTAAGAATTTCTTGAAACAAAGTTGAAACAAGTGCATGGTTTATACCCCGATTTTTTTTCTAAAGTAAAAAAATAATTTCAAGATAAATAAAAAGAAATTGTTGTTTAAATAAGATCTATATATCTATTACCCATTCCAAAACGACAAAATTTTAGACTGGTCAAAAATCAAAGAAACTGCAGACTACAATTTTAAATTGATGATATTGTCATAATTATCTTTTCGGGTAGAAAACCTTGTGGATAATGAAGAAATTGCTTGAAACTAGCAATTTCTTCATTTTCCACATTTTCAAAAAAAATATTTCCAGGGGTGTAAAAAGGAGGGGTTTTGTGGGAATGGGATTTAATTGATTTCATTTTTCTACTGTGTCTTACGGTTTGTAATTTATTTTCAAGATTGGTATTATTGCTCCATACCTTGTCTATGTTTACCGAGGCAACCATGAAAGCTGGCAAGGCAGACGTTCCTAAAGATCAAACTTCGGGCACATCCGTGGGAGTGATTGTCAAAAAGTATTGGGGGCGTGTGTCTCAGTTACAACAGGTTGTGAAGCAGATTGTTAGTGAGGTACCTATATGTGTTAGTTTATATGTATTTGTTTTAGTTTGTTTGAAACGAAAGCTTTTCACCAATTACAAACAAAATTTCAGATGAATTCCAAATTGAAAGAAGTTGCAGACAATAATTGTAGTTGATGAAATCATAAAAATCTTAGTCTTTTGTGGTTGAAACATTGGAAACATGGTTTAAAATGATGAAATTGCTTGTTACAAGCAATTTCTTCATTGTCCACAACATTTTCCAAATATTTTTCATGGAGAGGCATAAATTCCTATTTTGGCAGGTCACACATGCACATACATGCAGTCTAATCTTAGTCTACACCTTCTGCCTCCTTTGAGCTAGAACTGCTTATAAAAATGATTTTCATAAATATGTTGAACCATAATCAAGCCTTTCAGTGTTTTCATTACTTTGTTTTCTATGCAGTTAAAGAGAGGGTTTTATTCAGCATGACTAGGGTTAAGATATTTTGTCAAAACCTGGAATATGTATTCAGGTATCATAAAAGTAATCTACTCTATCGAGGAAGATCTATCTGAGCATTACATATTGTATACATCTACAGCTTACACATTTTTAACCCATTACCAGACTACAAAATTTTAGACTTGTTGAAATGAGAGAGATGTTGCCATCAACAAATCTAATTGGATGAAATTTTTTACTTTTTGGATCGATGCTATTGTTGATAATGAAGAAATTTACTTGTAACAAGCAATTCCTTAATTTTTCCACAATGTTTTGCAAAGCTTTTTTTCTTGTCTTCAAAAAGCGTCATTTTGTGGGAATGGGTTAATGCCCCTGCAGAAATAAGATTGGAGGATATGTACCAATGAGAACCTGTCTGTCATTATGTCTGTTTTTTGAAACCATGACCTTACCCCTTGTCATGCTGAATGAAATCAATATTCAGACTTGTATTAACCAATTCCCACATGCCAAAATTTTAGACTGGTCCAAATTCAAAGAAGTTGCAGATGACAGTTTAAAGTTTATGAAATTTTAGATTTTTCAACTTTCTGGGTAGAAAACATTGTGGAAAATGAAGAAATTGCTTGTAACAAGTAATTTATTCATTTTACACAATGTTTTCCAAATTGTTTTTCTTGAGGGGCGTCCAAAAGCGTAACTGTGTGGGAATGGGTTGACCTAAAAGTGCTAAAAGCACTGGAATCCCTGATATTGTGGGTCATCATTTTTTGTTAATCAATTCTGTGTACAACTCTGAAATTAAAATTACAAACAGGTGGTTCAGACTATGATCAGACTGCACATGTCAAAGCAGGTATAGACTATGATCAGACTGCACATATGTGCAGTCTGATCTTAGTCTATACCTCCTGCCAAAGCAGGATTATTCCAGGTTCAGCATGACAAAGGTTAATATTTTTGTCATGGTTAACAGATTAGGGAATGTCAGCAGCAGGGGTTGGCTGAGCTGGCATTTACCTCACCATGTATGTGCAATTCCTCCTACAATTCTAGACGGGTTTTGATACCATTTTTGTCAAATGCTTGTCTTCATGTGACCTAGCTCATATTATCAGCATTTTGTGAATCAATGCTGGGTCATGCAAAAAGGAGACTTGTTGTGAAAATTGTTACTTGTGCAACTTCTCCTTCAATTTCTGATGGATTTTGAAGAAGCGTTAGAAAACTTGGTTTTGTGACAATTTTGTCTCTTGTTTGTACATAGCAGGGAAAAGTGCAAATTTTTCATCAATAAGGGATTTTATTTTTGGAAAAATCAGGATTTTTGAAAAATTTTCATTTGTAACTTCTTTGAAGTGGGTAAAGATATAAACTGAAAAAAAATGACAACCCTTTCCTATAAAAACCCTTGTTTTTACTTCCCATGAGAAAACATTGTGGGAAAAGAAGAAATTAATTGTAACAAGCAATTTCTTCTTTTCCCACAATACTTTTTACCCTGTAGGGTGGTTACTTTCAAATTGCATTCACTTTCAATTGTCATCTGCAACTTCTTTCAAATTGGGCAAGTCTAAAATTTCTAAAAACAGGAAAGGGTTGAGTCAATGGTAAATATTATATTGCTTGAAACAAATAATTTTTGGTACAAAATTATTTCATCCTACAACTATGCATTATTTCCAATACTTAAATTCGGAGTTGTTTTGTGCTACTTCTTTCAATAGACATACGTCAAAGTTATAATTGTATTTAACTTTTTAAGTTTTTTGTTTGTTTCATCAAGAAAAATGCAGCGAGTCGTAAAGTCACTGAGATGGAGGGAGATGTGAGCCGCCTCAACGCTGAACTGAAACAAGCGTACAACACAAACAGGCCAAAGACTGCTGGGCTTGGGGGATTGATTCCACCAAACAGGGCAGAAATGATTACAGGTATGGCCTGCAGTATAATGGCTAAGTTACATGAAATGAAGAACTATAAACCCATTTCAACATGGCAAGCTTTTAGACTGGTCCAATTTGAAAGAAGCTGCAGACGACCATTTCAAATTAATGGAATTCAATTTTTGTCTTCTTGGATAGAAAACATTGTGGATAATGAAGAAATTTTCGTCTTTTTGCTAGAAAACATTGTGGATAATGAAGAAGCAATTTCTTCATTTTCCACAATGTTTTCCAAAGATTTTTTCTTCAGGGGCGTAATAAGGAGGGATTGTATGGGAATTGGTTAATTAACAATTAACTTTCACTTAATCCTTCTTTTTTACACCCCTTAATGAAAAGCTTGGGACACTTTGTGAACTATAAAGACATTGCTAATAATTAGATATTTCATAATTGTCCACAATATTTTCCTCCCTATAGATCAGAGAACTGTTGTCTGAAACTCTAACACTCCTGAGCACAAAGTGCTCAAGATAAGCTATTGTGATTGCTCAAAGTCAGCCATCCAGTGGCCTCATGTGCCTGTAAACATTTTCTTTAACCCTTTCCTGGACAAACATGGGATTTTACGTTGCTATAATTTTATACTTGAGAAAACATTGTGGAAAAAGAAGAAATTGCTTGTAACAAGCAATTTCTCCTTTTTCCACAATATTTTCTACAAAATAGGATGGTTTAGTTTCAGATTGTATCCAATATTCATTGTTGTCTGCAACCTCTTTCATTTTGGACCAGTCTAAAATTTCAAAAAACAGGAAAGGGTTAAACATCTTCTCCTCGTGAACAAGTAGGCAAATTTTGTTGACACTAGGCAGGGATTCTCCTTAACCCTTTCCTGTTTTATGAAATTTTTGACAGGCCCAATTTTAAACATGTTGCAGATGACAATGAAAAGTGAGTGCAATTTGAAACAAAACCATTCTATGTGGTAGAAAATATTGTGATAAAAGAAGGAATTGCTTGTATCAAGCAATTTCTTCTTTTAACTCAATATTTTCTTAAGTATAGAATTGCATGGACGTAAAAACCAGTGATTAAACAGGAAAGAGTTAGGTGAAGCTCTTCCAAAATTGTTCAAACAGTTGTAATCCACCCTTAACTCTGGTAGCCGTTGCTACAAAATGAGTGAAAATAATGATATCTTCAAAAAAAAAAAGATGACTAAGGGTTTTGATATTTGGTATGCAGCACTTCCTATGTAACATCTATCAAATGATACCCGTTAAGTCATATTTGGGCTCTGCCTGGGCACACCTCATTTTACATTGAAATGAATAAGAAAATCTTTAAAAATCTTTTTCTTTGAAATGAGAAAGCCTAGAGCACTGATAATTACAGCATCTCATAGAGGACTTCTATAAAGTTTGTTCAGATGATGCTCCTTTGGTCATATTTGGGCTCCGCCGGGGCACATCCTATTTTAACATAGTGAGGGTTAATTGCGATACTGGTCTAAGTGTCCCTACAACTACTGTCTCCACTGTTCTAAGTGTCTCTTTATAACCCTCAAAACAAAAAAGGAAACTTTAAAAATCTTCTTTGCTAAAACGAGAAAGCCTAGAGTATACATACATTGAATTTGGTATGTAGAATCTCCCAGGCACACCCTAGGTTAATATAGAAACAAAGAACGAAATTAATGAAAATCTTTTTCTCTGAAACCAGAAAGCATAGAGTATTTATTATTTGTTACATATAACCTTCTAGTGAACATCTACAAGGTTGTTCATATAATGACCCTTGGGTCATATTTGGGCTCTGCCTGGATGCTCCCTATTTTAACAGTGTTGAAAATCTTAGAAATTTCAACCCTGCCCCAGGACACTCTATTTTACACTGAAGAGAAAGATTGAAATCTTCTCCTCCAAAACCAGAAACTTTAGAACATTGATATTTGATATGTAGAATCTCCAAGTGAACTTTTACAAACTTTATTCATATGAATCCCCTCTAGTCATACTGGGACTCCAGCTGTGGATCCTTCCTGTTAACCAATTCCCAAATGGCAAAATTTTAGACAGGTCAAAATTGAAAGGAGTTGCAGACGACAGTTTAAAGTTTATGAAATTTTAGATTTTTTCAACTTACTTGGTTGAAAACATTTTGGAAATGAAGAAATTGCTTGTTACAAGCAATTTCTTCATTTTACACAATGTTTTCCCAATTGTTTTTCTTGAGGGGCATCAAATGGCGTCACTGTGTGGGACTGGGTTAACTTAGAAATTTAGAGGGAAATGTTGAAAAAATATCATTTTTGGAAAGATCTATTAACTTATATAGAAACAAGGAAGAAAATCTTAGTCGAAGTCATCTTTCAACAAGTCACAAGGCTTACAGGTTGATACAACATATTGATAGCTTAGTGTAAGAACATTTTAAGTGTCTATACTTTGAATTAACACTTATGATGTTTTTGTGCTAAGCCATTTATATGGAGACAATTGACAATTTCTGAGGGGAAAAGCATCGTTGGAAATGAAAAACTTGCTTGTCACATGCATTTCTTCATTTTCCACTGTATGATAAAGAAAATCTTTGGGTTGTAAAAAGGTAGGTTTGCTTCTATTACCACACAATGCTGCTTTCTCATGCCCTAAAGAAATATGATTGATGAAAACTTTGTGGCTATATGAGAAATTGTGACAAGCAATTCATGCTTCCTTATAATGTTGGGATTTTTTTTACCTTATTTTGCACTTATTTTCCAAATTCAGCACAATTTGAAATGTAACATGCAACTTTTGTTCATATGGACCAGTCTAAATTTTTGTCATCTGGTGATGGGTAAAGTGTCTTTAACCATTTCCTGTTCAATCCTTGGTTTTTAATGTCCCTGTGTTTTGTGCACGAGGAAACATTGTGGAAAAAGTCGAAATTGCTTGTAAAAAGCAATTTCTTCTTTTTTGCACAACGTTTTCTTCCGTACGGAATGATTATTTTTCACATAAAATCTACTTTGAATAGTCGTCTGCAAAACCTTTAAATCTGGACAGGTCTAAAATTTTGGCAAACGGAAAGGGTTAATCATATTCATAGTCACTTACCACAGTTTTACACTTACCTCTCACAGGTTTAAGTCTTGATCCATCACAGTTGAAAGAGTTTGGTTTGATATCAAGAGACGAGTATAACAAGTCGTGTCAGACGATGGAAACAGCTTTCTCTCCTTGTGACTCGTGTTCTGTTGTTCAGAGAAGTTTTCGTCAGTCGGGAGAACTTGTTGTAAATATTTGTCAACAACAACAGATTCCATCATGTCTACAAAAATTCCGTCCGCAAGTATCGCATCTTGATTGGTTAACTGGAAATGATCTCTCACGTTGGTCAACGGAACAGAATAAAGATCTTCAAAGAATAAGTAAATTGACAGCCACGATTAAACCAATGAAAGATGAACTCAATGAATATCATACAAAATGCGAACATTTGGAAAAGCGCGTGAATAATTTTGATCGAGACATGAAAAGGGAAAAGAATGAGAGAAGTGAATTACATAAACAGTATGAATTGAAGATAAGTGACATGGAATCTCAATTCACAAAGACATTAGAATTAGAAAAAGTGCAAAAAGATTTATTGAAACAAAATAAAGAAGAGTTGGAAAAACTTATTGAAAAATACAAGAATGATTTGGAGGAACAGAAATCATTGTTGATAGAGCTTGGTAAGTCTATTAATAAAATATTTTTTTATTTAGTACAAACTGGGGGTCAGGGGGATATAACCCACAAAATTCTGCTTTTTAGAAGAAAGGTTTGATCAAAATGTGCAAATATCTTAGACCTTTTCCTGAGAACTAAATTTGGGCAATCACTTACAACTGATTTTTTGACTGGTCCAATTTGAAAGAAATTGCATAAAAAATTCAAAGGGATATTGACTTATAAACAAAAATATTTCATAAAGATAAATACATGGTTTTGGTACATGAAATTGCTTTGATTTCTTCAAACCCTAGCTTATGCTGACTAAAATTTTAAGAGTTGTACATATTCATTTTTTTCTGGAGTTAAGAATATAAAAATATATATACATGTATTTGTATTAATTTACGAAATGACAATTCAACCCTTTCCTGTAAAAACCCCGATTTGACGTCACTGTGATTTTATACTTGAAAAAACAGTGCGGAAAAAGAAGAAATTGCTTGAAACATTAAAACAATTTCTCCTTTCCCTCTATATTTTCTACCACAAAGGATGGTTTCATTTCATAATGCATTCAATTTTCATAATCATCTGCAACATCTTTAAAATTGGACCAGTCTAAATTTTCAAGAAACAGGAAAGGGTTAACTGGGTGCTGTGTTTGCAGATTAGTTCAAGGTTGAAGGTCAAGCTTGAAAGTTTTATGCACTTGCTTATGATTCAAGAGCAACACTTTAGACCAACCCTGGTCTAATTTTTGCAATTTAACCCATTCCAACACAGTGGAATTTTAGACCGGTCCAAATTGAAAGGGGCTGCAGACGACAATATCAAGTAGATGGAATTTCATTTTTTTTTTTTTTTCTTTTTGGATGTAAAACATTGTGGATAATGAAGAAATTGATTGATCCAAGCAACTTCTTCATTTTCCACAATGTTTTCTACCCAGAAAGTTGAAGCAATCCAAAATTTCATTGACATTAACCCTTTCCTGCACAATCCCTTGTTTTTACGTGCCTGTGATATTACACTTGAGAAATAATTGTGGGAAAAGGAGAAATTGCTTGTAACAAGCAATTTCTTCTTTTCCCACAATATTTTCTAACCTGCAGGTTGGTTACTTTTCAAGTTGAACCAAATTTTAATTCTTGTCTACAATTTCTTTCTATTTGGACCAGTCTAAAATTTGGAGAAACGGGAAAGGGTTTAATTGTCATTTGCAAATTTCTTTCAATTTGGGCCAGGCTAAAATTTTGCCATTTTGTAGAAGGTTAAGTAGAATTATTTTGCAAAATTGATGACCAGTAATGACATGTAATGAAATAGTGAAATCATTGGTTGGGGACGTAAACATAACTACCAAGCCAACAAAAAATGCTTCACATAAATGTTGGAGTTTTAATTTCCTGTCCTGGTTCCAAGGAATTATTTGATTGGTTGATTGATTCTTTGATTGACAGCCATGATTGGTTGATTGCCTGAGTTACACACATTTATTTGAAATTGTTCTAAATGTAATGAAGAGGGTCATTATTACATTAATTTATAGAAAATACAAAGACAAAGCTAGAAAGTGAACTATCAAACAACAAAATAAACATAACTGAAGTGAAGCGGCTGGAAAATGAAATGTCCTGCCTACAGAACAAACTTGGTGAAGTATCTGAGAAGATGGAAGAATCATCGAAACAGCTACAGAAAGAACAAGCAAGGAATAAGAGTGTCTCTAAACATACTGAGGTATTTCATTAACCCATACCCACATAACAAAATTTTAGACTGATCCAAATTGAAAGAAATTGCAACAACAATTTTTTGTCGAGCCCGCTTGCAATGATCGAGGCATAGTGGTCACTATGACAAGTCGGTGTATGTGTGTTAGTCTGTTAGTCCGTCTGTCCGTCTGAATTTGTCCGGACAATTACTCCTACATTTATGGATGGATTTCAAAATAACTTGGCACAATTATTCTCCATCATGAGTAGATTTGCCATTTGAAAGAATTTTTGGGATAGTTCTAATGTCAAGGTCACAGCTCAAGGTAAACCACTTAAATTGTGCTTGTCTAGAGCATTTCTCCTACAATTATATATGGATTTCAAAATAAATAGGCACAATTATTCTCCATCATGAGTAGATGTGTCATTTGAAAGAATGTATTTTGGAGAGCTTCAAGTTCAAGGTCAAAGCTCAAGGTCAAACACTAAAATTGATGGTCAAGGTCAAGTTGATGGTCAAAAATTTGCCTGATTGACAGCAGTTGTCCTGGGACAACCATCTAGTAGTTGATAAAATTTTAAAAATCATTTTGCTTCAGGGTAGAAACGTGGATAATGGAGATATTGCTTGTGACAAGTGATTTCTTCATTTACCACAATGTTTTACATAGCTACTTTCCTTGGAGTTGTCAAAAAGCTTTATTGTGTGGAAATGGGTCAATACTTTCAAGTGGATTATTGAGATTTCTTGGTGGATTAAAACCCAGGATTTTAGGTCACTGTGGTTTTATACTTGAGAAAACATTGTTGGAAAAGGAGAAATTGCTTGTAACAGGCAATTTCTCCTTTCCCCCAATATTTTCTACCACATAGGATGGTTTGATTTCAAACTGCAACAAATGCAACCTCTTTCAACTTGGACCAGTCTAAAATTTCAGAAAAAGGGAAAGGGTTAAAACCTTACAATATCACTGAAAAAACAGAGAAATTATCAAAATGATAAACTTACTGTTCCAATAGATTTAGCCTTGCTTATGTTCATTTGGCACTACTGAAGGTCATCTTAGTTGGACCAAAAGAACAGAATAACTGCTTGTTCAAGATTAACCCATTCCCACACAACAAAATTTTAGACTGGTCCAAATTGAAAGGAGTTGCAGATGACAATTCAAGGTTGATGAAATTTTAGATTTTTTCAACTTTCTGGGTAGAAAACATTATGTAAAAAGAAGAAATTGCTTCAATTTACACAATGTTTTCCAAAGCTTTTTTTCTTGGGGACGTCTAAAAGCATTACTGAGTGGGAATGGGTTAATAGATCTTTTATTTTATGAACAACAAAAGCTATATTTTAACCTTTGGCTCAGTTAACCCATTTCAACACAACAAAATCATAGACTGGTCCAAATTCAAAGAGGTTGCAGACAAAAAAACATAGTTTATTTAAAAAATATTAGAGCCTAATGTGGTAAAAAACTTTGTGAGAAAAGAAGAAACTGAGCATTACAAGCTAAAACACTTGAATATGCAAGATTGAGTGAGAATAAGTTAAAAGATCTTGCACAGAAACAAAAAATTATCTTTATTCAGTTGCTGGATTACAAATTTTAGATCGGTCAAAATTGAAAGATACAAGTTTTTATTAGACAATAGGGCCACATAAGAACAGGTTCATGTTATTTGCACTTTCTTTTTTTCCCACAATGTTTTCCATAGCTATTTTACATTTCTTCAAAATGTAGGATTTTACAATTTATATGTTATAATTAGTATCATTTTGGGTAGCTTGGGATCATATCAGAATTGTGTAAAGTATGAATCCTTGTCAGGCTGCACAAATGGGGGAGAAAAATAAAACTCCAGTTTGATCAATTTAGATTTGTTAATAGGTGTGATCCTTTAACCAATTCCCACTCAATGACGCTTTAACCCTTTCCAGTTCAATCCCTGGTTTTTACATCCCTGTGTTTTTATACTCGAGAAAACATTGTGGAAAAAGAAGAAATTGCTTGTCACAAGCAATTTCTTCTTTTTTCTCAATATTTTCTACATTATAGAATGATTGTTTTTCTAATAAAATCCACTTTATATTGTCGTCTGTAAAACCTTTGAATTTGGGCAGGTCTAAATTTTTGCAAAACAGGAAAGGGTTAAGACATCCTCATGAAATAAAGCTTGGGGAAAACATTTTGGAAAATGAAGAAATCACTTGTTTCAAGCAATTTCTTCATTATCCACAATTTCAACCCAAAGGTAAAAAAAATCCAAAATGTCATAAGCTTTAATTGTCGTCTACAACTCCTTTCAATTTGGATCAGTCTAAAATTTTGCTGTGTGGTGATGGGTTAAGAGATTTGCTGCTAAAATTAGAAACAATCTTTGCATGTGCATGCCTTGCTTTTCAAAAGATAGGACAAACAAAGAATGTCCCAAAACATGATTATTTTAATAGATATTGAAGCTCAAGTCAAAATTTTATGTAAAACCAAATTGAAAAGGGAAAAAATATGCTTCTTTGGATTGTATTCAAGGGAAAGTTATTTGAAGACAAGATATGTTGAATTGTTTGTCCCACATTTTTGAGATTTATGTACTGTGTTTTACGCAATGCATATACATGAATTGCCTACATCATATACGATTGCTTCTATAGTAGTAAAAGAAAAGAGACAAATATTTCTCTAAATCCCGTTAACTGAAAATTGTTCAAATGTGAAATAGGTCAAATTGGAAAAAATAAGTGCCGAATAGAATAGAAAACCTTGTAAGTAAAGCAGTAACTGATTGAAACAAGCAATTACTCCTTTTCATGATGTTTTCCTAGATACAATTCCTTGAACGAGTAAAGTCAGGATTGTGTGGTAATGGGTTAATTACCCGAACATGATGTATTCAAGGGGAGCTTTATCATCACCCTATTTGTGATATACAAGGTACAATGCCCATAGGAAGTTAGTAAATACTTAACATATTCCAACACAATTATGCCTTTTTATGACTTAATTAACCAATTACCATGCTGTAAAATTCTAGACTGGTCCAAATTCAAAGAAGTCACGGACAACAAATTTATATTGATGAAATTTCAAAAATCTTTGTCTTTGTGGTAGAAAACATAAAATTTTGCCATTTGGTAATGGATTAAAAATTCTTCAGAAAATATTTTGCTGTTTCTCAACATATTTGGCATACTTGCGCAACTAACTTCACAACTACAGCTTTGACAGGCTGTGATGATGACATTTTAATAATAGAAAATCATCCAACAAAAACTATTTAATATGACCTAAAGCCCAGAAGTGAAATTAAACATTCACATTAACTGGTGATGTTACACTTGTGCAGTAAGTATGTTTGTAGACCTATGTGGGATAGCAGCTGGGGGCTAGGAAGGGATGTAATGGTAGTACTGGTGTGAGAAATACCAGGATTCCATTGTTAGGTGCTCCAGCTGCAGCGATATAACTGAAAGATTGTTGAAAGCGGCGTAAAACCCCATTCAAACAAAGCAGTAAGCATGTAAATGAATTCAAAGCCTGTGGTAACAAATTTTATCACCACCAAAATGATGTCACAATGCATGTGGTGACATCATTTTATAAGCGGAGTTATATGTTTTGCAAAAATATGAATGATTTCTATTAATTTTCAGAGATCAATTGCAAAAATTAAGGTCACGTGATGAATAGAATCCCAAATTTGTGTTCATAACACATCCCCTATTTACACAAGATGTTACATCCTTTTTCTTTGTTATACATGTCTTGTTTAAAAACCCTTTCCTGTTTTGCCAAATTTTAGACCTATCCAAATTCAAAGATTTTGAAGACGAAAATTGAAAGAGGATTTAATTTGAAAAATAACCATTCAGAAGAGTAGAAAATATTGTGGAAAAAGAAGAAATTGCTTGTTACAAGCAATTTTTTCTTTTTCTACAATGTTTTCTCAATAATGAATTTACAGGAATATAGAAACCAGGGATTGAACAGGAAAGGGTTTACGCATTCTGTATTTCATGACCCTTTGTTCAATTAACTCTATTTTACTGTTTTGTAGAACCTGCAATCAAAACAACAGTCCCTCTTACAAAGGGTTGAAACTTTGGATGAGGAAAATAAAGAATTACGTGAACAGATTGCTGAAGTGGAAGAAGAGAAAGATCTGCTTGAAGAACAGTGTAATGATACAAAGAGAGAGATGACAATGATTGAGAGAAAACTGAAGGAAAAGCAGGTTGATTGGATTGATTATTATACATGTCAAATCCACATATTTTTGAGTCTTTTATCCCATTCCCACACAATCAATTTTTAGACCATTCTAAATTGAAAGAAGTGGAAGACGGCAACTTTAGAATATCTTTAAAATCTTTAAAGTACATGTGTATCTGTCTTTTGGGGTAGAAAAAACATTGTGGATAATGAAGAAATTGCTTGTGACAAAAAATTTCTCTATTTTTTCCACAATTTCCAAAGCTTTCATATTGAGGAGTGTTTAAAGCGTCATTGTGTGGGAATGGGTCAATAATACACGTAGAGGGCATGACAAATGTAAATCTACTAATGCTCATTGTTGAAAGAGAAATCTTGTTACAAAGCATATTCCTTCTGTTACAAACTGTTTTATTACAATATGGATTTGTTTTTCATACACACATTGATTGGAATGTTGTTCTAGCAACATGTACATTCATATTAGACAAGAGGATTTTTTACATTGATGTAACAAAGGCTTTTTAATGCTCCATTACATCTAATATATGGCAAAATTGTTTGTTACAAGTCACAATCCTTTATTTTTACACCCCTGAAGAATAATATTGAAGAAAACATTGTAAATAAAGAAGAAATTATTAGCAGTTTCTTTATTATCCATAATGTTTTTTCTCGTTAAGACAAAGAATCTGAAATTTAATCAACTGAATATTGTTGTATACAACTTCTTTGAGTTTGGATCAATCTAGAATTGTGTTGTCTTGTAATGGTTTAAAGTTTATACTGGATACACATGTAATTTATTGTTTATATGTAGGTAGAGATAGAACATGTTACAACAGACAAGGAGAGTTTAGAGCAGACTATCTGTACACTAGAGAAATCGATTGAAGCCCTGAATGATAAACTTGAAGAAGCAAAAGAAAGGGAGAGACTAATTGTGGAGTATCCTGACTTAAATGGACCTGTAAACCCAGATTTAAAAGGTATATTAATTTTAAGTCCGGTTGCCAACACTCAGCTGCAGACGCTGTATAACTTATGTAGAGATAGAGGAAAATGTCAAAGTTTTTGTACAAGATGCCCTTGGAATAAGGGCCAATGATCTTGAACTTTA
The DNA here is from genome assembly GCA_946902895.1 of Fragum fragum. Classification (NCBI taxonomy): domain Eukaryota; kingdom Metazoa; phylum Mollusca; class Bivalvia; order Cardiida; family Cardiidae; genus Fragum; species Fragum fragum. The sequence continues at coordinate 3,870,968 of OX336376.1, read as the reverse complement.
TAACTACAGCTTGAATAAGCGGGACTTGTGATATTCAAATTGTCAAACGAACCAAAATGCTTAACATAAATGTTGGATTTCATATTTCACTTCTTCTCTTAATTATTGAAATGATTGGTCAGTTGACTTTTTTATTGTGAGAGGCAATCAATCAATTGCACTTATTTTGGTGTTAATTAAAAAACATGCAAAAGTTTATTTATCTATTAGCTAAGACATCAATACTTTAGCCCATTTCCACACAGCAGCATCTTAGACTTGTCCAAATTGAAAGAAGTTGCAAGTTGATGGAATTTCAAATTTTGTTGTCTTGAATAGAAAACATTGTGGATAATGAGGAAATTGGTTGATACAAGCAATTTCTTTATTTTCCACAAAGTTTTCCAGTTTTTTTTTTGTTTTTTTTTTTATTTTTCTTAATGGGCGCAAAAACAGGGCTTGTGTGGGAACAGGTTAAACTTGAATACTTATTGCCCTTACTTAGGGCATGTTTAAACTATATCAAAAGTAAAAGAAATGAGAAATTTGAAATTAATTTGGCAAAGTTATGTTTCAAAAAATGGATTATTGTTATAATTGTTGTAGGTACAGGAGATATAATGTTTGACATGGAGAATCAGGTTAAAGCCAACAATATCAGAATACAACTACTAGAGGGTCAGAATGATGGACTCAGAAACTCTATCCTAAAGTTGCGCAATCTTCAAGAAACACAAGAGCCACACCCACAACAGTGGGCTACACATGTGAAGGTAAACATGTTAATCCATTCCCACACCCCTCAAGAAAAAAGCTTTGATAAATATTGTGGAAAATGAAGAAATTGCCTGTTACAAGCAATTTCTTCATTATCCACAAATTTGGTCTTCCCCAAAAGACAAAGACTTTTACAATTTATTTAAGTTGAAAATGTTGTCTGCAAAATCTTTGAATTTTGACAAGTCTAAAATTTTGTTGCTCGGTAATGGGTTAAATGTGTACATAGATATGAAAGAGAAATTCACCAAAGCAGCACAAGTTATCATATTACACCATTTTGAGCTTGACTATTCAAAGAATAGTGGGGTCTATTCCAGTCACCTGGGCGTCCGCGTCAACATAATGTTTTTGGTAAAACCTTATGTGCAAGTGTCATATCTAAGCTTCTACTAATGTTATTACTCTGGAACTTTGCCCAGGTTTTTGTAACAATAATATCAGCCTCTGGACCCAGGTTCATTACTCTGACATTCATTTTAATGGAATTCTAACCCTTTTTGGACTTACGAATTATTGTTTACTGTAAATCGGGTTTTATTAGCGAGGGTTTTATTTGTGCTAATATTCGCGATTCATCGTGCTCGCGAAATCAAGAATCTCGCTTAAATTGGATCATTTTGTAAAGAAAAATAAGGAGATGTCCGAAGTAAGCTGCGAATCGACGAAGATAGAATAATTCACCCATTTCGGCGTCATCCCACATCATTTCATTCATACGGGGATTATCACCTTCTCGGCATTAAAATGGAATATATCTCTTTTGAGAACGGGACGAATCTTTAGCAGGTAACAAAATTTTATAACCCGCTAAGTTAGTCCACTTAGTTTATTGAACACGTTTACAAACATAACAATAGAAAGCAGACGAGGTGATAAAATACTAAGCGACGATAATTAGACAGGAAAGAGCTAAAAAGTTGTAACTGACGCTTTATTGCATAGACTCATAGAACCTTTTAAGAAATTGAAAGCAGATGATGCGACATAAATCAATTAAAATCAAACAATTGTACCTGTTTTGTTACGGGATATAATTATTTCACATTATAACAGTTTGGTAAACATGGTATGGTGCTGATAACTTGATAGGTTAAGACTTGAAACATCGTTTTGATTGCTTTTTAGCTATTTTCATTTTTCAAAGATTAACACATGCTTTTCAATTTTACAACGATTTTAGGAGAGAAATTGTCATACTAAGAGAATACAGAATAGGTAAAATGTTCTTAAATTGATTAACAGTAATCATTCTATTCAAAGGTCGGTGTTGATTCAGGCTGTAATCGTATATGGATTTTTTTCTTCGCCGGTGTATTTTCGGGGATACTTACGGAAATAACCAAAGTACCATACAGCTGCTCGCGAATTCATGAACTGGCCAATAAGTCTTCGGGTCCTTCTTACGCGAAAATAAGACAACACCAAAATTACCTGATTTACAGTAACTTAAAATTTTTATTCAAAGATTTTTTATCTATATTACTACTTAGATACTATGCCTAATGTAAAAAATTGATTTGCTATCTGCCGCCGTCATAGCGCAGTTGGTTGCGCATCAGACTGTCAATTGAGAGGTCCCGGGTTCGATCCCCGACGGCGGCACTCATCCTTTCCAACTATTTGTCTCTCACCAATGGGTCGATAATTGTAGATCTATGTTGGATAGCAGCTGGAGGCTAGGAAAGGATGAAATGGTAGTACTGGTGTGAGAAATACCAGGATTCCATTGTTAGGTGCTCCAGCCGCCGTGATATAACTGAAAGATTGTTGAAAGCGGTGTAAAACCCCATTCAAACAAACAAAATAAAAGCTGTTGCTATCCAGCACTCAGAATATTTTAGCGTTGCTGTCCTTGGACAAATCTTGTTATATCCTCCACCTATGCAGTAGAGGGGGTATATTGGTTCAAAAATTTGTCTATCTGTCCGTCGGTCAGTAAACTTATTGTTTCTGTTGACCAATTGGCCTCTAACCATGAAATGTCATACAATAGTTTCCAATAACCCAAGAAAGTTTTTGAGTCAAGAAGGTCAAAAGTCAATATTGTTACTTGAATGACAAAATGCTGGTGGGGGCTTTAACTCCCCTTTGCAACAATTCTTAATTTCTTTTGCGCTCTCTCTTGTCAAAGAATTTGATAAAAATGATTCTGAATAGTATTGGGGCTGTTCATCTGCCGATCTTAACATATATCATTTTAACCCATTACCAGACAACAAAATTTTAGACTGATCAAAATTGAAAGAAGTTGCAGATGACAATTCAAAATGTATTAAGATTGAAAAATAAGTACCAAATAAGAAAGGAAACTTTGTTAGAAATCGAGAAATTGTTTTTTACAACCAATATCTCCTTTTTCACAAAGTTTTCCATAACTATATTTCTAAGCGACATCAAGAAATGGGGATTGTATGTGAATGGGTTAAACCAACCTTACAGAATGAAGCTGTATGTACCAATCCCCAAAACTGTCTACTGAAATATATTTGCTTGTTTTTTTGTTTGTTTTTGTCAGTTTGTGACTGATGCATTAGAAAAGGAGATTCCAAGTAAATTTTCTATATTCATCAATTTCTCTGTACATAATTATACTGTTTAACCCCTTCCCACACACTGACGCCTTTAAACACCCCTCAATATGAATGCTTTGGAAACATGGAAAATGATGAAATTGCTTGTTACAAGGAATTTCTTCATTATCCACAATGTTTTCTACCCCAAAAAGACAAAGGTTTTATGGGTTCCATCAACTTTAAATTTTCATCTGTAACTTCTTTGAATTTGGACTGGTCTAAAATTTTATCGTGTGGGAATTGGTTAATAAAGAGATCAGACATTGTTTAAATATTTACATGTGACTAGTATATGTATATACATTTCTGCATATATCAAGGTAAACTATCTTAAATAATTCTATTTGCTTTTGTGCATGGATATCAAGATAACCTGGTATAATTGTTCTGAATCATGTGTAGATGTGCCATTTGAATTATTTTTCAAAAAGCCCCAAGGTCAAGGTCACTGAATGCAGCTTGTATGTGTTGTTTTCTATATGTTTTATGTTGAACTAGGCAGCAGCCATGGTGCAGTTGGTAGCACATCAGATTTTCAATTATGAATTCCAGGGTTAGATCCCATTTCGCAGTAAATATCCTTTCTGACATTAGTCTCCCACCAATGGATGGATAATTGTGGGATGAGTAGTTGGAGGCTTGGAAAGGAAGTAATGGTCCTACTGGTGTCAAAGATACCACCAATCTATTCTTAGGTTATCCAGCCACAGTTAAATGACTGGAATACTGTTAAAAGTGGCTTTAAACCCCATTTAAACAAACAAATTTTAAACTATCCTTAAATTGGATCACCAGTCTTAATTCATCTTCAGGTAATGGGTTACTCACTTTCTGTATCATGCATTGTATCTAAACAAAAGATTAAAATGGCCAAAACCATTTATACCTGTGTAACTACAAGGTATATTTCTATTTTCCTTTATGTGATTGCTTTACTTTAACCCTTACCTGTTTTGCCAAATTTTAGACTTGTCCAAATTTAAAGATTTTGCAGACAAAAATTTAAAAACAATTTAATTCGAAAAACAAACAACAGTTGAATAGGGTAGAAAATATTGTAGAAATAGAAGAAATTGCTTGTTACAAGCAATTTCTTCTTTTCCTACAATGTTTTCTCAAAAATAAAATCAAAGGGACGTAAAAACAGGGTTTGAACAGGAAAGGGTTAATCAATGAGTTGTATGTCTTATAAAGGGGCATAATAACCTTTTCTATTGACGAAATACTGTATTTTCAGAGCTCAAAACCTCAACCATTATGGAACACAGACTGTGTAAATGTCAATGACATCACAGAGACAAATTTAACTGGTGATTACACTGAAATGGATTACAGATATTATCAGCCAGACATAGTACAAAACCTAAAAAATCAGTCAGAGAAAATAGCACAGTCTCCTTCTTCAAAGAAATTACCTCATAACCAATCTGGAGTTCACAACCTTCAATTTGACTCTTCAGCAGTGAAAACACAAAAGACCTCTCCTCCTAAAAATAGACCTCCTTTTGGTCACAGACCTTTAACTGGTGCTTATTCTAAGAAATCCAACGAGGAGTTTATTGTCGGAAAAACAGTAAGACCAGTCAGTGCTAAAATAAATCATCCAGGAAGTGCTAATAAAAGTAGACCAACCTCTGGAAAGACTTTTACTTCACCAATAAATAACAGTAGTATTGGTGCTTATATACAACTTAAAAAGTCTGGGAAGTTAAGTTCACCAGTAAAACCTACTTCAGGTGAGTAGTAACGAACTTTTGACCGGTAAAATAAAGATACCACTAAGGAAATATGTTAGGAAAAAACTTGCAGACAGTCTGAAAATCTGTAAATTTGAACACAATCTACCCTGGTCAGTCTGCCTGGCTGTCTGATCAAGTTTCACTTGGACCTAAGATCTTTCTAGTTTGCCAGTGTTTCTACTATGATCAAAGATAATTTTTAGATCCACTAGCTGAAGGCCACTTGGGCTATTGTAATAACTTTGTGTCCGTTGTGCATCTGTCCACCAGTGGGTCTGTAAATGTTTTATAAAAAAATTATCTCAGAAACTTCCGGATGACAACCCAATTTCACAGAAAAGATCTTTATTTGACCATTTATTGGATTCCTTCAAGAAATATTGATCATATGTAAACCATGGATATTATGCGCAAAGCTAATTTCCAGATATGGTATTTTGTAAAAACTTTGAAAATATTCTTCACAATCTATTGGCTGGATCTCATTTAAATTTTACAGGTACTATGTTTTGGTGACACTTTATCAGATTTTTTTGATGAGATGAAAAACATTACTTTCATTGGTGGGGCTAATATTCAGTGCAAGTCTTCAAAATCTTGCTTTCCATATCAGTTAAGTTCAGGCCTGTAGAGCAATACAGGTACTTAAGGGCCTCTAGTTAATTTATGGTAAAATGAAGCTTTCAAAAATTAAGCAAGAAAAGGAAAAATTGCTTGTAACAAGCATCCTCTCTTTTTTCCTGAGGTTTCTCCCTTATATTGCATATTCCCTTTCAAAATGCATTTTGAATTTTCATCTGTGATTTTGACCAGACTGAAATTTCATAGTCTAGTAATGGGCTAAATCTAGAAACACACTGCTCACAATCCCTAATAAAACCAAAGCCATGTCTTAAGATCCAACAAATAAGTAATCTTCTACTTTGTAACCAGTCTGTAGAATTTTCTGACATTGAGAAATTACTTGGTGTACATATTGACAAAAGTTTAAACTGGGAAGACCCAGAAGAGAAGGTTCTAAAAAATGCAACTCTCTTTTATATCTTCTCCCCGTCGAATTAAAACTATGTTAGATATTCATTTGTGAAAGATATTTTACAATGCATATGTTCTCCCCCATATTGACTAATGTTGTTCCACCTTGGGTTATTGCAATGAAAATCTTCTGAATTTTATATACAAATTCCAAAAATAAGCAACTCTAATTGTTTTGGATAAGTCTTTAGACATACTAAGTGAAGTATTTTTTTAAGAGCTGAACCTGATGAATTTTATATACAGAATTTCATATAAAAAAGCTGTAATTGTCTATAAACCAATCAATGATCAGGCACCTTTTACAGAATATTATAAACACAAATTTAACTCTTTACTGTACAAACCCTCGGATTTTATGTCACTGAGATTTCATACTTGAGAAAAAATTGTGGAAAAAGAAGAAATTGCTTGTAACAAGCAATTTCTTCTTTTCCCACAATGTTTTCTACCACATAGGATGATTTCATTATAAATTGCATCCAATTTTCATTGTCGTCTGCTACCCTTTTCAACTTGGACCAGTCTAAAATTTAAAGAAACGGGAAAGGGTTAAGACTCAGGATAGAATTTTACTAAAAATCTTTCTCTTATTCTGGAGCAAAGCTATGGAATGCCATACCTCACCACATTAGGAATAGTCCCAATTTGAAGAGCTTTAAGTCATCATACCTTACATGGTAGCATTCCATGAGTAACTCTACAGGTTAATCTCCCCTATGCCAATGTTCGAGCAAAATCTGAATTAATGCCCATCTAACCTATGTTTATGCCTTCATTTATACAATGCCTTAGCTGATAAATCTTATTTACTGCAATTCCATTCTTGTGAAAATATCAATTATTTTACATATTTTTTCTCCTGTTGTATATGTTTGATGGCCCACAGGGAAGACTGGGTTAACCTCAACCATACAGCCTCTTTAAATAAAGTCTTTGTTATTATTATCATTATTATAAACATAAAAAAACTGTAATTGGTAGTTATGCTAATGAAGTACTGCATACCTTTTTAATTTGCGATATAAGGAATATCAAGTTTTCTTTAATGCTTTCAGGTGGATTAATTAGAAATAACGGTAGATTATCATTTGATAAACTCACCACCTATCCGGTGATATTATCAAAAACTTATGCCCCACTTTCGTTCATTTCACCCTATCTGACGTTATCTAAGCAGTGCCAAATAAGTGACGTCATCATAAGCGTTGCATTGCAGTCATGTGCAAAATGACGCGCTTTAAGAAAATTTGTCATAAAATTTTCGCATTTTGTCTAATTTTTGCATTAAAGAAATAGAACAATCGTTTGTTTTTCGAGTAAGATCGATTGATATTTTATTTTGTGAACAACAAAAGCTATATTTTCACTCGTGGCTTCGCCACTCGTGAAAATATAGCTTTTGTTGTTCACTCAATGAAATATTAATCAGACTTACACTGAAACAAACGATTATCCTCTATATAGTATTGATCTGGTAGCTTTTATTTGATTCCCAGATGGTAGTAGGCGGCACATTTTGTAGTGTGGTCATGGTTTAATGCTTTCCACTGGATTATAGAGATTTCGGAGTAAAGCATTATTTGCTAATTTTGTGGATAAACCACTTAACCCTTTCCTGTTTAATCCCTGGTTTTTACGTCCCTGTGATTTTATACTTGTGAAAACATTGTTGGAAAAGAAAAAATTGCTTGTCACAAGCAATTTCTCCTTTTCCCACAATATTATTTAACCTGTGGGTTGGTTACTTTTCAAATTGCATCCAATTTTAATTGTTGTCTGCAACTTCTTTCAAATTGGAGCAGTCTAAGATTTCGAGAAACGGGAAAGGGTTAAAATGATCAAAATGATAAAAATTTAGTTAGATAAAGCTCTGCTATTGTCAGTTCTGCACCACTGAATGTTAGCTCAGTGGAACCAAAGATAATGATGACATCATGACGATATCATTTATTCAGATGTAAAAGGATATACATTTATGCCAAAGATTTCTTTTTTTGGCCTCTTCTTTGCATATTTTACATGAGAGATCTTTTTCATTTTATACCTACCATTATATCTTATAAGATAATTTCAATCCATGTGGTCAAAATTATACTCAACAGAAAGAAATTGTAATTGACATGTACTGAACTGATATTGATATGGTTTTATGATTGTATTTTACTGGTAAAAACGGAGTTGCACCAAGAAAGGTAAATTTTAGACAAATTTCATCAGTTTCTTTTAGCTTTTATAGTCAAAATTCCTTTGTACATAACAAGTGGAATATACTATGATGTGGTAGTGATACAAAACCTTGTATTTGATTCTCGCCACATAGAACAATTTATTAAATCACTAGATCTTCAGTCTTGAATCCAATGCAAGGTTTTGTATCAAAACAATAACATAATATTCCTTTTTATTGGGTGAACAGAACAAGTATTTCCATTGACTGAAAGATAAATCCTTTGTAAGTGTGCTATGTCTGAATAGAATTAACTCTTTTCTTACATACATTCCATGACAGATCACATTTATTATTCAGAGCTACAGAAAGTGGGCGTAATTCATATTTTAGATTTAAATATTTCATCAATACTGCGATTAACTGTATGTTGTAGGTACTCATTTGAATCCCCTCAAAGAGACCATTCAAATGAGTACCTACAACATAGGGTTTCGTTGAGAAATAAGGATTTTAGAATGCTGTTACCCCCTCTTATCTAGACCTCTGGTTATTTGTTTATAGCAGCGGGATCCAGACCTGGTACACAAAAGGCACAAATTCCACACGGAGGAGATAATGATTCTGAGTGTAGTTATGTAAAAACAGAACAATACAGCTGTCAAAATTGTGATAAAATGTACAGCAGAGAACGGGACCTGGATATTCACATGTCTTACTGCACAGGATGATTGAACTACTATTGTTATACAGAAGATGATTTAAACAAAACATATTCCACTTGGTGGTGACAATTTATTCTGTCAGAATTGTGATAAAATGTACAGTATAGAAGGCAACCTGGATATTCACATGTGTCAATGTACAGTATGATTCTACAATGTTATACAATACAATACAAAATCCTTTATTCACTCTTGGTACATTATTGTACAACATAAGAATAAAATGCCTACATAAGTTTTAACAATAGTCAAGTTCTAATAATACATATTTTAGGACACATAATTAGTCAGCTTTATAAAGAAGGGAAAATATAAACATTTCATTGAAAGTAGGGTCATTAAGTTGACTGGTTGTTAATGACAGATTTCATTTTTTGGGAAAATCCAATGCCGTATATATGATCCAGTTGGGAATTCAGACAGTGCGCTGGCAGGTGCTCTGTCCCGAATCCCCACCCGATCATTATGCAGTCCTCAGTCTACGCCGAACAAAGCAATTAATTCCACATTCCGAATTTGTATCACTGAAAGAGATGGAAAATTCAGTTTTAAATAGCTCTAGTACAGATGAGTTACAGGACGTGTGGACGCAGGCTACTCTGCACACCTTGTGTGCAGCCCAATCTGCGCCCTCACTCTCTGCATTCAGATATTTTAGGAACTGTAATAAAATAGAAATAGATATAACAAGTTAATCCCTCCCACACAATAATGTGTTTGACAACCCTCAAGAAAAACAATTGGAAAATTTCGAAAACAATTTCTTCATTTCACACAATGTTTTCTATACAGGAAGAATATATGAAAAATCTATGAAATATATGCAACTCTTTTAAATTCAGACCAGTCTAAAATTGTGCTGTCTGTTAAAAGGCTAAACCAAACTCATTCCACTCACTGGTGATAATTCATTGTATGAGAATAGAACAGCACAGGTGTCAGAATTGTGATAAAATGTACCGTAGAAAACGGGATCTAGATATACACATGTTCTTCTGTTCAGGATGATAGAACTATGGATGTTATAGACTTGACATGTTAACCAATCCCACACAGTGATGCTTTTTGACGCCCCTCAAAAAAGCAATTGGGAAAACTTTGTGTAAAATGAAGTAATTTCTTCATGATAAGCAATTTCTTCATTTTGCACAATGTTTTCTATCCAGAAAGTTGACAAAAATCTCATTCATACACCTTAAATTGTCATCAGCAATGTCTTTCAATTTGGACCAGTCTAATACTTTACTGTCTGGGAATGGGGTTAAACAATTTCCATACATTCCAAACAGTGGTGACAATACAGACCACTTAGACAGAACTACATAATCAAATATGTTTATGCAAAAAAATCTTTTTCTAGAAATCGTTTGAGGGTCATTGTGTTGTAATCCATTCCTGTTTAAATACGGGATTTTATGTTCCTGTGATTTTTTACTCAAGAAAACATTGTTGAAAAATAAGAATTTGCTTGTAACAAGCAATTTCTCATTTTTCCACAATATTTTCTACCACATAGGATGGTTTCATTTCAAATGGCATCCAGTTTTCATTGTCGTCTGCAACCTCTTTCAATATGGACTAGTCTAAAATTTCCAAAAACGGGAAAGGGATAAAGGGTTAATTCAACACCATTCCCATACAGTGACACTTTTGGACGCCCCTCAAGACACTTGTCTGCAGCTCCTTTCAATTTGAACCAGTCTAAAATTTTGTCGTCTGGTAATGTGTTAAGAAGTATGTTATGGAAATCATATCAAAAAGGGAGGTAACAATATAGATATAAGACTCTAAAACTATATTATATTGAAAACAACTGTATATGTATCAGTATTTAAAGTTAAGACATTTTTATTGAGTGTGTTAAAAGGCAATCATTTGTTTGGCCTGTAAATCAGAAAGACTTATCAGAATCCTAAATTTCTTTACCAATCAAAAAAATATTGGTTAGCACCAGTATAGATTATTGTCATTTGGTAATGGATTAGTCATGACATTGAAAAAAGAATAAACCCAATTATCCAGGCTCAAGGACTTGATTAGTGCTTGAGAAGAAAATAATTTTAACTCCTTTGTAATCAAAAACTGCTTGGCAGACTTGACCCTTTCCTGTTTCACAAAATTTTAGACCTTTCCAAATTCAAAGGTTTTGCAGACAAAAATATTAGAGTAGATTTACATCGTTATTTGAAAAATAACCATTTAGGATAGAAAATATTGTAGAAAAAGAAGAAAATGCTTGTTAAAAGCAATTTATTTTTTCTATGATGTTTTCTCATTTATTAATTCACAGGGACATAACCAGACAGGGATTGAACAGGAAAGGGATAACACAAATTTTACAAAAAAATATTTTTTTTGCAGAGATTACCATCCTTATGAAGTGTATGCACTAAAATTGTTACACAATTTAATCTCTGGGCATTTTGTCAACTCCTTTTCTAGATCAAGTAATTAAAAAGCTTGGTTCTTCAGAACTTTCAGTGCTTTGCTTTTATATTATGTTATCATTGACTGTTATGCTTTATTTACTGTTCAAGATAGAATAGTTATAGTAACTACAATAATTATTTATATGACTGAATAAAATTGATGAACTGATAAAAGTCTTTTTACTAAACAAGAAACACCTGTTATTAGTTGAACAAGAGGGCCATTGGTCATAAATGCTCACCTGAGTCGATGACTATAGAAGTAAAATGGCACAAGTCACATTATCGTGTCTTAACAAGATTTGTTACTGACGTCATGTCTCAGAAGTTAATCTATAAAGACATTCTTATCATATTTCAAGATATCTATGCCAGAAGTAAAGTGACTTCATAAAAAGGAAGGTTATCATAAGATCTGACCTAGTGACCTACTTTATTAACCATGTAACCCAATATAGAATATGAAAGAGATCATGGAAACAATCATTCTGAACAAATATAAAACCATTGATACAAACATAAGAGCATCTACAGTGGACACAAGGTTTTTCGTAAGATTTGACAGAGTAACCTAATTTTTTACTCGTCTGAGATCTTACGCACATATCAAGACATTTGAGCCAAAAATGTGATCTCAAGATTGCACACAAAGTTTTCCTTAGATTTGAGCCAGTGAACTAGTATTTGGCCCATTTTCGAACTCGTCCGAGAGTTTATATAAACAAATTTTCTGACCCAGTTTCAAGGCATTTAAGCCAAAATGTGACCATAAGAGTGCACACAAGTTTTTTCTAAGAATGACCTGGTGACCTAGTTTTTGACCCCACATTACCCACTTTCGAACTCATCAGAGATATCATGTAGTCAAACATTCTGACAAAGTTTTAAGACATTTGAGCCAAAAACGTGACCTCAGAGTGCACACCAGGTAACAGTTGACGACGGACGACTGACACAACTCGATCGAAATAGCTCTTCATGTCCGCTACGCGGTCAGGTGAGCTAACAATAGTGATGGATAATAATGCTGAAAAAAGGAGAAAATTGTCTTGCCACATATTATTTGTGGTCTGAATCCTACCAGCCTGAGATGTTGGCAATAATGAAATCAAAGTTAACAGCTTATTGTGTCAATTAAGTTCGCTTCGGAACAGTTTATGCATATAATTTTATATTAAGACCATTCATGTGACTTTCACACATGAGACTGCATATCTAACCACGGAGCCACATTGTACCCATACAGAATTTACATAATGTCGTTTGGTGACTAAGACCTTGTATCTACAGCTTAATAAAGCTGTAGTTAAGAGGTCTTAGTGACCCCAAAAAGACAATTTGAATCTGTAATTACGAAGATTCATGAAAGAAAAACATTGAAAGCGCTTTAAATACCTACCAGCCTTACAGAAATGTTGTTCTCCTGTCATAAATGTTCAACTTGTTTCTCTTAGAGTACCTCACGTTAGAAGAATGAAACAGTTTTTTTGAGTTGAAAAACAACGACCACAACAAGAACAACAGAACCCCCAAACTTTATGGACTATGAAAAGAATGCTTCAGATAACCAAAGAGTATAAGATAGTCTTTTTTTTCTTTATTATGGTACCAAATAAGTCTGTTGTTATAATTCAATGCACTGTATAAAAGGGCTAAATTATAAATTTGTAGAATTTTGATGAACATCACTGATATGTTGCAACTTTAAAAATCATATTAGAGAAACATCGGGTATTAACGGTAAATATAGTCAGTTTATCAACAATACCTTTGCTCTAAGAAATACGATAACTTTCAATAGATATGGCTTACAACGTGAAGTTAACTTTTTATCTGTCCTGATAGCGTTTCAAAATATGTGATTTTAAAATCACAAGAAGAAAGACAAAACATAAGTTTTGAAATTTCCTCTTGTTGATGTAAAAGATTAGAAGGGGCGTATCTGAAGCGATGTTAAGTTATTTCATATTATATTTTCAGTTATAAATACGTTCTATATATGGATCCCATACCGAGCGACATTATTCATTGGCAAAGATATTTATCGACAGCCTCACAAATGCATAGAAAAGAGCAAATGTGGAGGTATAATCTTGCAACAAGATAGGAAAAAGTGAGATCACGAGAATTTATCATTACGATCACAGTCAAGAAAGCCTGTATAATAAGAGTAAGAAAGTAATAGTTGACCCTTGTCATGCTGAACCCGGAATAGTCCTGTTTTGGCAGGAGATATAGACAAAGATCAGCCTGCACATAAGTGCAGTCTGATCTCAGTCTACACCACCTGTTTGACTCCTTCAACCCAATGTTTGTTAATAAATCTAATTTTCATAATAAAGTTAGTGCTTCCAGAGCTTTCAGGCCTTTGATTTTATTGCAAATTCAAATAAGGGTTATATTTAGCATGACAAGGGTCAATACTGTAAGAGAGTTATTTTCTGATGTGTGTGTTGGGTGTCAAAATGCTATGGCGTCGAACGAAGAGGGTTTCCTTAAAATAAACTAGTTTTGACTTCCTTTCGCAATTCATCGACATGGCATGAGCTGTCGATAATTCTCGATGTTACTGTAATATTAGTATGTGTTTTGTGAAAGTATTTGCATATAATTTTGAAATTGTTTCTCTTAAAACCCCACTTAAACTTAGACCAAATATCAGATAATGGTAATAGATAGATTTAAAAAAGGATGATTGATTGGTTCGCCTTATTGTTCAACTTTCAAAACTTTTAAGACATATTTACAAGTGTTTGGTCTAAAAATTCTTGTAAATTTTATAAATATTCCACAAAGACATAATCGAACAAGTCAGGAAAAATCCGTATCTAAGAGTCATGATATTGACTTCACCAGAAGATCCTTTCTTATTCACCCATTCCAATACAATGACGCTTTTGGACGAAATCCAAGCAAAACAACAAGGAAAACATTGTAGAAAATATAGAAATCGCTTGTTACAATTTAAGCAATTCTTTTTCCACAATGTTTTCTAACCAGAGAGTTGAAATAATCCAATGTTTAATCAGTTTTAAATTGTCGCCTTCAACTTCTGACAATTTGAACCAGTCTAAATTTTTGCCGTCTGGTAATGGAAGTGTTTTAAAAGACAACTTATTTTGGACTCATCCAGAGCACAAGGTTACAAAGAAGTTAAACATAGCCACAATTTCCTTACGACAAGTCACAAAGCTTTTAGGCTTTATATAACATATGGGTTTATCAACTGGTGACTCTCTTCGAAATTGCCTTGTGTTTGTTACTCTGAAGCTTTATCTCAGGTGAGCGCTTTAGGACCACTGACCTTCTTTTTTACATGTTTCTGTACATATATTTTGTAAAATAACGCCGTTTAACTCTTTACTGTATAATCACTGTTTTTTACGTCCATGCAATTTCAAACCTCATACAAGCAATTCCTTCTTTTATCATAATGTTTTCTACCACATACAATGATTCCGTTTCAAATTGCACTCGCTTTTCATTGTCGTCTGCAACATGTTTAAAATGTTTCTGTCCATAAAGTTTGTAAAATAACGCCGTTTGAAGTTGAAGTTAAACTTCCTTTAGGAGTCAGTGGATGGGGCCAGCGTAGCCGGTGGATTGGGTCAGCGGAGTCGACGGATGGGGCCAGCGGAGTGGGTGGATAGGGCCAGCGGAGTAGACGGATGGGCCAGCGGAGTCGACGGATGGGGCCAGCGGAGTTGGTGGATAGGGCCAGCGGAATCGACGGATGGGCCAGCGGAGTGGGTGGATAGGGCCAGCGGAGTAGAGGGATGGGGCCAGCGGAGTCGATGGATGGGGCCAGCAGAGTCGGTGGATGGGGCCAGCGGAGTCGGTGGATGGGGCCAGCGAAGTCAGTGGATGGGGCCAGCGGAGTCTGTGGATGGGGCCAGCGGAGTCGGTGGATGGGCCAGCGGAGTCGGTGGATTGGGATAGCGGAGTCAGCGGATGGGGCCAGCGATCCCAATCGACCAATCGCTGTACCCGCCGATGTACCCCAATTACCGCGCCCATCGACTTTGATATGAAGTCCCGCTTAGATTTTGAGCGTTGTTATTTGCAAAATTTATGGCAATTAGCATGTTACAAAACGGTAGAATAGTTTGTTGGTGATCTAAATAAACGTAGTAACTACGGCTTGAAAAACTATAGTTCCGAGGTTTAAGTCGCCAAACCAAAAAAAGGGTAAGAAAATATGGCTGTCATTGTTGGAGTTCAAGACTCGTTAGTTGGTTGGTGATCTAAACGTAGTAACTACGGCATGAAAAACTATAGTTCCGCCGTTTAAGTCGCCAAACAAAAAAAAAAAGGTAAGAAAATATGGCTGTCGTTGTTGGAGTTCAAAACTCGTTTCTAGTCTAAAAGAATGAACTCATGTGTAGAATGGTTTTTTGATTGGCAGTCGCGATAAGTCAACTGCACCGATGTTCATTCAAAGGAAAATTCTATTTACAAGAGTCCCATTTGCAATGGGACTCTCGCATTATATAGAGTGTAAGATCGATTTATATTTCATTGCGTGTACAACAAAAGCTTTATTTTCATGAGTGGCGAAGCCACGAGTGAAAATATAGCTTTTGTTGTTCACGAAATGAAATATAAATTGATCTTACTCGAAAAACAAACGATTGTTCTATTTCTTTAATGCAAAAATTAGACAAAATGCGAAATTTTTATGGCAAATTTTCTTAAAGCGCGTCATTTTGCACGTGACTGCTTTGCAACGCTTATGATGACGTCACTTATTTGGCTCTGCTTAGATAACGTCAGATAGGTTGAAATCAACGAAAGCGGGGCATAAGTTTTTGATAATTTCATTGGAAAGGCGGTCAGTTTATCAAATGATAATCTACCGTTATTTCTCGATAATTCACCTGAAAGCATTAAAGAAATCTGTTTATCTGGATTTATCACATAGCTAAAAATTGTTCCAGAAAAAATGTATGGCTTTTGATTTATTAAAACTGTGAAATCCCTTTCAAATTGGCTTGATACACAAATAATGTCAAAATTCGACCCGTCCATTATAATAATCTTACTGCGTCAAATCAAAGTCAATGTTTCTAAAACAACATTCCTACGAAATAGGTATGTCAAGTATTTAAAATGAAATTCACCAAAATTTATATTTTTTCTTTGATGTTTCACCAAAATTTAAATTTTTCTTTGATGTTTCACCAAAATACATATTTTTCTTTTGATGTTTTTCGATGGATTATCGAGGTTTCTCGGTAGATTATCGATAATTTTACAAAAAAAAACAAAAAAACGTGAACTTATCAAAATGATACGGTAGAAAGGAAGAGAAACGTACGTTGTTTTTGTTTTGTTTATTTCTAGCTCGCCTGAGCACAAATTGAAAGTTGAGCTATTGTGATCGATCATTGTCCGTTGTCGATTCGCCTGTCCGTCCGTCCACAATTTCTTTAAATATCTTCTCCTCCAATACCAGTCAATCAAGCTGAAAATGTGCAGGGGTGTTCCTTTGGTGAAGCTCCACAATAGTTGTGAAAAGAATTTCATTCAAGGAAAAATCCGTTTGTCGCGATATTTGAAAAGGGGGACATTTTAGTAAATCTTTAGATTTTTTTCAGAAACTACAAGGCCAAATGCATTTATATTTCATATGTAGGCCTAGCTTAATCACATGGTTGTCTGCCAAGTTTTCAAAAATTTAATTCCTGGGGTCAAAAATGGCCCCGCCCCTGAGGTCCAAAGTTTCGGAAAATGCTTAATAAGAGCAAGTTCAAGATTTCTTGTAATCTATAAGGCCTGGGGTGTTCATATTTGGTTTGAAAAAGCACTAGATGGTTTTGTACTATTTCTCTTAAAATTGTACTCCTAGGGTCAAATACGAACCCGCAACATGTGACCAAAAATAGAGAAAAACAGTAAAATTTGATTAAGTTAAAAAAATCTTCACTTCGAGGCCGAGGGATTTTATATTTGGAATGTAGCATAGCCTTACTGTTATCTACGAAAGACCGGTGGTGACATCAAGAATTCACAGTTCACACTTCAAACTTCATACATATTAAGTCTGAGGTGGGAAGTGTTAAATGTGAATTATGAGACCCGTGGTGGCTTCTTAGATTCACAGTACATAATCAAACCAAATTAAATATGAAGTTTGAAGTGTGAAATGTGAAGTGTGAAGTTGGAAGTTTGAAGTGTGAAGTTGGAAAGTTGAAGTGTGAAGTTTGAAGTATGAAGTATGAAGATGGAAGTTTGAAGTGTGAAGTTTGAAGTGTGAAGTGTGAAGTTGGAAGTATGAAGTGTGAATTTGGAAGTTTGAAGTGTGAAGTGTGAAGTTGGAAGTTGGAAGTATGAAGTTGGAAGTTTGAAGTGTGAAATTTGAAGTGTGAAGTTGGAAGTTGGAAGTATGAAGTGTGAAGTTGGAAGTATAAAGTGTGAAGTTGGAAGTATGAAGTTGGAAGTTTGAAGTGTGAAGTTTGAAGTGTGAAGTTGGAAGTTGGAAGTGTGAAGTGTGAAGTATGAAGTGTGAAGTGTGAATTTGGAAGTTTGAAGTGTGAAGTTGGAAGTTTGAAGTGTGAAGTTGGAAGTATGAATCGTGAAGTTGGAAGTTTGAAGTATGAAGTGTGAAGTTGGAAGTATGAAGTGTGAAGTTGGAAGTATGAAGTGTGAAGTTGGAAGTTTGAAGTGAGAAGTTGGAAGTATGAAGTGTGAAGTTGGAAGTATGAAGTGTGAAGTGTGAAGTTTGAAATATGAAGTGTGAACTTAGAAGTGTGAAGTTGGAAGTATGAAGTGTGAAGTTGGAAGTATGAAGTGTGAAGTTGGAAAGTCCAACTTCACACTTTACAACTTCCAAGTTCACACTTCAAACTTCCGACTTCATACTTCCAACTTCCAACTTCATACTTCAAACTTCACACTTCAAACTTCCGACTTCTTACTTCCAACTTCACACTTCATACTTCCAACTTCACACTTCAAACTTCCGACTTCTTAATTCCAACTTCCGACTTCATACTTCCAACTTCACACTTCATACTTCCAACTTCACACTTCATACTTCCAACTTCATACTTCCAACTTCACACTTCAAACTTCCGACTTCCAACTTCATATTTCACACTTCAAACTTCCGACTTCATACTTCCAACTTCACACTTCAAACTTCTGACTTCATACTTCCAACTTCACACTTCATACTTCCAACTTCAAACTTCCGACTTCATATTTCACACTTCAAACTTCCAACTTCAAACTTCCGACTTCATACTTCCAACTTCACACTTCCTACTTCACACTTCATACTTCCAACTTCACACTTCAAACTTCCGACTTCTTACTTCCAACTTCATACTTCCAATTTCTCACTTCAAACTTCCGACTTCATACTTCCAACTTCATACTTCAATCTTCCGACTTAATACTTCCAACTTCTCACTTCCAACTTCAAACTTCCGACTTCACACTTCAGAGTTTCTATGTATGAAGTGTGAACTGTGAATTCTTGATGTCACCACCGGTCTTTCGTAGTTATCTATCAATTTGATTAAATTATGCCTGTTAGGTAAAATACGCCCCTTCTCTGTGTGCTCAATTAGACCATGTTCAACGGTCTTCTCCTTCCAATCTACAAAGTCTAAGGCATTCAGAATAACCACATGGTTGTCTACTGTGTTTGATGAAATCGTGGCGCTGTGATAAAACATGGCCCTGCCCTGGAGGTCCAAAATTTAGGGAAAAAAAACTAATTAGAGCAACTTCAAAAGTTTTCTCCCTCTGAAATATAAGGTGAAGGACATTCATAGTTTATATGTAGCATTACTGAATAATTTTGTACAATACTCAGTTCTAGAAAAAGGTGTGCACTCAATTTTGTTTTATTTCTCTTTTAATTTAAGAGATGAAGAGAATATTTTTTGTTTTCATGGAGGTATGAACCGAAAAACCTAATCACACTGTATGAATACGCGAAGCAGATTCATTCATGGTGTGATTAGGTTTTTCGGTTCATACCTCCATGAAAACAAAAAATATTCTCTTCATTTCTTATAATTTAATAGCATCGAGCGAAAAAACAAAAGCTTTACATTTTTTGATACCTTTTTGTATGGGACTATTTTGTGCGGAAGCATACAAAATTGCTGCGTGCTCAATATTTTGTTAATGGAGTTATGAATAATTTATTTCGACCAATCAGAACGCCCGTTTTTGATAGACGAAACTATAGATTAAATTATATTTAACTGAAGATAATAATGTTTGGTATCAAACTGTAGTGTAAAGTTTCAAGAAAATATTCAACTTATCAGATTTTGACAAAATGAGAGTTTATAGTGGTTTTTTTTTTTTTTTTTTTTTTTTTAAAGATTTCAGTGGTGATGGTATGAAAATCAAAATTGCAAAAGTACACACAAACTGTGGCGTTCTGTTAATACCGGTCCAACATACGCCCTCCTTGGGCGACGCAACACAGTTTGGCGACTATAGTAGTACTGTCTTCCGGTGCGAGAGGCCGGTTGGAACCGACTACGAAAGTGCGTAAAGGTGATTAATCTATCACCTCGCTAGAGGTTGATCTCGATCGACCAGGTGTAAGGCGACCGGCTACACCACCTGTATGTTGAAACCGTTTTCTTAGATGAATAGTTGTGTTTCTGTGACAGCCGAACGCTCTACCCACGTTTGTTACGCTATCACCACGAGCAAGCACCATCAACGCTTCTATGCGCTGATTTTCAATTGATCTAGGCATATTCAATCTTAAACGAAAATAAAGGCAAATATGATTTTTCGTTATGCGAGACAAGCAAGATTTCCCCAATATAAGTCTTACATTGCATGTATACTTAAGAAGTGCTACACGTGCGAATCGTGTAAAATCACATTTAGCCGACTTAACCCTGTACTTTTAATAACATGCGAAGAATTTTACAAAGGATCAATTGTGTATCAAAATTATTCTAACCCTGTACAATTACCATATTTGTACGTTGTCTGAATGCTGAAATAATTCAAATTTAAAAGTGCACACTTTCTTTTGGAACTGAGTATATGTTACAGGAAATTATACCCTAAGGACCAATCACGTCCAGGAGTCGAAAATTGTGTAAATCGGTCAATTTGAAAAAATCTTCCTCTGAAATATAGGGTCTAAAGCATTTATATTAAAAAACACAGCATAACATTATTGTTATCTACCGTGTTTCTTAGAGTTATACTCCTATGTAACAAATGGCCCTTCCAAAGGCATCCGGAGTAATAAACAACGCTCCATATGAGCATGTTCAAATTTCTTCGTCTCCCAAAGTATAAGTCGAATGCATTTAAATTTGGTTTATAGTACATCCAGATTGTTCTCTACTAAGGTCGCTAAAATATATCCATTTGGTCAAAATGGCCCGGCCCCAGAGGCCCCAAGCTTGGTAAGAACCTTAGTTAGAACAATTTCAAAGTCTTCTCTTCTTAACACTTGTCTAAGTTAAAAGAAGTTGCAGACGGTAATTAATGTTTGGTTGAAATTTAAATACAAGGAGTTTTTAGGGTAGAAAACCTTGTGAGAAATGGAGAAATTGCTTGTAACTACTAAGTTCTCCCTTTTTTACAATGTATTTTTAAACCTTTTTTCCATGAGGGCATCAAAATTGTGAGACAGTTTGGTAATGGATTAAACTATCAAGCCATAGGCATTCATATTTATTTTGTAGCATTACTGGATAGTTTTGTACTAAGACCAAAATCATATATTTATTTTATTCATTTGGCCCGTGCTGTATCTTTTTTAAACAAAGAAATAGAACTGTAATTTGTAGATGCCTGAGATGAGCGAATTAGGACCATTATGGTCCTCTTGATCATTATTATTATAGATTTATGTCGTTTCCCACGTTATAGAAGTTCGTTTCTCTCTCTTTAAACCAAAACAATTTATAGTTTTTTCATGATTTTTCTTTTTCTATTTAAAAACAATAACCGTTTTATCTAAAATAAAAAAAATAATAATAATTGATATCTCGCTGGAACGAGATAAATTAAAAAAAACGTACGTCTCGCCTCTAGGCTACAGTAAAATGGTTAAATTCACTGCTTCGGCATCCTCACGAGTGAAGGGATATCGAGATCATATTTTTCTCTAACTTAGGTAAGTAGATCTTTCGCCGCCCTTGGTACGACAAGATGCTGCTTCGGTAGATTTAGGCCTTCTTTCGTTTAACCAATTCCCACACAATCCCTCCTTTTTACGCCACAAGAAAAAAAACCTGTGGAAAACATTGTGGAAAAGGAAGAAATTGCTTGTACCAAGCAATTTCTTCATTATTCAAAATGTTTCCTATCCAAAGAGACGACAAAAATTAAAATTCCATCAACTTGAAATTGTCGTCTGCAGCATCTTTGAATTTGGACCAGTCTGAAATATAGTTTTGTAGAAATGGGTTAATGCGCGCCACTTGACATCGTCTGATAAGTCATCAGGTTGCCACGTGATTCACTTGCGAAATGACACGTTTATAGAAATTTCTCTACAATTCTGAGTGTTTATTTCCGTTTATTTATCGTCGCTACCGTAGCACATGCCCATATGAGCGACGCCACAAAAAAAACTGGTTAGTTTTTATGGGGATAGTGCAAGGATAGAGGACGAAACTGCTGAAAGCCCCGCCTGTTTCTTTAACATGCTCGATGGATAGCACCGTCACACATGACCTCGGTTTTATGTCTCATCCGAAAGACAATTAGTTTGTTAGTTGATATGGTCAGTCCAGGGCACGGACCCGTGATCTTGAGTTTTAAAGTCAAGTGCTCTACCAACTGAGCTAATCGGGCTGACAACTCGTGAAATATAGCTTTCATTGTTGACTGAATAAAAGATGAATCGTAGAGCAATTGACAATCGCGGCTTCAATCAAATAGCCAGTCGACCAATAAAATCATTTATTTAGACCAGAAATAATTTTGCAATCTGACATTGGCCTCCATTTTTGTTAATCTATTTTTGGTTTTGTTCAAGCTGTAGTTACGAAGTTTAGGTCGTCATAAATTAGGCAAAATAACGACGTTCAAAATCGAAGCTTGACTTCCTGTTGGAATCGGTGGGCGTGGCTAAATAGTAAGTGGGCGGGTCAATTGTCCGCAACAAACACTGTTGTCTTCGAAAAATATGAAAATTGAAAGACGGGCAAATTTTCACAATCTGTCATTTTTTCTTTCAGAATGACGGATCGTTGTGGTCAATCAACGAATATTTAGACGAGCCAGATCTTACATTTAGACTCGAATTGAACTTTGAACTCTGGCCGGCATTTATGAAAGCATTTATGTTGGTTTGTTGACTTTAATGTCGTAACTACATCTTATTCAAGCTGTAGTTGCGATTTTAAGTCACCAAACAAATAATTTACTTTTTACAAGATTCTGGCAATACATTTTGCAAAAGAACACTTCTTGATATCTAGGTCGACTTTTCTGTTGGAGATCAATGAGCTCGGCCAGTACCTGACCCCCTCCCCCCGATCCCCCAATTTTGGAAGCAAACATTTTGCTTTCATTTTAAGAAGATCGGTCGTAACATAAAACATGCTTATTCATTGATCGACTTAAATGAAAATGTTCAGTTTGCGGCATATTATTCCTATAAGGTATTCCAACACGAACTCTTCCGCACCAAGTTATTTTATCCAAAATGCAATTATGGGAAAAGAATAAACTGCTTGAAACAAACAGTTTCTTCTTTTCCCACTGCATGTATATCGTCTACATAATATGATAGTTATTTTTCAAATTGTTGCCATTTTAAGTTGCCGTGTGCAACCCTTTTAGAATTTGGATAGTTCCAAAATCCTGTTGTTAGGTGAAGGATTGAAAATAAATTAGCGGTTTGAGTAATTTGAGCATAGTGACCTTTCGCTTTTCTTTCGGATTTATCTAACCAATTACCAAAAGCAAAATTTGTCAAATTAAAAAAAAAGGTGCTAACGACATTTAAAATGTAGCGAAATCTTTAAATATCGATTCAGAAAGGGATAGAAAATATCAACGTTTCCTTCTTCTTCCACAAGGTTTTCCACGGTTAATTGTCTTGGGCGCATAAAAAATCAAAGCGCTGAAAGCACTGAAAACCTGAGATATGTATACAGGAGATATATAATCTGGCAGAAAAAGTTTGATGGTCGGATTATCGGAGGTGCCACTTTTTACCCAAATCTACTGTCGATTATGCGCAGATCTGCCAATTTGTGCGCTAGGGGACACAACCTGTCCGCAATAATTTTCATCCCGTTGAGGTATTGTAACGATATATTTTCATGTATCATATCATTACATATTTTTCACCCGATCAAAATGCTTTGAAGGGATCTGATAAAGGCCACCCAAGGACCCTTCCTGTGAGGTTTGGTTGAGTTTGGTTGAATTATGTTCAGTACTTTCTGAGAAGATTTTTAAAGTAAAAGTTGACGGACGGACGGACGGACGACGGACACCACATCATGACAAAAGCTCGTTGGCTTTCAGCCAGTGGAGCTAGCGAGAGAGAGCTAGAGAGTTAGAGAGATGGGGGAATAGAGCGTATAGCCAGGTTCGAACTAGGAGGCTCTTGCGTGCGATGTGAGTATTCTACCACACAGACCAATTTCGTTCTTTATAATCTCCAGATAAAAGAGAGCGAGAGAGGGCGGGCGGTCGTTTACCAGGTTAACATGATTATGTACACCTCTCAAAAGCGGTATGTAGACGTTGCATCCTTTGGGTAGAATTCGGAGGTAAAAATATATAGACACAAAGTCCGAGCACGACCAAAATATTTTCAGACAATGCGAATATGATCCCATGGATGACCAATTAATTTGTTAAACAAAACATTCCAATCGCGAGTAAAACCGACAACTTCGTCTAACCGGACCTTTTTAACATTGTTACACTAGAATAAGTAATATTATTTTGGTATGAAACAAACACCTTATTTTTTCTTAACAATATGTTCTAATATATTGTATATCTCATTTCTTTCTTTCCATTTACTCGTCAAGTTTTGATAGTTTTGCCAAATTCAGAACACTCACACGAAAGTACTGTACATCAAGCCGAGTCATATGAGTCATATCTCGCCTTCGTCCTTCTAGCCTCAATCAGGCGTATTAATTTATGGTAAGATCCGATCTACTTTTCATGCGACAGAAGATCACATTGATTTCGGTAGATGTTTTTACATTAAGTTTTCACATTTAACTCTGCACAGGTTTGAATTTTTAGCATTGTAACTTTAGCCTCAGATTGCTTACGCAATCTCAGGCTAAAAAGTATTTGATTTAATGGTAATTGGTTAATGTAGAATGGCCATTCTACCTTGAATTACATTCAAATTCTTTAATACCCGTGACCTATGCTCGGTCCGATTTTAGTTGTTGTTGTTGAAATATTTAATTTATGTAGTATTCCCGGTTTTTGTATTTCACAAAAAGATTGTAAATGTTTATTAGAGTTATTTGAAGACATTTTAAATATATTGAGCTATTTTCAATTCTTTTCGAGAAGTCTGATTGCCTTATGTGCGATGATTGCCTTAGGTGCGATACCAGCCAGGCAATGCCACTCATCATGTTTGTTTAGACAAAATATTTTAGAGTTCAAACCTTTATCTTGTGCTACTTGAAAGTGTTGAAGTTCGTTCTAATATAATGAAAGATTGTTAAAAACACCATTAAATCCCAAACAATTTCTATTTGTTGAGATATTGTATTCTCGTGGCTTCGTCCCTTCCTTTAAAAATAAGAATAATCAGAGGAGAATACAAACATACGGACGGATAGATAGAGGGACGGAAATAAAGTGAAAATATATTCGACTTGTGAGTAGGATTAGAGGTGGAGTAGGGAACATAACGTGACGGAAATTTTATGAAATAAGATATCCCGGATGATGAGATCGGCGTTTTAATTGACCGATCGCTGACCCCGCCCACGGTCACCGCTGGCCATGCCCACTGTCACCGCTCGCCACGCCCACTGTCACCGCTGGCAACGCCCACTGTCACCGCTGGCAACGCCCACTGACTACGAAAAGCAGTTCCACTTTCAGTTTACACGGCTTTTTTCCCCCTCTCAAACTTCATGGCCACTAACATGTAACAAAAAAGTAAAATAGATGGTTGGCGACCTAAACATCGTAACTACATTTTGAAAAGTTGCCAAACCGACGAAATTGCTTCACACAAATAACGGCAAATGTAGGTGTCAAAAGTTCACTTCCGGTCTCAATGAATGATTTGATTGGTCGATTAATTCTTTGACTGGCAGCCTCCATTGGTTTCTTAACGAATTAACGAATCGCTGGCCTCGCCCACTAACCTACAACAAGGCTTTCTAGGTAAAATTCGATATAACTTGTAAATTATGTGTTTATGGACATTGAAAAATGGAAAATGCTCGGTTTACGAGCTGACGTAGTAATTACTGTTCGAATAAACTATGGTAACAACGTTTGATTAACAAAACCAACAAAAGTACCAACTGTTAATGTTGGTGTTTAAAGTTCACCACTCCGTTTTAACCCATTCCCTCAAAATCCCTCTTTTTTATGCATCACAAGAACAGGTGAAAAATGTAGAAATTGCTTGTAGCAAACAATTTCCTTATTTACACAATGTTTTCTATCAAAAATACAAAAAAAAAAAATCTAAAATTCCATCAACTTGACGATATTGTTATCTTTCCCTCTCAATTTGAACAAGTATAAAATTTTGCTGTGTGGTAATAGGTTAAATGAATGATTCGATTGATCAGTCGTTTTTTATTGGACAACTGCAATCAAACAAATGGGTATTGTTCCGCGAAAATGGGCTGTTCGGAAATTAATGAACACAAATACAGTCAATCTTACTCAAGCAGCCACCTTTATAAAGCGGCCACCCTCATTTAGCCACCATCCTTGAAATTCCATTTCAAAAAAACAAAGGCTCTTCATAGTTGGACAGTTTGCTAGGGAAATTATCAAAACAAAATCCAATGTTATTGGATCTCATTAGAATCGTCTCAATGAGACGATTCTAATAAGATCCATCAACATTGGATTTAATGAGAATCCTGCAATAAGTTATCTATGCAGTCTAGCCAATGCCCCATATATGTCCTAAAAAGTGTATAAGGCTACCAATATCTGTAACGACCACAATTTGACCATCTTGTGTGGACGCCGAATACAAATGTCGGATAAAACAAAGACCAACTAAATTATGTGCTGGGATACGATACCGTGCAACATTTTTTTTAAAAAAAATCAAAGACTTATACCTGGTCAGCCTGCGGAGTACGAGCTGTCCGACTCTCTGGGTCCTAAAGTCTGAGATTTTTCTTAGGGTTTACCGTGACAGGTGCAAATTATCTCAAATGACATTATTAAACAAATATCTACCGAAGAAGACGACTTTTTTTACACGGACTAGTAAAGAGATGGAGGTCGGACAGACATACAACAAAACGTCAGTGTGCAAGCAAAGTATCGTAACTACAGACGGTGTGCGAGCAAAATATCGTAACTACAGCTTTAATAAAGCTGTAGTTACGATACTTTGCTCACACACCGACGATAAAATATATATACATATAATGTATAAACTTGGAAAAGGCAAAAAGGTACCATCTCAGAAGAGGCTGGTCAGAGTACGCGAAATCAACCCTCTTTACTTTATATGCTAAGACCCAATTTCTATTTGTCTTACGTCTCAAAAACTTACACTGTTCATCCAAACAGAGAGATAACAGCAAGAGAATATATACTTGTCAACTAAAATTGTGCATATCCAAAAAATAAAATATCAATGAGACTGGAGGCCAGTCTTTGATACACCGTGCATGTTATACCTTGATTCGGAAATTTGACCTTGATAAGTAACATTGACCTTGCCAGACGACCTCGACCTTGGTATCTATGGATGTGCATCGATAATATATAATCATGCCAAATTTGAATATTATATTTTGACTTATTCCAACACAAGATACTTTTGGACGCCCCCAAGAAAAAAGCTTTAGAGAACATTGTGGACAATGAAGAAATTGCTTGTTACAAGCAATTTCTTCATTATCCACAATGTTTTCTAACCAGTGGGGTTAAGCCTCTCTTCTAGGGACGTGAAATCATCTGGTTTGTGTGTTCGAGAGGGACCCTATAAGGTCGTTATCGAAACCTCGTTTACACTGGTAACATTTTCTAAACTGGGTAACACTGTTGGACGTTGAAGACGTCCACCAAAACCATCAAATGTTTCGTAAGCCTCGTCATAACTGACTATCACACGTGTCTCCAGAAATCATTTCGTTAGGTGAAAAATCACGCCACGTAATACATGTAATGACGTCATTTTATGAACGGAATATCTTAAATCTATAAAGTGCTGGAATTCTATTGATTTATTTCAAAGCCATTAATAGGGCACCAATTTCGTGCCAATAAAATACTGAATTTATAAAACGGGTCATCTAAAACTGATCAATAAAGTCGGTATTTCATAATATCCGTGAATAATCCGTCAATCGTAGTACCCATGATACCCATAGTGCTTTGATTCATACAGCGACAAAATTAACCACCCGGATGTGACTTTCTTGCCCTTAATTTATTTTAGTGTTTTGGATGCAGAACAGAAATCTGAATACCATTGTTATATCGCTTGTCTTGTTTGTTGATCAGTCATATGGTACTGTGAAATTTTTACCCAATCACAAAAGACATATATAAAAGTACTCGAGTCATACCGTGACGGGTTTTCAATGCGGGACTCGACTTTCACTTTTACCTTGAGAAAAACTAATCATTTCACTTGTGTTCAAAGTCGTTTCATTAAAGTGAAGCTCCCAACAAGTCTATTTTCGTCAACTTTTCTAATAGGTAGCCGTTTCGGTCTCCCGGGCTTCAACTTACCTTTCTCCAGTACTATGGCTATTTGAGCGTTGCATCTCACTATAAAACTAAAAGGTCACAAGGACACTGCCACAACATGTAGCTTAAACCCATTACCTGAAGACAGAATTTTAGAACGGTCAAAATTAACTGGAGTTGCAGATGTCAATTTAAAGTTTATGAAACTTTAGATTTTTCAAATTTCTGGGTAGAAAACATTGTGGAAAATGAAGAAATTACTTGTTACAAGAAATTTCTTCATTTCAAAAAATGTTTTCCCAAATTGTTTTTATGAAGGGGCATCAAAACCGTGATTGTGTGGGAATGGGTTAACCCTTTCCTGTTTAATCCCTGTTTTTTTACATGTGCCAGTGTTAGTTATACTTTAAGAAACATTGTGGAAAAAGTAGTTCAGTTGCTCAGTATAGCTAAGTGCGACCCGCGACTTTCTTTCCGACATAAGACAAGTCACCTATTACCAGACGGCAGAATTTTAGACTGATCCAAATTGAAAGCCAATTTAAAATATTACGAAATTCTAGATTTTTTCATCTTTCAATTGTTTTTTTTCCTGAGAGGCGTCAATAAGCTTCATTGTATGGGAATGGGGTAACCCTTTCCTGTTAAATACTTTGCTTTTTATGTCCCAGTGTTTTTACACAGGGAAAATATTGTAAAACAAGCAATTTCTTCTTTTCCTACAAGATCTTCTACCCTTATGAAGGATTATATTCCCAATAAAATCGACTGTAAATTTTCGGCTGCAAAACATTTGAATTTATATAGGTCTAATATTTTTTTCAAACTATAAAACGGTTTTAAATAATGTGAATGAGATGTTCCTTTCGTTTTAAATCGTTTATTCACCGGTACATTCATATCATTTAAATCACTCGCCCAATCGTTCAAACCATTCCACAAATTTTATGCAAATCGCTCAAACCATTCTGCGATTTCACTGACTGGGTATTTGATCGACCGGCGATAATTAACAAATCTTTTATTTATCAGAATGTAGGTATCGTTCATTTCATTCAAAACGCTCATTTTGTTCATCTCGTTTATTCCTCTTATCCATTCCATTCTAGAATTCAGTGTAAATTTCACGCTGTTCGTAAAACTAACCACGCACTATTATATACAAAATATCTAAAATACTATAAAAGATGACAAAAGCCATGGTTATATGCACCAACCGCCACAATTTTGCCCATTCCAACATAAGTCCTCCTTTTTATGCCCCTCAAGAAAGGTTTTGAAAACATGGAAAATGAAGAAATTGCTTGATAACAGCAAAATGTTTTCAATCCTAAAAGATGAACAAATTTAAGATTCCATCAACTTGAAATTGTTGTCTGCAGCGTCTTTCAATTCAGATCAGTCTAAAAATCTTTTTGTGTGGGAATCGGTTAATTGAATTTTTTACTGAAAGTGGATTAACCTGAATCAATCAACCAGAAGTGATAAAAAATATTAAATTAGAGAGATTTTAATCTCCCCAATTACCTAGCGTTAGTTACATGAATAAATTCATATCCATATTCGAATATTAATAACTCAGATTAGAAATGTATATTCAAAAATGAATTCGAACATGAATATTTCGTTAAGAAAATAGAAATGTGCAAACTTCGATTCGTATTAACTTAATTCATATTATCGTCACATAACCTAGAAATTGAGAAAGGAAGACAGGAAGGGATCCGAAGAGAAGATCGAACTTGTAAACAATGTAATATTGGTCTTATAGAGAATGAGTACCATTTCCTGGTGAGATGTCCGCGCTATTATAATCTTAGGAAAAAATTCGTAAAGCCTTACTTTTGCCACTGGCCATCACTAAATAGATTTGAGTCATTTATATCATGTAAAATTCAAAAGTTCTTTTTAACATTTCAAAATTCTTCTATTATGCTTTCAAAGAAAGGGCCGATTCATAACCAAACACTGTATAGGATTAAATAACCCGAACTTAAAGTATTTATTTCATTATTAATGTTAAATTCTTTTTATCATAAATATTTTCTTCGACATTATTCTTAATTGTTACTTGTATTCTAGAGCTTCAAAATTGATACTACTAAATCTTCAACAGTAAAGAAGAATTTTCCCAAAAGATATGAAAGGAAAATGTTCATTGAAACGTGTTCATTAATTACATGTATATTCAGGTATTTTTCTTATATAGATAATAATCGAAGTCAATATTGCTGGACTATAAACATTTTCAGCTTTTATAATCACAGAGAGGTTTTAAGATACACGTCCGCTTTCAATACTGTATAATGTTATACATTTTGTACTCTGTTATATTCTAATGTATTACCATAAAGCATTTTCTTCCATCCGACATTTCCACTCTCACTTAGAGTTACTCTTAATCTGCGGTTTTCTCGAAAATGGGCGAATATTTTCTAAAATCTGTCCGCGTTTTTGCGAGACAACCTTATAGTAAGGAGCTACTTCTCTTATATAACTTCCATATCTCTCCCATCGTGTGTGTTGTTTCATGTTCTATATTTATGTTAAGGCTATAAATGTGTTGTAAAACTATTTAATGTCGAATAAAGTATATGTAAGAATGAATGAATTGCACAATATGTAATAAAAATACTTTTAAAAAATATTTAATCTAATAACCAATACTAATTTACATGAATTACAAAACTTACTCAAGGGAGAAAAAAATAAACAACTATTCAACTGTATATCAGACTCTACACGGATTATATATTGGATGTAAATTGACATTTACCAAGGTCTACTGCTGCCGCTGCTCAAACGGACCAATAGCTGGCCCCGCCCACTTACTCAGTTGGCCTCGCCCAATGACTCCACCAGGAAGTTCCGTTTCGATTCTTACAGTGTTTTTTTTTTTTTTTTTTACGACTTTATGGCATAAATAACTGAATAAGCTGTAAGTCGCCAAACTAAATGAAAAAAAAAAATCGTTAATGGCGGCCGATGCCAGAGTTAAAAACTAGCTTATGGTCTTAATGGATGATTTCATTTGTCGTTATTGTTGTTGTTGTTGTAATTTAATTGACCAATCGCTGGCCCGACCTTCTTACGCAATTGGCCCCGCCCATTGGCTCGGTCAGGAAGTCCCGTTTCGATTTAAACGTCGTTAATTTGCAAAGTTCATAGCCAGTAGCATGTAAGAAAAAAATGAAATGGTTGTTGGCGACCTAAAGGTCGTAACTACAGCTTGATTAGCTGTAGTTACGAAGTTTGCGTCGCCAAAATAGCAAAAATGTTTCACAAAAATGGCAGCAAATGTTGGAGTTGAAATTTTAATTCCGGGCTGAATAAATGGTTTGATTGGTCGATTGATACTTTGATTGGCACACGCAATTGGTCAATTGCGTGTGCCAATAAAAAAATCATTAGACCAATAAAATTATTCATATTGACCCGAATTTTGAACTCCACCATTGGCCAACATCTAGGTGAGTGATTTTTGTTTATTGGCGGTTTAAAGGTCGTAACTATGTCTTTAACAATTTTTGTATATGGAATTTTAAAACATGTGTGTTATCGGGTTGAAACAATGTGGATAATGAAGAAATTGCTTGAAATAAGCCATTTCTTTATTTTCAACAATGTTTTCGAAAGCTGTTTTTCCTTGAGGGCGTCCAAAAGGCGTGATTTGATGAGAATATAATCTATTAATCTATTAATAAAGAGATTTCTTTTATCAAAACATCAAACCTGATTAACCTGTGCTCAGATATGACAGTCTTATCAATTTTGATTTACCCATGTTTTTGCATATAAAACAAATATATAGATGGAACGTTTACAGTTCTGATTTTCACGAAAACGAAAAGATAAGTTTGTTTAGCTTAGGGCAGAACACACATCCTATTTGTGTCGTCAGGTTTTGTAATATAATGGGATTGGTATGTTCACATTAACACCAGCTCTTAATGTAAAAACAACTCAAGCAATACGAACTACAGCCCAAACCCAAATTTGTGTGAACCCGAGTTTAACCGATATAACAATTGGGCATGAAGTCGAAATTATCCTTGGTTCTAGTCCGGCTTATCTGAAGTCGTATTCGACGATCTTTTCTCGTTTGAGCCAATAGAAACCGAT
Organism: Fragum fragum; assembly: GCA_946902895.1. Lineage (NCBI taxonomy): Eukaryota > Metazoa > Mollusca > Bivalvia > Cardiida > Cardiidae > Fragum > Fragum fragum. Next base: position 3,838,571 of record OX336376.1, on the reverse strand, counting down.
AGTGGGGCGGGACTAAAAAGGGGGGTTAGGTTTCGGTGTAGACAGGGATCGGTATTGAGTAAATGAATAAGGAAGGAAATCACAGGGACCACAAGCGCTGACCAATTGGACGGGGAATCAGATCATTCTTGAGTTGGTTTCGACAACTTTTGATTATACCAAGATACAAAGATGCATACTTATCATGTATTTTGATTGTTTAATTGAATGAGCTTCAACAACTTGGGTCATAGGTTTAGAGTCCTATCTGATATATTTGAAGAGCGGAGGATCGAACCACTGTCCCCTGACACTGACATTTAAAGGGAGGTACAGATAAGAACACTTCTGTCAAAGAGAATGATTTATTTATTGAATAGAATACATGAAGTTGAATATACAGGTTGCGAATGAAATTGCTTTTAATGAAATTATTCGTTTTTTATCTCGAATTAATCAGATAATTCCAAATCTAAGTCAACCAATCAGTTTATTAACTCGAGTTAACCCGTTTCAACATAATTCCTCTTTTTTACCCCCTCAAGAAAGGACTTGAAGAAAACAAGGTTGAACATGAAGAAATTGCTTGTTACAAGCAATTTCTCCATATTCAACATTGTTCTGACCAAGAGATTCAAAATTCTCTCTACTTGAAATTGTCGTCTGCAACTTCATTGAATTTTGACCAGTCTGAAATTTCGCAGTATGTTAGTGGGTTAATCAGATCTAAGTCAGCCAATGAAAATACCGGATATATTTTGCTGTGTGAATGAAGTCGTAAAAGGCTTAAACGGTTTAATTGCGTTAACCCATTCTCACACGACAACATTTTAGACTAGTCCAAATTCAAATATGATGCAGACGAAAATTTTAAATTGGTGTAATTTAAAGAATCTTTGCCTTTTAGGATAGAAAACATTGTGGACACTGAAGAAATTGTTTGTAACAAGTAATTTCTTCAATGTCCACAATGTTTTCCAAAGCTTCTTTCTTAGGGGCGTAAAAGAAGGTTTTGTGTGGTAATGGGTTAAGATATGATGTGATGTGAATGGAATGGTGAACTAGCATTTTTGAATGACATTTGGTCGGACAAGTGTCAATTTCATGATATTCGTAACTATAATAAAAGGATCCTTCTACACTTCTTGCTGCCTTAGATGTCTTTTCCATTCCCAATAAACCCCGTGTACGGTGCGAATAATTAGAAGTTGATTATCAGAACTGATGTCTTTTTCGTTCTTTTTGTTCTTTTTTTTTTTTTTTTTTTTTTTTTGTCGTTTTTTTTTTGGGGCCTGAGATTGCGTAGGCAATCTGAGGCGAAAGTTACAATGCTAAAAATTCAAACCCATGCAGAGTTTAATGTGAAAACATAATGTAAAAACATCTACCGCAATCAATGTGATTTTCTGTCGCATGAAAAGTAGATCGGATTTGACCATAATTTAATACGCCCGATTGAGGCGAGAAGAACGAAGGCGAGATATGACTCATTGAAAGCTGTCGGCTTGATATATAGTACTTTCGTGTGAGTGTTTTGAATTTGGCAAAATTCTCAAAACTTGACGAGTCAATGGAAAAAAAGAAAGGAGATATATAATATATTGGAAATTATTAAACATATATAATCATAACATATTTTAAGAAAAAATATGGTGTTTGTTTCTTACCAAAATAATATTACATATTCTAGAGTAACAATGGTAAAACGGTCCGGTTAGACGAAGTTGCTGTATAAAGCTGATAAGCGAAGCTGTCGGTTTTACGCACGATTGGAATGTTTTGTTTAACAAATTAATTGGTCATTCATAGGATCATATTCGCACTGTCTGAAAACAGTTTGGGAGTGCTCGGACTTTGTGTCTATATATTTTTACCTCCGAATTCTACCCAAAAGGATGCAACGTCTACATACCGCTTTTTAGAGGTGTACATAATCATGTTAATCTGGTAAACGACCACCCGCCCTCTCTCGCTCTCTTTATCTGGAGATTATAAAGCGCATATTTACATAACGAAATTGGTCTGTGTGGTAGAATACTCACATCGCACGCAAGAGTCTCCTAGTTCGAACCTGGCTACACGCTCCACCCCCCCCCCCCATCTCTCTCACTATCTAGCTCTCTGAACAGTACTGAACATAATTCAACCAAACTTAACCAAAATTCACAGGAAGGATCCTTGGGTGGTCTTTATCAGATCCCTTCAAAGCATTTTGATCGGGTGAAAAATATGTAACGATATATAGATGTAAATATATCGTTACAATACCTCAACGGGATGAAAATTATTGCGGGTAGGTTGTGTCCCCCAGCGCACAAATTGGCAGATCTGCGCATAATCGACAGCAGATTTGGGTAAAAAGTGGCACCTCCGATAATCCGACCATCAAACTTCTTCTGCCCAGATTACATATCTCCTGTATACATATCTCAGGCTTTCGGCGCTTTGATTTTTTAACTCGAGGATAACACGATAAAGATACAAACTATTACTTCCATCGTGGTCCAATTTCATTCCAGGTGTTACCAAGCGCATTAAAAAGAGAAAGTAGATTGTACTGCTATCCAACACCACAGCTGGGCGGACGGGGCTCTCTGTAAAGTGTCCTGCCCAATTGACCAATCGCGACTGTCAATCATATAATCAGTCGACCTATGAAATTATTCATCAGTTTGAACTCCGATATTGGCCGCCATTTTGGTGAAACAATTGTGTTGTTTTGGCGACTTAAACGTCGTAACTACAGCTTATTTAGGCTGCACTTACGACGTTTAAGTTGCCAACCAACTATTCGACTTATTTGTAACATGCTACTGGTCTTAAATTTTGCAAAATAACGCCGTTAAACAAAGAAGAGGAACTTTCCGTCGTAGTCAATGGCCAAGGGAGTCAGTGGCTGGGGCCAGCGAAGACTTCACTAGCCAGTCCAGTTTGAATTATGGATGTCATGCATTGTTGTGTCACATTTACTGATGATACTTACGATTAATGCTTCATAGCCAATGATTCGGAGAAAAATGAAAAACACAATAAACCCCAAGCCTTTAATACATGTACAATTACCTTGACTTCCTTATAAAATTGGATTGAGACAAGGACCTGATCCAGACATGACCTATCCATTGGAAAGATACTGTTAGGGGTTTATAAATATAAATTCTATTAACCAATTCCCACATAAGCACTCCTTTTAACACCCATTAAGAAAAGGGCTTTGGAAAACATTGTGGAAAACGAAGAAATTGCTTGTTTCATCAATATCCACAATGTTTTCTATCCAAAAAGATGAAAAAAAAATCATTCCATCGACTTGAAATTGTCGTCTGAAGCTTCTTTCAATTTGGACCAGTCTAAAATTTTGTGGTGTTGGAATGGGTTGATTAAATATTATGTGCGTCTCTTCTTTTTCTTCTTTTTCCTCTGCTTCTTGTTTTCAATGAATAATCACCGCCTACTAAAAAGAAGTTCTACCAGGTGTGACACTTTACATTCGAATAAAACAAACAAGCAACTTCTCTTAAGAAAACATCCTAGACCAGATATTTTTACAAAAAAAAAAAAAAATATCACAGCGAATTTATTCGACAAAAAGTAAAACAGGATACAAAGTTTTGGGCCAGGAACATCCCCATCACCGAGCACTAACTGTCGAATTCTGTTTACCTTAGCAGTCAGTCGACAGCATTTAGCTTCGGCAACAAATTTGTTCAATCATTGGATGAAGACTGTTAGTGCTTTGATTTTAGATTTACGAAGTTAAAGAACTAAACAAATCTGAAGGGTATGTCTCAATGATACACGACATGACGTAATTTGATGAAAATAGTAACAAATTAATGAAATGTGTCTAAAAGTATATAAGAAGGAGAAATTGATTTTATCATTTAAACGGTATGAAAGATTGATAAAATAAACATTTTATTGAGTGTTTGGGTAATACGATTATATTTTGAAATAAAAAAAAAAAAAACAGAAATGGAGAAGATTTTCAAAATCTATGGTTTTGTTTTTATGATTTGCTTTTGCGAAGGTAAGTGTATACGGTCCATTTTTCGTTATTATGTAACCAGTTGATTATTCTTGATTTTATAATAGTTATAATAAAAATGGACGGATCTGACCCCGCCTACCGACTCCGAATGCAATATTTTGCAAAATTTATGGTCAGTAGCGTGTAGCAAAAAAGTAAAATGATTGGGTGGAGACCCAAACGTCGTAACCACAGCTTTAACAAGCTGTGGTTACGACGTTTAGGTCTCCAACCCAACAAAATATTAACATAAATGTCGGCCAGTGTCAGAGTTCAAAGTTCACTCCCGATCTAAATTAATAAATTGATTGGTCGCTTGATTGACAGCCGCGCTCCATCAAATGTTATAATTGCTATCAGAAATACATATAGAAATTCTAGATATATTATCAGTTTCATATATTTTATATCAACTGTCAATTTACTTGTATTATCCTGCAAATTTCACATAAAATCGGTCGAATAAATTAACCGAAATCATGTATGAATATTTCAGTAAAAATAGGGAAATAGAAGAATGTTTTACACAACGCATTAATATGATGAACAGCCAAGAAAAAGAAGTTCCTTAAAAAACATTTTCATACAAAGACAACCCTTGTCATGCTGGTCCTTGAATATTCCTGCTTTAACATTGGCTTTGGCAGGTGTATAGACTAAGATCAGCCTGCACAGATGTGCAGTCTGATCTTAGCCTTCACTTCTTGATCGTTTTTGTTGTGTTGAGAAAATCTTCGAACTCAATATTAATTAGATCAAAGTTTTAAAGCTAAACTTTATTCAGCATGACAAAAGCTTATAAAAATTAATACTTCAATCATCATTATCATTACTGTTAATAATGCTACTACTGTCGTAGTTATAAAATGAGCTTTCTTTCTCACCACATAAATTTGCGTTTGTTTTTCAGATCCTGTTTTGTTTGCTTGTTTTTATGTTACAGAAGGCCTCATTATAAATAAGTTTTTCATTCATTTATCTGGTTGATTAATTATGATGTTAGCTTAATGTGCTACCTTCCCTAAATAAAGAATTTATTATTTTTATAGTCATAATAATCTTTATAACCCACGTGACATTCCTTGTTGAAAATTGACGTTTTATTAATTCCTGTCTCTGTTTAGGCAGTAGTCTTAAACACTCAGGGAAAAAAAAAACACTTATAGTGGTTCAGCGTATGCCGAAATAAACTTCTAGTCAAATTACATATTCATACATTAATCCAATTAGAAGAGGTAAAATCTATGACTGGTCCAAATTTAAAGAAGTTGGACGCAGCATTTCAATTAAGAAACAAAAGAGAATTCTGGTTTGTTTTCCTGGTGGTATGAACGGAACTTAATCATACTGTCTTAGTACGCAAAGGTTTTTCGTTTCATACCGCCACAAAAAATATTCCCTTCATAATTCATTTGTTATTATTTAATGACACCGGACGATAAATGCAAATATTTTACAAATTCCGATACATTTTATTTAACTAAATATGGGCCCAAGCATACGAAATACCTGCTTTCTCAAAATCGTGTTCTTGGAGGTACGAATATTTTCTCCAATCAGAACGCTCAATTTAGATAGGCGAAACTAAAATTAAATTATAATAAGAGATAACAGAAAAAATGTTTCCACATAATGGTGAAAAACGCAAGAAATAGAGGATATTTTTTTCTTTTTCACTAAATGTTTTCGTCGATACACTTCTCTTTTAGAATGCAGCATTGTGTGGTAATGGTTCAATAACCAAGTTCTACACCTATATAAGCATCATTTATGAGACAAGCTGTGGTTACGACGTTTGGGTCTCCACCCAATCATTTTACTTTTTTGCTACACGCTACTGACCATAAAATTTTGCAAAATATTGCATTCGGAGTCGGTAGGCGGGGTCAGATCCGTCCATTTTTATTATAACTATTATAAAATCAAGAATAATCAACTGGTTACATAATAACGAAAAATGGACCGTATACACTTACCTTCGCAAAAGCAAATCATAAAAACAAAACCATAGATTTTGAAAATCTTCTCCATTTCTGTTTTTTTTTTTTTTATTTCAAAATATAATCGTATTACCCAAACACTCAATAAAATGTTTATTTTATCAATCTTTCATACCGTTTAAATGATAAAATCAATTTCTCCTTCTTATATACTTTTAGACACATTTCATTAATTTGTTACTATTTTCATCAAATTACGTCATGTCGTGTATCATTGAGACATACCCTTCAGATTTGTTTAGTTCTTTAACTTCGTAAATCTAAAATCAAAGCACTAACAGTCTTCATCCAATGATTGAACAAATTTGTTGCCGAAGCTAAATGCTGTCGACTGACTGCTAAGGTAAACAGAATTCGACAGTTAGTGCTCGGTGATGGGGATGTTCCTGGCCCAAAACTTTGTATCCTGTTTTACTTTTTGTCGAATAAATTCGCTGTGATATTTTTTTTTTTTTGTATAACAAGCTGTGGTTACGACGTTTAGGTCTCCAACCCAACAAAATATTAACATAAATGTCGGCCAGTGTCAGAGTTCAAAGTTCACTCCCGATCTAAATTAATAAATTGATTGGTCGCTTGATTGACAGCCGCGCTCCATCAAATGTTATAATTGCTATCAGAAATACATATAGAAATTCTAGATATATTATCAGTTTCATATATTTTATATCAACTGTCAATTTACTTGTATTATCCTGCAAATTTCACATAAAATCGGTCGAATAAATTAACCGAAATCATGTATGAATATTTCAGTAAAAATAGGGAAATAGAAGAATGTTTTACACAACGCATTAATATGATGAACAGCCAAGAAAAAGAAGTTCCTTAAAAAACATTTTCATACAAAGACAACCCTTGTCATGCTGGTCCTTGAATATTCCTGCTTTAACATTGGCTTTGGCAGGTGTATAGACTAAGATCAGCCTGCACAGATGTGCAGTCTGATCTTAGCCTTCACTTCTTGATCGTTTTTGTTGTGTTGAGAAAATCTTCGAACTCAATATTAATTAGATCAAAGTTTTAAAGCTAAACTTTATTCAGCATGACAAAAGCTTATAAAAATTAATACTTCAATCATCATTATCATTACTGTTAATAATGCTACTACTGTCGTAGTTATAAAATGAGCTTTCTTTCTCACCACATAAATTTGCGTTTGTTTTTCAGATCCTGTTTTGTTTGCTTGTTTTTATGTTACAGAAGGCCTCATTATAAATAAGTTTTTCATTCATTTATCTGGTTGATTAATTATGATGTTAGCTTAATGTGCTACCTTCCCTAAATAAAGAATTTATTATTTTTATAGTCATAATAATCTTTATAACCCACGTGACATTCCTTGTTGAAAATTGACGTTTTATTAATTCCTGTCTCTGTTTAGGCAGTAGTCTTAAACACTCAGGGAAAAAAAAAACACTTATAGTGGTTCAGCGTATGCCGAAATAAACTTCTAGTCAAATTACATATTCATACATTAATCCAATTAGAAGAGGTAAAATCTATGACTGGTCCAAATTTAAAGAAGTTGGACGCAGCATTTCAATTAAGAAACAAAAGAGAATTCTGGTTTGTTTTCCTGGTGGTATGAACGGAACTTAATCATACTGTCTTAGTACGCAAAGGTTTTTCGTTTCATACCGCCACAAAAAATATTCCCTTCATAATTCATTTGTTATTATTTAATGACACCGGACGATAAATGCAAATATTTTACAAATTCCGATACATTTTATTTAACTAAATATGGGCCCAAGCATACGAAATACCTGCTTTCTCAAAATCGTGTTCTTGGAGGTACGAATATTTTCTCCAATCAGAACGCTCAATTTAGATAGGCGAAACTAAAATTAAATTATTTGTGTTTCAAAACTTAACATATTCCCACAAATCCCCCTTGTTGATGCCCATCAAGATAAGACTTAGGAAAACATTACGGATAATGAGTAAACGGCGTTTAACAATCCATTTTGTGACTATCCACAATGTTTCTAACAACCCCCCCCCCCCCCCCCAAAAAAAAAAAAAAATTTAAAATTTCATTTACCTGGAAAAAAAATTCGTTTGAAGTTGGACCTTTCTAAAGTTTTGTCGTCTTTTAATGAGTTTAATATGTATTTTAATATTCTTTTAATTCTTCAGTTTCCGGGGCTTCGGAAAAGATAGGTAATCCTCTTCATAGAATGAGAATGAAAAGAAGATCGATAATAGAAAGACGCGATAATGATGATAATGTACAAGACAACAAAAGGGGCAAGTTAGATGAGTTACTAAATGCAATGGAAAAGGATAATGAAATCGAACGGGAGCTGGACATATTGAAACACTGGCAAGATCTTTCTGCACTGACAACCAGGAAAGAAGATACAGACAATGTTGAAGATAAGGAATTGGGGAGAGATGGTCTGGATCTGTTGAAAAATACGAACAAAAAGTAAGATCTAGATTACGCTATTTCATTTTACTGCGATTGTAGTGATAGTTTTAGGCTTATCAGTACAGTATCTGTTGTCTCTCCGTCACCATTCATCGTCACAAGTTTTATTTTCATTGTGATGCTTGACCATCACAATCTAATTTTGAAGTGAATTCGAAAAATAGCTTCTGAGAGAAGGACGGGTAAGTGAAAATTGGGACGATTAATGATCACAAGTATCGGAATTCTGAAAGCTTTAGACATTTTGAAAACAGTTGTAAGCTTTACAAAAACCGTGATGGCGAAGTACATTATGTGCAGATATATTGTGGCTATGGATTGAATACCGCTTTTATCTATTTTTTCTATAAATTCTGAACATCTTATTAACCCATTCCCACACAGTGACGCTTTTTAACGCCCCTCAAAGCAATTTGGAAACCATTGTGTAAAATGAAGAAATTGCTTTTGATAAGCAATTTCTTCATTATCCACAATGTTTTCTGTCCCAAAAGACATAGATTTTAAAAATTTCGGCAACTAAGAATTGTCGTCTGCAACTTCTTTCAATTTTGACCGGTCTTAAATTTGTCGTCTGGTTATGCATGGTTAAGAGATTTTGGTCATCGTTTAAGCCGATTTTTCATCTCTGACAATGAAATAGGTCATAATTTGGATTCCAGTTGATTAGATTTTCATAAGTTTGTGTTTGCGTCTAAAAAACGTGAACAGAGGTTTTGACAGGGAATTAAATCCATTTATTTGTAAAAATCACATTGTGATGATATACTGTCACAGTAGGTGGTAACGGTTAGCAAACAGATACTAGACTGCTTATACGTTATATTCGCCATGAAGCACTCATTCAATATATTTTTCAGCCTTGAAGGATAGAGACAACGATTTGTAACTCTTTCCTGTTCAATCCTTGGTTTTTAGTTCCGTGTGTTTTTCATTGAGGAAAAAGAAGTAGTTGCTTGTAAAAAGTGATTTCTTTTTAGCGCAATATTTTCTACCCTAATGATTTTTAGCTCCCCTGAGCACGAAGTGCTCTGGGGGGCTATTGAGATCGGTCATCGTCCGTCGTCCGTCCGTCTGTCCGTCCGTCCGTCCGTCCGTCCGTTCACAATTACAAAAAAATCTTCTCCTCCTAAACTAACCATGGAATTTCAACAAAACTTCACAGAAATGATCCTTAGGTCATGCTCTTTCAAAATACTTCAAAGAATTGATATCCATGAGGAACTCTGGTTGCCATGACAACGGAGTGAAAAAACTTAAAAAATCTTCTCCTCCCAAACGGTAAGGCCTAGAGTTTTGATATTTGGTATATATCATCATCTATTAACCCTCTACCAAAATACTTCAAAGAATTACCGAATTCTGAAAATTAACCCTTTTCTGGGCGATCCCTGATTTTACATAGAAATAAAGAAGGAAATCTTATAAAATCTTTTTCTCCCAAACCATAAGGCCTAGAGCTTTGATATCTGGTATACAACATCATCTATTGACCCTCTACCAGAATACTTCAAAGAATTACCATATTCTGAAAATTAGCCCCTGTCTTTGTGATCCCTGATTTTACATAGAAATAAAGAAGGAAAACTTAAAAAATCTTCTACTCCCAAACCATAAGGCCTAGAGCTTTGATATTTTGTACAAATCATCATCTATTGACCCTCTTCCAAAATACTTCAAAGAATTACAGTATTCTGAAAATGAGCCCTCTTCTTGGCAATCCCTGATTTTACATAGAAATAAAGAAGGAAATCTTTAAAAATCTTCTTGTCCCAAACCATAAGGCCTAGAGCTTTGATATTTGGTATACATCATCATCTATTTACCCTCTACCAAAATACTTCAAAGAATTACAGTATTCTCAAAATAAGCCCTTTTCTTTATGATCCCTGATTTTACATAGAAATAAGGGAGGAAATCTTTTAAAATCTTTTTCTCCCAAACCATAAGGCCTAGAGCCTTTGATATTTGTACAAATCATCATCTATTGGCCCTCTACTAAAATACTTCAAAGAGTTACCGTATTCTGAAAATTAGCCCTTTTCTTAATGATCCCTGATTTTACATAGAAATAAGGGAGGAAATCTTTAAAAATCTTCTTCTCCCAAACCATAAGGCGTAGAGCTTTGATATTTAGTGCAAATCATCATATATTGACCCTCTACCAAAATACTTCAAAGAATTACCGGGTTCTGAAAATTAGTCCTCTTCTGGGCGATCCCTGATTTTACATAGAATTAAAGAAGGAAAACTTTAAAAATCTTCTTCTCCCTAACCATTAGACCTAGAGCTTTGATATTTTGTACATATCATAATATATTGACCGTCTACCAAAATACTTCAAAGAATTATCATACTCTGAAAATTAGCCCTTTTCTGTGCGATCCCTGATTTTACAAAGGAATACAGAAGGAAATCTCTGAAAATCTTCTTCTCCCAAACCATAAAGCCTAGAGCTTTGATATTTGGTACATATCATCAGCCATTGACCCTCTACCAAATTACTTAAAAAATTAGCCCTTTTCTGTGCAATTCCTAATTTTAGTTAGGAATAAATAATGATATCTTTGAAAACCTTCTTCTCCTAAACCATTAGGATTACAGCTTTTATACTTGGTATGTATTGATGTCTATACTTCAAAGCATTACCATATTCAGAAAATTAGTGCTATATGGTGGGATCATCAATATACCTAGGATTAAAAGAGAAATCTGTAAACATCTTCTCCAAAATAATTAGACAAAGGGCTTTGCCATTTTGTTTATATCATAAAGCCATGAACCATCATACTCAGGGGAGCGATTAAGAACCATCATGGTCCTCTTGTTTTTTTCAAATAAAATCGACTTAAATTGTGGTGTGCGAATCCTTAGAATTTGGATAGATCTATAATTTTTCAAAAAGCAAAGTCTCTTGCCCTGTCTGGCTTGCAAATCGGGCAGGCTGGTAAGAAGTGATAATTATTTTCTTTCAGGCTTTTTTATTTGTACTAATTCGTCGTCTTCTGTTTCTAGTGTGTTGTTGCTTGTTTGTTTGTTTGTTTCCCTTGGATACCGGTTTGTCATTTTTTGCTTGACGGGTCACATAGACCCTGGTGAGAATTATCCAATATCTCAGCTTTTGAGCTTGAAAATTAACGTGATATCCGCCATTATCATTTCGTTAAAGTAGCTGGTAAGTAGTGAATGCCCAAGGGCACTATCACGAAGAAATACGTGTTAAATCAATATCTTGTATCGTTACAAGACAAAAAAATATTATAATGATTAAAAGAACTATATGTATCATGAAAACTTTCACAAAAAGGGAACTATCTGTTAAGTGTTAGCTTAAGTTGATGGGTTTTTTTACAAGAAAAAGAAATCTACTTAAAGATTCAATTCAAAACATTTAATTTTCTCCTAATCATAACCACAATCAGAACATAATATTTGGTTGTGCACATAAAAATGTTGATTCATAGATATATTATTCGAGTTATTAGCCTATGAAATTTAGCCTCCGCTACGCGACGGCTCATATCGAAACTAATGCCTTAATTCCAATACATTTACTTCACTCGACCTTGGTTCGAATTCGAAAAGGGAAGCCTTAAGAAATTCTCAAGAATACCTATAATTAGAATAACTATAGTGATTGATTGGTTTTCCGAGTTGTTAACCGTCCTCCACTTTCTCGAGGGAGAAAAAAATTATCTATTTATACATAAAAGGCACGAGGCTCTCGATATAAATACCGAGATCCTCGTGACTTTTATGTATAATTAGATTGGATTGAAGTTTGACTTCTGAAGGAATTGTGAAAAATAAATTTTGTTGGAAGTAAAATAAAAAAGACTTTAAAGCAGCGTCTGAAAGAAATGGCGTGTTGAATGATGTTGCGAAGAATTTTAACTCATACGAAAACATGACTCAAAGAACAGGGAAACAGCTGAGTGTTTCCGATTTCTTTTTCTTTTCTTTCTAGCGCAGTCGGTAGCGCACCAGGCTCCTAATCTTCAATTATGGGATGTCATTGGTTCGATCCCCGGTGGCGGCACATATACTTTCCGACATTTGTCTCTCACCAATGGGTGGATAATCGTAAACCTAAGTGGGATAGCAGTTGGAGGGTAGGAAAGGATGTAGTGGTAGTAGTGGTATGAGAAATACCAGGAATCCATTGTTAGGTGCTCCAGCCAACGCGATATGACTGAAATACTTTTTAAAATGGCGGTAACCCCATCCAATCAATCTTTTCTTTCTTTCTTTAAGGGACATAAAAAGGGGAATCGGCATTGGGTTTTTTTATATCACATGGGTGTAATGAGTACGCAAATAAGTTGAAGCCTATCGTACGCTTTTTCGTTTCGGTGAGAATGACCGAAAGCACATGTGTACTAACCTCATTTTACAAACGGTGTTCATATGCTTCGCGGAATATCATAAATCGATTAATCAAGAAGCGCGTCAATTCATTGTAAAAAATAAGATCACAAATAGGATATTGTTAAAAGAAAATCAAATTAGTGTTCACGTAATATCATTTTTATGAAACTTGTTATCTAAAACAGAAAAGAAACTCGGCAAAGTCTCGTTTTATCTGTTTAAAGAAAACTCGTTTTACCCATTCCAACACAGTGACGCTTTTGGAAGCCCCTTAAGAAAAGCAATTGGGAAACATTGTGTAAAATGAAGAATTTGTTTGTAACAAGCAATTTGTTTATTTCACACAATGTTTTTTACACAGAAATGAAAAAAAATCCAAAATTCCATAATCTATAAATTGTTGTCTGCAACTCCTTTCATTTTGGACAAGTCTAAATCATTCTCGTGTTGTAATAGGTCAACAGATAAGTTATTTTAAGGTCACTAATCTAATATCATCGATGGACGATATCGTATCAAAAATCTAAAAAATGTTATCTACCATATCAACAAACTGAGTGATCGCTGGCCTACCCACTGACCTCCGACAGAAAGTTCTACTCCGATATTATACGGCAGTATTTTGCAAAATGTATGGCCAGTATCACGCATTGGTTGATGACCTAAACGTCTTAACTATGGCTTAGATTAGATGTAATTACGTTGTTTAAGTCGCCAAAACAAAAAGAAGTGCCTCATATAAATGTAGGCCAATGTTGAAGTTCAAAGGTCACTTTCGGTCCAAATAAATAATTTTATTGATCGATTAATTTTTTAATGAAATCCAGATTTGTCAGTTCGCCAATCATATTGAAAATACATGTACTTTCCAATGACACGAACAGTGTTTCCATTCAGTGATTGAGTGACTGTCATGCTAAAAGAGACCTTCCGAAAATAATGACTGTCCAAAGATATATTCCACCCTCTCCAATAGCAGTGTTTCTTCAATGTCTTTGCACTGTTCTAGTCTAAGGTCTTAGGTTATTTTGTTTTTAAATCTTACCCATGTTGATGATGAATTCTATTTCTCGATACGAGTCTATTTCTCTTTCAGAAATTTTAGAGCCAGAAGGAGACACAGATGGTGGTTTTGTCCAGCATGTGGTAAAAGTAGAGCCCACAAGGGTAAATGCAGGTGTCCGATTCCCATTCATTTTTAATGAGACAAAAACCTACAATACATATCATGAGAAGAATGCTAGTTACGACGTCACTACGTTCTACAGATCCATGGGCGGCTAGTAACAGGGAACTCAGCCTCTACCCAAACACTGATCAATCAGCATTGTTCTCATTTTGGTTGCGTGTTTTGTTGGTGTTGCTTTAAATGTTTAATTCTGGTTAACTGACAATTTATTTCAAACATCTATGAAAAATTACTTTATTTTCTATTACCGCGAAAAAAGTAGTTCCATAAAAACGATCTCGATCTTATTTTAGATCCGCTATCAACACCCACTGACCGCCGCTATGAAGTTCCGCTTCGATATCAAATGAAGTTATTTTGCAAATTTTTTGCCAGTAGCAAAGTATTAACCCATTACAACATGGTAAAACTAAGACTGGTCCGAATTGAAAGGAGCTGCAGACGACAATTAAGAGTTTATTAAGTTTAAGATTTTTCAACTTTCTTGGTAGAAAACTTTGTGGAAAATGAAGAAATGGGTTGTTACAAGCAATTTCTTCATTTTACAATATGTTTCCCTAATTGTTTTTATTCATGGGCTCCCAAAAGCGTAATTCAGTTGGAATGGGTTAAATGGTTTGTTTGGAGATGTTAACGTCATGGCTACCGTTTGAATAAAGTGTACTAACGACGTTTAAGTCACCAACAAACAGACATGTTCTTAATTTCGGCCAACCCAAAATTCATAGTTTATTTTCGGTCAAATGTAGTTTAATGAAACGACTCCCTGTTCTTAATTTCTGCCAAAGTCGGGGTATATAGTTCACTTTCGGTCTAAATAAATGATTTGATAAGTCGGTTGATTCTTTGACTGACAGCGCGATTCGCGACCAATTGACCAATTGCTGGCCCGCCTACCCGCTTCTTTGGCAAGCCAACCGAATCCAACAGGGAGTCCCACTTCGATTTTAAACAGCGTTATATTGCAAAATGTATGGCTAATGCCATGCATCAAAAAGCAAAGTAGTTGGTTAGCGACTTGAACGTCGTTGTTACAAAAATGTTGGAATTCAAAACCAATTTCTAGTGTAAATGAATGATTTGATTGGTCGATTGTTGGATTGATTGACAGAAACGATTGGTCAAATTGCACTTGCGGTATAGTGTTTTAGCTGTTTAAACCATCCCTCACGATTTCCCTTTTAAACGCCCCTCTCGAAAAAATGTTTGAAAAACATTGTGGAAAGTGAAGAAATTGGTTGTGACAAGCAATTTCTTTAATGTCCTCAATGTTTTTTATACCTTAAAAGACAAAGATTTTCGTCAACTTGAAATTGTCGCCTGCAACTTCGTTCAATTTGGACCAATCTATCATTTTGCCGTGCGGGAATGAGTTAAATCGTCTAGCTGGACTAGATTAATACATGAATGACGTTTCCGTCTTCATTAAACTGTAGAAAATATTTTATTTTAGGTCAGTACATATCGAGAGAGTAAATTATATCGATCCTTACCAACAACTTCATCTTTTTCAATTATGTTTTACTTGTCGATAAATCTCTATACAATTTTGGATGTGATAAGCATAAGACTGTGCAAACTTCGAAGGCTTGAAGGGGACGAAACGTGTCGCTTTCTATAAATGTTCTGAATCTAGAATGACCATTCCACCTTGCCATATATGTCTTTTAAAAAACGACTTCTAATAGGTCCCTGACGGTCGCGGCAAATATCCTGTTCGACATTTGTCTCCACCTATGGTTTGATAAGCGTAAATCTATGTGGGAATGGCAACTGGAAGCTCGGAAAGGATGTAGTAGTAGTAGAAATCTATGCTTAGGCGCTAAAGCCGCCGCGGTATGACTGAAAAGTGGCGTTAAATCTAATTCAATCAATCAATCGAATCGGTCTTTGGTGGCTCCATAATTCTTTCTTTATTAATATTTGTTACACGCCATGCCCTGGAGTCTCTTTTTTGTCTTATTGGCTTGCCCGCCCTCTGACTCCGCTGGCCACAACCACTAACTCGAACAGGAAGTTACAGTTCGATATAAGCGGCTTTGTTTTTCAAACATTATTATCAGAAGCATATGACAAAGTAGTAAAATAGCTAGTCGACGACCTAAACGTCGTAACTCACAGTTTGAATCAGCTGTAGTTACGACAATCAAGTCGATAAACAAACAAAAATGATTCACAAAAATGTTGGCAAAATGTCGGTGTTCAAAGTTCCCTCGGGTTCAAATGAATAGTTTGTGACTGACGACCGCGATTAGTCAACCGCGATTAGACAACTTTCACTATCAATCATTAGCTGAAAGAAAAGAAGCATAAAATTACTATGCGTATTACTATCCAGAGAAATAGAAATCAAAGTATTGAAAGTACTATAAGCTAGCAAAGCATAGTTTTGTTACATATTCTTTTTCGGCTAAAGGTTATCGTGATAAATAAACGAGGTTAAAGTAACCAAGGAGTTGACCCATTACAACATAACAAAATCTTAGATTGATTAAAATTAAAAGAAGTTGCACACGACAACTTCAAGTTGAATTTAGAAATCTTTCCCTTGTTGGGTAGAAAGCATCTTGGACAATGAAGAAATTGCTTGTTACTGTTTTCCAAAACTTTTTTCTTGAGATACTTAAAAAGCGGAATTGATTGGGAAGGTTTATATAGCATGCTTTTGAAAAACAATTTGAATAGAGTTTGCATGATTCCCGAATAACATGAGAACTACTTTTTTATGGCGTAGGCATTCAACAGATTTAGTGGTTAAGCCTCCAGTTTGCACTCGTTGAACTCTGAGACGACCTCAAAATTTCGTCTGTAAACTTAAGCTATCAAAGCTAACCCTTTTCTAGCTAAAAATCATGACTAGAAAAGAAAAAATAGTTTATACCCGTGTGGCCTAGGCGAGCTACCAACAAAGAAATATGTTGTGATGCATGTGACATTTGGCATCACAAATCTTGCATTGAACTGTGTACACATGACTTTGAATTACTGGAAAAAACAAACAGCCAATGACTATGCTGCAATTGTGAAGGTATCAACGTTATCCCATTCACCTTTAGGGGCTATGAAATAGAAAATACGAACATATTTGAACTAATTTCAGAAATAGACATAACCCAAGAAACTATCCAATCATCATTTAACCCATTTAAACCTAGTAGCCCTAAATCCAACTCAATAAAATCAAGAACAGAGAATACCTCATTTTCAATACACACATATGAAAAATCTTAGAATCTCAACAGTCACTGTTGAAGCATCAAAGACAAGAAAGAAAAATTTGCAGCTACACTTCACAACTTAAAACCAAAAGTTGTTGTCGGTAAAGGATCGTGGCTCAAAGGTATACCCCCCTCCCCGAAACATGCTAGTAGATCAAGAAATAATAAAGAAGAAAGAATCTGCGACTCATTTTGATATACAAGGTGGTTAGTGGATTGGTACCGTGCCTGCATGCACTAAATTCTCACTGTCCAAAAGCCAAAAGGGTCACAAAGAAAGAAATACACTGATCATATCAGAACAAAATGTCGAAAAATCTGTATGCAACAACGCTAACAGCCTAGTCAATAAAAACAGCCCAATACAAGCACATATTCTTAACACCGCTATCCTGATGAACCACCTGTCAAATACAACTGTGCATGAATGCTTTTAAGGTCTTTTAAACGGTTCTAAAATAATATGGTACCACACCCCTCAATGTATAAAAGCCTTTAAAGTATTCAACAAAGTACAAATACAGATCCAGATATCACTTTGACCTTCTGTAATCTTAATGGTGCTGTCGTTTTAATTGCCTCTAACCTGTTGATAATTACTTAGTTAACCTATTCCCTCACAATCCCCCTTTTAAGGCCCTCGATTGAAAAGCTTTGAGAGCCGTAGTGGAAAATGAAGCAATTAAGCAATTTCTTCATTATCCACAACGTTTTCTATCCAAAAAACGAATTCCACAACTAGAAATTGTCGTCTGCAGCTTCTTTCAATTTGAGCCAGTTTAAAATGTGTTGTGTCGGGAATGAGTTAATTAGCTTTACTCTCGGATTGGATTTGTAGCGGGGTACCGGTCATCGTTGCTTTTGTTAAATTAGCCGTTGGGAATATAGGATTATAGGTGCTGTGTATAGAGGGACACTAAATTGCTTAATGGTGAAGTTAGTATTTAAGAGTTCATTTTATTCTGATTTGGATCACTTGTTGGTCTTTCTTTATTGTCCAAATATTTCGGATCAATTGTGTTAACTGTTGTTTCGTTTTGCGATTGTTTATCATTTTTGCTTGTTTATTATAGTTCTTTTCTATGACTGTGTACTCTCTGAATTACTCGAGGCCTGTGCCTTCGCGCGCTTCCTTTTTTTTCCCATACAGCTATTTAGAGTCGTGCGAAAAACACGAACACAAAGAACATTTCGTAGGTTTCTTGCTAAATGCAATGTGCAGATGATCTTCTAAAAGATTACTAATCCGTCATATTTCGTGCAGATCAATCAACATCCATTGTTACTCTTTAGGTTAAACACAAATTTTCATGTCATTATCTATAAGGGAAGAAAACAAGTCCGCCGTATTCCGGAGCTTGACAATGAAAACCTCGTTGGTCATTTTTTTGGTATTGGGTAAGGTACAGGTTTTCACTTAGCTAGATTAACCAAGTGTGTGAAGTTGGCAGGACATTAGACATTAGACATTAGACATTCGACCGAATGTCTAACTGGGAAATTAGACATTCAAATATCAATGTCTAACTGCCTAATTAGACATTAGACATTCGATTAGACATTCGACCAAACCCGTTTTTGAATGTCTAACTGCCTAATTAGACATTAGACATTCGATTAGACATTCGACCAAACCCGTTTTTGAATGTCTAACTGCCCAATTAGACATTAGACATTCGATTAAACATTCGACCAAAACCGTTTTTGAATGTCTAACTGCCCAATTAGACATTAGACATTCGATTAGACATTCGACCAAACCCGTTTTTGAATGTCTAACTGCCCAATTAGACATTAGACATTCGATTAGACATTCGACCAAACCCGTTTTTGAATGTCTAACTGCCCAATTAGACATTAGACATTCGATTAGACATTCGACCAAACCCGTTTTTGAATGTCTAACTGCCCAATTAGACATTAGACATTCGATTAGACATTCGACCAAACCCGTTTTTGAATGTCTAACTGCCCAATTAGACATTCGATTAGACATTCGACCAAACCCGTTTTTGAATGTCTAACTGCCCAATTAGACATTAGACATTCGATTAGACATTCGACCAAACCCGTTTTTGAATGTCTAACTGCCCAATTAGACATTAGACATTCGATTAGACATTCGACCAAACCCATTTTTGAATGTCTAACTGCCCAATTAGACATTAGACATTCGATTAGACATTCGACCAAACCCATTTTCGAATGTCTAACTGCCCAATTAGACATTAGACATTCGATTAGACATTCGACCAAACCTTTTTTTGAATGTCTAACTGCCCAATTAGACATTAGACATTCGATTAGACATTCGACCAAACCCGTTTTTGAATGTCTAACTGCCCAATTAGACATTAGACATTCGATTAGACATTCGACCAAACCCGTTTTTGAATGTCTAACTGCCCAATTAGACATTAGACATTCGATTAGACATTCGACCAAACCCGTTTTTGAATGTCTAACTGCCCAATTAGACATTAGACATTCGATTAGACATTCGACCAAACCCGTTTTTGAATGTCTAACTGCCCAATTAGACATTAGACATTCGATTAGACATTCGACCAAACCTTTTTTTGAATGTCTAACTGCCCAATTAGACATTAGACATTCGATTAGACATTCGACCAAACCCGTTTTTGAATGTCTAACTGCCCAATTAGACATTAGACATTTGATTAGACATTCGACCAAACCCGTTTTTGAATGTCTAACTGCCCAATTAGACATTAGACATTCGATTAGACATTCGACCAAACCCGTTTTTGAATGTCTAACTGCCCAATTAGACATTAGACATTCGATTAGACATTCGACCAAACCCGTTTTTGAATGTCTAACTGCCCAATTAGACATTAGACATTCGATTAGACATTCGACCAAACCCGTTTTTGAATGTCTAACTGCCCAATTAGACATTAGACATTCGATTAGACATTCGACCAAACCCGTTTTTGAATGTCTAACTGCCTAATTAGACATTAGACATTCGATTAGACATTCGACCAAACCCGTTTTTGAATGTCTAACTGCCCAATTAGACATTAGACATTCGATTAGACATTCGACCAAACCCGTTTTCGAATGTCTAACTGCCCAATTAGACATTAGACATTAGACATTCGATTAGACATTCGACCAAACCTTTTTTTGAATGTCTAACTGCCCAATTAGACATTAGACATTCGATAAGACATTCGACCAAACCCGTTTTTGAATGTCTAACTGCCCAATTAGACATTAGACATTTGATTTGACTTCGACCAAACCCGTTTTTGAATGTCTAACTGCCCAATTAGACATTAGACATTCGATTAGACATTCGACCAAACCCGTTTTTGAATGTCTAACTGCCTAATTAGACATTAGACATTCGATTAGACATTCGACCAAACCCGTTTTTGAATGTCTAACTGCCCAATTAGACATTAGACATTCGATTAGACATTCGACCAAACCCGTTTTTGAATGTTAACTGCCCAATTAGACATTAGACATTCGATTAGACATTCGACCAAACCCGTTTTTGAATGTCTAACTGCCCAATTAGACATTAGACATTCGATTAGACATTCGACCAAACCCGTTTTTGAATGTCTAACTGCCCAATTAGACATTAGACATTCGATTAGACATTCGACCAAACCCGTTTTCGAATGTCTAACTGCCCAATTAGACATTAGACATTCGATTAGACATTCGACCAAACCTTTTTTTGAATGTCTAACTGCCCAATTAGACATTAGACATTCGATTAGACATTCGACCAAACCCGTTTTTGAATGTCTAACTGCCCAATTAGACATAAGACATTCGATTAGACATGTTAAAATAAAGTTAAAAAAAAACGAGTAATCAAATAAAATCAACATTATACCGAATGTCAAATTTTTCATGAAAAAACAAGAAACCCGTTTAAAACAACAATAACAACAACAAAACAAATGGACATGCTTCTTTTTCAGAAAATTCTGTTCAAAAATAGTTTTTTTTAAATTTCACAATATATAACATATTTTTCCACTGCTTAAAGTGAGAAACAACATAATTAACGCAAGTGTCGTATTAGAATATATATACATGTAAATATGACCAGCTGATGGTAGAAAATCATTAAGTAGAACGGTGAAACCTTTACCATTTTTCTGTTAAGTTTCTGTCACACTACAGCGTATAGCACCAACGTACGCCGACGTATGAGAAATTCAGTCTGTACGTTGGTGTACGTTGCATACTTTGGGCATAAGTTTTGCATACTACTCTTAGTACGCTGTCATACGCTGGCATACGTCGTCGTAAGTCGAGTATGTTGAAAAATTTTGTGCATGCACAAAATTTCCAACGTATGCCGAGGTATGGATAGTACGTTACTCATAAGTTTCATGTACGCTACTTATAAGTAATGCATAGGTTCATGTACGTTACATGAAAGTTACTCATACGTTCGCATACGTTGCCATACGTAAAAGTCCGTTGGACGCTTGTGTAGCGTGTGCTTAGCGTATGCATAACGTGTTTGTAACCTACAAGCAACGTACTCCTAACTTATGGGTAACTTATTCCAAACGTTCATCGACGTATTGAGCGTATGTCCGACGCACTGGGAGGGTACTCAGCGTACCTTGAACGTATGTAGAACGTACTGAACGTATTTGTAACTTACGGGTAGCGTATCTGCAAGCGTTCTGAGCTCATCTTGTACAAATTTAGTACACATGAGTAAATCATACCACTCAGATTGGTGAGAAATGGAAGACCATGAGAGACTTAGACGAGAATATCAGCTAGCCATATTGAATCACCAAAATAATGTGATTGAAGCTGCTTTGTATGTGGCTAGTAGGATCCGAAGAAGAAGAGGCCAACGCTTCTGTCTGTCGTTTTGTGTATGTGACAAGTTCGAGTCAGACGGAGCAATAGAGACTACAGTTTCGTTCACAGACGCCACTGAAGAAGCATTTGAGTCCGAACGAGGGCGGTTTTGATCATCATTGTCCGATGCTGGTTATTTCCGTTATCGTCTGTCTGTTTAGGAGATAGGGAAGACGCCGAAAGTGTAGGCGCTGAAGTTTTCTTTGCGCGGCCTCTTCCCGAGTTTTTCCTTTGTTTCTTTAGGGACATGTTTACCGATCTTCAACTACATAAATAATGAAGACTGGGTAGCCAAGAGATAAATATCATACATGTATCTGACGTCACGAACGTCAGGTGCGCTACAAGCACGCTGTGCACAAGTTTGGCGATCGTTGGGCATACGTTCCTCATAAGTTCTTCATACGTTCCTCATAAGTTAAGAACGCTAGGCAAACGCTGGACGTGCGCTGTTGTACGCTTTCATAAGTCATGTTACGCCAGAGGTAAGCAATGCATAAGTTACTCATACGTTGGACATGCGCTATTCATTCGCTCAGTACGTTGCACGTACGTTTTGCATAAGTTCAAACAGAGGCTTTCTCTCATTTTTTGTGACTTTTCTTCAGCGTATGACAACGTATGACAACGAAATTATTTCTTTTCATGCGTTCGGCGTACGTTGGCTTATACGTTATAGTGTGACAGGGGCATAAAATACTGAAATGCTTCCACACGCCAGGAACGCGTTAAAGACTGGCCAGGCACACGTTCTGTGTAACTTTTAGCCAACGTGTTTCTAGCGTGCTCGCAGCATGTGTGAACGTATACATTGGCTGTCTCTAGTGTACTGAACGTGTTCGGAACGTATTTCAACTCGTTCGTAACACACTGAGGAATTGTGAGCATGCACGACATCTGTCGATATACTCAGCGTGTAACAACGTGTGTCAGTGTGCCGATGGCGTGTGTGGAGCGTGTTGTTTAAAATCAAACACGTCCCGAACACGCTGGCTAAAACATAAAGGTGCTACTACAGCACTTTTACGCTCTAACTATTTCAAGAAATAAAATGAAGTGATCATATAAATAATGGAAAGCTTTAACATTATAAGGTGGAAGTTTTACAGTGAAGATTTTACTCAGTACAATATACGTGTGTTCTCGGAGTAGACAAGTAACTAAAGCAAAAGATAAATATAGCTTAAGTAACTAGGTTCTGGTTGTTTGTGTTACAGTTGTTTGGTTGAAAACATTTAACCTCATGTTGGCCGCTTTTAACATCAAATAAATAATTTGTTTCTTTTAAATGGGAATTTACACCGCTTTTGTCAATCTTTCAGTCATATCGCGGTGACTGGATCACCTGACAACGGATTCCTTGTATTTCTCCTACAACTACAAACATTTCATCTTTTCTTGACCCCAGCCGCTACCCCACATAGGTCTACGATTATCAGCCCCATTGGTGGGAGACAGATAGTCGGAAAGGATGAGAGACCTGTAGACTGACAGTTCGACGCGCTACTAACTGCGCTTTGACGATGGCTTGATTTTTATTGAATTTGATGGCAAATGAGTTGCAAAGACTATATAATATGCATAGCGTTTACGAGGACTTTTAACGATAAAGGAATAGGCCGATCAAAGTTGAGAAAATTAAATTCGATGATCTGTTATTTGTATTTATTTGATAACTAATGTACATTCGAGTATTCATTTTAAGTCTTTGAGAGTAGGGCTGCTTCACCATATGATGTATAATTTCGAAAGCTGTTTGGTAGTCGCCAAAACATGGTAACGGTAAGGTCAGGCCAATCTTATGGGTATCAAATTATGACATAGCAAGTGAAGGGATATCAATTAGTGGATTGCTGGCCCCGCCCTTGGCCTCCGTCGAGACATAACAACTCAGAAATTTTATAAAATGTCACTATACTCTTTTATTTTGATTAGGACATAAACCAAATACAAATCGATGTTGGACCTTTAGCACGTCTTGGCTACAGCTTATTCAAGCTGTAGTTTGTTTCGACGATCAAGTCACCACACATATATTAACTTTTTCTCAAATGATATGTTAGAAAAATAGAACGTTCGTAGTCTTTTGCACTTACAGATTTATCGCGAGATGATTTGGTACTTGTAAACCCCTACATAGATCATACGACATTTTACGGCTAATGTCAACTATTCGACGCACACTCCTGGTCTCTGTAAGGGGCATAAGCGATTACCTTGCTATTTGATTTTAATCTCAATGCTGGATTTTAATGTGGTTGGTTTTTCAATTGTATCGTGGATAACATAAATGCACAACTCATACACTGAAGGACTAAAGAAACGCAAATTTCAGTTTTGGTTATTTTTATTAGCCTTTCTGGGCGATGTTGTTTCCGTTGTAAGGGTTTACAGTTAAGTCATTACATTAGCAAAGATTGTTCTAAATAACTACACGCCTAAGAGCAGTGGCATTTTAAAGGTATCTACCCCTACTACGAAAAAAAGACTAAAAAAAAAAAATAAAAATAAACCAGTCACCGTTCTTTGGCAAATCAATGAAAGCTCAGTAAATTCAAGCATATCTAGATTTTTATATCATCTGAAAATGAAACTCAACATTTTGTCTTGAGTTTTTGTAGATATTTCCATCTTTCTGGGTAGAAAACATCCGGCAAAATGAAAATATTGATTGTTACAAGCAATTTCGTCGTTTTACACAATGTTTTCCCAATTATATTTCTTAAGGGGCGCCTAAAAGCGTCATTGTGTGGCATCTGATGAAAAATTTATATTTTTTATGTAAAATTTATTCTTGTTAACCCTGGTTTATACGTCCCGGTGGCTATCAAATTGAGAATACATTGTAGAAAAATAATAAGCAAATTGAGAATGCATTGTAGAAAAAGAATAAGTTTGTTGCAAGCAAATTTGCTCCCTTTCCACAGTATTTCTACCCTATTGAATTCTTTTTTTTTTTTTTTTTTTTTTTTTTAATTGTTTTATACATCATTTCATATATTTAAGTATTTGAGAGAAAATTGAGAAATAAAAAAGTGAAATATAAAGGAGATGACCGTAAGAAGTGTCACAAAGATCTAACTAAGACAATCTTTTTGAACGTGTTAATCCATTCACCAAATTCTTATTACTATATTGAGATATATCATGCAATAACATATATGATACAATGTATGTAAATATTTTTGTTGTAAATTTTTTTTCAGATTTTTCTTACTTAAACATTTTTTTCCAAATTTTTCTAAATGAGAAACGTTTTAAAATAGATTTCCTTTACCTCTTGCATTTATAATCCTATCTAAAATGTACAAACTCGTAATTTCCTTAGAATTAAAGGGAATAGCAAACGACTTCCTTTGTTACTTGTAATAAGGGGAATCGGGTGAAAATCAAAAGCAAATAGCCGATCATTATGAGATATATCCAGTGTACATCCAAAATACCACCCGTGGTCTATTACGCAATCAGAGATAACGATCAGAAGCGTGTAAGTTACTTGTATTAAAACAGCACTTTTAAATTTGATTTACCATTAACCCTTCACAGAAAAAAATCTCAGAACGAAAGAGGATACGAACGAAAAATTAATAGCCATGTGTACCGAAAATAATGGATCTTTCAAATGTGGAGAAAATCGGCGTAAAAAGTACTCTTTATCGCAATATGGTTATTCTTAGTTGTTGTTGTGTGGTTTCCTTGTTTTAATAAGTCTTTTCAAGTTAAAGAAGTAAACGCAATGATTTCCTGCAAAGGACGCCTTTGCTAATTTTGTTTCGAAAATGAGAATTAAAATAGGAAAACTGGACGAGAATGAAATTGGTTCCTAGGTCGGGAGTAAAAAACGATTAAAACGTGTCAACGTTAATATAAACTACAACATCAATTCCATATTCTAAGAGAATTTTAAGAGTACTCAACATTCCTCTGTATTGATTTCTGAAAAAAAATATCTGATTCTACGCAAAATAGGAACATTTAGTCTCAGCCCTTATATTCTCTATATAGCAAATTTAAACCGGAACTACCCAGTTAAGTCAAGGGAGTTAATTATAGGGCAATTTTCAGGACAACTCCGTATATCGGTAGGGGCCCATTGAACCATTCTCGTTGCAAACATTTGTGGAAATTAATATCCCGCATTAGACGACCCGTACTTTTTAATTATTATTTTTCAAAATAAAATGCTAAAAAAGATTGTCCGTAAAAAGTTTAAAAAATAGAATATAAAATCTATTATTTTAGCTGAATCCGCAAATTTTTGTTCGCCAAGAAAGTGTTAGAGCGTAATTTTCCTGTAGAAACCGTCACGACAAATGACGAAACATCTATCAAAGCATGAGAATGGTCAAATTTGCTCCCCCTTTTTGTTTACGTCGCTTTTAGTTAAGAATGTATGACGCAACAAAAATGACCGACATCATAGATTTACTCGCGACTCACTGGATATAGCGTTATTGGATGAAAATTTAAGTCGATCGGTAAAACAGTTATTGTTCATATTCTGACAATTTACACGAATAAACTTGCGCTCCGCTTAGATTGAATCGCGTAAATTGTCAGAAATGAACTATAACTATTACTTCTTTTCGGCCATGAATCTAGGACAATAGCCCCTCCGGACAATATCCCCTTCTATGTTTTTCGACAAGATCGACATTATCCCCTTCCTAAATTCAACAGGGCGGACATTTGCCCCTTCGTCATTCGGATAGGGCGAACGAAATCCCCTTCCTATTATTAACAGGGCGGACACCATCCCCTCGATCGGCGGACATTATCCCCTTCGTAAAATTGTTCTTAGTTTCTTCCGGCTTAAGTAACGAAACGAACAATAAGCCCAGATTAATATAAATTTTACTCTTATTTTATTGAATAATAAACCATTGCTCAATTTTTAACTGAATACCT